>CM062812.1:92459511-93139126 GCA_031772625.1 Pinus tabuliformis
TGCTCTTTTTCCCTGCACTTAGTGTGATCTCGGAAAATCAGAAACATTGAGAAAAATATTTAGTTTTTGGCTAAAAGCTAAACTATGAGAGATTTTTTTAAAATTTCTAGTTTTTTGGCTAAAGCCTAACTTCGAGCCGCAAGGTTCGTTTTTCTTTGCATATTCGTGTTGGGTTTTGTGTTTTGTGTTTTGTAGGGAAAAAGAGCTTTCTCAAGGCAAGCACGCAAACCAAGGCCCCCCCCCCCCCCTCTCTCTCTCTCTCAAATTTTTTGTATAGATCAATTGTTCAAAGCTATTTTAAGAGAGTAGAGGTCTTGGGTCAAGTCTCCATTTTGTGGGGCGGATTTTTTCATTCCCGCACATTCGCGCACTTTGCCGGCAACGTCAACAATTTTTTTTTCAAAAAGCCATAACTTCTTTCATCCGAAGCCTTTTCAGAGCCGTTTTTTTAAACCCGCCTATTTTTTCGAGATCTATCCATTGGAACACTTACTTTCAGCATCTTCAGCTTAGTTTTTTTTAAAAAATGGAAAGTCCATGCCAAGTCATTCTTGACAGCACTAACTACTTCCAATGGGTAGCCTACATGGAAGATTACTTAGAAGTAAAGGTCTCTTCAGAATAGCCACAGACCAAGAGAAGAAACCAAAAGATGAAGACAAGCTGCAAAAATGGGAAAATAGACAAGATCAAGCACGTGGTTTGATAGGGATGTCTATTTCTCCTGATCTTAGATTCCACATTGCAGAACTTGAGACTCCTCATGAAGCATTAGAAAAACTCGCTAAAGTTTTTGGGATTAAAAATGAAATTAGAGCCCATCAACTTGAAAATGAGTTGCTTACTTTGGATCCTAATAATTTTTCTTGCATTGAAGATTTCTTGTCCAAATTCAAGACCCTTAGATATCTCTTGGAAGGTGTTAAAGTTAAGAAAGAAGATGGTAACCTTATTTATTCCATCCTTACTAAGTTGGGACCAGCCTACTCTGTATTTGTTTCCACTTTCCATTCTACAAGGGAAGCTTTCATTTGTCAAGGAAAGACTACAAGGCCCCTTCCTTTGACTCCTTTTGTGATTCCTTAATAAGAGAACAAGAAAAACTCTTACACCTTGGTCTTCTTAATCTTGGAAACTCTTCCACGAAAGCGTTAGCCGCCAGCAGCAACCAAATTCAAAGAATCCTAAGAAGTCATATCCTCAAAAGAATGGTCCTAAACCAACTCAGCCTCAAAATGAAAGATCATTTCAGCAAAATGATAAGACCAATAAAAACAAATGGAAGAAGACTGATAGACATTGTAACTTTTGTAATCGAGATGGCCACTTAGAATCTAAATGCTTTAAGAAGATGGAAGCCTTGGAAGCCGCAATGAAGAAACATAACATCCATGTGGAGCCTACTTCAACTTCAACTTCCGGAATGGCACTTTCTGCATGTCGTTGTCAATCATCTCAGTCTGGTTATGCATTAAATGTATCTTCTTCTTCTTCTCATTCTCATGAGTGGCTCATTGATTCTGGAGCCTCTTATCACATGGCCAAAAACCAAGCCATGTTTTCTTCTTTAAATGATTGTAACACAAAAATATATATGTTGGTGATGATAGATCTCTTAATGTTGTAGGGACTGGAACTGTTCATCTAGACAATGGTCAGTTTAATGATGTATTATGTGTTCCAACCTTATCCTGCAACCTTCTATCTGTCTATCAGATAACTCATTCAGGTGAAGGTAAAATTGTTGAATTTTCACCTCATGATGTTGTAATCAAGGATCTAAAAGATCCTAAACAGATTCTAGCTACTGGTCTTGCTGATGATTCCACAAGGTTGTATAAGTTTCACAACTTTGGGTCATCAAATCTTCCCTCAGTATTTGTTGCTCATAATGATGAAGTGAGCAAACTTTGGCATGAGCGATTTGGTCACTTAAACTATCGCTCCCTTCAGCATCTATGTAAAGAAAATATGGTGACAGGTCTTCCTATGGTATCTTGCAGAGATGGTGTTTGTTCCGGATGTGTACTCGGAAAACATCATCGGGACAGTTTTGACAAACGTGCCTCTTGGCACGCCTCAGCCCCTTTACAGCTTGTGCACAGTGATTTATGTGGTCCTCTTCCTGTTGCTTCATTCTCTGGCTGCAAGTACTTCTTAACTTTCATTGATGATTTCTCCAGACGCACTTGGGTATACTTCTTAAAACTCAAGAGCGAAGTATTTAACACATTTTTGGCCTTCAAGCCTTTGTTGAAAAACAATCTGGACATCAAATTCTTAAGCTAAGAACTGATAATGGTGGAGAATATGTTAAAAACACATTCATCAACTTTTGCACCGAAAATGGAATTCAAATGCAACATACTGTTCCATACACTCCACAACAAAATGGTGTAGCTGAAAGGAAAAATCGCACCTTAAAGGAAATGGCTAATTGTATGCTGCAATCTAAAGGACTCAGTCTTAGTTTTTGGGCCGAAGCAATTAATGTGCAAATTATATAATCAATCGCACTCCTACTAAGGTTCTAGAGAATATCACTCCAGAAGAAGCTTGGAGTTCCATTAAACCAGATGTAAGTCACTTTCGTGTGTTTGGAAGTGAAGCATGGGCCCATATTCCAGATGAAAAGCATAAAGCTTTAGAACCTAAGAGTGAGAAATGTACTTTTGTTGGATATTCTGAAGATGTAAAAGGTTATAGACTTATTCCATTTAAGTCCAAAAATGTTATCATTAGAAGAGATGTAAAATTTGATGAAAATAAATCGGCCTGCGAGCCTAGTCGGCGGATGTGCCACCTCTTCCTATCTCTTCTACTTTTGAAAACATTTCTTCTTCAGATGATGAAAGCGAGGATGATAATCCTCCCCCACCTTCTCAGGATCCTCAACTTCCAAGATGGGTCCGTGCTACTCGGATGCAGCAGGTGATCTTGCCGGTGATCCTACAGATCAGCGACGTACACGTTCTCAGTTTGAAAGAGCCTCTTCTTTACTGGCTCAAGCTCCAGTAAATCATGATCCTGACACTTTTGCAGAAGCTTCAGGCCATCCACATTGGGAAGCAGCTATGAATGAAGAATATCATTCATTGATGACAAATGATACATGGGATCTTGTTCCTCTACCAAAGGGACGCAAACTTGTTAGATGTAAATGGGTTTACAGAACCAAGTATGGACCAGATGGGAAAGTTGATAAACATAAAGCTCGTCTCGTTGCTAAGGGCTTTTCACAGGTTGAAGGCATTGACTACACTGAAACCTTCTCCCCTGTTGCCAAAATGAACTCTATCCGCCTTGTTCTTTCCCTTGCTGCCTCTTAAAATGGGAAGTCCATCAGATGGATGTTAAATCTTCCTTCTTGCATGGGGACTTGCAGGAAGAAATCTATATGGAACAACCCATTGGCTTCATACAAACAGACTCCAGCCTTGTTTGTCGACTTAAGAAATCCCTTTATGGCCTCAAGCAAGCTCCTCGGCTTGGTATGCCAAAATGGATAGCTTTCTTTTAGAATCTGGCTTTTCTAGGTGTCATTCTGACAATACTGTCTACACCAAGAAAGTGGGCAACTCTCTTATCATCCTTGTTCTTTATGTTGATGATCTTATTCTTACTGGTAGTGATCCCAACCTTATAAACCATGTGAAGTCCAGCCTTAAAAAGAAATTTGAAATGACAGACTTAGGACACTTACACTATTTTCTCGGTCTTCAAGTCTTGCAATCCAAGGAGGGTATTTTCCTTTCCCAGTCCAAGTATGCTTGTGATATTCTTCGTCATTTTCACATGGAAGACTGTAAGCCAGCCCCTTCTCCCTTTCAGTCTGGAGTCAAACTTTCAGTCTCTTGTACTTCTCCTGAAGTTGATGCTACCTTATACCATCAACTTGTAGGAAAACTCTTGTATTTATCCCATACTCGTCCTGATCTTCCTTTGCTGTTGGCCTTGTTGCTCGTTTTATGCAAAACCCCCGTGAAAGTCATTGGAAAGCAGCTAAAAGAATACTTCGTTATGTTCGAGGTACAGTACAGTTTGGGATTCATTACAGTGCCAAAGCAGCTCCTCTGTTAGTTGGTTTCACTGATTCTGATTGGGCTGGTGACCCTGATGATCGGAAGTCTACTGCCGGTTATGTCTTCACTCTTGGTTCAGGACCTATTACATGGGCTTGTAAGAAACAGGCTGCCATTTCTCTTTCATCAGCAGAAGCAGAGTATCGTGGTGCCGTGGAAGCTAGTAAGGAAGCCTTGTGGCTTCGTCAGATCCTATCAGAGTTTGGCTTTGAGCAGCAGCATCCAACCACACTTTGGTGTGATAATCAAAGTGCCATTCAGCTATGCAAAGATCCAGTCCAACATCAGCGCAGCAAACACATTGAACTACACATGCACTTCATCAGAAAGCTCATTCATGACCATGTTCTTGAAGTGCAATATTGTCCAACAGATGATCAGGTTGCAGACATCTTCACAAAGGCTCTCACAGAGGCGAAGTTCACTAAACTTCGATATATGCTTGGAGTTCAGGAAGTTGTCACTAAGGGGGGATAGGCTCTAGTGCCTCCTTCCTTCTCCTATTGTGTCATATTTGTAAATCCTTCAATCCTATCCCAAGTTGTTCTTAAGGGGGGATGTTAGGATATCCGACACATAGGAAATAGTTAAGTTCAACTTGGTCTAGTGTAGAGTTAGGTATAGAGTTAGGTAAAGTGTGTTTCTTTACCGTTGTACATTTTGTAACTTACAATCCGACGGTCACGATATGTAGTGATCCGACGGTTCATTCTCTCCTCGGTATTACCGACACTTGATCCGTGGCTTGACACCCGATTGGTCCATGAGTTCTATTTAAAGCGCATGGAGGGTCATTGTTCGGGTAATCCGTGCATGAGAGAAGCTTATGTAAATTTTCATTCTTTGATTAATAAATTGCCTGTAGTACCCACGTTGGGACAGGCCGTGGACTGTTTCCCTCTTTGAGGGTTTAACCACGTCAAAAATACTGGTGTATTGATCTGTGATCTGGTTGTGAGCGGTGTCCTTTTGGTATTCTTTCTGAGGAACTTACCCTGTAAATTCCTACACACTAGACGTATTGGAAAAGGTGCTACAAATGATTATTTCCACCAGGCTCTGCTTGAGCCATGAAAAGTGTTTTATATAAATATTACCGAAAGGCTCATCCTAGGTCTTTATATCTCACGCTGGAATACAGGTAGATTTGGCCAAAATTCAAATAATTTATTTAATACCTACACTACCACATAGACAGAGGTACGCAGTTTTCTAGGATTTTTGGTTATTATAGGAGATCATAGAACATTTTTCTCAAATAGCTGCACCTCTAATATGCACTGACAGGAATGTTGATTTTGTTTGGACAGATAAATCAACCATGCTTTTGAGGATCTGAAAAAGTTTGTGTCAACAGCCCCAGTGCTCAGAGGCCAATTGGGACCTGCCATTTCAAATTTCATATGATACTTCAGACACAACTATTGGAGCAGTCTTTTGGCAGGAGGAAGAAAAAAAACCATATGCAATCTATATATTAGCAAGAATTTGTCTCCTTTTGAGCTAACCTATACCGTAACTAAAAAAGAGTTTTTAGCTGTAATACATGCTGTAAATAAATTTAGGCATTAAATCACTGGATATCCTGTTGTTTTATATATAGATCACTTTGCCATAAAATGCTTGGCAAATAAACCTATTACAAATGGTAGAGTAACAAGATGGTTGATTTTATTGTAGGAATTTGACATCACAATAAAAGATCCATCGGGAAAGAGAATCATGTAGTTGACTTCTCTCACGAATGCCGAAGCAAGCGGACATAGCAGCAGTCGAAGATCAATGCCTAGATGAACATTTGTTCGCTGTTATTGTTAATAAGACACCCTGGTATGCTGATGTTGCAAATTTATTTAGCAGTAGGCAAATTACCAAATCATCTAACCCCCAATGAATGAAAACAGATTGTGCAACGTAGTACCCAATTTTCCTTAGATTGGGGGCTACGTATTTCATACAGGGGCAGATATGCACATCAGAAGATGCGTCCGCGAAGATGAGATATTTGACATTCTGAAAGCTTGTCATGACAGACCGTGTGGCAAACATTTTGCAAATCACAAGACTGGTCACAAGGTTTTGCAAACAGGTTATTACTGGCCCACAATTTTAAAAGACGCTAAGAAATTTGTTCAAGCCTGTGACAGTTGCTAAAGAGTAGGATGCCCTGGACAGTCTGACGAGATGTTGTTAAACCCATAGTTAGTAATTGAACCATTTGAGCGTTGGGTGCTCGATTTTGTTGGTCCAATCACCCCATCATCAAATCAGAAAACATATATTCTAGTAGGAATAGAGTATGTTATTAAATGGGTTGAAGCAGAGGCACTTCCAAGAGCTACAGAGGACTCTGTGATTCATTCCTGTTCCAAATATTTGTATGATATGGCCTCCCGAGGGACATAATCACGGATGGAGGACCGCAGTTTGTAGGTAATAAAATCACTGCAACATTAAAAAATTATCACATTCAGCACAAAATTACACCACTGTATCACCCACAGGCAAATGGCAAGTAGAGAGCACGAATAAGGTGATAGAGGCAATACTTACAAAAACAGTTGCATCGCACAGATGCAACTGGGCTTCAAGTTTTCTCAAACCCCTATGGGCATACGGAAACAACATGGAGAAACACCACCGGTTATTCACCATATCAGTTAGTATTTGGAAAAGAACCCATCTTTCTAAAAGAGTTTGAAATACAAACATTAAGAATAGCACAGGAGGTCAGTCTGAATTTAAATGAGGCCAAGACTAACAGATTACAACAAATCAATGAGCTAGATGAAATATGGCTCTCGTCTCTTCAACACATTGCATTAATCCAACAGCAAAGATAAAAATGACACACGCCCTGATAAAAAATAAAATCTTCCAGGAAGGAGATTAGGCACTCCTATATGACTCCAGGTTTCAGGATTTTCCAAGAAAACTTTAGACTCGATGACTTGGACCGTATGAAATCCAGAAAGTGCATGACAACGGTACCATTACTTTGACTACTATTGACGGATCTAGACATACCTTTAAAGCAAATGGTCACCGAGTGCGACTATACCATAAACCGCTTACTCGGGAATCCTTTTACCAACAACTCCGAAAAAGATTCTGATATGCAGATTCTTACTGAGGAAATAATCCTTCCTCGAAATGGTTTACTAAATAATTTCATTGTTCTTAAATTTTGTACTTAAGTTTTTCTTTTCTACTTGTATAAACTACTTTCTGTACAATTTTTGCATTCCTGCATTTTTTTTCATTTTGTTGTTCCTTTCCGAAGGAACAATATTTCTGCCCTTTGCTGTTCCTTTCCGAAGGAATGATGCAGGAGCATCGACATTAGCCAGCAATGTGGAGGATTGTCCACATGTTGTGGCTAATCACAGTTAAATTCATTTACTGTTACCGAGAAGGATGACTTCTCAAATTGTTAGTTATTGTAATAAATAAGGCATTGTTTTATTTAGATTAGGGGATAAGATTTGTTAGCTTAGGTGTGCATGAAAGCTAAGAGATAGAAGATTTATGTTAGATCTCTTAGAAATAGAATATTATTGTTTGATTTTGTTAGAGAAATTATGGAAGGGGAAAATATAATCGTGTAAGGGGAGAGAGAGTGAGGCTTGGTGTGGAGCGAAAAGCTCAAAGTGTATTTTGGATTGTATCAAAATAGAGGTCATCATTACAGTGTAATCTGGCAAGGCCGAGACCCTGTATTTTATATATGAAATAATCCAGTGTTTGTGCAATGTTTTTGTTTATGCGGCCGTGAAGGATTTGTATGTTGATTGTTTTTTTGTTCTCCATACAATGCAATCTGCTTGTATTGTTATTAATAAATTGTAAAAAATTCTTGTGCTCAAAGCAAATCCAAGTTAATTAGAGTCCGCAAACGGAAAGGCCCATTTACACAGCGAATTGACGCCGAAACCCCCTTAGCGGAGTACTAGGTGGACTTGAAAGATTATTCAGATTGATTCTGGACCAAGTCAGGTCCGGAATTACCATCGCATCGGCATATCGGCGATGACGGAGCGATATCATATCGGAACCTTTAAGCGATGAGTGCGGACCCCGATATAATATATATCGGGTTGAATTGCTAGATCGGGCTGGATCTATATCGGCAGATGCATATATGTGTATAGCGCGTCGAGCGATCACCGATCGCGATGAAATATTATTGGACGGAGGCGGATGCGATAGAACCATTAACTGTGGCAAATTGGAGATCGGGTCCCAACCTCATCGCGGTCATCGAGACCGCGGCATGTGTTTAT
Source organism: Pinus tabuliformis (assembly GCA_031772625.1). Classification (NCBI taxonomy): domain Eukaryota; kingdom Viridiplantae; phylum Streptophyta; class Pinopsida; order Pinales; family Pinaceae; genus Pinus; species Pinus tabuliformis. Next base: position 92,467,877 of record CM062812.1, read on the forward strand.
GGTTGTAACAGCCGATATCGGACCTGGCAAAAATTGCAAAGATATAGATATATAATTTGAAGTCCGGGCGTTTTAAAAAAAAAGCGCGTTTTTGTATGTTTCCATATAGTTTTATATATATGTGGGCGCGGGTGTAGAAAGGGGTTTTATATATATATGATTCCCATGTATTTATGATGGGTCATTCTCGATTCATTAATATGGTGCTTGCGAGCTTTAAAGCTCGGGTGGTGGCTTCCGATGGGTGATTAAGATCGCAGATAAAACTGTGGCTTTGATTCCTCATATGTCCATGGTCATAAAAGGCTTAAAGCCTTAAGCGCTTCCGATAAAGCCTGTGGGTTGTTACCACAGGTCAAGGGCCGATTTTTATTAAGAAAAGGGGATTTTGGGTAATATCCAAGACTACCTTTTCATCAATTTTTGGTATCAGAGCAGAAGAGATAGTGTTTATAGTAAAGATGCCGCCAAGGAGAGGAATTGGTCGAGGGAGACCAGAACCAAATGTAGTTTTGATAGAAGAAGTGCAGAGTTTGCGTGCACGAATGGAGGCAATGGAGACAGCCCAAAGAAGAGCGCCTGACGAGGGAGCTGAGAGTCCTGCAGAAGAATCTGATACAGATGTGGAAGCAGAAGAAGAGAATGAAAATATCAAAATCCTGAAGATGCTGGCAACGGTTGGAGGCAAACCTAAAATGGAGATTCCTATGTATGAAGGGAGTCTGAATGCCGAGGAGCTCATGGATTGGATCAGATCCATAGATTAGTACTTTCGATTATGAAGAGGTTGAAGAGAACAAGAAGGTAAAATTTGCAGTAACTAGATTGAAAGGTCATGCAGCCATCTGGTGGGACGAGGTACAGACATCAAGAACGAGAAAAGGAAATCTAAGATCAAGCAGTGGATAAAATGGTAAGTAAACTAAAAGCCAAGTTTTTGCCGAAAGATTATCATTTGAATCTTTTTAAGCAGATGCAAAATCTGAAGCAAAAAGGAATGTCTGTTAAAGAATATACTGAAGAATTTTACAGATTAAGTATCAGAACAGGGCATGTATAGATGATTTGGAAAAAGTAGCTAGATATGTTAATGGGCTAAGGTATGAGATCCAAGATGAGATTGGTCTGTTAAGTCTGAAAACTGTTGAGGATGCCTATCAAGCAGGATTGAAGGCAGAAGAGAAGATATTAAGAAAACAAAGTCAAAGGAACAGAGGAAAGAGCTCAGCAAGAGGTAGAGGAGCTGGCCGATCTAGAGGAACACAGCATCAAATTGACATAGGGAGTTCAAGCAGCAGATCACCACAGATGGGTGAATCTAGTAGAGGGAGATTCACGCCCAGAGGAAGAGGGCGAGGAAGAGATGTTAGGTGTTATACCTGTGGAGAATGGGGACATATGTCACGAGACTGTCCTCGTAACAAGTCAGCAAGCCAGAGGGGTGAAAATGTGGCTGAGGCAGAGCCGGAACCACCTCGACTTGTAGAAGAACCACCGGAAGAAGGTGAAGCATTGCTGCTTAGAAGAACTTTGTTAAGATCAGAAAAGGAGATTGGAGAACCTGCGCAAAGGAAGAACTTGTTCAGGACTACGTGCAAGTCAAAGGGTAAGTGCTGTAAGGTTATAATTGATAGCGGGAGTACTGACAATCTTGTGTCTACAAAGATGGTGGAAAAGCTCGGATTAACAGGGAAGCGCATCCTTCACCTTACAAAGTATCTTGGCTACAGAAGGGTCATCAAGTCATTGTGACAGAGCAGTGTAATGTGGAAATGCAGATCGTCACATACAAAGACGTAATCTTATGTGACATAATGCCCATGGATGTATGTCATGTGTTATTGGGAAGACCGTGGCAATTTGACAGGAAGGCAACTCATGATGGGAGAAGGAATACATATACCATAGAGAAGGATGGAGTTAAACATACGTTGTTGCCAGTAAAGAATGATGTTGATAAAGAGCTTCCTGAAAATAGTATTATGTTGATGAGTGGCAAGGAACTGCTACAAGAGGTTGATAAAAGCGAAGAGGTGCATTTCGCTATCGTAATAAGGCCAAAGGTAATTTTAACCTCCACCAATTTAAATGATTTTCCTGAAGAAATTCAATCTGTTTTAAATAAATAGTTACATGGATATCATTGTGGATGAATTGCCAAATGAATTACCACCGATTAGGAGTATAAGTCACCATATTGACTTAATACCAGGATCAAGTCTACCCAATAAAGCTGCCAATAGATTAACTCCTCAAGAAAATGCAGAGGTTACAAGACAGTTCAAGAGCTGATGGACAAGGGACTGATCCGAGAAAGTCTGAGTCCGTGTGTTGTGCCAACGGTGCTAGTCCAAAAAGGGAGGAGAATGGCGCATGTGCACCGATTCCAGAGCTATCAATAAGATAACAGTCAGGTATAGATTTCCTTTGCCCAGAATGGATGATTTAATGGACTGTTTAAGTGGATCCAGGTATTTTACAAAGATAGATTTAAAAAGCGGGTATCATCAGATTAGAATTCGGGAAGGCGATGAATGGAAGACAGCATTCAAAACAAATAGTGGATTGTATGAGTGGTTAGTGATGCCTTTTGGGCTCACTAATGCGCCCAGCACATTCATGAGACTAATGAACGAGGTCCTGAAAGAATATACAGGTAAATTTGTTGTTGTTTACCTTGATGATATTCTGGTTTTCAGCAAAAGTAAAGAGGAACATTTGGAACATTTGAAGTTAGTCTTGAAAACACTGCAGAAGGAAAAACTACTAATTAACTTGAAGAAATGTAGTTTCATGAAAGAGGAGCTGGTATATTTGGGGTTTGTGATTTCCAGAGAAGGTTTAAAAATGGATCCGGAAAAGGTACAAGCAATCAGAAACTGGCCTACTCCCAGGAGTGTATTCGAGGTAAGAAGTTTCCATGGACTTGCTAGTTTTTACAGGAAGTTTATAAAAGGGTTCAGTCAAGTTTGTGCACCAATCCTTGAGACCATCAGGGAGGTCAATCAGCCATTTCAATGGACAGAAGCAGCCGATAGGAATTTTAATTTGTTGAAAAGAAAAATAACAGAAAAGCCTATTCTAGCATTGCCAGATTTCGAGAAAGTCTTTCAAGTAGAAACTGATGCAAGTGGGGAAGCAATTGGAGCGGTGTTGAGCCAAGAGCAAAGACCGATAGCATATTTTAGCGAGAAACTAAATGATGCGAAAAGGAGGTATTCTTCCTATGACAAAGAATTCTACGCTATTGTGCAGGCGATAAAAAAAATGGAGGCATTACTTACTGCCAAAGGAATTCATTTTATATTCAGATAATCATGCTTTGCAGTTCATTAATAATCACGCCCAAGTTAAATCAGAAGCATGCCAAGTGGGTAGAATTTCTACAAAGTTTCACTTTTGTAATAAAGCACAAAAGCGGTATGTCTAATAAAGTGGTAGATGCGTTGAGCAGGGTAAGTTTTCTTTTGCAAGAATTCAAAGTGGGTGTTGTAGGTTTGATGAGATGATAGAAATGTATCATGATGATGAGGATTTTAGGGATATCTACACGACAGTGCAGAATCCAATGAGCCATAACAGAAGTCAGTGGATGGACTACCTTATTCAAGGAGGCCTGTTATTTAAGAGCAACAAATTATGCATTCCTAAATGTTCAATGAGAGAAAACATCATTAAAGAAAAGCACAGTGGAGGATTGTATGGTCATTTTGGACAAGACAAGACTTTCGCTCAGGTAAATGATTTTTATTATTGGCCTAAAATGCAAACTGATGTTTAAAAAGTTTGTTGAGAAATGCAGGGTATGTCAGTATGCCAAAGGAAGGAGTCAAAATACAGGTCTATATCAGCCATTGCCCATACCAGATCGACCATGGATGCAGTGAGTATGGACTTTGTTCTGGGTTTACCAAAAACTCAGAGAGGAAATGATTCTATTACATGTTGTTGTAGACAGATTTTCAAAATGGCCCATTTTATTGCTTGTAAGAAGACTAGCGATGCCACACACATAGCCAATTTGTTCTTTTCTGAGATTGTAAGATTGCATGGTTTACCTGTGAGCATTGTATCAGATCGGGATACAAAATTTGTAGGGCATTTCTGGAGAACACTTTGGAAGAAGCTGGGAACTAAACTTAGTTTTAGTTCAGCCTACCATCCTCAGACCGATGGACAAACTGAAGTTGTGAACAGAAGCTTGGGAAATATATTACGAACCTTGGTTCATCAGAATCCCAAACAGTGGGATTTAGCATTAGCTCAAGCTGAATTTGCTTACAATGACACACCAAACCGGAGCACAGGAATGAGCCCATTCCAGATTGTCTTTGGGATGCATCCAAGAGGAGTATATGAACTCAGAGATTTGGGAAAACAGGAAGCCAGAAGTGCAAGTGCTGAAGATTTTGCTGAACAAATGCAAAAGCTACAAGAAGAAGTCAAAGATAAATTACAGGAAAGCAGCAGAAGATATAAACAGAGAGCAGATCTGAAAAGGAGAGAAAAAGAATTTCAAGTAGGAGATTTAGTCATGGCATATTTGAGGAAGGAGAGATTTCCTACAAGGACTTATAATAAACTGAAACTGAAGAAAATAGGACCCTGTAAAATCAAAAGGAAATTTTCAACTAATGCATATGCGATTGAGCTACCAGAAGGGACCGGAATATCCCCCATTTTTAATATTGCGGACTTGTATCCATTCAGAGAGGCAGAAACAAAGTTGCAGAAAGAAGTCACAGGTGATGAAATTCAAACTGTGGATTGGGAGGAACAAGTACCAAAAGCATCTCAAAAATAAGTTGAAGCTATTTTAGACCGAAGAGTATCTAAGAAAACCAGAGGGTAGACATATTTCCAATATCTAGTCAAGTGGAAGGAGCAGCCAGTGGAAGATTCCAGTTGGTTGACAACAGCTGAACTACAAAAATATGGAGTGAGTCCTGAAAGTTTGAAGGACAAATCTTTTCTTCCCCGGGAGTCTGATGCAGGAGCATCGACATTAGCCAGCAATGTGGAGGATTGTCCACATGTTGTGGATAATCACAGTTAAATTCATTTACTGTTACTGAGAAGGATGACTTCTCAAATTGTTAGTTATTGTAATAAATAAGGCATTGTTTTATTTAGATTAGGGGATAAGATTTGTTAGCTTAGGTGTGCATGAAAGCTAAGAGATAGAAGATTGTTGTTAGATCTCTTAGAAATAGAATATTATTGTTAGATTTTGTTAGAGAAATTATGGAAGGGGAAAATATAATCGTGTAAGGGGAGAGAGAGTGAGGCTTGGTGTGGAGCGAAAAGCTCAAAGTGTATTTTGGATTGTATCAAAACAGAGGTCATCATTACAGTGTAATCTGGCAAGGCCGAGACCCTGTATTTTATATATGAAATAATCCAGTGTTTGTGCAATGCTTTGTTTATGCGGCCGTGAAGGCTTTGTATGTTGATTGTTTTTTTGTTCTCCATACAATGCGATCTTCTTGTATTGTTATTAATAAATTGTAAATAATTCTTGTGCTCAAAGCAAATCCAAGTTAATTAGAGTCCACGAACGGAAAGGCCCATTTACACAACGAATTGACGTTGAAACCCCCTTAGCGGAGTACTGGGCGGACTTGAAAGATTATTCAGATTGATTCTGGACCAAGTCGGGTCCGGAATTACCATCGCATCGGCATATCGGCGATGACGGAGCGATATCATATCGGAACCTTTAAGCGATGAGTGCGGACCCGATATAATATATATCGGGTTGAATTGCTAGATCGGGTCCGGATCTATATCGGCAGACGCATATATGTGTATAGCGCGTCGAGCGATCGCCGATCGCGACGAAATATTATTGGGCGGAGGCGGATGCGATAGAACCATTAACTGTGGCAAAGTGGAGATCGGGTCCGCAACCTCATCGGGGTCATCGGGACCGCGGCATGTGTTTATGGTTGTAACAACCGATATCGGACCTGGCGAAAATTGCAAAGATATAGATATATAATTTGAAGTCCGGGCGTTTAAAAAAAAAAAAAACGGGTTTTTGTATGTTTCCATATAGTTTTATATATATGTGGGCGCGGGTGTAGAAAGGGGTTATATATATATATATGATTCCCATGTATTTATGATGGGTCATTCCCGATTCATGTAATATGGTGCTTGCGAGCTTTAAAGCTCGGGTGGTGGCTTCCGATGGGTGATTAAGAGCGTCGATAAAAAAAGGTGGCTTTGATTCCTCATATGTCCATGGTCATAAAAGGCTTAAAGCCTTAAGCGCTTCCGATAAAGCCTGTGGGTTGTTACCACAGGTCAAGGGCCGATTTTTATTAAGAAAAGGGGATTTTGGGTAATATCCAAGACTACCTTTTCATCAAGGAACAACACTTTGAATTTTGTTGTTCCTTTCCAAAGGAACAACATTTCTGCATTTTTGCTATTCCTTTCCGAAGGAACAACACTTTTGCATTTTTTTTATTCCTTTCTGAAGGAACAGCATTTCCGCATTTTTACACTTTTTCATTTTGCTATTCCTTTCCGAAGGAATAGCATTTTCACCTTTTTGTTGTTCCTTTCCAGAGGAACAACAATTTTGCATTTTGTTATTCCTTTCCGAAGGAACAGCATTTCCATTTTTTTGATGTTCCTTTTCGAAGGAACAACACTTTTCATTTTGTTGTTCATTTCCGAAGGAACAGTGTTTCCGCCTTTTAGCTGTTCCTTTCCGAAGGAACATCACTTTTGCATTTTTTTGTTCCTTTTCAAAGGAACAAAACTTTCGCATTTTGCTGTTCCCTTCCGAAGGAACAACATTTCTTCCTTTTTGCTATTCCTTTCCAAAGGAACAACAATTTTCTTTTTGCTGTTCCTCTCTGAAGGGACAACACTTTCGCATTTTGTTGTTCCTTTCCAAAGGAATAGCATTTCCATCTTTTTACTGTTCCTTTTCAAAGGAACAACACTTTCGCTTTTTGTTGTTCCTTTCTGAAGGAACAACACTTTCACATTTTGTTGTTCCCTTCCGAAGGAACAACATTTTTTCATTTTGTTGTTCCTTTCTAAAGGAACGGAATTTCCACATTTTTGTTGTTCCTTTCTGAAGGAACAACACTTTTTCATTTTGTTGTTCCTTTCCAAAGGAACAACATTTCCACATTTTCACTGTTCCTTTCCGAGGGAACAACACTTTCGTTTTTGCTATTCCTTTTCGAAGGAACAGCGCTTCTGCCAGATTGTTTTGCCGTTCCTTTTAAAGGAACAACCCTCCTTTGCATTTTTTTCTTTTTGCCGTTCTTTCTAAAGGAACAATAGTTTCGATTTCGGATGATCTTAGGCTATTCCACCAAAGGACTGGTATTTTATTTCGCGCTTTCTTTATTTGCTATTCCGTTTAAGGAACAACAATTTCGAGTGTATTTTTTTCTTTTGTTTGTTGTTCCTTTTAAAGGAACCATGGTTTTTGCATACAGATGTTCTTTTGTTGTCCCTCTTAAGGAATAGCAGTTGTTCCATCTAAGGAACAACACTTTTTGAGTGCTTTTTTTTATTTTTCGTGTGTGTGTGTTTTATCATTTAGAAGATTTTTGTGAATGATGATTCATTTAAGGCACATGTATACATTTATGCAACACAAAAACTAGAGGATACTGAAATCAGAAAACCAAAAAAAAATCATTATCTTTAGAGAAATTGCTTTGAATCGATAAAAAAAAAGAGGAAAGGACACAACTATTTATATCACTTTGTTGTCTTTATTTTCACTAAAACCAATTTGATTGATTATTTTTATCATGTTGGTTCTTTCTTAAATCTTCATAATTCTCTTTGATCATTATTATTGAATAAGAATAAGGGCATATTTTCCTCTATTGAGATATTCAGACTTCTTCCACCATCCCTACTCTTAAGGAGTGTTGAGCCATCCTTCGTATATAAATAGGAAAGTGCTATATAAAAGAAAATGAAAAAGAGAAAAATATATATCGATATGATTACTAACATGATTTGTCAAATGAAGGATAGGGGGTCTCATCAAGAGCCAGCCTACCATGATTATAAGGAAGTAGGGAAGTGGCATTCCCACTATGGCCACCACACCAGGGATATGATCCAAGAGGCATATCAGAAAATAAAAAAGTCCTTAGAAGAAGAGGTCTCATCACGAGCCGGCCTGCTCACCTTTCACTCCTTCCTGGTGAATGGCATTGCGATTCATCTGGCTACCAAGCCAGCACAATGGCCTCCATTCTGACGTCACACAACACTTTCCTAGGCATACATGAAGGATTATGGTTCCAAGGGTGAAATAAGCAACTTTGTCAAGGTTATGGACACCTGTGGGCAATAGAGCTCTGATGATGGTATTGAAGTCATACTTTCATACAACAATAGTCATTATAAACCCTTTTCTTATATTTTTATTTTGATTTCAAATGAGATTATTTTATATAACCCTTTTGAACCTCTTTCACATGAAAATCGTTTATAAATCAATCATAATGGTTAAAGTGGATAATGACCGCATAAGAACTTTTACTTACATCAGCTATCCTCTCCTCTATTTTTCGCATCATTTCACAACATTTCCATATCTATTTGTGATTTCCATCATAAGCCTTGATTTCAGTAATCTGTTGCTTTTTGTAATCATGTCATGGATATATACGTCATTCCTTTACTGCACGATTGCAGTCCAACATGCTACTCCTTTATTTGTCAGCCGAGGACGGCCAATCACGTTTCAGGGGGGCATGGGTGACCTCCATAATACACTGGCATACGTGTCAACTCCTTATTTGGAGGTACGATGACTTCATCAAAACTCAGGAATAACAACTTTAATGGTATTGATATTTCCCAATGTGAACAGCTTGTTGTTCCATTGTCATTTCTTTGATTTTGCTCTGTAAAAATTAATAGTGTGCTAAGCTTGAACAGCTTGTTGTTTCATTGTCATTTCTGTGATTTTGCTCTGTAAAAATTAACAGTGTGCTAAGCTTGAACAAAATGGGAGGTAGATCAATACGCAGTGAACCACAGGTGCTAATAATCTCCGACGCTGCATGCAAAATTTTAGCAAGAGTAGGATGGATTGCCTACCTTAACTGACTACAACAGTCTAATGAGACGGTGGCCATTGAATTTCTATAGAATTTGCAGGAAGGTCATTCCATGGTAAGGGGGAGACAAATAACAGTAACAAATGCGATAATTGTTGAAGTCTCAGGACTGCCAGCGGTTGGACTAGTATGGACCCAGAAAAAAGTGAGACTTCAAGATGCCATAACCATCTTCCAGGATGAAGGATAGAGTCTTATTGTCAAATGAAAAGGAGTCCTACCTGCAACCCTGGGAGAACCATGGGCAGAATTAGCCAGAATTGTGCAAAGCTACATCACATGCGATGGGAGAAAAGATGTGGTAAGACCATGCCATCTCAAATTGTTAGCTGTATTAAAACAAAAATGTGCTGTAAATTTTCCCGCATACTTAAATTTTTTATTGCATGATGCTTCTCAAAGTATAAGAAAAAATCGTCATGTAGACACGGTAGTAAGTCATCATAGCCTAATTCGGCTAATAGTCAGTTACAGTCTTGCCCAACTATGGATTAGTTGGGAAGAATTGGTATTCTCAATAGATGGGGGATTGGCCTTACCAGCCCCAAAACGAAAAAGAACTGCTAGCACATCAATTAGACCACAAAAACGAAGATAGTCCACCAGATTGGGGAGAAGCAGGGGAATGTTGGGAAGTCCCCAAGAAAACAGTAGCCAACCATTAGAGATATATGACTCAGAGGATGAGCAACCCCCACAACTTGAAGGAGGGGAAAACGAAGAAGAAGAATTAGAAGAAAATACAGAAGAGGAACCGGAAGAGGAAATTGAGCACTCCGGCAAAGAAGAAGGGGAGGAAGTAGAGCCACCCAGTGAAAGCCCATTACAAAACCCTCTGCAAGAAGACGAATTGGCCCAAATTTTGGCCAACATGGGTGAGTACATCTAGCCCCACAGCCCACTCAACCTCGATATTGAGGTAGGACAATCACAGGAACACTCTGCTCACAGTAAGAGTGCATCTGAGGAGATGAATGATGAGGAAGAAGAAGAAGGGAAATCACAAGAACACTCTGCTCACAGTAAGAGTGCATCTAAAGAAATGAATGATGAAGAAGAAGTAGAAGCAAAAGCCGCCCAGGAAATAGTAGATCAACCAGGGTTTCTTCCCCTGAGAAACATAATCAGGAGGACAAGAACACTGAAGAAATGTTCCAAGCAGAAAATATGGAAATAAGCCAGGGCGAGGGTACAATCCCTGAAGAACAAAGCCCAGGCCCAAGAAAAGAAACAGCTATTCCTTCGAAGAAAATGAATGAAATCAAAAGGCTGTGAAAGGAACAACAAAGGCTACTAAATGTAGTTAAACAACTCAGACAACAAATAAGGATCCTAAAAATGGGGAGAATCTAAAAAAGAACTCCAGAAACAAAGGATGCAGCCACCCAGACGAAACCCCATAAAATGAAGACCAAAAGAACTCAAAGTAAACCCATTATCATTCAAGACCACAAGGAACAACATGCGGCTGTTACAAATACAGAGGCCCAAACAGGAAACATACCAGTTTGTAATAAGCATGTCCAGACAAAGGCATTGTCCTCGAGCATCATGACAGACTGGACAGTTCATGAGAAGGAAATGCAGACTGTAGGAACTAGATGTCGCAATAAGGAGATCCAGGTAGATCTCCAGCCCAAAAATGTTTTGATGGACAATGATCCTAGGATAGTAAGACTTCAAAAGGATCTAGCATAGGCCCAGCAGATGATAGAAAAGCTCACAGAGGAAACCGTTCCTCAGGAGAAATATTAGAAGTTACATCAGCAAGTAAAGAACATCAATGCATCGGAGAGCGAGGCCTTTGATAGATGTCGTAGGGCAAAGGAAAAAGTTAAAAGGGTAACCAATAGAATAGACACAGTTATGAGTCAAATGGATACCCTATGTTCTCTATATACTGATGTTCTCGCCTATAGGGAACCTGCCAAAAATTATTCTTTGTTTTTGATGGAAAGGTACTTACAATTAAAAATTAAGGCTGTCAAAGTATGGGTACCTATAGAGTTAAAAACTATTGATGATTTTATAAACTGCTATAAACATTATGGGGTGAAAGTCCAGCGATTTCTATGTGAGTTTTATTTGCATAATCTTGTGTTGGACAGTGAAATGGAAGAGAACCCTAGTCCTTTTGTGGGTGATATCTAGCTTCAGGCATTCATCTCTTTTGTTGTTAACCAGATAAAGTGGCTTAAAGCCCATAATACCTTTCAGAGACAGGAGAACGGGTTAGATCTATGGGTAAGGGGTGAACCAAGAAACCCATTACAACTATGGGATAAGCATAGAAGCTTAATGAGAAAGAAGGGTGTGATCCAGACATTGGGACCCATTCACACAACAGTTGTCCAGCAAGGGGTAGAATACTTCCTATCCATCAAAGACCTTGCCATAGCAGCAACTAAACTCTGATGGAAGACTTCCAATCGGAATGTTCAGGACAGAGAGCCATTCAATTACGAAAATTTTAAGTTAGCTTTTGATCGTCTGGTTACCTATAGTAACCTCCTTTTGATAGAAGGCCCGTATTGGCTAGGTTGTAGGTTTCGAAGTACTATTATCTAATATCCTGCAGCAGGGTATAAGGCCCTATATGAATTGCTTGAAGGCCAGACAGTGCATATTTTTGAAGTTTTAGCCACACATCATGGTTTTAGACCACTGCATGAAAATCCTTCTCCAGCCTATTCCCTAACTGCTTTGCACGTAAATTACAATGTTTTCATGAGGGCATGAAAAAAGGTAAGTAGGGGGGTGTGTTGAGAATTGGAAAAGGTATGTATTTACCATTTATTTCTTTATCTTTTCCTTTGAATCATAACTTCTTTACATTCTAAGATGGTAATATGTTAAATAATTAGGATAGAATTAAGGAGATTTGTGATTGATGAAAAATGACTAATTATTGTCTTTTTCTATACAGAAAGTGAAGAAAATGGAAAATCACTATTCAAGAGGAAAAGACAAAGCAGAAGCAACTACTGTCCCTTTGACAGGAAGTCGTATCTAGACGAGGAGATCAAGATCGGAGCGCATAATCCAGGAAAAGGAAGAGAAAACGCAGCATCAGTGCAAGAAGACAAAACGATAACTGGAGATAAAATATATTAGCAAATCCCTTAAGATCCTTTGATCCTGAGGGATCACTGCTTCAAGGCTTATCGGTATTCTTGATACTTCTGCCTGGCCATTATAAAAAGGGACAGCACTGGTAGCCCAGGGGGTGAATATTATTGTCAATTTGTAGAACTTACTATTGTAATCTTAACTTTGATCATCGACTCTCTTTGAAGAGCGATAGCTGTAACTCTTCCATTTATGATTAATATATAACTCAGTTGTTGTTCCATTATCTGATCCTGGAGTAAACGCAACAGTGCTTCCCTGGTGGCTAAGGGCCCGGCCCTAGTGGATCCACTTGCTTCTTGTATCATTATTTTACATTTACAGTCGCGTGTGGTTTGATTTCCTTTGCATTTATTTAATTCGCTTTACTCGGTAATCTTCTGTTCCTGAACATTTCACTGAATTACTTTGTTATATCAAAATCATAATTAGATAGCGGAATTATTATTCACAACTTAAAATGTTATGTTGTTCATTCTGAAATAATGTTGCACTGTCTAATTCAAATTCTGTCGTTCATTTACAGATTGATATTTTGTTCATTTGTAGTTACGATTGTTTTTCATTTAGCTACGATTCACTTACAATTGTGATTGATGTTCATTTAACTACCGTTCAATTATAACTGCAATTGTCATTCCTTTATAACTGTGGTTAATGTCCATTATTCTAGAATAAGATTGTTGATTCATTTACTCTATATTCATTGTGTGTTTACACTTAATTCGTTTTGCTGTTCCTTTCTTAGATTACTGTTCAATTCCTTTATTAGTTAAAGATTGTTGTTCAATTCATTTCGATTAAGATTGCTGCCCAATTCAGTTCTGTAGATTAAGCTTTGTTGTTCGACCTTTTCAACATATTTAGTTGTTGTTCCTTTTCTGCTAATTGAATTTTTATTTCCAGCATTTGTTTTAGTGTGAATAGAAAGATCCACAACTGTAATGAACAATGACTACTACTGTCTAAGTTCTCAAATTGGAGATCTTGCCTGTGATTGATTTTCGTTTACATCAGTTTACAGGGGAAAGAGTTATCATTACTGCACCCTTGACTAATGATTGCTGTAGTTTCTTGAGTGAACGATTTAGTTACAAAGCATTTAAGTTGCTTGCCATTACAATTAGGTTTTGTTTCCAGCATTCATTTACTTTTTCAAACACTATAATGCAAACATTACTCTTGAACAAATGACCACATTTACATCAGTTTACAGGGAAAAGAGTTATCATTACTGCATCCTTGATTGATGATTGCTATAGTTTCTTGAATGAATGATTTCGTTACAAAGCATTTAAGTTTCTTGCCATTAAAATTAGGTTTTGTTTCTAGCATTCATTTACTTTTATAAGCACTATACTGCAAACATTACTCTCGAACAAGTGACAACCTCAGACTGAGTACACTCTTGAGATAAAAAATTATGCCTGGATTGATAATTAATGTAGGGTAAATAGGGGTTAAAAGACACATTTTTATCACTCAACACTTGTTCTTGGAGGATCTTCTCGTCAAGGGTCTAGGGTTTGGTATTGATCAATAGAAGATTCAATAAGAGAAATTCAGTAAAGGGTTTTCCTCTCAAGAGAAGAGAGGTTTTCGCCATGGCAGAGAGCAAACATCTTGTGTTCTAGTTTTTATGTTTTAGTAGCAGTTTGATGAAGTACACACATATGCACTAATAAGAAGAAGAAGAAGAATAAGGTAATAAGAAAAAGTAAAAATCACTCCACAAATTGTTATCAAGTAACGAATAATCACTCTACACTACTATGCCCTAGATTCTTCAACGGAGTGGATAAAAGTTATTATCTCAAGGTTGGACTTCATACACATAGAGTCAAGTGAGTTTTCAAAGTAGAATGTTTGGATTTCTCTTTGGTCCAACCCTCACTCATGAATGATCAAGGGATAGTATCTTCTTATACCATCCCCTCTACCCTCTTAGATGAAAAAGCCATTGGCCTAATATTAAAGCTAAATCAAAATATGTGACTCCTCCCCTTCAGATATAATCCCTTCAAGTTCTCAGAGAAGCTAGAGGACTTGATCATATTTGAAAAGAATTAGTTATCTCACTATTTTTTTGTTTAGGGGCAAACACTTGAGCATGTAAACTTTACCTTAAAGAACTAGCCTAAGAAATTTTCTTGCCTCTAATAATATAGAGAGGGGAAAAAAATCGGTGGAAATATATGGTTAGAATGAAAAATAAAAAGTTACCCTCTTCATGGGAATACAAGGCTTGGAAATGAACCAAGTTATCCTCACAGCTCAAAAGGAAGAAGAATATTGGTGTCTCAAATCCGTGAGTGTATGTATAAGCATAATACATGATAATAATAAATTTTTTTAGAATAATGAATAATAATGTGTATTAAAACTAGATAAACAACTTGATATCTAAGTTAGAAACTAGTATCCTATGTTCAATGTATATGATCCTAATAATAAAAAATGTAGATATGCATGAAAAGTTAAGTATTCAACATAAGGAAATTTGACCTCTACTAATTAACCTACACTTTTCCTTGAAGGTACTCTTCATATTGTATTTGACTCAATTGTAAACCCACTACCATTTCGGATAAACTATCAACCTTTGAATTTAATTCTCTTTGAATGCGATAAAAGGAAATAACCCTAAAAATTATAATAAACTCCATAACTCTAATCCTCCATTGATCCAATAAATAAGTTTTTAAGGAAGTATAACCTTTCAGCCAATCTATAATAGCCTTTGAATCCCCTATCACTTGTAAGTTTGGATTGTTAAAGTGGCACAATTGAAATGATTGAAATAAACGGCTAATTTTTATTATTGTAGTACTTGTTACGTAGTCATATTTTTGTTCCTAGTCTAAATTAGTCATCCACATTAGTAGTTTTTAGTTGTATTATTTATTATCTAGTCATATATTTTAACCTTAGGCTAAATTATTCATTTATGTTAGTCATTTTTAGTTGGGTTACTTAAGATTACTCATTTTTTGTAGTATTTCACTTGGAAAAGAGGAGGTGACTAACTTTTTTAATCACCTAGTCACTAAATTTTCATTTTATACTAGTGTGGGGATACTTGGAGAAGATGGGAGTTTGAATGAAGAGGACAAATCAGAATGGGGATGAGAAGATTTGGGAGAAACTGAGAACCAATCGAAGAAAGAACTCAGGAAATATCAACCCAATTCGAGTGCCATGAATCAGTCCCTATTTAAAATGGAAGAAAAAGTTGATATCAAGTCGTACCATGATGAAATCAATGCTATGAACCTAACCATTGGTTGCAGCACCTAGAAGTTTACTTTAGTGCCCATCGGACTGAGGAAGGACAACGAATCTCATTTGCATGGCTAAACTTGGAGGGTCATGCACTGACATGGTGGGAGAGCCACATAGAAACCCTGAGGTTAGAGGGCGAACCTCCAATGACTAAGTGCGAATATTTCAAAACCCTCATTAAGTCATAGTTTTATCCCATTGGGCACATGGAGAGCCAATGGATCTGGTGGAATTACTTCAGATAAAAGTCGAGCCAAAGCATGCAGGAGTACACCACGGAATTCAAGAAGATTGTTATAATGTTTGGTATCTCTCCAAATAACCCAAATGTACTCCTGAGGTATTTTGGGGATCTCCACCGCCATCTATGTGAGAAAGTGATGTTTTTTAAACCCAAATTGGTGGAAAAGGCTTGTGTACAGGCACAATACCTGTAGAAAATAGGCTTGAAGAGAGCACAGTCAAGTGGGTTAAAGAAAAAGGAGAAACATAACGCTTCTAAGGAGGGGAAGAAGAAGCAAAAATGGTGAAAGATAAGAAGACAACAACCACAACACACTAGTGCAAAGATCCTAGCAACCACTGCAACATCGACAACCATGCAAAGGAAAAATATTGGAAGTTACATTTAGGTCTAAACTTGAAGATCAAGAATAAATATAACAAGAATAAGAATATCATCGCCACTGATTTAAGAAACCAAGTTGAAATCATCCCTATACTACTAGTGTAACCACTTATTGTTATTAGTGCAACCCCCTTATTATATTGTTGTGCCCATGTAGTCCCCATATTGTTATTATTGTGCCCCATATAAGCCCACTATTGTTATTGTTGTGCCCTTACATTATTAGTGTTATGTCGACTCTAATTATATTATGACCCCTTAGACTCCTATATATAGAAAGGAGGTCTTGTCATTTGTATGATCCAAGAATTGTTCATTTGTGTAATCTAAAGGAGGTTGCCCCTCAAAGAGGCTAATTTATAAAGCGTTATCTTTCTTTTCTATCTTTTTGTGAGTTTTTTTCATAACATTTGGTATCAAAGCTTTGGATTCTAGGGTTTCGCTGCTCGAAATAGGTCATTGTGGCATTTTCACTATAAATTTTTTGCTACGAAGTTTTAGAAGCTAAAAAAAAAAATTGAGCCAAAATATTTCTGAACCTCAAGTCTGAATTTCAGATCATGTATCGCTATATTTTTGGAGATATGATCTGAGGAAGTTAGGGTTTTCGCAAGCTCCAGAATTCTATCGCAAACAGGTCATCATGGAATTTTCACTATAATTTTTTTCTACGAAGGTTCAAACACCGAAATTAAAACCCATTTGAGCTAAAATCTTGGTGAAGCTTGGGCTCGAATTTCAGATCTTGTTTCAATATATTTTCAGCGATAAGATCTTATATATTTAGGGTTTCTGTAGGCTCTTGAATTACATCGCAAACAGGTGACCTTGGGAAAATCGTCATAACTTTCTCTCTGAGAATAAGATTGAAATTTCGTAAGAAGTTATAGAAATAGGAAAGACTATAATTTTCTATATATTGTTTTCAGGTCTAAAGTTTGAAATAGTGAGATGTGGCACTTCGTACAAGTTTGCTCCACTGAAAAAGTATATAATCACGTCATCTTGGGAGATTGGACATACCTCTTTCTTGGAGAATCCAATTTTGATCAGACTAGTGGCATTGGAAAGAGGATGCAAAGGGCTATTGTTGCTCACAATTTAAAACCTTGGTGATCCTAAGTTTTAGAGATAGAACATATTCAAATAGATTTGCTAAAAGAAAAAAAAATAATGACTCGAATTAGGAAAATAGAAACACCTGCCAAGAAAAATTGGATGGATGATTTGAAGAATGCGACCGAAGCTAAGATAAATAGTTTTATATGTTCCATGGAAGCTAATATCGATGGTAGGGAAGCAAATTTGAAGAAAGGCATGGAAGATTTGAAGAAATACATGGAAGGTTTGAAGGAAGGTGGGACAAAGCTGCTACAAGAAAGGCCTTCTAATGATGAAAAGGTAGTAGAGGAAACTCAAGATGAGAAAAAAATAAATGTTAATCATGATTTCATAGAATCTAACATTGGATTGAAGACCCACAATATTCCAAAGTTCAATATGAGTAATTTTGATGGCAAGGATCCCATAACATGGATACTACAGATGGAGAAATATTTTGATCTACATGATGTGAAACTGTTACAAAAGGTACGTATTTCATATTTATATTTATAACCGAATCAATTTTTATGGTATAAAGGGCTTTGTTCTTGTAAACCACTTGTCACCTGGTCAATTTTCATGGAGGAAATGATAGCACATTATGAGGATACAAAGAGAGACACCTTCTTTAGCTAATTGATAAATCTCAAACAAAAGGGTTCAATGGAAGAGCACATTTAGGACTTCCAAAAATTGAATATAAGGTTAAATGATATTCTAGAGAAGTAGAGGATTGATGTGTTCATAGTGAATTTAAAGGATAACACTCAACATGAGGTTTGCCTTTGGGAACCTAATTCATTGGAGAAGGCATACAGGTTGGCAAGAAAAATTGAAAACAAAATTATGGAAACAAGGAAGCCTACCACTCATAACTATAAATATGGAAGTGTTGTTTCTCCTAGAATTTCACCACCTAAAAGTTTGAGACCAAAACAATTGGAAGAAAAAAGAGTAAAATGGCTTTGTTAAAATTGTGATAGAAAATACACTAAAGGTCATAAGTGTGCTGAGAAGAAATTAATTTACATAGATGGGGAAGAGGAGAAAGAAAAAGGAATAAGAAACATCAAAAGAAGAGGATATACACCAGGAACCAATCCCAGAGAAAGAAGAAATAAAGCTAACCATATCTTGTAATGCATTTACATGAATTACCACTCCTCAAACACTCAAGATAGAAGGGCATATCAAGAAGAAAAATTTAACAATGTTGATTGATTCGGGTAGTACCCATAATTTTATTCATTGTAACATAGCCAAGGAATTGAATTGCTTCTTATATCCAGCACCAGAGTGTCAAGTAATGGTTGCAAATGGAGGAACCATAAATTTCTCTGGAAAGTGCCATAATATCAAGCTATCCATGGGAGAATATGTCTTGAATAGTCCAATTCTTTCCATTCCAATGGGTGGTACAGATGTTGTACTAGGAGTTCAATGGCTACAATCTTTGGGTATGATAGCTTTTAATTTTCAAGAACTTTTCTTGAATTTTTTTTGGGAAGGAAAGGAGGTTGAATTAAGGGGTATCATAGGGAAACCAGGAAAGATAATCAACTCTAACAGCATGAAAAAGCTTCTAAAGAAATAACAACAGGGTGAAATTGCACAATTATGTTCACTAGAGGTACCCACATCGAAATCATTTATTTCTCTAGATCTCCAAAAACATTTGGACAATCATTCTAAGGTATTTGAGACTCCCAAAGGCCTCCCACCTATTCGTGATCATGATCATTCTATTCATTTGATTCTAGGAAGTGTTCCCCCAAACATCAAGCCTTACAGATATCCATATGCCCAAAAGAGTGAAATTGAACGTATGGTTGCAGAAATGCTAGAGGTTGGTATAATTCAACCTAGTCAAAGTTATTTCTCTGCTCCAGTGGTATTGGTACACAAGAAGGATGGATCATGGCACATGTGTCTGCATTATAGGGATCTCAACAAGATTACTATTAAAGATAAATTTCCCATTCCTGTCATTGATGAATTATTGGATCAATTACATGGAGAAATTTACTTCACCAAGTTGGATCTTCATTCAGGATATCATCAAATCAGAATGAAGATTGAAGAAATTCCAAAAACAACATTTAGAACTCATGAGGGTCATTATGAACTTTTGGTCATGCATTTTAGCCTTACCAATGCACCTTCTACATTTCAAGTTTTGATGAATTCCATTTTCAAATGCTTAGAAAACTGTTGTTAGTATTTTTTGATGATATGCTAATCTACATCAAGTCCTAGAAGGATCAAGTTCAACATGTTGACAGGGTGCTCAAACTATTGGAAGAGAAATAATTATATGCAAAAAGCTCCAATTGTTTCTTTGGAGTACAAGAGGTGGAATATTTGGGTACTCAGTTAGCTCATAGTTCATCTTATCATCCTGAATCTGATGGGAAAATTGTGATAGTGAACAAATGTTTGGAAGAATATCTTCATTTCTTTGTATATGATAAACAGACACAATGGGTCAAGTGGTTTCCTCTGGCTGAATGATGTTATAACACTTCCTTCCATACTACAGCGAACATGACCCCATTTATGGCACTTTATGGATATCATCCACCGCCCATCATATCATCTTTAAAAGAAAATTCTAAGGTTCAAGCAGTGGAAGATCACATTGAGCATCAACAACAAGTTCTCAAACTCTTAAAGGATAACCTCATTTTGGTGCAGGATAGAATGAGACAACAGGAAGATCAACATCGCAGCGAAAGAAGTTTTGATGTAGGTGACTGGGTGTTTCTACAATTACAACCATACAAATAAATGTCCCTCAAGTAAGCTAAGAAGGATAATAAATTATCACCAAAGTACTATGTTCCTTATAAAGTGTTGCAAAAGATTGGTACTGTGGCATACAAATTGGATCTTCCTGCATCTTCTCGAGTGGATTCAGTTTTCCACGTTTCATGCTTAAAGAAGGTTATAGGTGACAAGCTCCCAGTTCAAACAATATTGTCAAAACTTGACGAGGAAGGAAAAATCATATTGGAACCTGAAGTAGTCATGGAAACAAGAACCTAACAGCTACAAAATCGATCAATTTTAGAGTATCTCATCAAGTGGAAGAAATTACCCGCTGAAGATTCGACATGGGAGGATGAGAATTTTACACAGAAGCATCCAGAACTACTCAAGCATTGAGGACAACACTTTTTGAAGGAGAGGGGCATCTTAGGTCCCTATACTACAAGTGTAACCCCTTATTGTTATTAGTGCAACCCCCTTATTATATTTTTGTGCCCATGTAGTCCCCATATTGTTATTATTGTGCCCCATAGAAGCCCACTATTGTTATTGTTGTGCCCTTACATTATTATTGTTATGTTGGGCTATGATTATGTTATGACCCCTTAGACTCCTATATATAGGAAGGAGGTCTTGTCAATTGTATCATCCAAGAATTGTTCATTTGTGTAATGTAAAGTAGGTTGCCCCCTCAAAGAGGTTGATTTCTAAGGCATTGATCTTTCTTTTTTATCTTTTTGTGAGTTGGTTTCATTAAAAAACTAGGCAAGGTTTGTTTAGTGGTTAGTCATTCCATTGGCCTATGTAATGCACTAGCTATGTTTATGAGATTAAGGAATGATGTATTGTGCGCTTTTATAGATTCATTTATTATTTTCTATTTGGATGATATACTAATATATAGGGCTACTTGGGAGGAGCATATTTCATATTTTATGTGGGTGCTGGAAACATTGAAGAAGCACCAATTGCTATAAAATCTCAAGAGGTGCATGTTTGCGTAGTAGTATTTGGTGTATCTAGGGTATGTGATTGGTGGAGGAGGTATGGAGATAGATCCTTCGAAGATGGAGGTCATCATTCACAACCTCATTTTTAGTGGTAGAAACACCGCTCCATGCCATAATAGCAAGTGGAAATAGTTTCTAGTTGGGAAAAGGTCAACAAAGGGATTTCAAGGAGCTAAAGAAGAAGATCAGTCAAGCACCAGCTATGGCATTACTAGACTTGCAGTGACCATTCAAAGTGGAGACAAATGCAAGTGGGTATGATATGGGAGTTGCCTTTATGCATGGAGGAAGGCCTATATTCTACCATTCTCAAGTATTTCATGGGGAATTTCTTAACCACCCTACCTAAGACAAGGAGATTTATGCCACGGTGTAAGCTATGAATAAGTGGAACCACTATTTGATGGGAAAGGAGACTATAATCCACACAAGTCACTAGTCGTTAAAATACATGTAGGCCCAGAGTAAACTACAATAGACCAAGCATTACAAGTGGATGGGGTTTTTACAATAGTTTCATTTGTGATCAAGTATAAGAAGGGAAACACAAACAATTTGGCCAACATGATTTTAAGGACACCCACATCAAATATTACAACTTTGGGGACTCTTATGCACATGGAGCCATTCACCCATGATGCATACAAAGAGGAATATTCATAGGATGAGGACTTCAAGGAGGTGTATCAGTAGTTTCAGAGTCAGAGTCATGTGCATGATGGTGATAACACCATTGACTACCATCTCCAGGATAGGTTACTCCACATGTTGGATAAGATATGTGTTCCTAAAGGTGAGAAATTGGAGCTGACTAGAGAGGTTTATGCCTCCAAGGTTGTAGGAATTTTGGTGTAGGGAAGATCATGGCTAACTTGCATAGCTATGTTTATTGGCCCAAGATGTAAGAGGAAGTAGCTAGGTTCATAAGAGGATCCATGTTTTGTTGTACCAGAAAGCATAGAAATAGGAAATGGGGTCTATATCATCCCTTACCTATACCTACTCATCCTTGGGAAAGCATTTCCATGGACCTTATGGGAGGTTTACCGATAACCAGGAAGGGACATAACTACCTGTTCATGGTAATTGACAGGTTCAACAAGATGTGTGTTATGAATCCCTGTAAAAAGACCATAATCAAAAAAGAAGTGAAAAACTTGTTCTTTGGACAGGTGAGGGTGCACTTTGGGAT
This sequence comes from Pinus tabuliformis, assembly GCA_031772625.1. Classification (NCBI taxonomy): domain Eukaryota; kingdom Viridiplantae; phylum Streptophyta; class Pinopsida; order Pinales; family Pinaceae; genus Pinus; species Pinus tabuliformis. The sequence goes on from CM062812.1 coordinate 92,490,107, forward strand.
ACCAAGGAGCATCATTTCAGAGAGGGATACAATATTTCTCAATGCATTCTGGACTAGATTCTATGAGAAGATGGACACAAATTTGAAGTGGCCTACAACATTCCATCCATAGAAATATGGGCAGACAGAAGTAGTCAACATGACTTTGGTGCAACTTCTGAGGGGTTACAACCAAAATCATCTGAAGACTTGGGATGAAAATCTGGTATATATACAACATTCTTGCAATAGAGAAATGCACACTTCTATAGGAAAGTCCCCATTTGAAACTTGTTTTGGATATTTGTCACCTGCACCTTTGTATATTGCATATGGGCAACAAGGAGGAGTGAGGGAATATCTTATAAGACATGCTTTAAGCGCTGAAAATTTTATAGATAAGATCAAGCAAATCCATCTACAAGTACAAGAAACACTACACAAGTCATAGGAGAAATATAAGGCTAGGAATGATCAACACATAATAGAGAAATCATTCAAGGTGGGCAACAAAGTATGGCTATAGTTGAACAAGGAGACGGTGCAGGGGCCTGGTAAGAAAATCAAGGCTCTGAGGTATGGTCCCTTTGAGATACTAGAAAAGGCAGGGAACAATGCCTATTGACTTAGTCTACCACCATATATGTGCATTTACTCAGTTGTGAATGTAGAGAATTTGAAACTCTATGAGCCTTCCATGCTAGATCAGGAAGAGGAACTACTTCTATGGAATATTTGGCACCAGATGCTCAGGAAGAGTTGACAGAAGATACAGTTTTACAGAAGAGGTCTAGAACTATAAGAAATGGGAAACATGAACTTTGAAAGATTGGGTTTAAGGGACAACTTCCAGGAAAAGATAAATGGTACACCAAAGAGAAGGTGGAGGAAAAATTTCCTCACCTCATTTAGTAAAATATTTTTGGGACCAAAATCCTCCCAAAATGGGATCATTTTTACCGATGGGACCTAGTTTGTTGGAAAGGGTCCAAAACATTTCAAGAATGTTTTGAGGCATCAAACGAAATACTTTTGCAGTAAAAATTTTCTGCTTAAATACAACACCTTTTCATGTTTTTTACGCAGAGATATCTTTCCAACGATGCAAGAAGCACATCAATCAGAGTATGAATGCAAAAGTTATGCCATTCAGAAGTTGACCTTCCCATTTTCACACCTATAATTTGGTAGGATGCTACGTCAACCACCATTATTCATGGAAAAGGGTCTAGCCATGTGATTATGATGTAAAATAATCTAGAAGAGTCTATATTATAACTCTATTTAAGAGTGTTGCGACGGGGTCCCCTAGGTCCAATTTTGCCTAAGTTTTGTAAAAGCCTCGGCATTTTAAGGAGTGGAGCTTGCACCACGTAGGTCACTAGGAGTTAAGGGCTTTTAGGAAGATCAAAGCCCCTTAGTTTTTGTATTGTTTTGAGCTCTGCCCATAGGTTGCGGACCATGGTATTATAATAGGGAAAAGTATATAAAGGGGCATCTTCGCTTGTCTAAGAAAACATAATATGCGATGTTATCAATGATACTTGTCTTTAGAGTCTTTAATATTCTATATTTTAGCAAAGGGGAAAGCTCTGGCTACTGTGTGCACGAAGACCTTGGTAAGTCCACAGTTGAGTGCGCGGGCCCCTGCAACTATGTGTGGAGGATCTAAAAAGTATATGTATTGAAGCTCTGGAATAATAAAGAGTATTTGAAGCAATTCTGAGTCTGAACTATATACTTATGTGATTTTTGTATTTATGTTCAGTTGAATGCCATTTATTTGTATTATTGTCTTAATTTCACTATGAAGATCTAGATCTATTGTTATATGTTATTTTATGCATGATTAGACCCTTAGGCAAAGCTCATAACTCTGTTTAATTGGAAATTGCTTTAATTTTGTGGATTTTGAGTATAAGGGTTCGTAAAGGTCATATCAAGATTTAAAATAAAGAAACGCCTTACCTCCACATCACATAGCCTTATGGATGTAGAAACCTAGTTCTAGCATCCCCCAATACTAGCTCGGATGAGACTGCAGCTTGTGTTAAGTGGTTTGTTTCCGAAAGGGCCAGTAGTGTAGGGTTTTGTTGGTTAGCACAACTAACTCTAAACATGGGTCCAAGCACCCTCAAGCCAACAAAGATTTGATGTAGTCAAACTTAGCCACTAGTAGACTATTGGGTTGTGTTATAAATGGGCCACTAGGAGGAAGAGGCATTCCATTCTTTTGAAAGAATTTTGTTCCATAATTGAGCAAAGATATCCATGAGAGATAGGAGGTAGAGCACACTAAGAGGATCTATGCACTATAGCAGCCCATAGGCCACATCCATCACTTCTTTGTACCTACAACCATATTTCTAGAAAGAGAAAGAGAACGAAGCAACCTGACCTTCCAGTTGAATTTTCTCTAGAAAGGGTTTCCCAGAGATCATATCTTATGTTTATGTGTGTGTGTGTGTGAGCTTATTTGTCATTCTCTTCTTTTCTGCATAATTTCCATTCACATGCATGCACAAATTACGGTTAAATCTACAGATATAGAATTTTATTAAAATTATAATAGTGTAAAAATTCATAATTTTAATATATTATTATCATATATGTTGTGATGAACTGTCCAGTGGAATATCCACGGTAGTTTACGGATTAAAAAAACATAAAAAAATCTATGACCCTCCCTTGTGATATTTAAATCTCATAACACTTAATTTCAAACCCATATACAAGATCTGAAGCTCTGATTAATTTCATATTACACATAAAATTAGATCTCTTCATTCACACATACACACAGAGAAAGTTTGTGAACATAAATAAAATTCCTTTCATTAATAAAATTGTATCTATAGAATTACATAACAATTACAAAAGGATTCATTCCTCTCTTGGTCTGATCTCACATTTAGTTTGCTGATTAGTTCTCATTTCCCGTAGGCTTGCAATAAATAAAATTAAGAAATGCAATGCCTTTTATAGATCCTAAAATAACTCTATAAATCACTCCATAAATTATATTTTCCTAAATCCTCAAATCACACCATAAATCATCCATAAATCACTTCATAAATCATATTTTTCTAAATTCTAAAATCCCTCAATCGATCCGTAGAATATCTCACAATTTTCAAGGTAGACTTGTTTTTTTCCTTATGGACAAAATCTTACCTATCCATAACTTATCTAAAACTATGACTTATTAATCCTAAAACTCACAAAATATACCAACATGGAAAATACAATTTATTTACATAGAAGAATATAAATTCTTCTAAAAAAATCAAGACCCCATTTTAAAGCCTTTTCACATCAAATATTTAAATGCTAGGAAGATCTAATGCTCCTGCATCACCTGTATAGGGTGCACTTGCAAAAGAACCCTAGGTATGAGCATCCACCCATGATTCTTGAGAGGTAATGCAAGGCCCTCATTGAGGACACAAAGCAGAAGACAATGAGAAAAGAAGGGAAAACATGACTTGCTACAACAAGGTAAATTAAATTTTGAATTCAATACTTTTAATTTTCTTTAGTTTTAAATAAAATTGTGGCATGTGGCATATAACATACTTGAAACTTTTCATAGGCTCCTCAACATATCAAAATCCACCAAGGCAAGGCTTGAAAAAAATGGGAACATAAACTAGGCTAGAGCGGCTATTCGAAGTTACAGGCACATGTTTTAAGTACTCAAACATCTTAACAATATTATTTGTTATATTGCCTTCCAACTTTCTAGTAATTGCGCTAGCCAATCAAAAAAAATAAAATAAAAAAAATCTTAGGTAATGCAAGGGTATGATTTCAGAATCAAAGCCACAGAGGAAGACCTCTAACTTGGTTTCAATTTTGGATTTCAATTTGTTGTTGATCATAGAATAAGCATGGGATAAACACAAATATCTAGTTCGAGGGACATGGTAAATAAAAATAAATCCACATTAGCCTCACATTTCTTATAATATGAAATCATGTTTAATATCATACCTAAATTTAATATTTTTCTTTGTTTTAAGTAGGGGAGCAGCAATATCAATGAGACCAAGAGTATTGAACCATAGTCCATTAATAGTGGAGTGCAGCCACAACCTGGGGCTCCCATGTAGCCCCATGACAGTATTGGGAAACCCCATGATATTGCTATAAATGATGCTGATGATGGTAATATGGTTGTATATTAATCGTATACTTAATAATTTCGCACTTATAAATTTTGTACGAGCCTATTTTTTTACTCATTCATTTACGATTGTGTACTTATAATATTGTGGTTTTAATGGAAAATCATGTCGTACATGAGGATCCTCTACCAGAAGATGAGCACAAGGAAACCATCCCAATGGTTTCGACTAGTGCACAAGGTAAATAATTACATTGCAAATGTGTTTTTTTATTATTAATGAACTACTTCAATAATATTCAATAACTAGTTGTATAAATTTAATATTTTTCGTTATTGTAGGTGATACGCCACCCCCCCACCCCCCCCCCCCCCCCTCCCTCTTCAACATCCTCCACACCATGAGTACCTAACTAGGTGTTCAATGTGTGAGAGGGCGCAACCAGAATCAACAATAGAAGAGGGCCCAATAGATCAAAATGAGAATATTGATGAAGCACTTAAGAATTTTTTAGCAGATTGTAAGAAGAGATAAAAAACAATTGATGATGTACCATATTATAATAAGACAGGTTGATATATTAGTTTATTTGAATGATTTACTTGCATATCAAATCTTAAATTCTGCCAATAATACTATAAAGTTGATCACTACCATATCCATGTTTTGTATATGCTAGAAGCTAAATGGATTGCAATTCTAAACTTGTTTTTCTTTTGCATAGTTAACTTAGAAAGGGTTGTGAAATCAGTTGTATTGTTAAAAATGAAAAGGTATGTGCCAATATTTATACATGTATGTGTTTTCAAATTTATTTGGATGAAGTATCTTGTGTCTATGATTAATGAATGAATATTATATGATAATGAATGATTTCTATATGTTTCTTTATCATTTTCTTGTTTTGTTGGTGTCTATGCATGAATCTCAATATGTTGCTTTGAGCTATTTTCTAGTAGATAGATTGGGTACTAGGGAATTGAGAGTGATGGGAGGGGGTGCGGGGGGGGGGGGGGGGGGGGGGACAGGGGGCATGTTAGGTCCCTATAATACTAGTGATTACCCCATTACCATTGTAGTTGTATCCCCTATTAATATTGTTGTGCCCCTATTTTCCCCATATTTTTATTACTGTGCCCCATATAATCCCTCTATTGTTATTTTTGTGGCTTTATATCATTATTGTTAGGTCGGCTGGGTTATATTGTGACTCCTTAGACTCCTATATATAGAAAGGAGGTTTTGTCATTTGAATCATCCAAGAATTGTTCATTTGTGTAATGTAAAGGAGGATGCCCCCTTGAAGAGGCTGAGTTCTAAGGTGTTGATCTCTCTTTTCTATCTTTTGTGAACTAGTTTCATAACATTTGGTATCAGAGCTTTGGATTCTAGGGTTTCACTGCTCCAAATATGTCATCATGGCCTTTTCGCTATAACGTTTTTTCTGCAACGTTTCAGAAGAGAAAAAAAAACCCATTTGAGACGAAATTATACTGAACCTCGGGTACGAATTTCAGAGCTTTTTGTGTTATATTTTCAGAGATATGATCTGAGGAAGTTGTTCTTTTTTAAAACTCCTGAATTACATTCCAAATAGGCGACCTGGGGAAAATTGTCATAATTTTCTCTCTGTGCATTGGATTGAAATTTTGTAAGAAGGTACAAAAAGAGGATGGACTGTAGTTTCTTGTATATATTTTTCAGTGTCAAAGGTTGAAACAGTGACACTTGGCACTTCATACAAGTTCACTCTTCTAGAAAGGTCTATAATTAGGTCATCTTGGGAGATTGTGCATAGCTCTTTCTTGGAGAATCCAATTTGGATCAAACTGGTGGCATTGGAAAGAGGATTGAGAGCTACTACAAGTTGCAATTTTAGAACTGGATGATTTGAAATTACAGAGATACATCAGATTCAATATCAAGCTCCTACAAAGTGAAAAAAGGTGTGTAGTTTTTTTAAAATTTTTGCATAAGCTTGGTTTGAAAAACCAGTTTGAAGGAATTCAAAGGGCATAGTAAAGCATTCTTATCAGTAATTGATGCCCCGAGGAAAGAAAATGCAAACACCTAGTAAGTAACCTGAAAAATCTAGCATGACTCATGAAGAAGAGGAAGAAATGCAATATGATATATCAAGATTATGAGACCAAGTGCAACAAGTGTCACTTGCACAAAAAGTGACAGAATCTAAGATGGATGGTTTAAAGAAAGATGTAGAAGCTAAGATGGATGGTTTAAAGAAAGGTGTAGAAGCTAAGATAGATTGTTTAAAGAAAGGCGTAGAAGCTAAGATGGATGGCATGGAAGCTAAGATGAATGGCGTGGATGCTAAAATGGATGGCATGGATGATAAGATGAAAGAATTGAAGATAAATATGAATAAGTTGCTACAAGAAATGGTCACTAATGGTGAAAGGGTAGTAAAGGAAACTCATGATGAGAACAAAAGAAATGTTAATCATGATTCCATAGACTCTAATGTCGGATCGAAGACCCACCATATTCCAAAAATCGATATGACGAAGTTTGATGGCAAGGATCCTGCAACATGGATATTAGAGATGGAGCAATTTTTCGATCTCAATAATGTGCAAAACACACAAAAGGTATGTATTGCAACTTTATATTTGGAACCAAATCGGTTTGTATGGTATCAATGGCTTTGCTCTCGTAAACAAATTATCACTTGGGCAATTTTACAGAAGAATTGATAGCACATTATGAGGATAGCAACATTTTTTTAGCCAATTGATAAGTATCAAACAAAAGGGTTCAATAATGGAGAACATTGAGGAGTTCCAAAAATTGAACATAAGGGTAAAAAATATTCCAGAGGAGCATAGGATTGATGTGTTCATAGGGACTTTAAAGGATAATATCCAACATGATTTTTTCCTTTCGGAACCTGATTCATTAGAGAAGGCATTCAGGTTAGCAAGAAAAATGGAAAGGAAAATTATGGCAACCAGGAAGCATACCAGTTACAACTATAAAGATGGAAGTGTTGTTACCCCTAGCCTTCCGCAACCTATAAGGTTGACACCACAACAATTGGAAGAAAAAAGAGCAAAAGGGCTTTGTTACAGTTGTGATAGCAAATACACTAAAGGTCATAAGTGTGCTGAGAAGAAATTATTCTACATAGATTGTGAAGAGGAAGACGAAAAGGAGCAAGAAAGGTCAAAGGAAGAGGATATACTCCAAGAAAAAAGCCTAGATAAAGAAGAAATGAATCTGACCATATCTTGTAATGCATTGGCTGGAATTACCACTCCTCAAACCATCAAGATAGAAGGACAAATCAAGAAGAAAAAGGTAATAGTGTTGATTGATTCAAGAAGTACCCACAATTTTATTCATTGTAAGGTAGCAAAATAATTGAATTTTTTTCTATATCCAGCACCAGAGTGTCAAGTGATGGCTGCAAATGGAGGAACGATAAATTGCTCTAGAAAGTGCCATAATATCAAGCTATCCATGGGAGAATATGTATTGACTAGCCCAATGCTTTCCATTCCAATGGGAGGTGTTGATGTTGTAATAGGAGTCCAATGGTTACAATCCTTGGGTACAATAGCTTTTAATGTTCAAGAACTTTTCATGAAATTTTCTGCGGAAGGAAAGGAAGTTGAATTAAGGGGTATTGTAGGGAAACCGAGAAAGATAATCAGCTCTAACGGTATGACAAAGCTTCTAAAAAAGGAACAAAGAGGTGTAATTGCACAATTATGTTCGCTAGATGTTTCCATACGGAATCATCTATTTCTCCAGATCTCCAAAAAGTCTTGGACAATCATTCCAAGGTATTTGAGACTCCCAAAGGTCTCCCACCTATTCGTGATCATGATCATGCTATTCATCTAATTCCAGGAAGTGTTCCTCCAAACATCAGGCCGTACAGATATCTCTATGCCCAAAAGAGTGAAATTGAACGTATGGTTGCAGAAATGCTAGAGGCTGGTATAATTCAACCTAGTCAAAGTTCTTTCTCTACTCCAATAGTATTGATGCACAAGAAGGATGGATCATGGTGCATGTGTCCAGATTATAGGGAGTTCAACAAGCTCACTATTAAAGATAAGATTCCCATTCCTATCATTGATGAATTACTGGATGAATTGCATGGATTAATTTACTTCACCAAGTTGGATCTTTGTTCAGGATATCATCAAATCAGAATGAAGACTGAAGACATTTCGAAAACAGCATTTAGAACTCATAAGGGTCATTATTAATTTTTGGTCATGCCTTTTGGCCTTACCAATGCACCTTCTACATTTCAAGGTTTGATGAATTCCATTTTCAAACTCTTCCTTAGTGTTGTTGGGAAAAGTATCCAATACGGAATGACCCTATCCCACTCTAAGGGTGATAGTACCTCAGCAAAAATCAAAGCAAAGCTATTCGAGATTACTTCTTTATGAGATGTAAGAGAGGGGAGAAAGAGATCCACTAACCGTTGTCTTCTGCTAATGATTGATCCAATCTTCTCTCCTTGCTGCTTGCTCCAAGCTCCTTGCTCTTTCACTGGCCTAGCTACACCAAGATCCTGCAAAATGGCAAGAGAGGGAAACTACAAGAAGCATACATTCATAATTGATTCAAGGATTAGAATAAATCAAATACACAAGTATAGCAATACACCATTGAGACACATGCATATAGAAGAACCTCAAATGCTTTATTAATGGAAGAAGTAAAGTTCAGGAAGTAATACAACCATAAAAGACCCAATCCAGCATCACCTCCCAGCAGAAAGAAATCTCCTCTTCACCTCCTTCAAGCAAATCACCCAATAGTTCTATACTCAAACCAACAGCACTTCCTTACATTCACAAGATTCCAGCCTCCCTAGACCTCATGAGAGAGCTCTATATATAGGAGTTTTGGAGAAAGGATGAGTTAGCTTGAGAGCTGACTAGTGTCCTCTCCCACTTCAGTTATTCTTCAGTTCTTGAGTCCACTTGGAGGTTCTTGCTTCCACTTGGAGATCTAGACCCTCTTACTCATCACTAGGCGAATTCCTTGATCCAAGTGTCATTTTGGAAGCTTCCTGGGCGCTGACACCTTGAGGAATGACTGTGCCACTTGTCCAAGTACGCTCAGCGCAGGTAGCCTTCTTTACAGTTGACATTCAGCGCAGGTACAGAGTGGAGCACTTGACATTCAGCGCAGATGCTCAGTGGAGCAGTTGACATGATCCAGAATTAGCTTGTTTTTGAGTGTTTTCAGGTGGAGAACTGATATTTAGTGCTGTGGTTTGCTGACCTTGTTCCTCTAGGGGCAGGAACAACATGTTTAGGGACTTTGGATCCCTTAGATTATTGACATTTCATGCTTCATGCTGTAAGGCACAAAAATGTCTATAACACTTAGGCAATTTGTGTTAGTATTTTTTGATGATATACTAATCTACAGCAAGTCTTGGAAGGATCATGATGAACATGTTGACAGGGTGCTACAACTAATGGAGGAGAAACAATTATATGCAAAAAGATCCAAATGTTTCTTTGGAGTACAAGATGTGGAATATATGGGTCATATTGTATCTCATGAAGGAGTTAAGGTAGACCCTAGCAAAATTAAAGCCACCAAGGAATGGAAAATCCCCACATCCACAAAGCATCTGCAAGGATTTCTCGGGTTGACAAGGTATTAACGCAAGTTTGTTAAGAATTATGGGAGAATAGCAGCACCTCTAACAACATTATTGAAGAAAGATGCATTTTCATGGACTCTAGAAGCAACAAAGGCCTTCGAACATCTTAAAGAGGCAATGTTCCAAGCATCGGTCTTAGCTACACCGGACTTCACAAAAACCTTTATTGTGGAATGTGATGCTTCATGAAATGGAATTGGTGTTGTTTTAATGCAAGATGAAAGACCCATTGCTTTTGAAAGTTGTCCAATCAAGGGAAAGTTTTTACACAAAGCTATTTATGAGAAGGAAATGTTGGCAATACTACATGCACTTAAGAAATGGCGACCATACCTAATGGGAAGACACTTCAAGGTAAAAACGGATCATGATAGCCTTAAATACTTTTTAGAACAAAGTTTATCCTCTGAAGAGCAACAAAAGTGGGTCACAAAGATGTTGGGCTATGACTTTGAAATCATCTACAAAAAGGGGAAGCAAAATGTGGTGGCAGATGCACTCTCAAGAAAGGATGAGGATGTGGAAGCATTGTTGTGTGCCATTTCTATTATCCAACTAGATTGGATAAACGAAGCAAGGGAGGAATGGAAGAATGATGAAGAAGTGTGGGCACTTATTCGAAAGTTACAACAAGATTCCAATACATCTAATACAATTAGCTGGAAAAATGATTCATTATGGTACAAAGATTGGTTATACCTCTGTAAGAATTTGCAACTCAAACAAAAGATTCTTATGGAATTGCACACTTCTCCCGTAGGAGGGCACTCAAGATTTTTAAAAACTTACCACAGGGTTAAGAAGGAATTTTTTTGGGATGGCCTTAAATCGGATATTCAAAAGTTTGTGGCGGGATGTTTGGTTTGCCAACAAAATAAAGTTGAAACAATTAATACCCTGGGTCTATTACAACCTTTATCCATTCCAAGCCAACGTTGGGAGGAGGTTTCAATGGATTTTATCACAGGTTTACCCAAGTCTGAGGGAAAGAGTGTCATCATGGTGGTAGTTGACAGACTTAACAAGTATGCACACTTTTGTGCGTTATCACATCCATTTAAAGCCAGTACAGTTTCTACTGCATTTATGGAAAAAATTCAAAAGCTACATGGAAACCGAAAGAATATTGTAAGTGACAAAGATCCCATTTTCACTGGAAATTTTTGGACATAATTATTTTCTTGTCTTGGTACTCAGTTAGCTCATAGCTCATCTTATTATCCTCAATCTGATGGGAAAACTGAGATAGTAAACAAATGTTTGGAAAGATATCTTTGTTGATTTGTATCTGATAAATAGACACAATGGGTCAAATGGTTGCCTCTGGCTGAATGGTAGTATAACACTTCCTTCCATACAACAACAAAAATGACCCCATTTATGGCACTTTATGGATATCAGCCACCATCCATCAAATCATATTTAAGAGAAAATTCTAAGGTTCAAGTAGTGGAACCTCACATCAAACACCAACAACAAGTCCTCCAACTCTTAAAGGATAACCTCGTGTTGGCACAGAATAGAATGAAACAACACGCAGATCAACATCGCAGCGAAAGAAGTTTTGATGTAGGTGATTGGGTATTCCTACAACTACAACCATATAAACAAATGTCCCTCAAGCAAGCTAAGAAGGATAATAAGTTATCACCAAAGTATTATGGTCCGTATAAGGTGTTGCAAAAGATTGGTACTATGGCATACAAATTGGAGCTTCCTACAGCGTCTCGAGTGCACCCAGCTTTCCATGTTTCATGTTTAAAGAAGGTTATAGGCAACAAGCTCCCAGTTCAAACAATATTGCCAGAACTTGATGAGGAAAGAAAAATTATATTGGAACCGGAAGCAGTCACAGAAACAAGAACTCGTGTTATGAAACCAGCTCGCAGAAAGATAGAAAAGATAGATCAACGCCTTAGAATTCAGCCTCTTCGAGGGGGAAACCTCCTTTACATTACACAAATGAATGATTCTTTGATGATTCAAATGACAAAACCTCCATTCTATATATAGGAGTCTAGGGAGTCACAATATAACCCAACCGACCTAACAATAATAATATAATGGCACAAAAATAACAATAGAGGTATTCTATGGGGCACAGTAATAACAATATGGTGACAATAGGGGCAAAATAATGTTAATAAGGTATAAAACTACAATAGTAATGGGGTAATCACTAGTATTATAGGGACCTAACATGCCCCTCTCCTTCAAAAAAGTGTTGCCCTCAACGTTTGAGTAGTTCTGGATGCTTCTGTACAAAATTCTCATCCTCCCATGTGGAATCTTCAGCGGATAAGTTCTTCCACTTGATGAGATACTCTGAAATTGATCGATTTCGTAGCTGTCGAGTTCTTGTTTCTGTGACTGCTTCCGGTTCCAATATAATTTTTCCTTCCTCGTCAAGTTATGGAAATATTGTTTGAATTGGGAGCTTGTCGCCTATAAACTTCTTTAAACATGAAACATGGAAAAGTGGGTGCACTCGAGAAGCTACAGGAAGCTCCAATTTGTATGCCATAGTACCAATGTTTTGCAACACCTTGTACGGACCATAATACTTTGGTGATAATTTATTATCCTTCTTAGCTTGCTTGAGGGGCATTTGTTTATATGGTTGTAGCCGTAGTAATACCTAATCACCTACATCAAAACTTCTTTCATTGCGATGTTGATCTGCCTATTGTTTCATTATATTCTGCACCAACACAAGGTTATCCTTTAAGAGTTGGAGGACTTGTTGTTGATGCTCGATGTGATGTTCTACTGCTTGAACCTTAGAATTTTCTCTTTAATATGATGTGATGGATGGTGGCTGATATCCATAAAGTGCCATAAATGGGGTCATTTTTGTTGCTGTATGAAAGGAGGTGTTATACCACCATTCAACCAGAGGTAACCATTTCACCCATTGTGTCTGTTTATCAGATACAAAGAAACGAAGATATATTTCTAAACATTTGTTTACTATCTCAGCTTTCCCATTAGATTGAGGATAATAAGATGAGCTATGAGCTAACTGAGTACCGAGACAAGAAAATAATTCTGTCCAAAAATTTCCAGTGAAAATGGGATCTCTGTCACTTATAATAATCTTTGGGTTTCCATGAAGCTTTTGAATTGTTTCCATAAATGCAGTAGAAACTGTACTAGCTTTAAATGGATGTGATAATGCACAAAAGTGTGCATACTTGGTAAGTCTGTCAACTACCACCATGATGACACTCTTTCCCTCAGACTTGGGTAAACATGTGATAAAATCCATTGAAACCTCCTCCCAACGTTGGTTTGGAATGGATAAAGGTTGTAATAGACCCGAGGTCTTAATTGTTTCAACTTTATTTTGTTGGCAAACAAAACATTCTGCCACAAACTTTTGAATATCCAATTTAAGGCCATCCCAAAAAAATTCCTTCTTAACCCTGTGGTAAGTTTTTAAAAATCCTGAGTGCCCTCCTAAGGGAGAAGTGTGCAATTCCATAATAATCTTTTGTTTGAGTTGGGAATTCTTACAGAGGTATAAGCGATCTTTCTACCATAACGAATCATTTTTCCAGCTAAATGTATCAGATGTACTAGAATATTGTTGTAACTTTCTAATAATGCCCACACTTCTTCATCATTCTTCCATTCCTTCCTTGCTTCATTTTCTTCTTCCTCTTCACAATATATGTAGAATAATTTCTTCTCAACGCACTTATGACCTTTAGTGTATTTTCTATCACAACTGTAACAAAGCCCTTTTGCTCAATTTTCTTCCAATTGTTGTGGTGTCAACCTTATAGGTTGTGGAAGACTAGGGGCAACAACACTTCCATCTTTATAGTTGTGAGTGGTATGCTTCCTGGTTGCCATAATTTTGCTTTCCATTTTTTTTGCTAACATGAATGCCTTCTCTAATGAATCAGGTTCCCAAAGGCGAACATCATGTTGGATATTATCCTTCAAAGTCCCGATGAACACATCAATCCTATTCTCCTCTGGAATATTTTTTACCCTTATGTTCAATTTTTGGAACTCCTCAATGTGCTCCATTATTGAACCCTTTTGTTTGAGACTTATCAATTGGCTAAAAAAGTGTTGTTTTTTGTATCCTCATAATGTGCTGTCAATTATTCCATAAAAATTGCCCAAGTGATAATTTGTTTACGAGAGCGAAGCCATTGATACCATACAAACTTATTTGGTTCCAAATATAAAGTTGCAATACGTGCCTTTTGTGTGTTTTGCACATTATTGAGATCGAAAAATTGCTCCATCTATAATATCCATGCTGCGGGATCCTTCCCATCAAACTTCCTCATATCGATTTTTGGAATATGGTGGGTCTTGGATCCAACATTAGAGTCTATGAAATCATGATTAACATTTCTCTTGTTTGCATCATGAGTTTCCTTTACTACCCTTTCAGCATTATTAAGTATTTCTTGTAGAAAATTTGTCAAATCTATCTTCAAATCATCAATATTAGCTTCCACGCCCTTTATCTTAGATTCCACGCCATTTATCTTAGCTTCTGTTAGCTTTTGTGAGAGTGAAATTTGTTGCACTTGGTCTTGTAGTTTTGATATATCATGTAGCATTTCTTCCTCTTCTTCATGAGTCATGCTAAAGCTTTCAGGTTGCTTACTAGGTGTTTGCATTTTCCTTCCTCGGGGCATCAATTACCAATAATAATGCTCTACTATGCCCTTTGAATTCCTTCATAATAATTTTTCAAACCAAGCTTAAGCAAAAAGTTAAAAAAATCTACACACCTTTTTTCACTTTGTAGGAGCTCGATATTGCCTTTGATGTATCTCTGTAATTTTGGATCATCCAGTTCTAAAATTGTGACTTGTAGTAGCCCTTTGTGTCGTATTTCCAATGCCACCAGTCTAATCCCAATTAGATTCTCCAAGGAAGAGTTATGCCAAATCTCCCACAGTGACCTGATTATAGACTAGTTCAGAAGAGCGAACTTTTACGACGTGCCACGTGTCCCTGTTTCAACCTTTAGCTCTGAAAAATATGTACAAGAAACTACAGTCCATCCTCTTTCTATACCTTCTTACAAAATTTCAATCTGATGCTCAGAGAGAATGTTATGACGATTTTCCTCAGGTCACCTGTTTGGAATGTAATTCAGGAGTCTGCAAAAAGACCAACTTCCTTAGATCATATCTCCGCAAATATAGCATGAAAAGCTCTGAAATTCAGAACCCAAGTTCAATGCAATTTCGTCTCAAATTTGTTTTTTTGCTTCTGAAACATCGCAAAAAAATGTTATAGTGAAAATTCCACGATGACCTATTTGGAGCAGCGAAACCCTAGAATCGATAGCTCTGATACCAAATATTATGAAACCAGCTCACAAAAAGATAGAAAAGATAGATCAACGCCTTAGAATTTAGCCTCTTCGAGGGGGAAACCTCCTTTACATTACACAAATGAATGATTCTTTGATGATTCAAATGAAAAAACCTCCATTCTATACATAAGAGTCTAGGGAGTCACAATATAACCCAACTGACCTAACAATAATAATATAATGGTACAAAAATAACAATAGAGGGATTCTATGGGGCATAGTAATAACAATATGGGGATAATAAGGGCACAACAATGTTAATAAGGGATACAAATACAATAGTAATGGGGTAATCACTAGTATTATAGGGACCTAACAGCTTGACAGCTATGAAATCGATCAATTTCGGAGTATCTCATCAAGTGGAAGAACTTATCCACTGAAGATTCCACATGGGAGGATGAGAATTTTATACAGAAGCAACTACTCAAACATTGAGGAAAACACTTTTTTTTAGGAGAGGGGCATGTTAGGTCCCTATAATACTAGTGATTACCCCATTACTATTGTAGTTGTATCCCTTATTAATATTGTTGTGCCCCTATTGTTATAGACATTTTTGTGCCTTACAGCTATAAGCATGAAATGTCCATAAACCAAGGGATCCTAAGTCCCTAAAGATGTTGTTCCAGCTCCTAAAGAAACAAGGTCAACAAATTACAGCTTCTCCCAGAAGTTCTCCACCAGAAACTGCTCAAAACTAGTCAAATCAGGATCAATTCAGATGCTCCACTAGCTAGCTGCGTTGCAAAGCACCCAAATACACTGGCTAGGTGTGTTGCAACGCACTTGAATGCACTACGTAGGTGCGTTGAGCGGGAAATGACAAGTGGCAGAGTCATTCAGCGAGGTGGAGAGACAATGGAAGCTTCCAGAATCTTCTCCAATGACACTTGCCTCACTGAATTCGACCAGTGATGAGTAAGAGGCTCTCAGTCTCCAAGTGGAAGCAAGAACTGACAGAGAGAAGCCACTAATCAACTCATGGGATGACTCATCCTCTTTGCATACATCTATATATGGATCCCTCACTAAGAGATCCAGAGGCTGGAATTTTGTACATTGCAGAGAATTGTTGTTGGTTTTGTGATTGATATCAGAGTATTGGGTGATTTATGCTTTGTTGGAGGTGAAGAAGGGATTCTATGCTGGGAGGCTGATGCTGGATCAGGACTCATCGGTTGTAACTCCTCCTGGATCTTCTTGTTTTATCAATAAAACTACTTGAGTTTCTCCTACATGTTTCTATATCTGATGTGTGTTATATTTGCATGTTTAGCTTAAATCTGATCCTAAGCTTTTTATGAACATAAATCTATGTCTTTGTGTAGTTTCTCTCTTCTGTGAACTTGCAGGAACTTGGTGACGCTGGGCAAGTGAGGGAGCAGATCGGTAGAAGCTGGCAAAGAGAGGATAGATTGGATCGAACAACTAGCACAAGACACAGGTCTGTTCATCTTAATCATCTTCGTTTATAGTTCATAAAGAAGAATACAAGAGTAGTTTTCCTTGTTTGTTTCTGAGGTCACTGTCACAACCCTATGGGATAGGGTCGTTCTGAATAGACACTTTTCCCGAAAACAAAATGGCGACTCCGCTGGGGATCGTGTCTAGTTAGTTTATTTGTGTTTCTATTGTTGTTCATCTCATAAACTTAGGAGTGGCGAATCGAACTGCATTTGCCATTTACAAATGCAAAGTAGACGTCTGCTACTCTAGTCCATTCACTGGGCCTGTTTATGATCTGAACAGTTGACTCACAAATGATCTGATTACCCTTTGTGATAGCTCTCAAACCTCTTGTAAATCGACCCTCTGATTGTACACATTTGATTGCTTTTATCCGGCCAAAAACCATAGATTAAACTACAAACCGTGACCCAGAACCCAGAGACAATTCTTGTTTCTGCTTCAGCGCAGGCTCTGTGAAGAGACTCTACATTTCAACACAGTTCCCGAGAGGGCTACCTGTGTTGCAATTCAGTTTCTCTGTGTAGCAGGTGCGTTGAACAGCCTAGCCCTGCCTAGCTGAGGTTCTTTGCTCATTTTTTCTAGTTTTGCCTCTGATTTTTGCAGCCTGTGATCAGTGTGTTTGTCTGTCTAAAAGCCCCTTTTCTTTGCCTTAATTCCGCCTCAGTTGTATAAAAGAAACTGTATTTGTTTTTGTGTATTTGTTACGTCATTTACAGTTTCCCATTGCAAAAGTAAACTGGTCATACTGTCGCCCTTAGATCTAGATCTGTCGTAAGTGTCGTTTTGATCTTAGGAGGAAGTGTATTTGCTGTTGACAGTTGATTACGCTTTTACTTTTGCCTTTGGCTTGAATTTGTGAATTTCTAGTGTCGAAACAAGTGTTTACTTCAAAATCATAAAGTGTCGTAATCGTCTCTACCTTTTGATTTCGAAAAGAAGCTTGTTTGTGTTTTTTACTTGAAATTGAATTCAAATTTATACAGCAACTTTCTTTTTAGGCATCAATATTAAGAAAGCGAAAAACAAATACATGCACAAGTGCATTTGCATATTGACAGTTTGTATGGCTTGATTTAGGAAAAGTGCATTTACAGTGTGCTCTTTGCTCTTTGAGAAAAGATTGTGTCTTTCTTTTCCCCTTGTAGCTAGGATTTTCATTGCTGAAAAGAGATAAAAAGCTTGCTTATCATCTTTAGACTGCATTTTAGGAATTACATCTACATCTCGTGGTGAACCCAAAAGGCAAACTTCATAAGAAAGATCAACCTAAAATAAATTTAATGAACTTAACAACGCTTTGTAACTTAACGCACAACATCTAGAGGTCTAGGCTAGAGACGTATTCCGGCGTCGTAAAGCCTGGTAACTGTTGTCCTCACTGTTGGTTGGGTGATTCCTCCACTTTGAGACGATAAGTGCCAGTATGGACTTGTGCTCCCACGTACCGTCGAGTATATATTGGGAGACCCCTATAGGCATAAAACCTTTATCCATAGGAAGCCGTGTCGACTGCCCTACTGATCGCAATGCACTGAACACAGCATTCGGGAAGATTGACTGCCCGTACCCTAAAAAGTATTCTGCGGTTTTGCGATTGGTTTGGCACTCCCTCTACCTAGACCTCCAGAGCAGTCCCTTTCGTTAATTTTCAGACTCCTTAATGGAAAAGGTCCATCTGAGCACTTGTCACTTCAGGCTCATTAAAAATCGAAGGAGACTAGAGTCATCTTTTGTTTTTTCTCGACTCTTTAAAACTGAAAAAACAAAGTTGTGTCAAAGTGTGTTAAAATTTATTTTAAACGGAATATTCATACCCTTTTTCCTGCGTTGATCTTTAGGTTGAGAAAATGGAGCCTACCAACCAAGGAATTCCCCTTGGTGGAAATCCTAGTCCCTTCTCCTCTTGGGGAGATGTTGGTGCGCCCCATATGGCCACATTGTCGCTTCCAGGACTGACAATTGGCTTGCCAGTTTGGCTCTTCTCAACCAATGTCGTTCAGAACACCACTATTCCTGAACAGTCGAATCAGCAGTTAGACGAGTCTAGAGTTACCCACCAACCTTCTACTTCCTCTAATTCTTCCTCTCTTCCTTCCTCTTCGCTTGACGGGATTGGTAAAGATAAAAGCCAAGTTCCTAAGGATAAGAAGGAAAAGAAGAAGAAAGAGAAAAAGAAGAAGGAGCCAAAGGCGAATAAGGGAAAACGAGTATCGTCTAATGAAAATCCACACACAGCACTGACCAGGCCTAAATCGCCATGTGTCATTTGCAGAGGAGACCACTTTCACAGAGATTGTCCTTGCATCCCCCGGATACTAAGGGACTGGTCTCCTCGTTTGCACAATCCGGTGTCATCAACCTCTGGAGATCATGTTGAAAGCACACCGTCAACTAGTGAAAGTGAAGCCCCAGGACAAAAAGGGAAAGCTAGATTTCCCTGTAGACTGTGCGAAGGCGACCATGCCCTCCACCATTGTCCCTTCTTAGACGAGGCTAAAAGAGTTTTGGATGATCGTCCGGTTTCACGGTTACGACTTCCTCCTGGATATAAAAAACTCTTGCCGAGTCCGTCACCAATTGAGAACCCAGCTGGCCCACTCAAGTGGTCAGCTGAAGCATCTATCATTGAGGATATACCAACTGAATCCATACCAGACGAAAGTCAAAAGGTCGAGG
This sequence comes from Pinus tabuliformis, assembly GCA_031772625.1. NCBI lineage: Eukaryota > Viridiplantae > Streptophyta > Pinopsida > Pinales > Pinaceae > Pinus > Pinus tabuliformis. Next base: position 92,509,377 of record CM062812.1, read on the forward strand.
CGGCAGTTGACCCGGTCTTGCCTTCAGAGGTTTTATCTTCGAATGATACAGTCACTGAAGAGGATAAGGATGACACCGTCCAAATTCTCTTCACCAACACAGACTCCGATGAACACGGGGGCAATCCACCCATTCCTTTATTGCAGGAAGGAAGTTCGTCAGAGCCATACCCGGCCGTCTACTCGGTCCCACCTCCAAGCAACCTAGTTGTATCCTTCGACTGGAACCAACTAGGCAGACCCCGTTTGCCAGCAAGCATACCATTCCGAATTATCGTTCAAATATACAGAATGGTCATGGCTGGCAACATCATAGATGAGGGGGAATCTGTGAGTATCCTTTCCTCTATTTCATGGAAAGTGCTTGGTTCGCCATCGTTGTTGCCTGAAATGAGAAATCTGACAGGCTTTGATAAAGGAACCAGTCAACCTTTAGGGATCCTTCCCGATGTGCCTATAACATTGAGAGGGAAGACAGTTCACCTAAACGTCATGATCGTTCAAGGACCCTTGGATTATAACCTACTCCTTGGACGAGAGTATATTTATTGCATGGGAGCCATCGTCTCCTCACTCTTTAGAGTAATGTGTTTTCCACACGAAGGAAGAGTGGTCAAGCTCGTGGACCAGCTTTCATTTCCCGGATCACGCATAGAAAATAGTCATATACCGTCCCTAAATGGTCTCTTCATGCAAGAAATGTCTCAAGTCCCAGTCCGTCCTCCCGATGAGCACGAGTAATCCGGAAGGATATGACTGAAACCCAGGGGGCATGCGTCCTGGTCTGCTTCGGCAGGAAAACTTCGGGTATAGAGTAGGTTTCCGCGGGAGAATATGACTAGTCTGTACCCCGTCCGTGATTGGAAGAGGGGTTGTTCTAGAATAAGATTCTCTTGTCAGAGTTATGTGAGTTGACAGACGGAGTCTCTCACCTTTGTTTATCTCGGTAGACATCACCGAAGAAGCGTTTTTTTTGCACCGCGAATAGAACAATCTTTGGGTAACCTGTAAGAGGTAGGCCTCTCCCGGGAAAAAAAATGTTTTAACGGACCAAAGTAGAGGTAACTTTGAAACTCTATTTTATACCTGGGGGCATGCAAACCTTTTGGAGTGCAAGCGAAGGGCGACTATTTGTTTTTTAAATTTTTAGGTCCTCCCTTTAAACCCGTAGGCTAACCCTTTAAACTCGTAGGATTAGTCGTCATCTAACTTGCATAAAGAAAGGATGCAGGGCAAAGCTTTGTAAGGCGCAAGCTCCATAAAAAATGGCATCTTATATGATACATTCTTATCATATGACTGGATTAATCGAGCAGTTTTAGCGCATAGTTCAAGCTCGTTAAAATACAAACATAAGATCGAGCAAGTGTTTCCACCTGCATTTAAGCTCGTTAAAAAATGAACTATCCTCCGGTAAATAACCACTGTGAATGTAGCATTATCAGCCATTAAAGCCTTGGTCGTGTTTGCACCGTCACCTCCACTTTTCCATTGGCCGATCATTCACCTCCATTTGATTGTTTACCCATTTTGAGGAACAGCTGCGAAAAGTGATTTCACTAGCCATCCTTGTGACACTGCCATGATTGGAAAATTCCAAACCTTACCTGGAATCAGCTGCTACCCATTTTATCACTCGTTCCTCAAAAGACGAGTCTTCTTTAAGCTCTTTTCATCTGACTCGTAAAATATGAAAAGATTGTCGAGTTTTGGCCTTCCAGCTCGTTAAAGCGACAGGAAGCGCTATCCCTCCTCTAGATTTTAATCTTTTTGGACCTGAGGGATTATTGCACAAAAAGATCGAGTGCTTGTTTTGTTTGGCTCGTTAAAATTATCGAAAATTCATCCCTTCTGTATTATTTTATACTTTTTCGGACTTAAGGGATTAGATGACGAAAAAGGAATTCTGGAGTTATCTTTACGTACCTTTTCAGACTCCCTAAAAAGGAAAAGGACCGAGTTATCTTTGTCGTTAAACTCGTTAAAAAGATTAATAGCGACAAACTTGTCTTTAGACGAGAACGAGTTTCACCATCGCTAGGCTCGTTAAAACATAGCGATGGGTTTGCCCAAAGGGAAAATTATAGAACAAGCATATGTTATCCTCCTCAAGCTTGACAAAAATAAAGAGGTACTGGTCAGAAATGACTGGGGAAAAATTGGGAAGAAAACTCAAAGAAACTTTATTGGTAGCAAGTCGCTCTTGAACATGACACTTCCACTCCGTGCTAGAGTCGGGTTGGGTTGTTTCATTCACCGATCACATCACCATGGTCATGCCATACCATCCACATTTGGGGTAAATGCTACTGATCCATCACATAAGTGTCGCCGACATGTTCAAGAGAAGTCATCCAGAGAAGTCACACATGTCCCATCCACTACCATACATTATACTTCATCCTTTCATGACCGCCACCCTGAACCATATATCACCAGATCGTTTTCACCTTCATCAAAATCATTTGCTCCGTTCCATGTCATTGATGTGGGATTCATTAAGGCCCTCCTTTGACGGATCACTTCTTGTCGACATCAGCTCATTATCCAAGAAGTTGATCTAGGAACACCCCTTCAGTACTTTGAAGCTTGCATGCCTCAATGGCAAGTTTCTCACTTCCGGCGACAGGTATACATCAATGACCTTCGACCGAAAGATTTTGCGTGGTGTTCGATGCCAAGTCCTTTATTCACACCACGTGAATTGTACTACAGTACCTTGAGGGTCATTATCATTATCGGTGATTCCTCTCGCGCTTGTTAACAGTTTACATCATTGACTGGTAATCAGGCGATGTCTTTCCATGTTCGACTTCAAAACATTTCTCACATGGATCGACTTGTACTTAGAGTGAAGATTGGATGAGATTGAAGACCCCGGATCTAGTTTCATCCATCCGGGCTGCGATATATATTCAAGAAAAATAAAGACATTGAAATGTACAGCATTGCAGCACAGATAATCATCCTACCAAAAGGATGATGACTTCACTAGAATCATCAGTCTACCATCAGACGATTGTCTGTCCTATGTACATGAAAATGAATTTATAAAGCTGAGCATGGGAATGCCCGCCTCAGCTAGATCATGAAAACAGTATGAAAATAATGTATTGTATTGTATCTCATTACAGGTCTCCTCTCCAGCATTAGAAGAACTTCGGATCCTCCTAATAAAGCATTTCACCCAATAAACGGCCTCATACTTTAGGGGGCAACTGTTATAGACATTTTTGTGCCTTACAGCTATAAGCATGAAATGTCCATAAACCAAGGGATCCTAAGTCCCTAAAGACGTTGTTCTAGCTCCTAAAGAAACAAGGTCAACAAATTACAGCTTCTCCCAGAAGTTCTCCACCAGAAACTGCTCAAAACTAGTCAAATCAGGATCAATTCAGATGCTCCACTAGCTAGTTGCGTTGCAAAGCACCCAAATACACTGTCTAGGTGCGTTGCAATGCACTTGAATGCACTACCCAGGTGCGTTGAGTGGGAAATGACAAGTGGCAGAGTCATTCAGCGAGGTGGAGAGACAATGGAAGCTTCCAGAATCTTCTCCAATGACACTTGCCTCACTGAATTCGACCAGTGATGAGTAAGAGGCTCTCAGTCTCCAAGTGGAAGTAAGAACTGACAGAGAGAAGCCACTAATCAACTCATGGGATGACTCATCCTCTTTGCATACATCTATATATGGATCCCTCACTAAGAGATCCAGAGGCTGGAATTTTGTACATTGCAGAGAATTGCTGTTGGTTTTGTGATTGATATCAGAGTATTGGGTGATTTATGCTTTGTTGGAGGTGAAGAAGGGATTCTATGCTGGGAGGCTGATGCTGGATTAGGACTCATCGGTTGTAACTCCTCCTGGATGTTCTTGTTTTATCAATAAAACTACTTGAGTTTCTCCTACATGTTTGTATATCTGATGTGTGTTATATTTGCATGTTTAGCTTAAATCTGATCCTAAACTTTTTATGAACATAAATCTATGTCTTTGTGTAGTTTCTCTCTTCTGTGAACTTGCAGGAACTTGGTGACGCTGGGCAAGTGAGGGAGCAGATCGGTGGAAGCTGGCAAAGAGAGGATAGATTGGATCGAACAACTAGTGCAAGACACAGGTCGGTTCATCTTAATCATCTTCGTTTATAGTTCATAAAGAAGAATACAAGAGTAGTTTTCCTTGTTTGTTTCTGAGGTCACAGTCACAACCCTGTGGGATAGGGTCATTCTGAATAGACACTTTTCCCAAAAACACCTATTGTCCCCATATTTTTATTACTGTGCCCCATAGAATCCCTCTATTGTTATTTTTGTGGCTTTATATTATTATTGTTAGGTCGGTTGGGTTATATTGTGACTCCTTAGACTCCTATATATAGAAAGTAGGTTTTTTCATTTGAATCATCCAAGCATTATTCATTTGTGTAATGTAAAGGAGGTTGCCCCCTCGAAGAGGCTGAATTCTAAGGTGTTGATCTCTCTTTTCTATCTTTTTGTGAGTTGGCTTCATAACAGGCCATAAGAATTTCCACCTTCACGTTGTTGGACTTGTTTTAGCAGAGAATAAATTGGGACTTGGATAATCATGGAGCAAACCTCCCTCGATCCAATAGAGAAACAACAAAATCAAAGTTGAATTCACTGCTACTTTATCAAATTGAAGGAGGATTGCTCCAAGACTAGAATACTCCTATAAATTATTCTCGAAACCAAGAGAATCTTATTCAGGTAATCATGCACTCAGGTATTTTTAATTATTATTTAGTTATAAAACTTTTTGTTAATTTATTTTAATATTTTGTTGATTCCTTAAGTGTTGGTTAAATCAATAGAACAATTTCTAGAGGAGATATCAAGATGTAATTCCACCTGTGGGAACATAGGCTTGCGCCAAAGAGGCCACTTGAGGCAACATCATCAATGAATTTTATTATGAGTCTTTCTTGTTTAGCAAAGGCACAAGTAATTTACTGTTTTGAGTTTACCTTTAATGTTTTAGAAATTTCTAAGAAATACTGGGAATTGAATTATTTTTGGCATGTATGTACGGTCTAATCAACTTCTACGAGTTATGAAAAATATCAAGGAAATCCAATGCAACGTCTTCATAATTGTAGATACCCTGTTAAAACTTTCCAATATGCGGTTGTAGCCCTTACAGTCTTTTGACAAGATGGATTCCCATGACAAGCCTGAAAGATGTGGTTCTTGGTCTGTAGACATTATTATAGATGGGAATTCCTTCCTATCTCTATTTTTGAGTGAAATGATGATGTGTAATCCCATACACACCCTTAAACAATCTAGTGGAATTCCTTTTGAATAGATAACCTACAAACATGACAACCAAAACATTAAGTGATTTGTCGTCTCCTAAATTGCCTCTTTGTAGGTGAATACAGATTTGTGGAGACAACTAATTGGATTATTCATGTCCTAGTGTCATAAGAAAGCAACTAATTGTGTATATGATGGATAATATAGGTCAACGACTTCTATTAGAGGTGGTAAGCATGTATATCAAAACCATGTACAACAAGCTACATTTTTGTTGAAATTCATCATCAAATATGGTTGTTTCCTTCCTTAAATATGCCTTCTACTATTGATGCATAAATAATAGCATTGGGAAAATTAATTTTCCCAATGATTTCACCTAGCAATGCTAATTCCTACTTTTTGTTTCCTTTCTTGGAAATCCTTTCAATGATTGTGTTAAAAGTGACAAAGCTAGGAGGGAAACCCTTACAGTCTAGTAGGTGAAGGATATATACTAGGTCGTGACCATTCCATCCCTATAGAGAGCCATTAGAAATGTCTTGATCAGTATTTATCACAAAGATACAATTATCATACATTGGACTTCCTCCAAGAAATATAGATTCATGGTTCACACGACATATTACAATTGAATAATTAGCAAACGTTTCTATGGAATTTGGTATTTGTTTCCTCGCTAAATGAAAAACATGTTGAAATAATGAGACCTCAAAACTCTATTCCTCAGTCTCTGTATCACATATTTTATTCCATAGCTAAAATATTCCATTGCGCCCTAGGAATCCTTGGGGTAATCCAATTCAATTGATGATTCCCTTATTTTTTTAAGGATAATCATGATAATTATGTGCTAGTTGTAAGTCTAGTTGAGACTTAGACTACTAAGAACTCCTAATACAGGGTTGAATAAAATATTATTTGACTGTGTAATTGTCACAGTAACACAAGCCCTTGAGGTATTATGTGCAAATTCATAAATATACAATTTAATATACATATATGGTTGTGCAAATACGGGTTGTCCCCTTTTGTGGTTTTTTTTTAATGTTTATACTTCCTTGTATTGTTGTGTTCTCTAAGTCTAATATTGACATCCTTGGTGGCTATTATTAAGATTTGCAATTCAATTCCCAACTATGGACTTCTCTATGAGGTGTTTCAAAACATAACCATACCCTATATGCTCTGAAAAATAGTCCTGTATAATCTCATTGGAAGGTTATTCATGGTTTAGCATTTTTAAATGAAGAATCTTCATAATGATTTCAAAAATATCAATTCAAGTTGCACCCTCTCTTGAATAGAGCATGTAATTTCCAAAAACGTGTGTGGAATTCTCTTGATAACCCCATCTAACTTAGAGAATCAATATCATTGTTTGCTACTATATCAGTACACTATTGAACATTATTAAAAATATTCGTATAGGAATATCAAATAAAATAATAATCTTCATGTTCTCAACAATCAATCCAAAAAATGTGTGGATAATTTGAGGAACAATATCATGCCTGGAAACCACACGACAAAAGTTGTTTTCCCAGTTTTGATGCCTAACATCCTTAACGACTCTTAGATCTCCCACTAAAGGAGAACCAAAGGTTATACAAAAATGAGAGTTGTACGTCAACATCTTTTCCACTGGCATCAAAACAATTAACATTTGTGATTGACTAAATCATACACCATAAATCTAGGTATATACATCATAATAATCTAGATTCGACTCATTAAATTTTCTATTGAAAATCATTTTGTGAAAATATTTGATTGACTTGTGGAAAATACAAAATATATTTAAAACATAAAACTGTCCCTTAAACTTTATGCCAACTCAAAATTTGCAACCCAAGGGTTAGATATTATTATGTAATGATTTTTTGCACAAGATGCAGAAAGAAGATAACAAAATTTCTAAGAAAGAATAAAGCCAAGTGTTACTTGTAGATAAAAATGGTCATTATACATGAATGACATATGTAGAAGAAGTTTGTTTATAAGGAAAAAAATAGGCAAACAATGTTGATGACAATAAAAAGTTGATTATGTTTGCTTGCCATAATGAACTTGGTTTTTTAAATATGGTGAGTCGCAACATGACGCCCTATGAGAACATTTTTATGCCTAAAAGTATAAGGTTCATGTTAATAGTTATTATGTGCAATAATACTAGTCATTTTGTAAATGAATGATGGGACTAGCCCTGATGTCTTACGGTCAATAATTAATATATGATTATGGTTGATAGTTTGGGTGGTTGATTGCATTGATGATGTGTTTAATAATATGGTACTGGATTTTAATGTGGTGAGGACAGTTGTCCTGTCCTCGGGCTCCGCTTCCCCCACCTCTACACCTTACTCTCGAAACCCTAACCTCACTCATTCGGTCACTTGCTCCAGCACTCTACTGCTCCGTCAAGAGGGTTCTTTGTAACTGGTTCTGTTTGCAATATATGAGGGTTTGATGGTGCTCCATGAGCGTAGGTGTCTGCAAACCCTGGTTATGAACTCCACTCCTGTAGCTGTGGGTCTCGGTTGTGCATTGGCTTTCTTGCTTCTATGGCTGTGTGGCTTAGTTTTGGTCACGGTCCTTCTCTGTCCACCGGTCCTATATGTGGTTTTGAAGCTTGGCTTCATGGGTACCAAATCTATGGGCTTTGCGAGGTATTGTCTCCATTCAAGTGGTGGTAATCGCTACCTCCTTGGTAGCTCTACGGGCGCTCTTCCAGTTTCACTTCATGGTTGCCTCGGCTTTGTGAATGCACTTGTTGTTGTGGTTTTGTTTATGCTTTCAACTCTCTAGGTGATTGCTCCACTGTTTAACTATCAATTTTTTGGGTTTTCCAGGCCATGGTTGCGGGGTGACCCAGCTCTCAACTCCTGTTCGGCAATTTCACAAAGGTAAGACCTCTATCTATGATTTACAGTTCTCTTTCATTTTGTTGTTGGTATTAATTGTTTTCGCTCCTTGTGAATACGAGTTTCTTTGGTGATTGTGACCTGGTCCATGGATGTTTTGCCTGCATGACCTCGGCTCCTCTGGTGAGTAGATACTCTGCTAACCCTCGTCTCTGCTTTTCAATTCATTTAGGGTTTCTTTACCTGGTTGTTGATGGCCTGTTTTGTGGTCACTGCACGTGGACGTCGAGCCTCTCTCATCACTGGTCTCCTGTCCTAATACCTGTAAAGTGTAACAGGTAGGGTCGTGCCACGTTACTCCTCTTGTTTACTTGTCTCGAGCTTTTTGTTGTTTGTCATTTTTGTTGGGCCTATAATCAAGGGTCTTAGGGCTTCGGCCTCACTATCTTCTCAGCACTGTGTAATGATGTCTTTGGCTATGATGACCCTGTAACTTATTTCACTCATTGGCTATCTGCAACACTTGTTGTCTTTGTAATCGAAATTCTTTAGGTTTCGGCCTTAGTGTTTCTCGCACTGTATAATTATGCCTTCGGGCTATGATGAACATGTAACTTATATTGGGTCTCTGGTTAAATTATAGTCTTGGGGTTACCACTGTCTCACTATTCAATCTTGCAGTTGGTCTGTAACTTTGTCTATAACTTGGACTATAAATTTTGATACCTACATATATATATACCTACATATCTATATATATATATATATATAGATATATATATATATATATATATATATATATATATATATATATATATATATACACACAGATTTTGAAAAGAAAGAAATAGTTAGATGCTTGGTACCTGTAGACTGTGTTTGTTGCTTACTTGTTGTGACTGTGTTTATTTCTTCTACAAAATCCTCTCTGTCAATTGATGGAATTCGACTAGCCTCTGTTAATATTTACTTGTTCTCTTTACTCTTAGGAAATGAACTCAATTTCTTGTTCTCGGCAATTGTTATGGAACGAACTCAATTTAATTATTTATATAGGAAGAAAATAATTTTATGCTACAATGGACATAGACTCAGATTCTCTCTTGCTTTCAAAATGATTGTATACTTCTGTTTATTTTGTACTATGATGGATGATTACAGTTTTTGATTTTTTTTCCTTTAGTAAGTTCACTATACAGTTACTTAAAACTGTCAGCAGTTACGTTTTAGTTATTCTTTGATAACTGTTCATCTTTGTCTAAACTCTAAAGTTAACCTAAAACAATAAATTAAAAAAAAAAAATAGTAATGAAAATAAAAAAGTGGGTTGGGACAGCCTTAAACTTGACATAAAATCCTAAATGCTGTTAACTAAAAATTTAAATGAGACTTAGAAAAATAACTGAAAAATTCTCCAGTCTACTAAGGCAAATACTCCAACCATGATCTCCCTTAGCTGGATGCTCCTGCATCAGGCTTCCAGGGTAAATGAAAATTCATGGCTCCGGTCCATGAGCTCCTCGATAGAATACCTTACACGTTGTATCTGACCTGCATCAAGCCATGAACTATCCTCAATGGGATGGTTCTTCCACTTGACAAGGTACTGTAGGTACTCTTTTCTTTGAGTCTGCCTAGCCACCTGTGTATCGAGGATTCCTTCAATCTCAAATGGCTGAGTTGAAGGCATTTGTCTCATCCACAAACTACTTCCTTTCTGGGTATCCCGATTTGGCTGTGCCAAACTGTCGTCTTTAGGACTCGTAGTGTATGGAAACAAATCTGCCACATTAAATATAGGTGATATGCCTACACCTGGAGGTAATTGTAGCTCATAGGCATTTGCAGAAAACTTATGTAAAATTTTTCAAGCTCCAATTTTCTTAAATTTTAACTATTTGTATTTGCCCTTAGCTAATCTTTCTCTGCGCAGATGCGCCAGGACTTGATCCCCTATGTCAAATTGTACCTCCCGTCATTTCAGATCTGCCTTATGTTTGTACCTTTGACTGTTGTCCTACAACTTTGACTTCACCTGCTCATGTAAGTCGTTTATTACTCTTGCGAAATCTTCCCTATCAGCACTCCTTCTTTCCAACTGTCCCAGATCTCGTAACTCATGCACTCCGCGAGGATGCATACAATACAAGATCTAAAAAGGACTATTTCCTGTGCTTTGATTTGGTGAATTGTTGTAAGAAAATTCCACTTGGGCAAGTACATGATCCCACATCTATGAATTTTCCCCAACTAGACTCCATAGCAGGTTTCCCAAGCTCCTATTCACCACCTCCGTCTGCCCATCGGTCTGTGGGTGATAAGCGAAGCTGAAATTCAACTATTTGTCCAACTTTTTCCACAAGGTGTGCCCAAAATGCCCTGTGAATTTCACATCCTTGTCGAAAACAATGGACTTGGGCAGGCCATGCAATCTGACAATTTCAGTGAAAAACAAGTGTGCTACTTGAGTGGCATCACTAGTTTTCCTGGAAGGGATGAAATGTGCCATTTTGGAGAATAGGTCCACCACCACCATGATGGAATCAAAACCTCGTTGTGTTTTCAGCAAACCCAAGACAAATTCCAGACTAACTGAGTCCCATGGTCTACTTGGAATAGGCAATGGTGTGTACAATCTCGTGTTCTGATTGTGTCCTTTCGCCAATTGACACACTTTACACCTAGTTACATATCACTGCAAGTCTCTGTGCATCTTCGGCCAGTAATAAAAATGACTAAGCTAATCCAAGGTCTTATCAATGCCAAAATGTCCTGCTAGACCTCCACTATGTTTTTCCCGGATGATGTTCTCCCTCATCGAACATTCTGGAATACATAGTTGTCCTCCATTGAATAAGAGCTCCTCATGTAAGTTATAGTCTAGCCATGGACTATTATTCCTCAACAAGGGATCTTGGCAGGCTTCATAAGCCTCCTTGAAATCTACGTCTATTTGATACAAGTCCTTCAGGTGTTCAAAACCCAACACTTGTATCGTGCTCTCCTGCAAGAGTAAAACTCTTATGTTTAGTGCATCTACTACCTTGTTGGCTTGACCACTGATATGCTTCAATACGAATATAAAAATCTGCAATTACTCAACCCATTTTGCATGTTTATGATTCAACTTATGTTGCTGCATAACATACTATAACGTAGAATTATCATAAAACAAGACAAACTCATTACCCAACAAATAATGTCTCCAATGGTTTAAGGCTTGGACGATATCATAAAACTCCTTGTCATAAGACGTGTATTTCTGCCTATTTTCATTTAATTTTTCACAAAAGTAAGCTATTAGTTTGTCTTCCTAGCTGAGTATGGCTCCAATGGCTGTACCATTGGCATCCCAATGAACTTGTAAATGTTTGTTAAAATCAAGCAATCTCAAAATTGGCCTTTCAATGATCTTCTTCTTCAATATTTGGAAACTTTTGTCTGTAGCTTCAGTCTAATCGAAAGGTTGACTTGCCTTTTTGATGTATCCAACATAGGTGCATAGATCCCACTAAAATTCTTTATAAACTTGCGATAGAAACTTGCCAACCCGTGAAAACTCCGAACTTCAAACAGACTCTTAGGGGATGTCCAGCTAATTATAGCTGCAACGTTTTCTGGGTCCATTTTCAGCTCATTTTCTGAAATCACAAAACCCAAATAGACTAATTCCTTCTAAAAAAGAACATTTTTTTAAATTTATCAGCAACTTATTTTGTTGTAACTTCTCTAGCACATATCTAACATGTCGAAAATGTTCTTTCCTGATGTTACTGAAAATCAATATATCATCAAGATATACAATCACGAATTTCCCAATGAACTCTTTCAACATCTTATTCATTAGGCGCATGAAAGTGCTAGGGATGTTATTCAACCCAAATGGCATCACCAGCCATTCATACAGACCTTCATTGGTTTTGAAAGTTATTTTCCATTCGTCCCCTTCTCTTATTCTAATCTGGTGGTATCCACTTTTTAGATCTATTTTTGAAAAATATGCTGCTCCACTCAAGTAGTCCATCATGTCATCCATCCATGGCAATGGGAACCTGTACCTGATGGTAATTTTATTGATGCCCTTGAATCAGCACACATCCGCCACTCTCCTCCTTTCTTGGGAGCTAAAACTATCGGAACTACATAGGAACTTAAACTTTCCTGTATCGATCCTTTGTCCAGCAATTCCTGTACCTGCTTCTTGATCTCTTCGTTGTCCTTAGGACTCATCCGGTAAGAAGCTTTGTTTGGTAAACTAGCTCTGGGAATGAAATCTATGTGATGACTAATACTTCGCTTGGGTGGTAACTTATCCGGTAAATCATCCACCACAATATCATTGAATTCCTGTAACAAATCCTGAATTTCTTCAGGTAAGTTAGAAATTTCAGTATGTAACAGCACTGCTCTTGACCTCCTTACAATGTACTTTATCTCATTATCTTCAATCTGTTTTAAAATTTCTTTTCCTCCCATCAGTAACGCTTTGGCTCCACTAGTCTCTATTGTTTCTTCTTCCTTGATGGGTACAAGTGTATGCTTAATCCCATCCTTGACAAACTTGTAGCAGTTTGTCTTTCCATCATGAACCACTTTTTGGTCATACTGCCATGGTCTACCTAGCAGAATATGACACACGTCCATAGGCATAATATCACAAGTTACCTTGTCCCTATACTTGCCAATATGGAACTCCACCTCACACTGTTCATCAACTAGCAGTTGATGTCCTTTCTGTAACCAAGACACCTTATAGGGAGTGGGGTGCTTCAACCTTTTCAAACCCAACTTCTCCACCATCTCTGTAGCAACTAGATTATCAATGCTTCCACTGTCTATAATCAGTTTGCAGCATTTTCTGTGTGACTTACACATAGTCCGGAATAATGCCTTTCTTTGGGTTTGGTCAGCTGTCTCCTTTGTCGGTTTCAACAGTACCTTATTCAAGACTAAGGCCTCTCCTGTCTCTGGTACATTCTCTACCTCCTAGGGTGGTGCCTCTGCTTCCTCTATTTGAGAAACATATGCTCCTCTTTGTCCAGCTTGTTCACCTTCAGGACACTCAAAGGATCTGTGCCCCCACTTGTGGCACTTGTAACACTGGTAGGCAGCGCCTCTGCCTCTGCCACTACCTCTTCCTCACTGGTATGGCCTTCCTCCCCTAGTTATACCTTCCATTTCTGCTGTTCCTGAGGTCTTTGAACTACTACCTTCTTCACTATGGTTGGCAGTTCTACCTCTGCCAAAGGATTTTCCTTTGCCTCTGCCAACTCCACGTCCTCTTCTAGAATTTTGTTTCCTAGTGATCTTCTCTTCTACCTTCAAGGCACTTTGGTATGCTTCCTCTATGGTTTTCGGAGAAGGAATACTTACCTCGTCCAATATATCCAACCTTAGGCCATTTACAAACCTTGTTGTTTTTTCTGGGGTGTCCTCCACGTAACCTACTCTCAGATTTGCCCAATAAAATTATTCGGTATACTCTTTCATAGTCATTCCGTTTTGCTTCAGATTCTGCACCTGTCGATACAGAGCAATTTGATAATATTTGGGAAAAAACTTACCCTTCATTTTGGCTACCATTCTGGTCCATTTTTTAATGGGTTGTTTATTTGATCTTCTCCTCTCTGCTTAGACATTGTCCTCAAGGCTATGTGGGAGGAGCCAAGGTGAAAAGTCCTTTGCATGTACAAATGAGGGGTACTTACAGCCAAGGGTAAAACTAGCCCTTGTGACTGTTCGACTTCCCTCATGACTGTTTGACTTACATGACTCTTCAACTTTACATGACTCTTCAGATTTACATGTGGGTCTCTTGGACTTCCACATTACATTACATTGATTACAACAGTGTGGCCCATAGTAGTGATGTGGCCGAGATGACTCATGACATGACTCGACATGACAGAGTTGGTATGTTTATGCTCATGGTGGTGTGCATGTCGAGATACAGTGTTGCTGAGGGATGGATGTGCTCTTGGTGTATTATAGCTTCACCTTTGCATGGCAAGGTGTGATGAGTCTTCGATGGTCTTGGTGTTCACTTGATGTTGCACATGCAATTCTCTCCTTCGCTTCTACTTGGCATGCGCCATGTGTTCGTCCATTCGCGAACAAGTCTCCTTGCATGCGCTCCTTGTTCATCTCACTCGCCATTCGTGACATGTCTCATCCATGTACTTGTATCTACAATCACTCATGACGAGACGACATCAAATCCAGAAATCTCCTAGTCTACCATTATGCATTATTTGTCACTTTCGGATGCACGTGACCAGGAGAGAGGACAAGGCTCTGAAATTACACAAGGCACATTTCAAGCCACAATGCGGGTTCCGGGCACTGTCCATGAAAATTGTGCAGAGTTCACTTAGAGGTTGAGATGGGAAATCTGAATCGAAAGTGACTGTCCATGGGATCTGGCTCGGCTAGAGGCCAAATCTGCACAATTTTTTCATGGAGACTATGTAGACAACATGGGGAGACTGGTAGTGAAAACTACGCAATTTCTCCAGGGAGGCTGGCAGCGGGTTGCGAGAGGCTACTGACAAAAACTGCACAGATCTTGGAGGCTAGCCCACTGGACATCCTTGCGCATTTTTTGGGCTAAGCGGGATGCTGGGTAACTAGAAGACTACTCACGAAAACTATGCAGTTTTCAGGAGGAGCAGCAGGTCGACTGATATGGTGACTAGGTAGAAAAATTGCACATTTTTTTATGGTAGTGCACTGACAGGGAGTGGGTGTCTATCCAGCATGTCTGCGCAATCTCTTCAGTCAGCGGAAGCGGGCATGCTTGGCAGCTTCTGTGAAATTTTTTGGAGGAGTTAGGCCCGGGGTCACTACTTGGTCAAACTCTCTGGTTGACCACCTGGAGGCTTGGTGGTTTTGCTTGCGGGCAACGTGGATTGAGATGACATGCTGAGAAACTTCTGCGTTGTTCTGGGTGATAGTCAATCGGGTCAACTCAGGATTGCGTAGTGCAGACTGCCTGGGAGGTAGCCTCAAGCTCTGCGTAATTCTGGGTAGCAATACATGTTCACTGAGGGTTGAAACTGCGTAGTGCAGCTTAGTGGAGGTCTAGCTGTTGAGGTTGGTCCGATTGACATAACTTCAGCAAAATGACTAAGTGTGTAAACAAGTGACTTCATACATGCATGACCTTGCGAACACACACTCAACATGGCCTGATGACAAGACACCTCGAACCATCAAGACAACATGCACTCAGTGTGACTGACCGTGGTGTGAGCGAGAAGCACGACACTTGTGATAGATCGTTGAACGACTGCAACGACACTTGTGCGACATTGCATACAAATCTGTGTGTGAGCGCGGCATATGTTTACATAGTGAATACAACTTATACACATGAAGACAGACCTTTTGCATAGCCATAACATGGCTGCAAGTATGACATTGTGACCAACGTGCTAAAAGATGTCCGGTGAACGATCAAGCGAGGAGGGTGTAAAGACTCAACACGAGCCCATGAGATGAGCCCGAGTGTTTGCAAACATCAAGGAGAAACCCAAGGAAGGCTTTGAAATTGAATGTCGGACAAAATTTTGGGGAGTGTTACAGTCGCTACACTAGAACATTATTTTCTTTTTTTTTTGGTTATTAGTTAACTAATGACCTAAATATCAAATTGTGTCTTAAATAAATACTTATGAATTAAGATAAGAATTAATATTAATATAATAATTTTCTCCTCATAGGACAACCGAGTGGTTGGCACAATGGCATGTTATCCCCTCCAGCTAGTTTCAAATTCCATAAAGGAAGTCATGACTTAATCCAAGAAACATTGATTCACCATGGTATTATATCTATATCTATATCTATATCTATATATATATATATATATATATATATATATATATATGAAAAACCATTTAAATTTAATTAAAAAACATTTAAAAAACAACATCACGTATAAATAATATATAATGATATTATTTCAATATACTTTATATTTATTCCAATAATGTTAATTTTAATTATAATATTAAAATTAAAATTAAAATGAGAAATAAGAAAAAACATTAAAAATATATATTAAAGGATTGTTGAAATAGTGTTTCACAAAATGTAAAATAGTTGCACCCAGAGGCACATTCTATAGTCCAGATTAAAGGAAAAGTGTAATTTTGTCCCTGCTCAAAGTGGAGTGGATTCATGTATATTTTAAAATAAAAACAAAATGTTATCTAAATAAAGAAAACAATGTTAGTTATAATCAAGATAAAAATAAAAAATGAATTTGCCAAATTTTTACCACATATACATAGATATATAACACATACTCTGGTATGGTCGACATAATCTACGATATAATAATTTATTGTTCTTAAATAAATCATTTTTATTATGAATTATTATAATTATAAATAATATGATCAGGATGATAATTGTAAATCATATCGTAGATAATCCTAAAGTAAGAAAGAACAAATAAAATTTATATTGATTTTATTGAAATATTAAACATCTTCATAGCAAATAGGTATATTGTTTAAGATTGGACTAATTTATATATTTCATTAAATGTTATTTAATATTGAAAATGAATTTAACTCTAGCAAATAAAGGTCATTTAAGAGTAAAGAACATAAAACTAATTAGATAAAATGTTCACTGTTACGAAAAAAGTAATTTCTTTTATTAGATAAAGTGCCTTGTCTTTTTAACCTAAACTCTATTTATCTTTTTACATATAATTACTTTTTATTTTAAAAAAATATGAAAATGAAAATACTAATAATTTAAAATTTATTAATGAGGAACTCAAATGTAATCTAATGAAAGAACGAACTGGTCACATTTATTCAGGTTCATATACATAACACACTCTTATATTCTTAAACTAATTTATGATATTTTTTTATTATTTTTAAACAAATAATTTTATTATAAATTTTTATAAGTATTATAATCAATAAATTTAAAAAGTTAAGATCTATTTTAACTATTTTAATTGATAGTGAAAGGATGATAATTATAAATCATAAGGTAGATAATCCTAAATGCATAGTAATAAAATGATTTTATTGAAATATTCAAATAACATTTTCATATCAATTAAAAGATATTATTTACAATTTCAATAATTTTTATATTTCCTTAATTTCACCATAATACTGAAAATGAAATTAATTCTAATAAATAAAGTTATTTAATTCCAAAGCACATAGATTATTTAAATGAAATGATAAATATTATGTGAAAAGTAATTTCTTTTATTAGTTAATATTTCTTCACTTTTCAACCTCCCATACAATCATACTTTCGTGTATAAATGTAAATAAAAATATTAATATTTTGAAATTCATTTACAAGAAATTGGAATTTAATCTCATGACAGAGCTTACATTGTTTACCACATATATTCACAACTACACACATAATGCACATTTTGATATTGTCATTTTTGTTGTTGTTATTAAATAAATAATTTTTATATGAATTTTTATAGATATTATGATCATTAAATTTAAATAGTTGAGATATATTTTCACCATTTAAATAGCTTATCTAGGGATGATAATTGTAAAGCACAATGTATATAATTCTTAAATGATAACTTTTTACATGTGCCTTTATTTGTAGAAACTCCTTTGCAATTCTTTACATGAAGTTATACATATTACATTTTGATATATAATTTATTTAATTATGATTTTTTGATGTGTGAATCTCTTTAGCCAACATGGTTCCTTTTGGTGGACTGAGCTTATTAAACAAATGTTTTTTAATTAAATAAAGATATGTAGTTTTATGAGTGATTATATATATGTGTGTGTTTCTATATAATTATAATATATGTTCTTAATGTTTTTGTATATAATAATTAATATATATATATATATAGATATATCCTTGCTTTCTTATGTAATTGTATATACATTATTATGTCCTTATCTAAATAAATAATTTATCTAGTTGAGAAACCCTAAAATGATAGATTGTAGAATTTGCATTAAGAGTTATATTTCAAATTTAATATAATATCATAGATTATATATATATATATATATATATATATATATATATATATATTATATTTTTATTTATCTATTTTAGTGATTTGAATTAAGTGTCATTTAAGTTAAAGCACTAAAAAATGCATAAATTAACTAAGAATTATATATACATAAATGGCACTCAAATATTATATAAATAAACATATAACATAAAAAGTATATGTGTATAAGCTAATTTGAATTATGCCTACTTTAATGCTAGAAATATAAATGTATTTTATTTGTTTGTATATTAATTTGTCAATTTTCCATTAAATCTAATAAATATTTTTTATTCTATATAGTATTTAAAATTTAAAATTATAATTATATCTATATATGTGTGTGTTTTCTAATTTATAGAAGGAATAATCTTTTTCACGAGAATCCGCGGAGATTTTTGAAGTTATGTACTCTATATAATATTCAAAATTACTATTCAAACAATCAAAAATTATAGAGAGAGAGAGATTGTGTAACTTATAGAGGAAATAGGTTTTTTCATGATAATCCCACTATAGAATTGCAAGCAAGAATAATCATTTTCACCCGATTTATGAAGTTATGTACTCTATATAGTATTCAAAATTACTGTTCAAACAATGAAAAATTATATATATAGAAAGAGATTGTGTAACTTATAGAGGAAATAGTTTTTTTCATGGTAATCCCACGATACAATTTCAAGCAAGAATAATTCTTTTTACCCGATTTTTGAAGCTATTTACTTTATATAGTATTCAAAATTACTATTCAAAAAATGAAAAATTATATAGAGAGAGATTGTGTAACTTATAGATGAAATAGTCTTTTTTCACAGTAATCCAACCATACAATTTCAAGCAAGAATATGATTTTTTGTTATTTAAAATACATTTTCAATGCATTTGAATGTATAAATGGATTCAAAACCATGAAAAACCTAGGGCATAGTTGAATTCTACAAATTAAACAACTACTCATGTTTTTAAAAATCTTTATCACATTTTGATTAAAATAAAATAAAATATGATGTTTAGAATTTTTAAATAGTCTTATTCTTCTACATTTTGGTCTTTTTTAGGTATACTTTTTTTTAGCAATTTTGTATGAAATCTAGCAAAGATTTGTTGGAATTGCAAATTTTAGCCTAGTCATCTACACAATCCAAGTGGCCAAAGAAATTTCCAAAGCCTTGAATTCATTTTTGTATTAAAAAATACAGTTTAAACCATGAAAATATATATACTCATTTTAACCACTAATATATCAAGTAACAAGATAGACCAAATATATTTAGTTGCAAATCTTTTTTCAAATTTTACACTCTAAAAAAATATGTACTCAAAAAATTTGATCCAAGATTTAAATATTCTGTAATATTTAAAAATTTTAAATGTTATCTTTTAATTAGAAAACTATATTAATTTGTAAAGTGTTAATTTTTAATAAAAAGATTGTGTTTCTTCCCTATTTAGATATAAATGAATCCATTTTTGTACATCAATTTAATTAATTGAATAAAAAGAAAATAAAAATGTAATTATCATTTCTAAAAGAAATTTACTATCAAATAATCTATATAATTTTGATAATATAGTTTGTATAGATTTAATAATTAAAAATATTAGATTATAAATTTAAATTATATATATAATCAATTTGTTTAAATTTAATATCTAAGAGCAATCACAATTCCTAGTTCAAAGAAATAAAAATAAAAATATGTACACCTTTGAAAACCACTGAGAAAAATCAACGAATATAGAATTAAATTGTTTGATAATATATATCATGAAAATGTATATGAATAGCCTCCGAATGCATATTTGGTTGACTGACTTGAGTCATATAAAACAGGAAAAACAACATTGGCTTGACGGACCTTATTCATAGAGATGGGCGAACTGCTTTACGGGTCCATTGATGGATATGTTGGAAGTTTCAATTCATCTACCTACTTGAGGTAGGTTAGAGCTGTTATCAGCCCACTCCATCTTTCTGGGTATGGATTCCATCCCTGGTTGGACATCAGCAGGTTGCAAATTTCTCTGTTCAATACCAACACCCTCCAAAATGAGAGGAGAGGGAGTATTATTATTCTCATTTTCACATGTGATGCCATCTTTTATCTCTGCCACTACTTCAGACACGCTTGGCCTACAAGATGGTGTACCCTCCACACATCTGAGCGCAAGTCTGGCAACCTTAACTATTGATCCCATGTCGTAGTCTCCGTTCAACCTCTTGTCTATAATTTCCTCTATGTCGCTACCGTTTTCATCCATCGTCACATACGGTTTCACCTATACATGACGTCAACATAATATCTAATTTTCACCTGAAAATCGTAAAATATGTTCATCATTTAAACGATTAATTATAATCGGATTCCTTACCCATTCAATGAGGTTAAGCTCCTCTTCACCTAGATTTGCATCTATGGGGGATCTGCCGCATATGATTTCCAACAACACCACTCCAAAGCTATATACATCACTCTTCGCAGTCAACATTTGAGTCCGGAAATAACTGCAGAAAATCCCCAACAGAAAATGAAATTGCCCCTGTTTTCAATAATTAACAGAACTTGTACGATACTATCAAGAATATTGCACACAGAGAGGAAGGCATATGAATATATACTCTGGATCGAGGTATCCTATTGTTCCCTTTACTGCAGTGTTAGCATAAGAAGCCTCTCCATCCACTGAGATCCTTGAGAGACCAAAATCAGCCAGCTTTCCATTCATATTGCCATCTAAAAGGATATTGGCAGTCTTAACATCCCTGTGAATTATCTTTGGAGTGCAACCCATGTGCAGGTATTCCAATCCTTCCAACATCAAGCGCAGGTGGATCACATGAATATTATACTTGAAACATTATTTATTGAAAGGGACAAATATCAAATGAACCAACTTTGTATCACATAGATGTACTGTGCACTAATTTATTTAAAGACTTACCTTGCGCTGCATCTAAAGCTATTTTGAGCCTTGTTTTCCAATTTAGAGGGGAAATCTCTGCACGACTACCTGGAAAACAATTTAAGATCAAATATACATTTTTTAAACTTATTTTTGGAATTAATATTAGTATATACACCAACTCAATCAAAGAATAACAATATTATTTAGTAACATATTTACCATAAAGGTGGTCCCTTAAGGACCCTTCAGACATATACTCGTATATAAGCATAACCTCTTTCGATTCATTACAGAATCCGAGTAGAGAAACCAAATTCTTATGATGGATTTTAGAAAGAAGATCAACCTGTTTATCAAGTGAAACCACTCAAGTTTATTATACACATAATAATGTCAATATAATTAAAAATATTATGATTTAAAAACCCTAGAATTACCTCATTCTGGAATTGGTGAAGTCCTTCTGTAGAGAACACGGAGAGCACTTTCACTGCTATATCTCTTCCTTCCAATTTACCAAAGAATACTGATCCAAAACCGCCTTGCCCAATCTTTTGATTAAAGTTTTGTGTGGATTCCATTATCTCTCTTAACTTGAAGGCACGAGATTTTGTTGGATTTGGGTGCATAATTGTCAAGTAGTCTGCAATCCTTGTAAATTTACAGTATATCAAAGATTAGGTGTTTTCATAGGGTAAATTCACAGTATGACTCATGTTAAAATATATCTGAACTTCAAGTTGCTTCCTAACCTTCATTGAGATGTTGTTTAGTCTTGAATTTCTTCCAATAAACAGCTATAACCACCATCATTGCTAAAGCTATTAAAGCTCCGCTTATGGTTATTCCGATTAAAAGCCTGTTCGTTTTTGCTAACAGACAAGTTTCGGGTCAAAAAAATTTAAAGAAGAGTTACAAGTGATGTTATAATGTAAAAACAGGTGGAAAACAAATTGAAATTCAAGATCCGAAATTTGAATATCTTACATAATTTATTGAATTTCCCAAACAAAAATATAATTTCTTTTGGAAACATCATTAAAAAAATTGCAGACTGAAACAACATAAATAAATGATTGTAAAAGGGCGAGGCCTTCTGGGATCCTACATTGTGTCATTTGGCTACGGGAGCTGACTGTTTTTGGAGATTCCAAGTCTCTAATTGAGTGGTCAAACAAGAGAGGTTCTTCTTCTCCCCTTTTCTGGAGCCTGGAAATCTAGAATTAGAGCCCAGATCCCTGAATTCCACAACCTAGCGTAAACACGTACCTATCTATTTCACACATCTACCGAGCACAAAATGGTGAAGCAGACCGATTATCTAAGGCAGGCTGCTCTTCGGCGACTGACTGGATCTCCTTCCAGTTTTTTGAAAACGACATCCTACAGGAGGAAGGAAAAATTCAGATTTAAGATCTCAACTTTCCAAGTCGAAGCTCTCTGTTTGAATTTTGTAGCCTCAGGATGGATTTGTTCGCTGATGTTTCTTTCCACACCTGTTTGCAGGCTCCCCTGTATCATCATCTTTCCACTTTTCTCTTGATCGCTGGGGGTTTTCAGATCCACTTGTTAGTTTTTGTATTGATGTCTATTTTCAACTGTGTTACTTTTTGTCTCTTGGTTTAAAGGAAGAATCTCTTTACTGTGATAATGGATAACTGCAGGGCTTTCAAAGCAGTGAAGTTTCTCTGTTACTCTGTTTTCAGTCGAAATACTGATACATGTTTTCTGTTGTAATCACTCTCTCTACTATTAGGAGAAAGAGTATTTTCTGATTGGAAAAAAAAAAGGGGCGAGGCAATCATCTTATAGTGTGGCTTTCACAAGCAGATTTCTGTATGTTTTTGTAAATTTTATATTTATTATTATCAAAGTACTAGGGTTTTTGCAATTGTGAGAGCCGTGTGCACGGATTTCTCATCCAGAAGAGATGTTGGGTAAATTTGTATTCACTTACCCACATAGGGTTTTCTAAGTTAGAGACTCTGTTTTTTAGTTAGTGGAGAAAATTGAGTGTCTTGTGTGTTGGAAGGAATTAATTCCAACTACCCACCATTATTACAGTCGTTGGATTAATAGAGAATTCCGCAGATGTTTTAAATGGAGTTTCTAGAATTCATTGACAAAATGGGCAAGCTTCCTGAAGAAGCCACCACCCCATCGAACTCCAGAAAGATCTCTGTCCTGTATAAATATATGTTCAATCAGCAAATGCAGGCAAGTTCCAAGTTCCAAATTCTGTGTTTAAGTGTTTGAGTCTGTGCTCTCTGATTTGGTATCAGAGCAGGTGTGAGGTTGAGTGCTGGTAAAGAGCCGTGAGCTCGGTGTTGGTGAGCCGTGAGCATGGGCGACTGAGCCGTGAGCGTGGTGACTAAGTTCTGTGTTGAGTTGTTGCAGTCTATTGGAGGGAGAACGATGTGCTAGTAGTGAGATGGTCACTGATTTCCGAGTTGTGGAGTATGGTGAACCTGAAGCAGACCTGAGGCACGTTGAGTTGTGGCTACTATTGGCATTGTAGGCCCTTTTTTTTTTTCTTGAGTTATGAGTAAGTGTTGCCTGTTGTTGGCACTGATTGAAGAGCCCTTCTTATTAAGTGATTCAAGAGGCGCATATGATGTATCCATGAGAAACTGCAGTCGGCTAAAACCGAGGGAGAGCTGAGAGGAGACTTGTGTTTGGCGTGCATTGTTCGTTTTGATGTGTGGAGAACACTGTGTTCATCATTGAGAGGCATGAACTGACAACCACAAATAGAGCCCGCTACATTTGGAGGACTATCACTTTTTGAAGGAGCCTGAATAGATGATTGGTGAAGTGCATATGTGTATTAGCCCTGTCAACGAGGAGAAAATTGTTGTAAAGAATTTTTATTGCAGAGCTTTCGGTCTTGCCCGGTTGTTGTATAGGTAAATAAAGAGATTTCGTGCTATAATTCCACATTTATTAATTATCCAAGCTCTTTTGTTTGTTTACCACGTGGAATAGCCCGCTCTTAATGAAACTTGTTTTCTATGTAATGTAACTTTTGGAATAACGTTTTTGTGAACGAAGTCTAATAAGGTATATGGTGTTGTGAAAAAAAAGAGGAAGAAGGAAAGGCAGCCATATATTGGATGAAAAATTTTGAGGATTTATAAAAATTAGTAATTTTTAGTGATTGGTAAGGAGAAAATAAGTAACAATGGCTAATATATTGGCTGAATCTTATATAACCGACTCTAACAAGTTAGATGGTGAAAATTATGCAAATTGGAAGTTTAAGTTGCAGACTTTGATGGAAAGCAACAATACATGGGCGATTGTGTCTGGAGCTGAAGTTAAGCCAATGTCCCCTCAAGCCACAGATGCTGCAATTCAAGATTGGGAGCGACGAGAAAACAAAGCAAAGGTGCTTCTGCGGATGACAGTTAAGGACAACATTATTTCACACATTAGAAAGTGCAAAACATCCAAGGAGACATGTGACACTTTCAAAAATTTGTATGAGACGAAGACTACAAATCGAATATTATATTTAAAGAGTAAGCTTCTTTCAATTAAGATGGAAGAAAATGAATGTGTTAGTGATTTCATTTCTAGAATTAAAGATCTAAAGGATAAACTAGGTGACATTGGTGAATCAGTATTTAGTACAGGCTTGGTTACTGTGACATTAAGTGAAATGTTTGATGAATATCAAATGTTTATAACTGGTCTTTCAGCTAGAGAGAAGGCTCCTACTTTTGATGAGTTGGCAGGTATACTTATGCAGGAAGAAGAGTGGAGAAGAAGCATTAAACAGAATTCTCCTAATTCAGATTTAGCATTGATGGCCAAAGGGAAGAAGCCCTTCAAAGGTAAACAGTGGGAGAAAAATAAAGGCAAAAAGCCACAGGTAAAGTCATTTCAAGGAACCCCTTTACCAAGGACAAATGCCAAATCCAGTAGAGATGATGTGTGTTATTACTGTGGAAAACCTGGTCATTTTGCTAAGAATTGCATGAAAAGGAGGTCTGATCAATTTAAACAAAGAAGGCATTCAGGAAATTATGTTGATGAAGCAATTAATCAAGATATTAGAAATATTAAATTGTTTGTGTCCAATGGTGCTTTATCAGCGGAAATTGATGATGATAATGCTTGGTTTATAGATTCGGGTGCATCGATCCATATGTCATGAAAAAGAGATTGGTTTGATACTTATCATGAGATAAATAAGGGAGGACACATCTATTTAGGAGATAATAGATCACATGAAATTAAAGGATATGGTAATATAAGTGTTATAATGCCTAATGGACAAGAAAAACAAATTCAAAATGTAGTGTATGTTCCTGGATTAAAGAAAAACTTAATATTAGTATCTACTATCATAGATCAATATTTAAAAGTTGAATTTGTGAAATCACATTGTTTGGTAAAGGATGTACAGGACAACTACAAGGTTGTTGCAAAAGGAATGAGAGTTGGAGGCTTATACAAGTTGGATGTAATGAAGAATGGGCATCAAGCTTTGGCATCAACAGGCATGTCAACCATAGAACTTTGGCATCAAAGGTATGGGTACTTAAATCATAATGACCTAATGTTACTATAAAGGAAATTGATGGTAGAAGGTCTTCCAATTATTAAGGGTGAACACTTTGAAGGTGAAGGTTGTGCACTAGGAAAACAACATAGGGAAAAATTTCATGTGCATGAAAATAGAAGAAAACGTGAAATACTTGAACTGGTGCATACTGATGTATGTGGTCCAATGCAAATTAAGTCACTTGGTGGAGCATATTACTTCCTTATATTTATTGATGATAGCACTAGATACACCTGGGTATACTTTATAAGAAACAAAAGTGACGTGTTTGAATACTTTAAAGAATTCAAGAATATGGTTGAAAAGCAAACAGGAAAGAGCATTAAAATTCTTCGATCAGATAAAGGTGGTGAATACACTTCAGGAGCTTTTATCAAATATTGCAAACAAAATGGAATTATGCAACAATTTACAGTGCCACATACACCTCAACAAAATGGAGTAGCTGAAAGAAAGAATAGAACATTAGTTGAATGTGCTCGAAGTATGATAAAAAGTAAAGGACTTTCTAATAGTTTTTGGGCTGAAGCCATTAATACAGCTGTATATCTTAAAAATAGAAGCCCTACTAAGTATCTTGAGCACAAAACACCATTTGAAGCATTTTATGGCTTTAAACCTAAAGTTAATCATTTAAGGATATTTGGATGCAAGGCCTTTGCTCATATTCCTAAAGATGATAGGAGAAAGTTAGATGCCAAAGCCATCAAATGTATTTTTATTGGATATTGCACTGATCAAAAAGCATATAAAATGTATGATCCAAGCACTCACAAGGTCTTTGCAAGTAGAGATGTTATATTTCATGAGCATGTAGATAAACAAATAAATGAAGATGAACATAATACATGGCAGTCTTCTTATGAAAACTTCAAGGAAGAAGAAGTTGAGGAATCAACCCAAGAACTAAAACACATAGACATTCCAAAAGACACATCAAGGGATCAAAGTCCACAAAGAAGTGATAAAGGCACTCCACAGAGAAGAAAAGGAGAAGGTACTCCACAAAGTAATGAACCTCTAAAAAGGACAACACGACGGATTCAAACCCCCATCAGATATAAAGATTATGCCTTAATGTCTCAAGTAATCACTGTTTTTGAGCCCTTAAATTATGAACAAGCCAAAAATCATAAAGAATGGATGGAAGCTATGAAAGAAGAATATGATTCTATAATAAAAAATGAAACTTGGGAATTAACAGAATTACCTAAAAATAAAGTCTCCATAGGATCAAAATGGTTGTACAAGACAAAATTTAATGCAGATGGTAGCATAGACAAGTATAAGGTAAGATTGGTTGCAAAAGGTTATTCAAAAAAAAGGAATAGATTATGAGGATACTTTTGCTCCGGTTGCAAAAATGAATACAATTAGAATAATGATAGCATTGGCAACTAAATATGATTGGAAGCTACATCAATTAGATGTAAAGTCATCTTTTCTAAATGGTGACTTAAAGGAAGAAATTTATCTTGTTCAACCAAAAGGATTTGTAAAGAAAGGTCAAGAACATCTTGTATGCAAGTTAAAAAAGGCCTTATATGGACTAAAACAGGCTCCCAGATATTGGTATAAGAAAATTGACAAATTCTTCTTCCAGCAAGGATTTAAAAGCAGTAAAAATGATCCTAATTTGAATGTCAAGACAGATAGAAATGGGGATATAGTATTACTTTTTATATATGTTGATGATCTAATAATAATAGGGAGTGCTGATAAATTAATTATAGATATAAAAATGAAGTTATCACAGGAATTTGAGATGAAGGATCTTGGTGAGATGCATTATTGTCTAGGTCTTGAAGTATGGAGAAATAATGGAAGAACCTTAATCACACAAAGCAAATATACAAATGAAGTACTAAAGAGATTCCATATGAATGAATGTAAAGCAGTGAATACTCCATTGGAACAAAATATCAAATTAAGAAGTGATGATGGAACAAAAGAGGTGAATGGAACAATGTATCGACAATTAGTGGGAAGTCTGAATTATCTCACTACCACTAGACCAGACATTGCTTATGCAGTAAGCATACTTAGTCAATTCATGGCTAAACCTCATGAAAGCCATTGGATAGCTGCAAAAAGGGTCCTTCGATACTTAAAGGGAACTATCAATTTTGGTATTGAATATACTAATGCTTGTAATGTTGAATTGACAAGTCATTCTGATTTTGATTGGGTTGGAAATCCAGATGACAAGAAATCCACCACTGGATACATCTTCAACATAGGATCAGGAGCTATATCATGGAGCAGCAAGAAACAGTCAACAGTTTCTTTATCATCAACTGAAGCAGAATATAAAGCATTATGTAGTAGCACCTGTGAAGCTATATGGCTCAGATGAATGCTTGAAGATGTTGGTGGTCAACAAGAACCTACAATGATCAGATGTGATAATCAAAGCACCATCAAATTAGGGAACAATCATGTATATCATGCAAGGTCAAAGCATATAGACACACAATGTCATTTTGTAAGAGAAAAGGTCCAACCAAAAGAAATTTCTCTAATGCACTGTAATACAAATGAGAATGTAGCTGACATATTCACTAAGCCTCTTGGAAAATCAAAATTTGAGTTTTGTAGAAGTAAGTTATGTGTTGTAGAAAATCAAGATTATATTGTACGCCTGGCTGAGACTTAAACCAGCAGTAATATCAATTAAGAGTATGTTTAACAGTGTCTTATATATTTGTTATATGGTTGGAATTAAGGGGGAGTGTTGGAAGGAATTAACTCCAACTACCCACCATTATTACAACTGTTGGATTAATCTAGAATTCAGCAGATGTTTTAAATGGAGTTTCTAGAATTCATTGACAAAATGGGCAAGCTTCCTAAAGAAGCCACCGCCCCATGGAACTCTAGAAAGATCTCTGTCCTATACAAATATCTGTTCAATCAGCAAATGAAGGCAAGTTCCAAGTTCCAAGTTATGTGTTTAAGTGTTTGTGTCTAAGTGTTTGAGTCTGTGCTCTCTGATTTTGTGTTGTTGTGGTGCATAGTTCTTGTGTTTTGACAAAATCGCCTGCGGCAAATAGTGTAAATCTTAAAGCTCAGGAAATAAAGAACAGCTATATGAACCCATAAGAAATTGCTTCTACTTAGTGAGATTCCATACCAGAGGATTCTGCAACAGAAGCCGCAGCGCCGCAGAAGACGACCGTGTAATTACTGCCTGCGGAGCATTTGAAGGAGGCGGCGTTGTCGTCATCTGAATCGGTGTTGGCCTGGGGGCATTGTGTCTTGAAGAAACGAGAATAGTTACTGGGACGGCAATTGCTCCCTTCGTTATCCCCAGTGCAGGCGCTCATGCAGGCGTTACTCACCCTTAATTCTGCGGGACAACACCGCCATGAATGCCAGCGAAACTCCCTTTGCTCTCGCCATTGCAAACGCTGTGACTCAAACATCTCCCCGGCAAAAGCCATATAACGCCTCCAGAACAACAACCAATTTTGAATAGTTCTAGTTTGACTAATCGTAAGAGTCATTCACAACTAGAGGCGTGTTTTCCACGTTTTCTGATCATAACAAGGATTCACAATTAAAAGCGCGTTTACTAAATGCAATCAGTAACCATCCCACGGTTTTCACAATTAAAAGCGCGTTTACTAAATGCAATCAGTAACCATCCCACGGTTTTCACAATTAAAAGCGCGTTTACCAAATGCAATCAGTAACCATCCCACGGTTTTCACAATTAAAAGCGCGTTTACTAAATGCAATCAGTAACCATCCCACGGTCTCGCATTAGAGGCGGTGCCATGTGGGGTTGATCAATACATACATTACACTTGACGATAAAATGTGTGGTTTCTCCTGCACCAACGACAATTGGGTTCATCAATAATCACACCGCAAGGTATATTATTATTCTTGGTTTATCTTATTTTAAGGTTGGATTTAATAAGAGAAATTTAATGTAAATGTCTTGTAGTGTAAATTTTTTTTAATGAAAATTTTTATCAGTTTCCAATGTTGATAAATCTAGATTTAAAATTGATTTAATATATATTTCAAACAAACAAAAAAAAATATTTCTAAAATGAAATCTTATATATTTTTAGAAATCTTATATATTTTATTAACAAATATTCAAAATCAAAAGTAACCCAATGGAAGGGCACAGAGCTTACTATATGAAATTTATGGTCATGTTTTTCTTATGACATGGTTTGTGTTTATTAGTGTGGCCCTAATTATGTGGGTCATATTTCTTATCCATTTGAATTGGGACAAAGGTTATAGACCCTAATCGAATAAAGAAAAGAGAGGACCTCAACTACTAGATTCAAAGTATTAATTTAAACCAATTTTGTAGAAAACCTTTAGAATGTCTTTCTTTTTGCTATTTAATCAAGTTGATTAGAAACAAACTTAATGTAATTTTGAACTTGAAAACTTGCAAAACTATTTGGGGTCTCTTTGAAAACACGTGAGATCTATGAAAGCAAAAGAGGGAGTTGTGAAAAGAAAGGTATGTTATAAGCTTATGGTAATTATTTTTCCTGTTGATTTCAATTTCTCATAAGTTAGAGGATAATCCTAAAGGTGATGGAATCCTTGATTCACCAAGTCCTGAAAAACTAGGTGAATCCATTGTAATTCCTAAAAATCTTAAGTATCTTGTATTTTTTTGATTCATTTATTGTTGCTTGAATATTTGGCTATCTTTTGCGAGTGCCAACGACTATTTATTTGTAGAAAGCAAGTTTCCCACATCTACACTTGCACAAAGCATTTCAATTCGTTGCCATTCTCACTTGTTCTTGGATTATTTTATATGATAATGTTTATGTTGCGGTATGTGATAACATTGGTCAAGAGCTTCCACAAAAGCTTTCCTTCTCAAGGTTTTCGCTGCACTTGGTTCAATTTTAATAAAATCAACCTTTTGGTCTCCAATTTTATTGTCTAATATCTCTTTCTATTAAAAGTGACTTTTATTCAGTCGCTTCTCTTATTGTTTACATCAACTTATGCTCTACAAGATTTAATACCTTTAGTCTAGGCATTGGTTATTAATCAAAACTGATTAATAATGAGCCCACAATAAAACAAAAAATATTGGATAAGTCAAACAATAACCTTCCCATAATAAAGGATAAAATGCAAGGTGGAATTAATCAATGACCATATTATAATAGAGCATAAATTATATCAATAAAATTAGCTTTCTATCCCCGCTTGGAGCTATCCCCCAAACCCACTCCCTTTGTAACTTTGGCCTCACGCCATGTCCTGGTCATCCTAGACACATGGCTTACAACACCTTATGATTTTTTCTTAGTATAATTTGGCTTTGTTCATTGGTTTGCGCCTCCTCTAGGAGTTATTGATCCTTGTGTCTTGTTTTCTTCCAATCACTATACCTTGCCAATGCATGTGCTCTCACTGAGGGTATGGAGGTCATGGTTGTTTGGGAATACATCAGGCTCAGATTCAAGCCTAGGTGGCCACCGCCATCTTTTACTCTTCTACTACACCCAAAATCCATGTGGAAATTCAACAATTGGAAGCTTTAACCACTAATGATAGCCATGTCTACTCTTATTCTGATATTCAAATTGAAGTTTCCAGTTGTGTTCCACATCCTAGCCACATTAGGGGACGGCACAACTGTCAGACCACGCAGTAACTCCTCAACCAAAATTGATTCGTATATATTATTCCTTCAGGTAGGTCTTCATTATATACATGAGGGAGAGACTGTTCACTTCATCTCCCGATGACTGTTCATATTACTTATTTATCTATTTACATTATATTCACACAATCCTGATGATTAGGTGTCAACATTCCCCCCCTTAATCTGAAGGGATGTTGGTGAGCCCAAGCATCATTATGAATCGTTCAAGCTTTTCTCTTCCAAGCGCTTTGGTGAAGATGTCTGCAATTTGCTCATTAATGGAACAATGACGGAGATGGACTGTTTTGGCCTCAACATGATGTCGAATCAGATGATATTTAGTATTGATGTGCTTCATTCGATCATGGAACTTTGGGTTCTTGGCCAACTTTATTGCAGAGGTATTGTCAATCATGAGTGGAGTTGATTGTACTTGTTTTACCTGCAAATCTTCAAGAATTTTCCTGAGCCACACAATTTCTTTTGTTGCTTCGGCTGCTGCCACATATTCTGCTTCTGTTGTGGAATTTGCTGGAACTGATTGTTTGCGTGATCTCCAAGAGATAGCTCCCAATCCAAGACTCATAGCATATCTTGAAGTAGATACCCCGGTTTCTTTGTCTCCATCGAAGTCTGAATCAGAGTATCCAATCAAGCTAAAGTCGTCCACCTATGTATACTTGATTCCAAAGTCTTGAGTTCCCTTCAAGTACCTTAGAAATCTTTTTGCAGCAGACCAACATCCCTCACAAGGCATCTACATATACCACAAGATATACAACTATTTTGCCAACTTTCTTGACAAATAAAGTTGCATCATCAAGATCATAATGTTTGAAATTGAGTTTCAGAAGATGCTCAGTTAGTTTTTCATACCAGGCTCGCGGTGCTTGTTTGAGGCCATACAAGGACTTCACAAGTTTGCATACTTTATGTTCATGTCCTTTCACAGCAAATCCTTCAGGCTGAGACATAAAAACATTCTCTTTTAGATCTCCATTTAAGAAAGCAGTTTTTACATCCATTTGATGGACTTTCCAACCGTTCTGAGTTGCTAGGGCAAAGAGTGTCTGGATGGTAGCCCATTTTGCTGTGGGGGAAAAAGTCTCCTCATAATCGACCCCTTCCTTCTGTGCAAAACCTTTTGCCACAAGCCTAGCTTTGTGCTTGTCAAGTGAGCCATCAGCTTTATACTTGTTCTTGTAGATCCACTTGCAGCCAATTGGTTTGGTTCCTAATGGAGGATCAACCAGCTTCCAAGTGTCGTTCTTTATGAGGGCATCATACTCCTTTTGCATCGCTTCTTTCCATTCATCATGAGAAGCATCTTCATTGAAGGAAGTTGGTTCAAAATCTATAGACAAGTTCAATCCACAATCATAAGAAACATCCATATCAACAGGTGAATTAGAGTCATCCACATCACCTCCATTTTGCCGGTTTGAATTTCTAGTTCCTATCTTTCCAACCTCATCAGGATGAACACTTTCAAGTGTCTTTGTCAGCCACTTTGGGGGACCTTTTTCAGATGGTCGAGGCTGCTCCGTTGATTGAGTTGGGACTGAATCAAGATTGAGTCTCCCAATTCTGTCAATCACATCACTTAAAGCATCATCCGTTGTTGGAGTTTCATGCAGGGGAGAGTGTTCTTCAGAAGAAGATTCCACATGTTGATCTAGTATAGGAATCCCCCCTTCAAGATGTGGAATCTGATTATCAAATTCTTGAAATGATTTTGCTTTTGCAAATCTATCCAAGCGATCAAGTTGCCGCTCAACAACATTCTCAGTTTTGGATGATTCAAGAAAAATTACATCTCTAGATACAACAAACTTTTTATTTACTTCATCATAGAGACGGTATACTTTGGAGGTGTTTGAATACCCCGAGAAGATACACTTACAACTTCTAGCACCAAGTGTGTTTCTATGTACCTTTGGTATCAAGGCATAACAGGTGGAACCAAAGACCCTGAGATGCTTTACTGAAGGAACATGTCCATACCACATTTCATATGGAGTCTTGTTTTTAATAGCATTAGATGGACATCTATTCTTTATATATGCAGCACATAGAACAACATTAGCCCAAAACATTATCTTTACATTTTTGAAGAAGAGCATGGATCGTACCATATTTAAGATTGTCCTATTCATTCTTTCAGCTACACCATTCTGTTGGGGATTATAAGGTACAGTTGTTTGATGTTTGATCCCATGTTGGCGAAGATAGTTTTCAAATTCATTTTATGTGTATTCTTTTCCATTATCAGTGTGAATAGACCCAATATGAGATTGTGCATCATTTTCAATCTATTTATGAAAATTCTTGAATGTTTGAAAAGCATCAGATTTGTTCTTCAATAAATAAACCCAACACATTCTGGTGTAGTCATCAATAAATGTCATCATATATTTATTTCCATTTGCAGAAGGAATAGGCATTGGACCACATAAATCTGAATGAATGAGTTCAAGTTTTCTATGTGCTCTTGAATGTGAATCATGAAAAGATTGTTTGCTATGTTTTCCTAGAATACAAGCATCACATTGCTTAAATGTCCTAGGAATTGTGGGCAAACCAGCAACACCATTTTTCTTTGAGCGGAGGCTGTCATAGTTCAAATGTCCAAATCTAGCATGCCATAATAAACTTGATGGAAGTGTACCTTCTTCATGATGAGAATTGTATGAGAAATGTTGTGCACGAGTAGAGGTTCCTTGCAGCTTGAGAAGCCTTTCTTCTTCTATTCCCCTCATGACAAATGAGTGGTCAGATACTTTTCTTACCTCAAGCTTGCCATCAAACATATGAATGGAGTGACCTTACTGGAGGATGTGGACCAAGGACAACAAGTTTCTCTTGAGCTATGGGAGATATAGAACATGATGCAGAAGAAAGTCTAGAAGACCAGGCAGTTTAAGCCTGATTGTGCCAAGCCCTGATGGCTTGATTTTTGATTGGTCTACAAAGTGTACTGCTCCATCAACATTGTCAGTAAATTCTTCAAAAAAATATTTTCTATTAGTCATGTGGCAAGTTGCTCCTGAATCAAGCAACTAATCATTTTTCCAAGAAGCAAGTGAAGCATTAAATAAATCTTCATTTACTCCAATGTTACATTGTGCCACAACATAGTGAGCAGATTCAGGTGCTTTACCTTTGTCTGTATCATCAGTTTTACCTTTCTGTTGGTTTCTTTGCTGCTTAATTTTTTCCCATGGTAGCTTGCATGTAGAGGCATCATGTGATCCATTTCTTTTGCAGCGTATGCAGTGCAAATCTGCCTTTTCTCCTTGAGAGTGTCTGCCCCCCTACCTCTGAAATATCTTCCTCTTCCTCTTCAACCACCTCTTCCTCTTGAAGAATCTTGAGCAGGATGCTTTTCTTTATGAGAAAGGCACACAGCCTCTTCAGAAGATTCAGGGGTTGTCTTCTTTCCAAAAGATTTCTCTCTTTCAGCAAACTTTCTCACAAGAGAGTCAAAGGTGATATCTTTGAGATTTCCATTTGCTTGCAATGACTCAAGATAATTAGAGTAAGTAGGATAAAGTGCCTTGAGAAAAGTGATAAGAGGAATATCCAATTCAACCTTAGTGGATTTGATATCATGCATTATAGACTTTACTTCAGATGCAAGAGTGAGAGGATCATTATTTTGCAGTTCAAGAGTGAAGAGTTTAATCATTAGTTGAACAACTTCAAGTGCAGAATGTGAGTCATAGAGTTCTTTCAGTTTTTGTAAGGCTTCAAAGGCAATTGAAAATGATGAAATATGGCGACTCACCTCTTCATTTACAGATGCTGCGATTAATGCATAAGCTTTGTTGTTCTTGTTTTCCCAAATGACGAGCTCTTTGTCTGAGGTAGGTTGTTCTGGTTCATTGTCTCCGTATCCAACACACACTCCTTTCCATAACTCATTGAAAATGAGGGTGTGTTTTATCATTCGGGACCACTCAGGATAGTTCTCCTTGCGAGTGAGAACTATTCCCACAATAGATATGATTGAATGCATACTGTAAAAAAAACTTTTGCTGGCAAAAAAATCTGTGTACTGTAAAAATACTTCTGCTGGGAAAATGTGCTTCAAAATACTACAACCTTATTCTTCCTTCTTCATTTAATATACAAAGATCAAAACTATATTCTATGCATATAGACTATCACAATTTTTTTTTTGTATTACAATATGGTTGCAATTCAAGAGAAATAATATATAAGTTATTATATAAGTCTTCAAACTCAGCTTCTGGACTTTTGAGCGAGTCTTCAAAAGATCATCTATGTGAACAACGTATATATGAGCAGCGTTCATATACCTTGAAGGGAGCAAATGCAAACTCTTCCACTGCTCCACTCTATTGTGAAGTCAGATGCAACATGGCTGTATGTAGAGAACCGACCACCGAGACTAAAAAAAGTCAATAGTGAAAATCTCCTTATCTCTTTCTCTTAAAGAGAGTGCTGCCCTCAAAATTGAAGACTTTGAATGGTGTCCATAGTCAAGCACACCACAACAGGTCACATGAAGCATCGTGAAGATGCCATTTCCATTCACATTCTCAGCTTGACCATTACCTTCTCACGCCATTAAATTATCTCATCTATATATACATGTACAGGCCGGTGGGCAATACTAGTAATTCAACAGGAGCAGGTGCGCCACATTTGGTAGAAAAACAACAATGTGTTTCTGCTATCAATTTTCAAAGTATAGCAAAGCAATGGATAGAGAACCATAGGATCACCAGTTCCTCGTCATCATGGGAATCACTTGAGAGGCATTCAAGGTCGTTCAAGGTCCTACCAGCAGCGACGTCACAATTTGGGAACTGTTTCACATTCCAAATGTAAATGGAGACACCAAGATCAACATGAAACACACCAATGACAGATTACAGGACCAACGTGTATACAACTTTCAGAAAAACACAGAGAACACTTTTCGAAAACTGCCCTCTGCAATGGAACGCTGCTACCAGGTTAGGGAGGTCAGTTCTGCAATATGGGCAGAAAATAGACCAGGCAAAAAAGGGAGTTACAAGGGCAGGAATACTAAAAATAGAGTTGGCTCTAATACCAATGTCGGACCAGGCAGTAACTCCTCAACCAAAATTGATTCGTATATATTATTCCTTCAGGTAGGTCTTCATTATATACATGAGGGAGAGACTGTTCATTTCATCTCCCGATGACTGTTCATATTACTTATTTATCTATTTACATTATATTCACCCAATCCTGATGATTAGGTGTCAACAACAACCAATACTTTAATTCCATCACCCTCCATTAGAAAATGAAGGTGCTCTTGGGTAGGGTGCTCAAAGAAAAGTATGAGGATTGCAATTAAACCATTCCATACATCAATGAAATCCAAAATGTCCAACGCTGTCACTTGGTCAACCTTGACGCTCCCTAGCAGATATAGAAGATCACCTCTAGTATGGCCTCAAATCTCCACTTAACACAATCGCTCAAGACCTAGCCCGAGTCATACCCTAACAAATGATACCTCTTTAGTCTTGTTAGCTCTTATTTTGGTTTTCAACAAATTATTTTCTTTATAGTAAATATATGGCCAACTAATTATAATAGAAGACATTTAGTAATTTTGATATTAACTTGAAAAAATTATTTATAAATAAACCAGTTAAATTTTTTTAATGATTTAAATACAAGTCAACTATCCTCATTATCATCATTATAATTTCTCTGTTGACTGGTCACAATGGTAACTAAAAAATGTAAATATAAAATTTAGGAGTTGTCTATAATGCGACTTTTTGGAGATTCCGGTGACGGAATCCGGCGGAAGAAATTGAGGTTAAATCTTGATTTGTTGCAATTAAAATGGTTTTTTAACTGCATATTTGGATTCAGCACCCTGAAAAACCCTTGTGACGCTTTCATTGTGCAGAAACTAGCTATCAAACTTGCGATTCCAATAAATTCCTGCCGGATTTCGACCGGAAAAACCTGCCGGAAAGGCTTTCAAAAAGTCGTGTTATAGACAACTGCTAAAATTTATCTCAAAATAATTTAAAGAAAATAGAAAAAACAATTAAAATAAATAGACTTAAGTTCATATATATATATAAACTTAAATACATATGATTTGCCATTAAGTGACGTTCATTAATAGTAAGAGCCATTTAGATATTTTGCACGGTACCAAAGCATTGAGAAATAGAGGCATGCCGTCCCTCTCCATCGTCAAATGCCTCTAAATGGTAGTGACCATGACTAATCGTAAGATCCATTCACCATTAGAGGCGTGTCTTGCACGTTTCCCATGACCGGCTGTTTAGAAGATACAAGTCCTTGCGAATTGCGATGGTCTTTAAAAAAATAAAAATAAAAAGTCCTTGCGTTGATATCCATGAGGGACAAGTTTCTCGATTTATTATGTTATTGTTTACCTGGACATCTGGGATTTGCTTCATTTCGATTAGTTTACCCGTATTCAATTTTTTTTTGGTTTAGGTATATATAGGTGAAATTATATATATATATATATATATATCTTTTTTTTTTATTATATCGGCTGGCTATCATATTTTTGGGAGGAATGATATATTGTTTTTTTGTTTATATGGTTTGGATGAGAGGTATGTTTGAAGTGTTTTTACAATTTAGTATGACTTGGATGTGTAAATATGAGACATCCTCAAAAAATAATAAAAATAATTTTAGCAATTTTAAATTATATATAACTTTGTAATTTTATTAATGGACTAAGATTAATTATTAAAATATAACTATGTATTTGAATGGATATTAAATCAGCTTATGCTTTTAATAGTTCCTCTATCATATACTTGAATTTTTACTTTTAACAAAAAAAATCACCACAATAAAATAATAAATTAAGTAAAGTTTTAAGCATAAGGGGAAAGGTTAATTCAATAGAAAAAATCTGAAATCTTGCTTCAAAATCTTTTAATATTTCTTTTAACTAAAAATTTGTAAAATGAATTTTTAAAAGGAAAAGACATATCCTAAGGATATATTAAAATATTTAAAGACATAAATATTTACACATTAAAGTTGTAATATTTGAAAATATTAATTTGATATAGTTTTATTATAAATTTTGTTATCATGGTAAAAAATTCATTAAATCTAATATTGATATTATAGTATTAATATTAATATATTATAGTATTAATATTAATATATTATAGTATTAATATTATTAAATTTAATAACTTTGAATTAATGTAATATTAAATTTCATATAATATTTAGTTTGTTATATTATAATATATATTAATATATTATGATATATACTAACTATAGATATATAGAGGGAAGAACAAAGACATAGAGTGATAAAGATGGAGAGATGGAGGGAGTGACAAAGGAGAGGAGGAATGAAGAGAGAAAGAAAGGGAGGTGTGAGAGAGTGAGAGAAGGGTAAGAGATAGAGGGGGAGACACACGGATGGAAGGGGGGGAGATAGTGACAAGGTTGGAGGGAAGATAGAGAGGAAGAGAGGGGGGAGAAATAGTGACAAGGTTAGAGGGCAGAGAGAGAGAGAGAGAGAGAGAGAGAGAGATGGGGGGGAGAGGGACATAGGAGAGAAAGGGAGAAAGAGGAAGAACCAGAGAGAGGACTTGAGAGAGAGGAGGAGAGATGGAGAGATAAAAATCAGACTTGAATTGAAAAAGAAGGCGTTGCAACTCACAGGTGAGTACTACACCTGGAGACTGCACTCAAACAAAGAGAACTCTCTCCGTTCACTCTACCTTCATCAAATGAGTAATTACATCATTAAATACATTACTAGAGATAAGGAAGTTGCAACTAAACTCCTAAACTCTAGGAACAAATCCTAAACTAAGGAGATACGTTACAACTATGTAACCATTTCTCCATTAATACAAAATAATATTAATTATTTTCAACTCCCCCCCTTAGTGGAGAAAGGATTATCCTGAACTCCTAGCATCCCTCTAAACAATTCAAACTTTACACGCCCAAGAGGCTTAGTAAAAATATCAGCCATGTTATCACAAGTTTTACAATATTCAACACATATCTCTTTTGACTGTAGTTTCTCTCGAACAAAATGAAATTGAGTAGCGATATGCTTGGTATTTTTATGAAAGACTGGATTGTATGCAAGTTTGATGGTACTCTGGTTGTCAGTTTTGATAATAGTTGATTCTTTCTGCTGTAATGGTGTTGCTGTTGATCTGCATTGCTCCATTCTGAACCTTTCCAGGAAGCTTCTGGCATACTTCCCTTGAGTAAGGAAAGTTTGTCCAGTGTCTTCCCATACCTCCAATCCCAAGCAATAATGAAGGTTTCCGAGATCTTTCATCTCAAACACTTGTGACATCTACTGTTTGATTTCTTTGATTAGATTGTTAGCATTCCCTGTTATGATCATATCATCTACATACAAATAAATCAAAATAATTTGCCTCTGTTTATTAAAATTGGTATACAGATTTGGATCATTCAAGCCAGGGAAAATTTTAAGAACCCCCCCTAAATTTATAAATATAATAAATGGGCGAATCTCCATGGTATACAGGAAAAATGGAAGGCGATTTTATCAATAATATAATATGTATATATAATTTTTTGGCGAATCTCTCACCAGGCATGGCGAATATTTTACTCAATTATAAAATCTTGTAAGATCTTGGCGAGTCTTTCACTAAATAATAAAACTTTGTAAAGTCCTAGTGAATCTTAGCATAGGCTACATGTTGGTTTAATTCTCCCATTTAAATAGGCTACATTCCAGGTGAATACCATGGGTCAATACCATGTGCCATTTTGGTGAATACCATGGGTCAATACCATGTGCCATTTTTATTTTTATTAATTCTAATATTAGGGTTAATAATGGTTTTTTGCATGGTATTAATAACAATCTAGTCCATGGTATTTGTCCCATAGTATTTTGGCCATAGGTTTCACCTAAATATAACCCATTTTTTGAGTGTTCGTAAATATAAGGTGACTTATGGAGTAAATATAAAAAAATGTTTTATTTGTTTACCATACCTCTCGTTTATTTATATTTTTTTATTAATTTACCATACCTCTTTTACAAATATGGTATTTGGCCCATAGGATTCACTTAAGTAAAATCTCTTTCTTGAGCCTTCATAAATAGAACGAGGGTTATGGACTAAATATAAAAAGAGGTTTTATTTATTTACGATACGTCTAGTTTATTTATATTTTTATTTATTTACCATACCTTTTGAGTAAGTATAAAAAGACGTTTTATTTATTTACCATACCTCCACTTTACTTATATTTTTATTTGTTTACACCCTTACATGTATATAAGGTGACTTATGGAGTAAATATAAAAAATGTTTTATTTATTTACCATACCTCTCATTTATTTATATTTTTATTAATTTACCATACCTCTTTTATAAATATGGTATTTGGCCCATAGGATTCACTTAAATAAAACCTATTCTTGAAAATGGGCGAATGGATTCAATTAAATAAAACCTATTCTTGAAAATGGGCGAATGGAAGGTTGTAAGTCCTAATTTCAAGGGCTAAATTTACCTTTTTTACCCTCTCCCTTAAAATAAGGTGGGCTATATGAGGTGATTTGTAAAAATGTACTATGATACAAAATATTCGCCCACTAAAAATTTAAAACCCCTTAATTTCGCCAAAGGGCGAACATTCGCCCCTAAAATTATCCTTGATTCAAGCTCCTATGAAAGCCATGCTGTACAAAAAATGAGTCAATTTTCTCATACCACGACCTGGGTGCTTGTTTTAAACCATAAAGTGCCTTTTTCACAAAACCTTCAAGCTGTACTAAATAAATTTCTTCCTTCAAGTCACCATTCAGAAATGCAGACTTAACATCTAGCTGGTGTAGCTGCCATTTGTGTTTTGTTGCTAAGGAAATTAGCATTCTAATGGTGTTTAATTTGGCTACAGGAGCAAAGGTGTCATCGAAATCTATTCCCTCTTGCTGTGAGTAGCCCTTTGCTACCAGTCTAGCTTTAAGTTTCTCTATACTCCCATCTGCATTTATTTTTGGTTTATTCAGCCATTTGCATCCTATGGGGGTTTTACCTTCAGGAAATTCAACCAAATCCCAAGTATGGTTTCTGTTATTGATTCTATTTCCTCATACATTGCAGCCCTCCATGCATCAGATTTACTTAATTCCTCATAATTTGTAGGTTCTACAATGTTTAAAAACTTTGACATTAATGCATAGTCTTTCAATTTAGAAGGTAATTGAGTCTTCCTACTTGATCTCCTTGGTAGGGGACTTACCTCAAATCTGTCTATTTCAGCCTTTTCTGGGCTTGCATCCTTGATTACGTTACCTGTTACTTCTTCTTCTTGTTTCTACTCCCACTCGTCATCTTCCTCACTGTTTTCTTCCATTAGCAATGGAATGTGCCAATCACTGTTAGTGTCATCCTTTGCTTCTTCGACCTATTCATGAAATATGACATCTCTGCTTGCAGAAACCTTGTGAGTCACAGGATTAAATAACTTATATGCCTTGAACTCAGTGCCATATCCAACAAATATACATTTCAGGGCTTTGGGATCTAACTTCTTCCTATCTGCCTTAGGTATATGAGCACAAGCTTTTGACCAAAATATTCTTAAGTGACTCACTGCTGGTTTGAATCCAAACAATGCTTCATTCACGATTTGCTGCACAGTCTTTCCTTCAAGGAAATCACGCTGGATAAGCCATAAAGGCTTTGCAGGTTGGAAAGCAATATCACGTCCCTTCACTTTGCCATAAAACTCTTGTGCAAGCTCAACAACAAAGGATAGTCGAGATATATCTGCTTCACAGACCGTTTCAGGCAGATTGTAGATGAGAACAGAACTCATGATTGTCGCTAGAGCAAATATCCGGTCATCATAGACATTTGATTTTCCAACGCTTTCAAAACCTTTTGTATCAAGAAATAAAATAGATGTCCTCACTCCTCCAATATCCATTTCTAGTGGTTTACCCCAAACCCAAATACCTTTTGTTTTCGTGTCACTCATATGCCCAACACCAAAACCTTCTTCACAAGAAAGAGATAGAAGCTGATTGAGAAGAAATGATTTTCCAGAACGGTATGGACCAATGACCGCAACTGCCGCAATAGGATTTTCTAACTTTGAAATTGCATCTAGCCCACCCTTTGCAAGAATTAGTTTTGTATGCCCAGAGTCTGGCTCTATAATAGGTAGCGCTCGGTGATCATAGGAGCCTTCTCCTCCGTGCTGTGAAAGAGTGGACGAGCATCCCAGCCAACATGTAGATGATAATAATAGCAGCAATGACCATACATGGTGACGCCCATATGCCATTCTGCTTCTTCCGCTGCTGTCTCGTCTGTCTACAATCCTAACTCAATTTCAAACCCATAAGCGCACTCGGGTCTCTCTGAGATCTGGCCTGCTAACTAGTTCCCGGGTCACATTATCCACACAAATGCTCTAGGTCACATGAGATACCACACCACGCTTCCACTGCGCCACTCTGATCCTCTGATGAATAAGTCTTCAATGAGCCACCACCGGGTGAGTCCGATCTGCTGCCACCAAACAGATTAGGAACTCTAATGCGCCACCACCGGGAAAATCCGATCTGCTGCCACCGAGCAAATCAAGAACTTCAATGTGCCACCACCGGGAAAATCCGATCTGCTGCCACCGAGTAGATCAGGAACTCCAATGTGCCACCACCGGGAAAATCCGATCTGCTGCCACCGAGCAGATCAGGAACTCCAATGTGCCACCACCGGGGAAATCCGATCTGCTGCCACCGAGCAGATCAGGAACTCCAATGTGCCACCATCGGCCAAACCTGATCTGCTGCCACTGAGCAGATCAGGTACTCCGATGTGCCACCACCGGGCAAATCTGATTTGCTGCCACTGAGCAGATCTGAAATTTCAAAGTGCCACCACCGGGCAAGGCCGATCTGCAAAAAATTGCAGATTTTCCAAAGAGAAAGAGGCAGGCGCTCCTTGACGATGAAAGACTCGCGCCAAAAACAAAATTGACGTGTGTTTTGAAATTTGCGCGAGTAAGGCTTGATTTTCTACGCCAATAACAATTTCTGGCACGCCAGCGCGACTATCACTCTTAAGACCGTGCCAAATGGCACGACTGTTCGCGACGAAATCGTGCCAACTCTTTTTTCCACTCAGAGATGATCAGTCATCTGAGACCTGTACTTCAGGTGTTACTGCAGTCCACCTAATTCTACAAATGCTTCTGTACACTCCTATCACCACTATAGTGCTGTAATCAATGATGCATCCTAAAAAAAAAAATTAAGGCTGTCCCTACTTTGTGCTCTGATACCAAGATAAAAATCAGACTTGAATTGAAAAAGAAGGAGTTGCAGCTCATAGGTGAGTACTGCACCTGGAGACTGCACTCAAACAAAGAGAACTCTCTCAGTTCACTCTACCTTCATCAAATGAGTAATTACATCATTAAATACATTACTAGAGATAAGGAAGTTGCAACTAAACTCCTAAACTCTAGGAACAAATCCTAAACTAAGGAGATACATTACAACTGTGTAACCATTTCTCCATTAATACAAAATAATATTAATTATTTTCAACTTGGAGTTGGAGGGGGAGAGAGGGAGAGAAAAAGAAAGACATAGAACAATTAAAGTGGAGAGAGAGGGGGAGTGACAAGGTAGAGATAGAGAGAAAGTGTGTATTTTTGGTATAAGGTAGAGAGACAAACATGGAGAGATGGAAGGAAGGGGGGAGAGAAGAAGAGAGGAGAGAGGGATGGAGATAGTGATAGAGTTGGAGGGTGAAGAGACAGAGGGGAGGAGATAGAGTGAGGTGGGAGAGGAAGGAAGAAAGAGAAGACATGATAGAGATGAGAGAGGGAGTTGGAGGGGGCAGAGAAAGGTAGGTAAGAAGAAAGAAATAAAGAGATAAAAGTGGAGAGAGAGAGAGAGAGAGGGAGTGATAAGGTAGAGAGAGATAGGAAGAGAGGAGAGTAGGAGGGAAGATAATTAAAAGGGAGAGAGAGGGAGAGGGAGAGGTTGAGGGAGGGAGAGATAAATGGATGTGG
Source organism: Pinus tabuliformis (assembly GCA_031772625.1). Lineage (NCBI taxonomy): Eukaryota > Viridiplantae > Streptophyta > Pinopsida > Pinales > Pinaceae > Pinus > Pinus tabuliformis. The sequence continues at coordinate 92,553,745 of CM062812.1, forward strand.
AGAGAGAGTGTGTATGCTTTGAGGGTGATATAAAGAGACAAAGGAGAGGCAAAGGGAGATAGATATATAGATTGGAGGTGAAGAGAGGGAAGAAGAGAGAGATAGAGAGAGGGAGGGAAGGAAAAAGGGAATGGGGAGGGAGAGAGAGAGGGAGGAAGAGAGGGAATGAGAGATAGATATATATGGAGAGAGAAAGCGTGTGTGTTTGGGAGGGGGTGAGATAGAGAGACAAAGAAAGAGAGATGAAGGGAGATATAGATATAGATGGATGGGGGAGAGAGGGAAGACCATTTCTTGAACAAGATGTATTGATTTCAGTGTAGATGATGACTTATAATCCTATTTGATTGCTTGCACTAGATTCATTAATTTCAGTGTAGATGTTCATTTCTAATTATATTTGATTGCTTGCACTATGAATTGATTTCAGTGTAGATGTTGATCTAATCTTATTTGATTGCTTGCATTAGACTCATTAATTTCAGTGTAGATGTTGTTTTCTAACCCTATTTGATTGCTCACATTAGATGGATTGGATGTTGTTAATCGTGAGACTTTAAAAATATTTTTCAAGATTAGATGGAGGTGAGAGAGAGGGAAGAATATTTCTTACACTAGATGCATTGATTTCAACGTAGATTATGTTTTCTTAGAATTCTATTCAATTTCTTGCACTAGATGCATTGATTTTAGTGTAGATGTTGATTTCTAATTCTATTTGATTGCTTGCTCTAGATGAATTAATTTGAGTGTAGATATTGATTTCTAATCCCTTTTTATTACTTGCACTAGATGCATTTATTTCATTGTAGATTTAGATTTCTAATCCTATTTGATTGCTTTCACTAAATGCATTGGTTTCAGTGTAGATGTTGATTTCTAATCTCATTTGATTGATGCATTGATTTCAGTGTAAATATTGTTTTCTAATCTTATTTGATTGCTTAGACACATTAGATGTTGTTAATATTGACATTGTATATATTAAAAAAAAAATTAAAATATATAATAATACCAAAAAAACATTATTAAAAATTAATTAGCTATCAAAAATTATTATACATAAAATTAAAATGAAATATTTTTCTGTAAAATCAATCAATCTTCTTACAAAGTACGACTTAATCCTTATAACATCATCTTCCTTCTACATCACCAACTGAACGGCTGCGCCACAGATGACGACCGTGTAATCACTGCCTGCGGAGCAAGTGAAGGAGGTGTTGTTGTCGTCATATGAATAGGTATACGCCTGGGGGCATTGTGTCTTGAAGAAACGTGAATAGTTACTGGGATGAAAATTGTTTCCCTCGTAATCCCCAGTGCAGGCGCTCATGCAGGCGCCCCTCACCCTTAATTCTGCGAGACAATTGTTAGTTATGTTGTTGCTGCAAGAGATCGCTTGACACTTAGAGTTATAGGGTATGAACGAAATTGGAATGTTGAATCCGCCGATGAGAGAGATGTCATACTTGTCGAGGTTGAGTATCCTCTGTACTCGACCAGAGTCGCTGCGGGTGTAATTTCTCGACAGTTTAGTTCACCCTCGCATTGCCCGGTTGTGCAATACACTACACCCCAACACTCCGCTGTTGTGCAGGGCACACACCTAGTGCACCCTCAAATTCTGCCACTTCGAACCGGCAGTGAGTGGAACCGTCCATGACTCTCCCCTTTCCAGTTGTGGCCCTGCGTGAACTATTTGTTTCCCGAATGACCAAATGGGGAATTTGCATTCATTCAATGGTCACACCTCCTGCTCCTGCTAGAATAACAATTACAGTGATAAAGTTGGACTCTGGAACATACATAAATATCCAATTTGCAGTTATTACCCAATATGCAATTACTTTTTAAACATCATTTAACAAATTGCAGGCTGACACAACATTATAAATAAATGATTGCAAAACTGTTCATAATTCCATGGCTACAAAACCTTTAATGTCAAAAGAGGTGTATTGAGGAGACAGTGCGCCTACTTAGCTACTACAATGCCTCTCACTGCAGCAGACTTTAGGCAGCAGTGACAATGCATAGGTTTGTATCACTGAGTAAAGGATGAAATAAACTCACTGCAGCAGACTTTAGGCAGCAGTGACAATGCATAGGTTTGTATCACTGAGTAAAGGATGAAATAAACATCTTATAGTGTGAACTTGAAGTAAACCTCTTATAATTAATTCTTATTTTTTCCTATTTTTCTTTCTTTCTTATTTTGAATTAATAAAGATTATTAATATTTTAAATTTAAATGGTTAATTATTAATCATTAAATTTTAATTAATTATTATATATTGTTTAATTTTTTAATATGAATTAGGTTAAATGATTTCTAATTATTTATCTAATTTAACTTATTTTTGATGATGGATGGAGTTTCCATTAAAAAGTTGGAAGGATTATAAATTTTACACAGTTCTATTAAGAATCCCTAACAATAATATAAATAATTGTGAAAGTCTCCAATCACTTATATCTTATAATATGCCTTTCATAAGCAAATTTCTCTGTGTTTTTTTTTCTTAGTATGAGTGTTTTGAAACCGTGAGACCCGTGTGTGAGACCCGTGTGTGAGGAGTTGTAATACTTCCTTTCTTGATCTAGTCAAAATGAATGGAATCTGTCCATGGTAATTGCCGTGGTAGTTTCCCATAGTATTTTCCTTAGGTTTTCAAGGGAAAATAATAAAATAGGGTCTTTAGAGAGTCCATCTACCCTATAAAAAGGGATAGAAGCTAAGCATTTGGATCATCCAGGTTTATCTATCTTCTTGTGTTTTTCTTGAGAACTTTGGGTGACCAGTTCCAATTTGTCCGATGGATCCATCTGGGTGTTATTTTGTCCAGTGGGTCCATCCATGGTCCACGATTGTGCTTCAGTGCAATTGTCTCCTCTTTTGATAAACAATAGTGCATGCCATTGCAGGGCCTTGAAATTTATTGTAAGAACATATAACATTTTCTTCAGTTATTAATATAAATAAAGGTTATGTTTCCACATCCTATTGTATTCAGTGTTTTGATTGCAATTATTTTTAACTAAAACACCTAGATATACCAAATTAGTTGATTATTTCGTTGTTCAAGATACTGCAGTGCTATCATAGCCCAACATCCTACAAGCCTAAGGGTTTTGTGCAGGGAACTTCCCTAGTTGACATTTCTCACCTTCTGTTGTACACCATAACACCCTAGTTGGCCCCTTTTTTTTCAGATAATTAATTTGACGGGTTCCGAGGTTTACTATTTTTCTTGCATTTATTGCTGAGGATCAAATTTAAGTTTTTTTCTTGCATACCAAGATTTATTGCTGAGGATCAAATTGATCTATTGTTGAGATCTAGAGCCAAGACATTAATCTTTAGCCAGATCTATTATCAGAGGCGGTCGGTGGGTGGGTGGGTGGGTTGGGCGGTGGGTTGTAAGGGCCAGACACCAGTACGACAGCGTCGTGGGTTCGGGAAAGGGGCCGAGCGACCATCCAAATAATGCATTAAACCAGAGATTCAAGGCCAGGTTTGGACAAGAAACGCCCACATGAATTGCAGAGGGTAAATGAAAAACACATATATGTAGCTACCACAAGTGGAGGGTTCACGTAGATTCTGAAATGTCATAATCCGAGAAGCACCGCACAAGTATGGAAGATTGCGTAGGTCGAATCAAAGGAGTTCATTTGAAGTCATTAAGAAACACACAGTAGAAGGCTAAGAAACCAATCAACCAGAGTTATAAGGCTGTACGTTCGCCATACCAAGAATTGCAAGAGCATCAAGTCATATAGGGTCGATCCACTTATTGAAGGCGCATTGGGCGTAGAAGCCACATCCACTCGTACGACAGGATCATACCGTGGCAAAGGTCGTAGTGACCACGTTGTGACTTGTGTGAGAGCCAATCATCCATGATCGCAAGAGTAAGGCTCGAGAAAGAACTTGCTCAAGGCAGTGCAGGATAGAGCAAAGATTTCAGTGACGGTTTGTTTATCTGCATTCAGATAGGTGTTCTTTTGAATGTGATATGCAACAGTCACATGTGTTCTGTTGAATGTGATATGCAACAGTCACATGTCATAATCGAATCTAGAGGGATCGAATCAGGAGGCCATGCTTAAGTGGATGCAGATTCCCCGAATATTCGTCCATGTCAGTAGGATTCCGAATTTGGAAAATCTGCAATCGAATTAAGCTCACCGTCGAATCGGATCTTAAACCCTCACCAAGATAAGAAATCACGCAGATAAGAGGTATTGGAGGCTCTCAACGCCGGGTCAAACAGGGTCGATGCACTGATTGTGCACTGTCGAGACAGAAGTGACTTTGAGGACAATTACCAGATCGTGGACACAGGCAAGAGGGATGCTCAAATTTTTCCACGACTGACTTTGACTTTGTTGCACACTATCAACAATCCTTGATAGTATGGCTTGATGAGTCGACCGAACGGTGCATTGTGTATGAAGCAAACGTAAACCTCAAGCTTTCTCATGGTCGTGCACTGTGCCAATATCCAGCGTTAATGAGTGGATCGAAACTCTAGAATAGAGCGAGCGAGGCTACCCGTGTATAACAAAAAGATCATTAAAATTTGTGCGCACATAATTGTGGACGACGCCATCAGACTGTCAATCTACACGTCGGTTTGGTCGATTGGTGGATTGGGTGCGACTGCTGTAATTTTTAGAACCAATGCCTTTGCTGTTGCAGAGATGATGTGATGCGTTGGATAGAGTGGATTTTGAACGATAGAAGGATTTAATTGATCCCTGGGCGCAGACCTGGAATTTCAAATCTTTTATGCTAGGCTTTACATTTTTCATGTTTTTTTATTTTAGACTCTATTCAAATTTGTGAGTGTCATCCTCCTTTTATCTACAATCTTTTTTGCGACTATTTTTGCATATCGACTTTTATTAATCTCCCTCCAAAAATGGTGTTTTGTTTTTTGGTAAATTAATATGTTTAGAGATATTATTCCTCACCTTAATATTGGATTTATATTTTACTGAAAGAAAAGATTATGATTTAGTGGATGCTTAATACTTCGATAAGGATGGGAAGCTAATCCTTATCCAACATGTAGACCTTAGTACACTTTCTTAGCCTCTTTGGGAAACGACCGCCCTGAGAGTCCATCTTAAAATCCCATTTGTGTGACACATGAAGACTCTCATCTTAGCAAGGCTTTGCCAAATTCTACATAATAAATATCAATTATTGGGAAAATGTGCATTTTCATAGTTCATAATTGAAAAGGTACAATATATAGGAAAAAAATCTAAAGGATAAGTGTAAAATTTAACGTGAAATGAATTAAAGTTCAACAACCACCACTCCATAAAATTGAGATAATTAGAATAACAACTTATCTTTTACAAACAAAAAAAATATAACTTAAGAATAAAACACTCATTGATCTCATACTACATGAAAAAATCCATACCCTAATAGAGATTATAGCTTACCTCTTTATAATATTGTTATGTACACTTTCTCACATAACGAAATTCTATCCACACAAATTTATCCAATAGGGAAGATTTTTATCCACTGCAACAATCACCATAGTTCATTGCTCAGAAGGATGAAGAACTGAATATGGAAATAAAGATGAAGAACTGAATATGGAAATAACAAGTTTTCACTGCTTTATGGCTGAGCCTTAGCCTTGGTTTGTGCATCTTAATAAAACATTGCATTTTTATTAAAAATCATATTATTAATTAAAAAGGGATAAAATCAATCTCACTCACTTAAACAAAATAAAATAAATATTTAAAATTTCATATATATATTTTTATAATATTTTAATTTTTAATAAAATTTAAGTAATTGATAATTTTAAAAATTAACTTTTTATTTATTTATTTTCAAAAGTATGATTAAGCAATATCACATTTTTTTTTTCCATTAAAATATGTTATTATCACTACAATCTAATATTTAAACTATGAATATATATTACTCGGAGACTCTATTTCAAGTATTCATTTCAAATGTTTTCCACGTGTAAAGATTCTAAACCTACTATTTCTCTAATAAGACAAGCATCCATTATGTTAGAAAGTTTGTATTGAAATCATTATTTTCATTGAGATTCTAACAAAGTCAACCATGACAATCTACAGACCATTCACGATATTTTCATTGCCATCTATTGCATTCCTTGCTATACATTTAGTGGAGTATAATAATGATTGGGAAAGGTTATACATTTACTAGAGTATAATAATGATTGTGAAAGGTTGACAAAATTATCTTCAGCTGGAAAGCTGAAGACAACTTCCTTCCATGTCACAGTTTATATTGAACGACTATACAAAGGTTTTCTATTTTTGAAAAAAATATGTAGTTAATGGAAAACAAAAACGGGTTCGCTGAAAGTGGGTCCTTGCAAGTAGGTAACCTGTTTATTCAATTGTTGTTGTTGTTCTGTGAAAAAAGCTACAACAGTATCAAGAAAACCAATTATAATCCCCTTCTATGAAAGAGTTGACAGAGTTTTCATAGCTTGGAAAGATGATGATAATTTCTTTCCTAGTCATTTAAAATGAAAAATCATACATACAATTTCCATTTTTGAAATATGTAGATTAAAAAAAACAACATACATAGATTAAAAAAACAACTGGTTTAGTAAAACTCTTCATTCGTCAATTTGCAAAGCCGAATAATAAATGCAATCGCTATTACTAACATGGCAATCAATCAGTCAAAAGCTTTCACGGTGTAGGTTGTTCTTACGCTTAAGATACTCTCTCAAAAAGGCTACAACAAATCCAAAAACAAACACGAACTATTATTCATTTTACTCTATATGATAAAAATTTCTGAAGTAACAACAAATCATTGTAGTTGATATGACCAAATCTTTGATGCGACAACTCCTCTGTAGTCAAACCTGCTGCTGTTAAAGCTGGAACTGGTGCTGGTCTTATATCCAATTTATATAGACCTCTTGTTCGAATTCCTGTAGCAATAGTCTTCATGCCATCTAGAAGATCTTTAATATAACAATTAGATTTAAAAAATTCAACTTTAAGATCTTGATCTGTAATCATGGATACAGAAATCAAGTTCTTTGTTACAGTGGGCACATACATGACATTATGAATTTTTCTTATATTACCATTAGGTAAAATGATAGAAATTTTCCCACACCCTTTGATCTGATGACTTCTATCATCACCTAGATAGATTTGTGCTCCGTCGTTGATTTCTTTAAAATCTTCGAACCATTGCTTGTTCCCTATCATATGTGTTGATGCTCCCGAATCTACATACCAGATGTCTGCATCAACATTCTCATCAAGGCCTGCCATGAACAAACTGAAGTTCTGCTTATGATTATCATTCGCGAGATGACCTGCATGTCATTTCTGCCTCTGCTGTTCTTCATGATATTTCTTCTTCCTGCACTCCCTAGCTATATGACCAAGTTTTCTACAATAAAAACATTTAATTATAGAGTTGTTTCTATTCGGATTCATACCTTGGGTCGGATTTGGCCTTTTCTGTGAGCTTCCTTCGTTTTGCTATTGCAGATTTCCTTTCCCTGGGATAGAAATGTTTGTCTTGAATCTCTCCAGATCCCAAGACCCAAATAGTATCTTAATTCACCAAGGTGTTTCATTTCCAACACCTGTGACATCTGTTGCTTGATTTCTTTGATTAGATAAGTAACATCACCTATAATAATCAAATCATCTACATACAAAGAAATCAAAACTATGCGCCCTTTTTCATCTTGCATGGTATATATATTAGGGTCATTTTTACTTCTATTGTAGCCAAATTGTAGAAAAAATGAATCAATCTTTTCATATCAAGACATGGGTGCTTGCTTTAGTCCATAAAGAGCTTTCTTTAATCTACAGACTAAATGTTCTTTCCCTTTTTTGTCAACCCCTTCAGGTTGCTCGAAATAAACCTCCTCTTTCAATTCTCCATTTAAAAATGCAGACTTTACATCTAGTTGGTGAATCATCCAATGTTTCTTAGTAGCTAAAGAAATCAACATTTTGATGGTATTTAGTTTAGCTACAGGGGCAAAGTTTTCTTCATAGCCAATGCCTTATTTTTGTGAATACCCCTTTGCTACCAATCTAGCTTTTAATTTATCTATGGTTCCATCTGCATTAATCTTGGGTTTATACAACCATTTGCAACCTATAGTTTGTTTCCCTTTAGGAAGTTCAACTAGTTCCCAAGTGTTGTTCCTGATTATAGTTTCATATTCCTGTTCCATAGCTGGTTTCCATTCACTACATTCATTTACATCCTTATAACTAGAAGGTTAAACAACATTCATCATACTAGTTATAAAGGCATTTTCCCTATATCTTGCAGGCAATTGAGCTTTCCTACCTGATCTCCTGAGTGGTGGGGTAGCTTCGAACCTTGTGTGATCATCATTTTCTTTTTCCTCCCGCTGTTGCTGTTGCTGCTATATTTGTTGTTGTTGCTACTGTATTTGCTGTTGTTGCTGCTGTTCATCTTCTGCCTTTGTTTGCTGATCCTGATTGTTTCCTGTTTCTTCACTTTCTTCTTCCACCAAGAACGGAATATCCCATTCCTCATTGTGCTTATCAGATTCTTCATGATCCTGCTCATGGAATATGATATCTATACTAACAAAATTCTTGTGAGTAGAGGGATTAAATAATGTATAAGCTTTATATTGTGAACAATACCTTATAAAGGTACATCTAGTGGCTTTTGAATCTAGTTTTCTTCTATCTTCCTTTGGAATATGGGAAAATGCTTTAGACCCAAACACTCTTAAATGTTTTACTGCAGGCTTAAATCCATATAATGCTTCATAAGGAGTTTTAAACTCAATACTCTTTGTAGGACTCCTATTTTTCAAATAAACCGTAGTATTCAATGCTTCAACCCAAAAACCATTCGAAAGATTCTTACCTTTCAACATGCTTCTAGCACATTCCACCAATGTTCTGTTCTTTCTTTCCGTTACTCCATTTTGCTGAGGAGTATGGGGTACTATGAATTGCTGTAATATCCCATGGTCTTTACAATACTTGATAAGCTCATCCTTCCTGTATTCTCCCCCTTGATTGGAGCGAAGAATTTTTATCTGCTTCCTTGTTTGCTTTTCAATCATATTTCTAAACTGCTTAAAGTATTCAAATGTGTGACTCTTCTTACTCAAGAAATATACCCAAGAAAACTTTGTGCAGTCATCAATAAACAATAAAAAATACAGTGCACCTCCTAATGACTTTGTTTTCATGGGTCCACAAAGATCTGTGTGCACTAATTCAAGTATATCTCTCTGTTTCTTCTCTACTCGAACAGGGAATTCTTCTCTATGCATCTTTCCTAATGTATAGGCATCACAATCATTATGCACTTGTTTTAACATAGGAAGATCTCTTACCATTTCCTTTTTTTGAAGTAACAACAAATCATTGTAGTTGATATGACCAAATCTTTGATGCCACAACTCTTCTGTAGTCAAACCCACTGCTATTAAAGCTCGAACTGGTGCTAGTCTTACATCCAATTTGTACAGACCTCCTATTCGAATTCCTGTAGCAATAGTCTTCATGCCATCTAGCAGATCTTTAATATAACAGTTAGATTTAAAAAATTCAACTTTAAGATCTTGATATGTAATCATGGATACAGAAATCAAGTTCTTTGTTACACTGGGCACATACATGACATTATGAATTTGTCTTACATTACCATTAGGTAAAATGACAAAAATTTTCCCACACCCTTTGATTTGATGACTTCTATCATCACCTAGGTAGATTTGTGCTCCGTCGTTGATTTCTTTAAAATCTTCGAACCATTGCTTGTTCCCTGTCATATGTGTTGATGCTCCCGAATCTACATACCAGATGTCTGCATCAACATTCTCATCAAAGTCTACCATGAACAATCTGAAGTTCTGCTCATGATTATCATTCGCAAGATGACCTGCATGTCATTTCTTCCTCCGTTGTTCTTCATGATATTTCTTCTTCTTGCATTCCCCAGCTATATGACCAAGTTTTCCACAATAAAAATATTTAATTATAGAGTTGTTTCTATTCGGATTCATAACTTGGGTCGGATTTGGTCTTTTTTGTGAGCTTCCTCCATTTTGCTGTTGCGGATTTCCTTTTCCTTTGAAGAAGTTCTTTTTCGCCATCAATGCAAGATCGACACTCTGGGGCTTCAGAGTTGATCTTCTTTCTTCTTCTTGCATTAGTATTCCTATCAATTCTTCAAACTTTGGGATTTTCTCTCTCGCATTTATCCTAGTGATGAACATTTGGTAGTCATCGGTCACACCATTCATGGTAATTGTTACAAGATCTGTATTTGCAACTGTTTCACCAATGTCTGACAATTTGTTCTTCAGATCCTTGATCCTTGCTATGAAGGAAGCAACTGTTTCATTCTCCTCCATCTTCAGGGATAAGATCTTTCTCTTCAGAAACAAAAGATGATTTGTATTCCTAATCTCATACAAATCCTTCAATATTCCCCAGATTTCGCTTGCTGATTTGCATTCTCTGATATGTGGTATGATACAGTCTTTCACTGACATCTTCAATAACATCCTTGCTTTACCTTCTCGCTTCTCCCAGTCTGGGACTGATGCTGATCCAGCTGCTGGCTTTTGCTCATCCCCATTTGCAATCGTCCAAGCACTCTACACTTCTAGTAGAGTCTACATCTTGAATTTCCAATTCGCATAATTGGAGCCATTGAGCTTGTTATGCTCATTCAAGCATGCTTCAAACATTTGATTATTCATCTTGGCGATTTAAAAAAAAAATTGACAGGTAAAACAAAAATGTTAGATTTACCCCAGATCTGTGTCAAAGACAGAGATCGCTGATCTCCAATATTGTTTGATCTCACAACACACATGCAGATCACCGTGGCTTCCTTCACGGCCTCTACCACGGCCTCCTCGGCAAACCTCGGCCTCCAGGCAGCCTTCTGTTGTCAGCCTTTGCCAAGACGCAACCTTCTCTCGGCCTCCATGCAGCCCCTCACTTGTTTGCACAGTCAACACGAGTTAGCACCATGGACTCACGAAGGTCTTCACGATTACACACTTCAAATCTGTGACGGTCGGAAAAATAAAAACATGTAGAAGTTCCACAGTGGTATTGTCACATTTGTAGACCTAAAACTTGCAACGATTTCAGCTTAGTCGCGCCCTCCACTTAGCGTATAGGTTCCTCAGCCCTAACGCTATGATACCATGATAAAAATGAAATGTTCTGTATTAAATAAAATGAAACCCACTGTTCACCTCTACGAAAGAGAGTCTGAACCAGGAGAGTCTGGCTCTGCAGAATGCTCTACATTGTTCATGTACATCAAACATTATATAGTAATCACAGATTTAGGGAAGTTAGAACCATAACCTAAAAAATAAAAACTAATTCCTATCCTAAGGTCTCGTGAACCAACTCACTATTCTAAGATATTCTCCATTATCTCTAACACTATACAATATCAAGAAAACCAGGTAGAATCCACTTCTGCGATTGTAATAAAAGAATATTATTAATTTACATGGTTTACATTCATTTGCTCAATACAAGTCTCTCTAATTTCCATATTGATTTCATGCTTAGAACATTACATTACATTGAAAGCTAAAACCATGTTAAATACAATTACTGTAGCCTAAAGAGTTGTGGATCACTTAGTGGCATGCAAATATATTGTAGGGATTCTTTCAATGAGTTGACAACAAAGTAATAAACCAAGTGGACCTTTTAACAAACTTCAGACTTAAAAAAATCACCCACAGTTTTATAGACTAAGAAGCATTGGATGAGAGAAACCTATTCTCTCAAAACCACCCAAATGTTTTAAGTGGTGTTCTTGTACATCCCTGCTATTCATAGAAAATGGGCATGATTTCGTTGAAGATTTCCCTAGGGTTAAGGACCGGGACATAAATCTTTCACTCAACATTACCTCAAATTATTACATTGTCTCACAGTACTGAAGCATGTTCCGAGGTTCTGGGTTGTTGCAGAGATGTGATTGCATTTCTATGTTATATATTTCTGATCAGACATGATTATGGTGAGGTAATAAAATTTATAAATTATTATAAAGTTTCTTCATGCAATAACCAAACACTGGAATTAAACTCTACTCTGGAAATAATTAGTGTTATGATCTGACCTAAGAAACTTATTGAATTGTCTTTGACAGGGCTTATTGAAATGGTGAGTTGGGTTACTAGCTAATAAATTAACCCTGTTAAGCATTCAGGATTGCTCTCAAATTCCAACATGAGATCTTTAATCTTCCAGGGAGCACCGAGCTGCATGTCCAGACAGAAATATCCAAGCCAGTTAGATGACAAGGATTTTGCTTATGTGAGATTAAGGCAACAAATTGCAAGAATAAGCCTTGGGGTAATGGCCAGGGAAAGGACGAAAGTGTATTACCTCACTGATGACACATGAACATGCCCATTGTCTATTTCTTCCTTGCTTGTAATTGTACTTCCTCCATTCTAATGGATGGATCATGGAACAAAGCCACCATTCCATTTTTGGGAAATCATGCAAATAGCTTCAAATTCATGGAGACTGTTCATAGATAGTTGTCACTAATCCAACTGTCAATGGCCTGGATAGTGAACATTTTCGTGAAAATGATAGTGAGCTTGCTGGCATGCAGTTCTTTGAACATGGGTGATGAATAGTTAATATTACAATTTTCACATCTCATTAGATTAGGTTTAGCGTGGCGTCAAAGCAAACCTTAAAACTGCATTCGTCTCCAACAGTAATCAGTAGTTAATGGTAATGGTTGCATTCGTCTCCAACTATCCACTGAGTACAAACTAGTTGTTAATGGTAATGGTAGCTCGAGATTAAATTTGCACATATCATTCTTATGGGCAAAGTTGTAGATGGTCACTGAGAGAGTTACTCCTATTAAGTACTAGCCTATGGTAGCTGAGAGAGATACTACAAATAGCATTAAATTTGATCTGTCTTGTGTACCGGTATGAAGCCCCCAACTCCCATGAAACAAAGATATCATAGTTTTTGACGGTTTAACTTTGAAATTAAACGTCAAAGCGACGGGATGCAGCTTTATAGGACACGTCAAATTTGACGTGGAAAAATTTTCAGCCACCGTCAAATACGTCCTAGAACTCAATATGTCCTACAGAATGCCAAATTCCAAGCCTGCCTAGGCGTGAGCATCAATTTGGTTGCGGAAAGACTAGTTTATCCCAACAGATCAGGTGCAATATTATCCTCAGGTTGTGGTCTCTGATATTTCAAGGCATAAATTAATTAACTAGCAGGCGTTTTCCTTTGAGAGGGGTTCTCCATTGGCCACCTATGGAAAATTTTCAAATGGGTGCTTTGCTCGCCATGACAATCCAACCCCCAAGAGCCAAAGCACAGTAGATCAGATCTATTTTGGTGGCGTGGATTTTGTTTCCCATCAATTCTCATGTCAAAGTAGGGTTTCTAAAATCCTGACAACATCGAGAATGGTAGAAGGTCTCAAGGATCACTGAGCGATGCATAAGGGTCTAAAAATAGATCTCACAAACCATGGACCTCGTGTGTGGTTTCCCCATAGTGATTCATAATTGAGTTATATCCCGGGCAACCTCTTCAGGTGTGCATTGAACAATAACACCATCTAGGTGTGTCTAGAGAAGCGCTCTTTAGCAACAAAGCCAAGATTATGGTTGCATCCCCAACCGAACCCATTGCTCAGTGGAATTAATTCCAATGTATAATTTATGGTGGGGCTAATTCTGGTATTGGTAAGAAAGCACTTGGATTAGAGTTTTATTGTGGGCACCTCATAATTTATCTTCATTGTGCCGCCTAATTGGTTGTAAAATTATATGCTTGGCCCATTCACATGCACTTAATTGGTGGGCTTAATTTCCATTTTTAAAACTGAACCATGCGATTTGGGTGGCATTGATAATTATATTGATTGATAGTTGTATGCTTGGGCTTATAAAAAAAATTTGGGCCAAATTTTGAAGTGAAGGCTTGATTTATAAAATGTTGATGTAATCTCCCTATGAAAAATTAGTATTCTCTTGCTTTGGTATGGGAGAAGATGGACCGTCTTGAAGAGACTTTGGAAAACACCCAAAAAGTTCTTGATGAACTAGTGAGAATATATGGTCCTTTACGTAACCATACCGCCATAGACAAAAAATTATGGTCAAAGCAACAAACCATTCTCAAAAAGGGTCCATGTCATTCTGCAGTAGAATCACCCATGGAGAGTGAAGGACAAAGCATAGGAGCTAAGCTCTTCGCACTTAGATATGAATTGAAACAAAAAAAGTCATCCATAGACCTTCATAAATTGGAGGAATCAGACACATGTCTCTCCGAGGTGGGGCAATGAAAATGGAACAAACTCAAATGGGCTCTTAAGCCATCCATGCTTGCGTTGATACAACCTAAACTTTGGGAACATCCTTGTGAAGAGGTCAGACTCACAACTGCTTCTTGTCTCAACAAGATCATAACTTTAACATCACCACTAATACCCTACAATAATGATATCATGAGAGATATATTGTTGCTGATAGTAGAAGCCCTTCAGGGGTTGAATAGCATTGTGTTTCCTACCTTTCAGAAGTGTTGCAAAAATTCTAAAACTCATGGAAGAGTTCAACTTTGGAACCTCTATGCTGAATTTGGAATGTGACGACTTAATCTTTTAGTTACTACAAAGATTTTACACCAACATTACATCAGCTCATCCAGAAAATGTCAAAACAAGCATGCAAAAGATTGTATCTCTATGCTTAGAAAGAGATGCGACATCTGCAAGATACTAGGATCCAAATTTTTTACCTTTTGGAGGAAGGAACCACATGGATCACCAGTTGCCTATGATCTAGTTGAGAAGCTGGTCTAGAAAAACATAAAATTTCTCAGAATGGTGCTGACTAGGAAGGAGTTGAGAAGGATTGATGGAGGAAGCAAGAACAAAATCTGCAACAAGAATGAACTAAGGAGGAGAGGACTATGCTTTATCTACAAGGGACCTTGGGCCCTTAACCATTCATGTCTAGGTGATAAGGAGGCAACAAGGGAAGATCATGGGGATTCATCCATAGTTGGGTTCATTGGTTTTCATAAGAGAACCTATGAAGGATCCAAGTATTCAAGTACAAATGGTGAGCAACAACACCATGTTTTTCAGAGAAACTTGCAGGACAAGCCGATGATAATCAGTTAGCTTGACAAAGTACATGGGGAAAGGAATGAGATAATTACTATTGATGATAAGGTAGTTGAGTCTATAGATATCCATGAGATTATCCATAAAGAGTATGGGAAATCAGGTATAGATAATAGTCCACCAAGACATACATGTTCGACAATCAGAGAGGGTGGATAACTTATCCCCACATGTGGAGAAGGTTAGGAAGAAGATATTCAAAGAGAATCAAACAAGGAGTTAGTAATAATAAACCAACATGATGAGCACAATCATGCAGGGTAGCATGACAAATATAGAATGTAGGATGAGCCATTTCTAGAGGTTCAGTCAAAGGTTCAAGTTGAAGTTGTGGTCATGGGGCATCTAGTGAAAACATATATAGAGACATTCAAGAGGGCATGAGAAATACTAGTAGAGGAAATTCGGGAAAGGATTGTGCATTTAAAGACAAATCTTATGGTGTTGAAGAAGAGAGGCTGGATAGTCCGAGACACTGCCTTATAGGAGAATAGAAAATTGAGGAGCTCATAGAAGTATGTGCTGAGTCAACGAACCAACAGTCTAGTGTTGAGGAATGAATCAAGTCCCTCACAAGGCAATAAGAGCAGTACAATTGGGATATCTAGAGTATCCCTCTACAAGAGTACATAGATAAGGCTTTCAATACTACCAACCCCCATTATACATAGGGAAGAGCAGGGCATAATTCTCCAAATGCATCATTTTGGGTCACTGAGTGGAGCAACATGAGTTGAGTGTCGAGCAACATCAACATAGTAGATTTGCAGATATTCAACCTTCCCAAGGCGTGGATTAGTGAGAAATTATGAGTGGGTACTCTAATGATGGGTTGATTCCTAAGAGGACACTCACAACCAAGGGCATTTTGCAGCTTGGCCCCTTTGGCATGGGTAGTGATGGAAGGCTGAGATGGTACCATAACCCACAAGTCCCAGGACTTATGTGGCATTGGGATCCAAGAGAATCCATCGGGGCCAGGATTGGCTGGAGGATTGTTTGGGATTGAGATGAATCTATCGAGTGAAGGATTGATCAGAAGACCATTCGGGATACAGGTATCAAAGGATCCATTCAGGATCATGTAGCATGGAGGTATGGAATAACACACTGGGTTGTATGGGATCCTGGTATCAATGCTTATGTTGTGGATAACAATGAATTTCTTGAGGGATAACAATCTTTGGGCAAAAGGTTTTGTAATACTCCCTTTCTTGATTTGGTCAAAATGGACAGAATCTACCCATGGTATTTTCCCATGGTATTAGCCTTCGGTTTTCAAGGGAAAATAATACAATAGGGTCTTCAGAGAGTCCATCAAGCCTATAAGAGGGGATAGAAGCTAAGAGTTTGGATCATTCAGGTTTATCTAGCTTATTTTGCTTTTCTTAAGAACTTGGCATGGCCAGTTCTAGTTTGATTCAAGGGACAAAAACCCCATCGGTGTTATTTTATCCGGTGGATCCATCAAGGGTCCACTATTGTGCTTAAGTGCATTTGTATTCTCTTTTGATAAGCAACCATGCATGCCATTGCAGGGGCTTGAAATTTATCGTATGGGCATATACCATTTTATTCAGTTATTAGTATAAATAAAGGTTATGTTTCTAGATCCCATTGTGTTCATTGTTTTGATTGAAATTAATTTTAACTAGAACGCCTAGATTTTCTAGATTGGTTGATTATTTTGTTGTTTGAGATATTACAGGAGCTCTCATCCAGAGGAGATTCTTGGGTAATTTTTTATTTGATTTACCTAGATAAGGATTTTTAACCTAAAGACTATGGTTTTATGTTAGAAGAGAAAATTGAAATAAAGAACAACTGTATGGACCCATAAGAAATTTCTTTTAGTTAGTTAGATTCAATACTAGAAGGGGAAGAAGGGGCAGCGCTGTAGAAGAAGACCGTATAGTTACTGCCTGCGGAGCAATTGAATGTGCCTGTGGTGTTTTCAAGTGGATAGTTGTAGGCCTGGGGGCATTGTGTCTTGAAGAAATGTGAATAATTAGTGGGATGACAATTATTCGTGTCATAATCCCCATTGTAGAAATATTGGGATGTATTATAAACAATGCAGGTTCTCATGCATGCATCCTTTACGCTCAATTATATGGGACAATTGGCAGTTATGTCTCTGCTATAAGCGATCGCTTGGCACTTATAGTTAGAGGGTATGAATGAAATTAGAATGTCGAATCGCCAATGAGAGAGATGTCATAAAATTCAACATTATGGGCTTCATTAACACTATACTCGACCATAGTCACTGGGGTTGTATAGTTTTGTACACTCTTACATATCTCAATCGTGTAGGACTTTGGAAGACACACAATGTGCCCCCAAAATATGCCACCTGTCAAACTAGTAGTGAGTGGAACTGTGCAAGATTGTCCTATGTTCAACTATCTCATTCCATCCATTTGTTTCATGGCTGGCCAAATGGGGAATTGACACTCTTTCAGAAACTCAATAGCCATCCAGAAAACACTCTGAAGTAAACCCCATAGTGCCACAATCTCTGCCTTACAGTTAGTGCCATCATCCCCATTCCAATAGAATAAAAAAACCATGTTGGAACAAAGCTCAATGAGAGCTTCGCAACCACATTGTCCCCTAGTAGAAGCACCATCGAAGAATCCAATAAGGAAGTGAGTCTCCATGTCTAAAAGTCAAGCATTCCTCTAAGGAGAGCTAGGAACCCAGGGGCCTATCTCAAGAAAGTAACCAACAATATTAACTCAGGAAGAAAGGCAATTAGGGTGCATGTCCTAGAAGATTGTATCATTCATAGACTACCATATCCCCCAAATAACATACACATGGAGCGCCCTATATGGTCTTAGATTCAAGGACCAAAACATAAGACACTAAATAATGGAAGACCAATTCAATCCAACCCTAAGCTTCGACAATCCTGCCATATTGTCCCAAATGGACTTTGCAAAGGGATAATCTAGGAACAAGTGTACAATGACATCGATGGTAGAATGGAAAAAATGGCATCTTCCTGGGCCCTGTAGGCCCCTTTCCATCAATTTCTCTCAGGTCAAGATGCGGTTAAAAAGGGTCCACTAGGAGAAACATTTGTTCTTCAAGGGAGCATACCATTTCCACATGGACATAGTCCATTCATCAAAGGAAATGGAAGATGGAGAACCATCAATGAAAGAGTAAATTTCTTTGACTTATATGCTACATCCAACAACTTGGCCAGATCATAAAAGAAAATCGGGCCTTTCATTTAAAGTAGTCCCTGCCTCAATAAGCTTGAGTCTATAAGACTCCCATTCAAGATCTAGTTCGACAATCAGATCCAACTCTCAAGAATGTGGCCATGTACAAAAGGGGAAGTCCAGGGAAGTCCGATAAGTCAACAAGAAATATGAAACCCAGTTAATGCAACGCCAATGTAATTTGTGGTGATAGTAAATGATCCTCATTCATCCACTTTATCACATCCAATCCAATATGTATCTTATCCGCATTTCCTGCCCACCATTTCAGATTTGCACATAGCCAAATCTTAGTATCCATCAAATTGCCCCATATAACAGATTTTTTACACTTAGAGGGAGCTTGAGCAGCAACCCACTATTCCATACTTTGTTGCTAAAGACATTTCCCTAATATTATATCTCTCCATAAGACTTGTGCATTAAAATCCATCAACATATTACAACGAAGGAGGGCTAGATTAAACCACTTTGTGTCCCTTAATCACCAACCACCCGAATCTTGAGGGCAAGAAAGCATTCCAAGCTTGATAAGGTGATATTTCTTCCTTGGACTAGATCCCAACAATAGGAACTTGGCAATGATAGCGTTGATTTTGTGAATGAATGCTGATGGTAGAAGGAATAAATGCATCCAATACACATAAATTCCTTGAAGCGTTGATTTTATCAAGATCACCCTGCCACCGAAGGTCAACCATCAATGATCCCCAGTAGAAATATTTTTTTGGATATTTATGAGTAGCCTTTCCCAGTCCAGCAGTCTGTAACAACTAGGTTTGAGAAATCATCCCAAGTATTTGAAGCCCGAATACAAAGGGATTGACTTAACCCCAAAGAGAGATTCTATTTGTTGGAAGGTCGATACATACATCTCATCCATTATCAACTCATATTTTTCCTTATTGATAATGAGACTTGAAGCTCTACCAAATTTAGAGAGAATATGATATATAATTTCCCATTCTGAATATTTGGCCACACCAAAACAAAGGACATCACGTACAAAGAAAAAATGAGATGAGGTGTGATGCAAGAGCATTGACTCGAAACTATCATTGTGTTTTAGTAGACATAGCGGGTCTTGTATTTTCAAGGAAGTTGGATTCCTATGTATGTAATTATTAATTTTTTGAGTGGTTAAAGTAGGAATTAATTATATAAGTGTGAGGATATTTATAAATGGTACCAAGTGTAGGAGAACATGAGTGATTAATGACGATGAGAGAGTTGGAAATCAATTTTAAGTCTTATAGGTCTCATGATTTGAGGAACTAGAGAGGATTCTTAGGGATAAGTAGGAGTTAAAAGTGGACTTAGGGAGTTAGTTTAGCAGATTAATGATCTGAACTAGAATTAGTTCAACAAAACCTTTGGTATAAATGTAAGCCTAAAAGGCATAGTCAGTCAGTAGTTAGAAGAGTAGCTAGTGAGTCAAAGAGTTAGATTGTAAGCCTACGGGCAAGAGAAGAAAGGCCACTGATCAGAAAATCAGGCCAGAGAGAGAGGCTCTTGTGTAAATACTTGGTTATTAATACAGACAACTCGATTCAGAGTTTGTATAATGTGTACTGTGTAACTGAATTATAATTTGTGTGTGACTAGAGTAATTCAGTGTAACATAGGTTGCAGGTACAGAGCCAGAAGGGAGGCGAGATACAGAGAAGCGTAACAGAACAACTTCCAACTACGGTTGGGTAGAAGTTGTTGAGGCAGCTCCACAGTTGCGATTGTGGGTAGAGTTGTCTTGGAGATAACAATTCCAGCAAAAGGAATGTTGGATAGAATTGTTGTCAGCAAGAGGTTCGAGGAGAGAACCATAGAGTTGTGTTTCGGCTTTGTATACATCGGAGGAAGCCTTTAGTGTTACAGTGGAGGTGAAAGAGCATAAAGGCGCGAGTGGAGTTAAGTTAAGGAGAGAGTTGTGGCAGAACAGCGAAGGACCGGAACCTTGAAGAGAGAAAGTCCATAGAAGGACATTGAAGAAACGACGCAAATCCAAAGTAAAGAGCAGTGGGGGTAGGAAAGAACAAATTCCTTTGATCGTAGTTGAAGTCCCACAGTAAATCCTGACTGTCGATCGCCAAAGTCAATGCTTACATCATAGTCAACTGTGGGATTAAGTGAGTGGATAAATTGTGTGCTAGTTGAAGGGCTGCAGATCATAGGATCTAAAAGCCTCGTCATCCAATGGATATCGGGCCGTAAAGAGATCAAGCTTCAACGGCAAGGGTGGACCCAAACTTCTATAGATCAAGTGTTTATAATTCTCATTGGGTCCGAAAAGACATTAAAACGTCACGTAAGTGTTCCACCCGATATCATTGTGGACCATTAGATCAAGCGGATCTTGATCTATAAAGCGTCGAGCAAGTCTATTGATTGGGAAGAAGTATAGCCATCGGATCAAGAGTAAGATCGACGATGGAGATTGAAGTGATAAATAAATTGGAAAAGGTGGACCCGAAGAGGTTATAGGCATAGTTTCATTTTATTTGAAGTCCGGTTGTGATCACATATCGCATGCGAGAGGCGATGAAGTCGCAGGATGGTTTGATGCAATATTGCGATAGCCGTTGATCTGGTGAATGAAATCAACGATGGGGAGACAATCACATATCACAAGTCAAGAGTTCCAAAGGCATGTTCTAACGGTGGTGAAATATTGTGATTACGATAAAGGAAAGCATCGAGTAATGTGTGAAGACCGAGGAGAAGGCGAAAAGGTATGGTTTATGTGTGTTGTGGAATACTTCTATTATGTAAAAATTATAATAGAAATAAAGCGTCGATAGGGAGTTTATGGGTAAGTCTGTGAATCACCATAGTTATAGAGTGGGTTTGGTTATATCTGTCCGGGCTCAAGGATTGATTAAAGTTTAGATGAAAGGTTGAGTTATAAAGTCGCGATCAAAAGGATTGAATTAAGGGTTAGACTGTGGTAAGTTCCAAAGCATTCCGCATGAGATTTAATTAATGGGGCCTTAAACCATTCTTTGAAGAAGATTCAGACACGACAGGGAGTCTGAAATTCCTGGGACAAAGACAAATTTGCATTTTATATGCATACTATGGGTATATGTGGGTTTTCCTACGTCAAGGTGGCTGTGGGAGAGACCCTATAACCAGTAGTGTCATCGATTTCTTTTGCTATTTCAATGCCTCTGCTTAGAGAATCCATGAATAAAATAAAAAGGAGTGGGGAGAGAGCACATCCTTGCCTCAAGCCCCTAGAGATTTTGAAGAAATCAAAGGGGCACACCCATTAACTAAGACAGCCATAGATGTCAAAGTCACATGTCATGCCAATATCCAGTTAACCTGGTGATATGGAAAGTTAATGTTATGAAGGACCAGGTGAAGGAAATCCCTATCTACCCAATCATATGCCCTTAGTAGATCTATTTTCATGAGGAAGGTTTTTTGTTTGTTTTCTTTGATTGAATGAACACTTTCTAATTGCAACTACATCCTATATTCTCCTATTAGGAAGAAAGCCAAATTTCTCCAAGCATATATGAAGAGCAAGAATCTTGTTAACTCTGCTAGCTACAATTTTAGAAATCGATTTATAAACAAAGTTACAAAGGGAAATAGGTCTAAAGTCATAGAAACAAGTAGATTTTAATTTATTGGGAATTAAGGCAAGGAAAGTTGCATTGATGGCACTTGATATGGGACCAGATACCCAAAATTATTCAACCAACTGAAACAATTAAGCTCTTGTGAGGTCAAAATAGGATAAGTAGAACTCAAATGACCAACCATTAGGGCCCTCACTTTTGTCTTTGGCCATATATTTGAGCGAATTGAGGAGCTACTTTTCAAAAATCGGACAATCCATGTGCTTGATTTCATCCTCATTAACAAAATTGGGAAAGAGTTTTTCCAAATCTACTTTATCTATGATGTTATCCTCCTCATGTTCATTGAACTATCTGTTGAAAAACCTATGTGCCTTTTCCATAATATCCTTGAGTAAATTGAGCAATCTTCCCTCGGAGTTCTTAATATTCCAAATATTATTAACAACCCTTCGCTTGGAAGTAACTCTGTGAAAGAAGAAGCAAAAAATTGATGAGTGATGGGTCCATATAAGTGGCTATTTCAACCCCAATCTACCTTAGATCTAGCATTTACTCCTCCTTATGCTTATGGATCGAGGCCCTAAGCATGCCTTTAAGTCTCTTCAATTTGAAGCTGAAGGAATCCATTTTTGAATTGTAGGCATGAAGAAGAGGTTGAGACTAGGACTGAGTGACCAATTCCTTAAAATTCATCTCATCGATCCAATGGTGGTTAAATTTAAATGGAAATGTGCCGTACTCCTCAGCACCCTTCCATTGGATCATAATTGCATGGTGATTAGAGGTTTCAACAAAAAATGACGAGGCCTCTAGATCGACCAACATTATACTAAAGGATGAATTCACTAGGAATGGATCCAGGAAAAAAATTAAGGATGGAAGTTGATCTTAAAGTTTAGAAACCTTGGTGAATCTTACCAGTCCCTAATATGCAAATTGTAAAATGTTTGGTGATATTTTTTTAGAAATATTTATATTTATGATAATATTATATTAGCTTATATAAAATATTGGAAATTTTTAAGGTAAAACAATTGTGTACTATAAAATTTGGACAAATAATTTTTAGAAAAAATGGAAATTGGTGAATTTAAGTTTTGGAAAAAGCATGGAAAATTAGCCCACCTATGAATATTAGCCCCTAAAAGTTTCCCTAAATGGATCTACCTCACCTTCCTATTTGATATGGATTTAAACAGGAACACAATAAAGTACATAAATAACCATAAATACAGAGATGCACCAGAAATAATACTTCATTTCATTAATGTAAAATACTGAAATATGCTTACAACTAGAAATGGAAATAAACCAACTAGGGTGATGGTAGCTTATCTCTGAGAAGAGATGTGCCGGCTACATGCTTCTGAATTGTCTTAAAATGAGGCTCAAAGGCCTATTTATTGTTGAGAAACAATTGAAAACCCTAAACATCCAAAAACCTAACCCTAGGAGATGAAGCGCCAAACTATGGGCCCCATTTTGGGTAAATTGGTACATCAACTTCCTGGGGTTGTAACTTTGGAATACAATCTTCGTTTGACGCACACAATACCTCGTTAGAAAGATCTATTCGAGGAATAAAACTTTGGGATGAAAAACATGGGTCCATGAACCCATGTTGCTCCCAACATTCCCCAAAAACGTTGTTTAGGGCTTCAAAACGGCTCTGGTAGTTCAGGACACAAAAAACTACTAAAAATAGTAAAATGTGCTACCATTAAGGAAACTGAAAAATTGAAAGAGACAGTTGTGGGGTCCAAGTGGGATAGGTGGGTGGCCACCAAAATCCACCTAGATCACTCTTCTTCTTCATATTCCTCTCAATCTTTTTCAAGTTCTTCTAAGGCCATCAACATGAATTCACTAGTTCCATCTTCACTAGAGGATTCATTAAAACTTTCAGATACACTGCTATCTTCTTGAGCATATAAGCTTTTCCTTTTAAACTTTTTCTCTTTTTTCACCTTATTAGACTTGTTATTTTCTTTCCCTTTAGGTTGATTTTCTTCTTTCTTATAAGGAAATTTGGAGACATAATTCCCAAATCTTCCATAATTATAACACTTAAATGGAAATTTTCCTTTGTACTTACATGTACCCTTCTTCAACCTTTTAACAAATTTTTCTTCTTCTTCAAAAGTACCAGAGCATAAATATTCCTTTTCTTTTGTAGACTTGTCTGCCTTGAAAGTTGCATCTCTGGTGACTGACTTCCCTTTTGGAATTCTCATCTCATATGTTGTCAAGGAACCAAGTAGTTGATCCTTGTTCAAAGTCTCAAAGTTTGTTGTCTCTTCTATAGTTGAAACCTTGGGATTGAACTTAGAAGGTAATGACCTCAATATTTTTTGAACTATTACACTTTATTTTATTGTTTCTCCTAGACCCATCATGAAATTTATGAATTCATCAAATCTTAAAAATAACTTAGCAATATCTTCATCTTCATTCATTTTTAAAGTCTCAAAATACGTTCTATATAGTTGTAATTTGGCCATCTTTACCTTTTTATCTCCTTCATGAATATTTTCCAATTTAACCCAGATATCTTTAGCTGTCTGACAATGCATTACTTTAATAAATTCAAACTCACATAATCCACTCATAATAGCATTCATATCTTTTACATTAGTTATAAAATCTATTTTGGTATCTTTGTCACTAGTCGTTTCCTTTGGTTCTTCATTCCATACCATCACAACAGACTTCTACTCCAAGAGACATTAAATATGTCTTCATTCTCACATTCTAGAAGGCATAGTTTGTACGAGTAAATAGGGGGATTTATTTGTTGAGCATCCTTCTTGACTGACCATTCTATTTACTTAGGTCCTTCTTCCATTTGTTACACTAATACTAAAGGAATTTGCTCTGGTACCCATTGATATTTATGTTTGGAAATTATTAAGGGGGGATGAATTAGTAATTTTAAACTTCAATTTTTTCTCAACTTAAATTTATTCTTATGTAACTAATCATTATGTATATACTCAATTATTAATGTTTTCCTTTTCTAGTTACTATAGAGAGATAATATACTTATTCATAATTCAGGAGCGTTCACACAATATTCAAGAAACAACACATGAAGACACCATATATAAATGGAAACCCGTAAGGGAGAAAACCACGAATTTTTGGCTGAAAGTGATGTGAAGGCAAGCTCATACTTCCCCATTACATCAAATTTTTGTAGGCTCTAACCTACAAGAGGCTCTTACCTCAAAGGAAGCTCCAAATCCCACAAAATGTTATTTAGGCTACAACCCACAAGATGCTCATACCTGAATAGGCTACAACTTGTTCTTTATCAAGCTACAACTTGAAAGAAGACTGCAATTTCTCAATCAAAATACAAAGCCAGGTGTTTTGGTTACCTGATGTTAACTTATGCTCTCAAGTCTATTTCTTATATTATCTTCTTCTCTTCTTCAATTTTTTTCTTCTTGTGTCATTGTTGATGAACCATCTCATACAAACTACTTAACACCAAAAAATGTTCCTTTCTCATTCAACAATGAATCTTTTATAAGCATAGACTATTTGTATTCTATGCAGAAATACGAAATGAGGAGTTGTCTCTTGGTCTTCTAAAGTTGTTCACAATATGCCTCTTCATTTTCAAATATGAAAATAAGAGATTTGTAAAGTAAAATAGAGCTGAAATAATATAACTCAACAGTGATGATTACAAGAGACAAATCATATTTGTATTATCTACATTTTCCAAACTTGTATCATACATTTTTTTGTTCAATGAAAGCATGTATTTTTTAGCTTGTGTATCAATATATTATGTTCCATTTTTACAAAAAGAGAAATAATCAACATATTAACTTAACAATGTTCAGCCTTCACATTGATTATCATAGCCTTTCCACTTCACATCACTTTCATCCTTTGCATTCTAATCAATCTTGTAACAATGGAATTCAACATAAATTAATGTTAAGACAATCAAGACCAATCAATCAGTCATGACCATTTGACATCAATACCAACATTACCAACAATCTCCCCCTTGGGCATTGATGACAACACAACTCCTTCTCTTGTTTGTCCTAGACAAAATTAATTCTTCTTCTACCTTCATTCTATGGCCATGCCTCTCCTTACATCCTCCTATGATATGTAAAGATGGAGTAGAAATATTAAATCCAACACCAAAGTATAATCATTAACGCCAACGCTGGAGTATGAAATATTAATTGATATAACGTCGATGTTGGAGTATGATATATATCAATGTCATTGTAAGGATTTATATGAAATGTTGTTGTAATGTTATGAACTATTCATTGGAACTTTTTTTGCATCAACATATTCATCATATTCAATGATGTTACAACTCATATTCAATGCTTTTCATCAATGCCTTGGTGAAATGCTTTCTATCAACGCTTTGCATCAATGCTTGGCTTGGCAATGATTCGCATAAATTATTTTCCTCCTAATCATGTTGTTACCTAGTGATTGCAAATGATTCAATAACCAGTGCTTCTTCCTCCCAAACATTCATATTTCATGTTTTCAGTGGGATACTATCATCCTTCCAACCAATCAAGAGTACAAATTCTAGGGCACAAAACCCTAAAAGTTCCATCATATGTAAATATCACTCCAATTGAAATACTACTCCAGAAAGGATAAATGAATGTCAGATTGAATTCCATTTGTGAATAAGGTCACCTCATTGAAATGGACATTGTCATAAAGGATAGCGATGCCATACTGAATTATATATGAATAATAAGATGCAAATTCAATTAATAATATATGAATAACATTCAATTCTTCAAATCACTGCCTCACATAATTTATTGATTAATAAATGAAGAAGGTATTGACAACAATGCTACCCCAATAAATAAAAATGTTTAAGGTCCAATCATAATAATAATTGTTAATTTTAGGTACGTTCTATGCTTAGAGCAATTTATTTCAATTTTCACAGTTAGCTCAATATCTTTTCTAGATTAGCAATCACATCAACATAAAAATAAATTGCAGATAGAACATAAACATAAATCACAGAAGATAAGCCAAGACAAGAGGACACAAGATGTGGTTCTAGCAAGGGACAAACCCCAATGTGGGGAAACCCTTGATCAATTCTTCTTTTATGGTCTTTAATAGTTTAGCAGAGAGAAAGAGAGAGATAGTACATTGATGCAGGAGCATCCAACTTAGGCATCATGACCAGGTGTCGGTCTTTGCCAGGTTGAAGAGTTGAGTTAACTTTTTATTTGTCTTTATGTTAGTTGACAGAATAGGAGGTAGGATTTTTATTTTTATCTTAATTTCTAAATTAGTCAAGGGTAGTTTGATTAGTTAGGGTTATTTGTTTGTCTGTTGCTAATAAGTCATGGATTAATAATTGTCCTATTATTTTAAAAAGAAAAAGACAAATGTGTCTAAAAGGAAAATCTTGTCATAAGGATAGAACGAATGACTAATAACCATGTAACTATAAAGTCTATAACTGAAAAGCAACTGTACAGTTTCATTAACTGGAACAAGAAACATATAAATGTAACAGGACAAATCATGTAAGGGGTTCAGTACCTCTCACACTCGAATAATAACAATAACAAAGAAACTAAGTTCTATCCATCTGTATGTTCTACTGTACTTTATTGTGTTTTCTAATTGAAGACTATCTGAGCAGACAACTAACTATACACAGATTCTTGAAATTAATTCTTTTTGTTTTCTTGAGATAAATAACCAGTTCCCATAGCGAGACTGAAGAACAGATACAATATGAGGGTTTATAATTCGTTTGAAGCAAACAACGAAAATAGACCAAGAGTGATACAAGCAAAATTTAGTATAGGCCAAGCACCCACAAGCCGGACGAAAACTTCCACTATACATTTAAATTGACAGCCATACAAAATTACCAGCGTACCTACAACGTTCGTGCACGTTCATATAATCACAAGCAAACTGAAGAATCATAATTGCAGTTCAGGCAGGAATTCGGAGTAAACCAAAAGCAAATGTCATTCAGGTAAATCAAACCAAATCTTATTGTATTTTCCTGAAGGATTTTTCTTCCAAAATTGCAAAGTCCAGTGTATAACAGTTACATAAAAATACTACAAAAATAAAGCCGTAAATGCTTAAACCGTGAACGACAAACCCTAGGTGAGGGTTTCAAACATCTACTCAAACATAGTAGTAGACACGCAGACCCTTGAACAACAAACCCTAGGTGAGGTTTTCGAAAGAAAATTGCACCCATACACAAAAGATTGCAGTCAAGACACAGTGGAAGCCCAAATTTCCAAAGTAATAGAACATCACTCACAGTGTGAGCCAATCGACAAGCAACATGGATGACAAACCCATACGACCAGAAGGCATAAGTTAAAAACCAGAACGAGCACAAAAGGAAATTCGAAGAGGCAGAGCCTACCGGAGAAAACCGAGACATATATGGCCAAATCCTCCAACCGCAAGCCTTCAACACCTGCACAGCAATGACACACAGGTGTTAGTAAATAAATTGTAGCAGAAGTGAAAGTACAGAGATAGAAAGGAAAACAACAATGGAAGTTGCATTCAATTTACCTGAGAATTTGTAGTGAGAGCCGAAGACAGACATTCCACCCAAAGTTCTGACTAACTGCGGCAACGAAGGAGCAAACCAGGTCAGAAGCTGTGGAAAGAGAATCACAAATTGAAATAGAGAAGGAAGACTACCTGCATTTTAAGCCGAGGACGAAAGAATGCCATTGAATTGAGCCTGGAGACAAGCCAATCACTAAGTTGCCAACCAGAACGAGAAATACCAGCACAAAACTTGAAATACGGCGGCCTGTTGAACCAACAGCAGAAGGAAAACAAACCACAACAGAAGTATCACTTACCCAGGCGGCTACAGGGCAAACCACAACTGCCAACGAACCAAGGTTTAAGAACAACCACATTCACAGCAAAGAGCCATTACAGAAACAACCAGAGGCACGCCCAAGACTCGCAGCAAAGCTGCCCACCAAAACTTGCAGAGCACAGTGGAGCAAACCCTCGACAAGCCAACAACAAATGACCAAAATGAACGACGAACAAAGGGTTCAGGCATAGGAATGAGCGGGAATACGAAATCTGAGGCAAGTACCCATTCATTATTGTGTAATTGAATGCCACATAATACAAACCCAAAATATCCGATGGTGCATTCCTTCCACGCGTAATCACAACCGAATTATTCAACCAAACATATAATCACCACATTAATCATTTTAATTACGACAAACTGTAAAGTGTTGGGCTAGTCCCATCAAAGTGGTATCAGAGTAGGTGAAATTGATTGAAGACATGGAAAGAGGAAGGCGAGGTCGTGGCAGAGGTGCTCGAAGGATAGCGGAGGAAGGACTGAGAGAGGAGATCAGAATTCTTGCTGCCCGTTTGGAGGCAGTGGAGGCAGGGAGAAGAAGAGACCCAAAGATAGGTGATGACAATGAAGAGGAAACTGAAGCAGCAACAGATGGACCAGAAGGTGAGACCCTAGAAGTGAGATTGTTGAGGTCTGTTTTAGTGGCAAGCAGTAAACCCAAGCTAGAACTCCCAACCTATGACGATAGCCTATCTATCAAGGTTTTATTGGATTAGATCAATGAGATGGATAAGTATTTCGAGTGTGATGAAGTCAGCGAAGACCGCAAAGTTAGGTTCGCTGTGACGAAATTGAAGGGACACATAGCCCTGTGGTGGGATAATGTCCAGACGGAGCGAAAGAGATTGAACAAGTTGCCGATTAAAACCTGGTCAAGGATGGTGGCCAAGTTGAACGATAGATTTCTGCCGAACGATTATCAAATTGCACTACAAAGGCAAGTGCAGAATCTAAGACAAAAAGGAATGACGGTAAGGGAGTACACGGAGGAGTTCTATCGAGTAAACTTAAGAGCCAGATATACAGAGGATACCGCGGAAAGAACAGCCAGGTATGTAAATGGGTTAAGATTAGAAATTTTAGATGAAATCAATATTTTATCTCCAAAGAACACTGAAGAAGCGTATCAGAGTGCAATGAAAGCTGAAGAGAAAATTACTAGAAGGCAGAATGCTCGGAGAGGACGAGGAGCCGGCAGGGGAAAAGGCCAGTCATATGGCAGAGGGCGGACTGCTAGTAGTAATGAGGAAGACAACAGTTCTAGAGCTCTCAGATCGACGGACAGAGGTGATAATGCGAGAGGCGGTAGGTCATCCCAGTGAGGCAGGGGAAATGGCCGAGGAAGAGGGGCTGGTTATCAATGTTACAGGTGTCATAAATGGGGACACAGATCATTTGAATGTCTAGAGGCAGATCAGGCTGGACAGAGGGGTGCATATGTTGCACAACCAAAGGAAGTAGCGGCACCTCCCCAAGAAGTAGAAAATGCTCCAGAGATAGGGGAAGCCCTAGTGCTACACAAGGTGTTGTTAAAATGATTCAAGGAGGTCACCGAACAGACACAGTGGAAGGCTTTGTTTAGAACAGTTTGTAAGTCACGAGGTAAGTGTTGTAAGTTAATTATTGACAACGGTAGTACTGATAACTTAGTGTCCACAGAGATGGTAGAAAAGTTGGAGTTGAAGCGCTTGAAACATCCCAACCCTTACAGAGTCTCATGGTTGCAAAAAGGCCATCAATTGCTGGTGGATGAACAGTGCGAGGTGGAGTTTCAAATAGGCAAATATAAGGATAAATTCATTTGTGACATCATGCTAATGGATGTATGTCACATACTACTAGGCAGGCCTTGGCAGTACGACAGGAAAGTGGTACACGATGGATTGACGAACTGTTATATGTTTGTCAAGGATGAAATCAAGCATACGCTTGTGCCCATGAAAGAAGAAGGGACAGAAGGGACAAGTGAACCAAGAGAATTGTTGGTTAGTGGAAAACAGTTTCTGAAACAAGTTGAGGACAGTGAGATGGGTTATGCAGTTGTAAAGAAAGCAAGGACAGTGTTGTTGCATACAGAGGTATCAGATTTACCTACAGAAATCCAGTAGATGTTGCAGGAATTCATGGATATAGTGGTGGATGACTTGCTAGACAAATTACCCCCCAGAAGAAGCATAAGTCATCATATTGACTTCATACCCGAAGCCAGTTTGCCGAAAAAAGCGACATACCGAATGAGCCCCAAGGACAATGAAGAGATTAGGAAGCAGGAGCAAGAATTGCTAGACAAGGGATTGACAAGGGAAAGTTTGAGCCCTTTCGAAGTCCCAACGGTTCTCACCGCCAAGAAGGGATGAGAGTGGCAGATGTGCACAAACTCAAGGGCCATCAACAAAATCACCATTTGGTACAGGTTCCCACTGCCACGGATGGATGACATGATGGATTGTTTAAGCGGGGCAACATATTTCTCTAAGATAGACTTGAAGAGCGGGTACCATCAGATTCAGATACGAGAGGGGGACGAATGGAAGACAAACTTTAAGACAAATGAGGGACTGTACGAATGGCTGGTCATGCCATTTGGACTGAGCAACGCGCCTAGTACATTTATGAGGTTGATGAATGAGATGCTGAAGGAGTACATCGGGAAATTTGTGATACTGTACTTGGACGACATACTAATTTTCAGCAGGACAAGGGAAGAACACCTTCAACATGTACGGAAGTGCTGGAAAAGTTACAACAAAATAAGCTGCTAATAAACTTGAAGAAATTTACCTTTCTGCAGAAAGAATTGATTTATTTGGGCTTTGTAATAGCAGAAAATGAACTGAAGATGGATCCGGAGAAGGTTGTGGCAATAGTTAATTGGCCATCTCCGAAAAATTTATTCGAGGTACGTAGCTTTCATGGACTAGCAAGTTTTTACCGGAAATTCATAAGGAATTTTAGCAAAATTTGTGCACCTATGTTGGACACCATTAAAAAGGCCAGTCAGCCTTTTCGATGGACGGATGCAGCGGAGAGAAGTTTCCAGCTATTAAAGAGAAAGATCGCTGACATGCCGATCCTGAGATTGCCAGATTTCAAGAAGCTTTTTCAGGTTAGCTGTGATGCTAGCGGTACAACAGTTGGGGCTGTACTCAGCCAGGAGGATAAGCCTGTAGCGTTCTTCAGCGAGAAGCTAAATGAAAGTCGACAGAAATATTCATTGTATGATAAGGAGTTCTATGTTGTTATACAAGCATTAAAACACTAGAGGCATTATCTGTTGGGAAACGAATTTGTGCTGTTTTCAGATAATTCTGCACTACAGTATGTAATGCAACAGCACAAGTTGAACCACAAACATGCCAAATGGGTGGAGTATTTGCAGAGTTTCAACTTCGTATTGAAGCATATTAGCGGGCATGCCAACAAGGTGGCGGATGCACTAAGTAGGAGAGCTCTACTTCTGCAGGAAAGCACTGTGCAAGTGCTGGGTTTTGAGCACTTAAAAGACTTATACCAGACTAATACAGATTTTAAGGAGGCCTATGAGGCATGTTAGAATCCCTTGGTGAGAGATAACAGTCCATGGTTGGATTACAACCTACAGGAGAAACTATTGTTTAAGGGAGGACAACTATGCATACCTGACTGCTCGATGAGAGAGAATATTATTCGGGAGAAGCATAGTGGAGGTCTGGCCGGACATTTCAGCATGGACAAGACACTCGAGCAGCTCAGTCATTTCTACTTTTGGCCAAAGATGCGGAGGGATGTGCAGCGATTTGTGGCCAGATGTAAAGTGTGCTAGTTGGTGAAGGGTCACAGTCAAAACACGGGACTGTACACACCGTTACCTGTTCTAGGTAGACCGTCAGACTCAGTCAGCTTGGACTTTGTCTTAGGTCTACCTAAGACACTGCGGTTACGACTCGGTGATGGTAGTAGTGGACAGATTCTCGAAAATGGCGCATTTCATCCCTTGTAGGAAAAACAGTGATGCCACTCATGTGGCCCACTAGTTTTTCACAGTGATTGTCAGGTTACATGGGTTGCCTAAGTCTATTATGTCGGACAGGGATGTGAAGTTTACAGGGCACTTTTGGTGTACCCTGTGGAAGAAAATGGACACACAGTTGAGTTACAGTTCTGCTTATCATCCGCAAACCGATGGACAAACAAAAGTTGTAAACAAGAGTCTAGGAAACCTGCTACGAAGCCTAGTTGGAGAGAATTCGCAGATGTGGGATCGAGTGTTGGCACAGGCAGAGTTCGCTTATAACGACTCGCCTAATCACAGCAAAGGCTTCAGTCCATTTCAAATCTTGTACGGCATGCATCCTCGCGGAGTGCATGAGTTGTGGGATCTTGGACTACAAGAAAGGCGAAGTGGAGATGGGGAAGATTTCGCTAACGCGATGAGAGATTTGCATGAGCAGGTAAAAATAAAATTACAGGACAGTAGCCTAAAGTATAAACAACAAGCAGATTTGAAGAGAAGGGAAGTACAGTTTAATGTGGGAGATGAAGTCCTCACGCATTTGCGCAAGGAACGCTTCCCTAGGGGTACATACAATAAGTTAAAGTATAAAAAGATAGGACCCTGCAAAGTCCTTCAGAAATTTTCGGCAAATGCCTATGAGATACAGTTGCCACCCGGAATAGGCATTTCACCTATCTTTAATGTAGCAGACCTATTCCCCTACACGGCTGACCCAGAAGAGAAGGAAGAAGATGGAACCACGTGGCCTACACGGAATACCTAGGATGGAGGAGAAGCTTGGATGAGACAGATGCCTTACGTTCAGCCTCCCAAGATCGAGCGCATTCTCGACACTCAGGTGGCCAAATGAACTTGGCGGAAGGAGTATCTGCAATACCTGGTCAAGTGGAAGAACCGTCCTATTGAGGACAGTTCGTGGCTTGATGCCAGGCAGATTGAGCAGACAGGTTCTTCAGTTGAGGAGCTCATGGATCAGAGTCATGATTTTCTTTTGCCCAGGAGCTTGATGTAGGAGCATCCAGCTCAGGCACCATGACCGGGTGTCGGTCTCTGCCAGGTTGAAGAGTTGAGTTAACTTTTTATTTGTCTTTATGTTAGTTGATAGAATAGGAGGTAGGATTTTTATTTTTATCTTAATTTCTAAATTAGTCAAGGGTAGTTTGATCAGTTAGTGTTATTTGTTTGTCTATTGCTAATAAGTAATGGATTAATAATTGTCCTATTATTTTAAAAAGAAAAAGACAAATGTGTTTAGAAGGAAAATCTTGTCATAAGGATAGAATGAATGATTAATAACCATGTAACTATAAAGTCTATAACTGAAAAGCAACTATACAGTTTCATTAACTGGAACAAGAAACATATAAATGTAACAGGACAAATCATGTAAGGGGTTCAGTACCTCTCACACTCGAATAATAACAATAACAGAGAAACTAAGTTCTGTCCATCTGTATGTTCTACCGTACTTTATTTTGTTTTCTAATTGATGACTATCTGAGCAGACAACTAATTGTACACATATTCTTGAAATTAATTCTTTTTGTTTTCCTGAGAGAAAGAACCAGTTCCCATAGCAAGACCAAAGAAAAAATACAATATGAGGGTTTATAATTCGTTTGAAGCAAACAATGAAAATATACTAAGTGATACAAACAGAATTCGGTACAGGCCAAGCACCCACAGGCCAGATGAAAACTTCCACCATACATTTAAATTGACAACCATACAAAATTACCAGCGTAGCTACAACGTTCGTGCACGTTCATATAATCATAAGAAAACTAAAGAATCATAACTACATTTCAGGCAGAAATTCGGAGTAAACCAAAAGCAAATGTCATTTAGGTAAACCAAACCAAATCCTATTGTATTTTCTTGAAGGATTTTTCTTCCAAAATTGCAAAGTCCAGTGTATAACAGTTACATAGCAATACTGTAAAAATAAAGCCGTAAATGCTTAAACCGTGAACGAAAAACCCTAGGTGAGGGTTTCAAACATCTACTCATACATAGCAGTAGATGCGCAGACCCTTGAACGACAAACCCTAGGTGAGGGTTTCGAAAGAAAATTGCACCCATACATAGAAGATTGCAGTCAAGACACAGTGGAAGCCTATATTTCCAAAGTAACAGAACATCACTCACAGTGTGAGCCAATCGACAAACAACGTGGGTGACAAACCCACATGACCAGAAGGCATAAGTTAAAAACTAGAACGAGCACAAAAGGAAATTCGAAGAGGTAGAGCCTACCGGACAAAACCGAGACATATATGGCCAAACCCTCCAATCGCAAACCCTCAACACCTGCACAACAATGAAACACAGGTGTTAGTAAATAAATTGTAGTAGAAGTGAAAGTACAGAGCTAGAAAGGAAAACAACAATGGAAGTTGCATTCAATTTACCTGAGAATTTTCAGTGAGAGCCGAAGACAGACATTCCACCCAAAGTTCTGACTAACTGCGGAGACGAAGGAGCAAACCAGGTCAGAAGCTGTGGAAAGAGAATCACAAATTGAAACAAAGAAGGAAGACTACCTGTGTTTTAAGCGAGGAAAAAAGAATGCCATGGAATTGAGCCTGGAGAAAAGCCAATCACTAAGTTTCCAACCAGAACGAGAAATACCAGCACAAAACTTGAAATATGGTGGCCTTTTGAACCAACAACAGAAGGAAAACAAACCACAACAGAAGTATCACTTACCCAGGCGGCTACAGGGAAAACCACAATTGCCAACGAACAAAGGTTTAAGAACAACCACATTCACAGCAAAGAGCCATTACAGAAACAACCAGAGGCATGACCAAGGCTCGCAGCAAAACTGCCCACCAAAACTTGCAGAGCACAGCGGAGCAAACCCTCGACAAGCCAACAACAAATGACCAAAATGAACGATGAACAAAGGGTTCAGGCATAGGAATGAGCGGGAATATGAAATCCGAGGAAAGTACCCATTCATTATTGTGTAATTGAATGCCACATAATACAAACCCAAAATATTCGATGGTGCATTCCTTCCACGCATAATCACAACCGAATTATTCAACAAAACATATAATCACCACATTAATCATTTTAATTACGACAGACTGTAAAGTGTTGGGCTTGTCCCATCATACATTTACAATAGAAGTCAACACTTTGACTTATCTAGATAAGAGCATAAATCATATCTAAGAAGATGATACATGAGATCAGTTGAAGACATGATGCTTCAACTGATTCTCTAAGGTGACTCCTTCACCTATCATTTTGTTGCATCCGTCATCATGTTGCACCCATCATCACAATGCTAGACCTCATGACCATGTTGTACACATCATACTGCTGCACCTTATGCTGCACTGTTGTCCCATGTGTCATAACCATGTTGTCATACATCATGTCTCATGTGCTTGCAGCACCATGCTTGCCACTGCTATCCATGTTGTCCATGCTTTCCATGATTTCCATGCTTGCCATGTTGTCCATGCTTGCCATGCTGTCCATGTCTGCTTTTGTCCCATGTACCTTTGCTACCATGTCACAATTGTCCCATGTATCTATACACCACTATGTACCTTGTTTTCCCATGCATCTTTACAACACTATGTACCTTGCTTTTCCATGCATCTATACAACACTATGTACCTTCTTGTCTTATTTACTTTGTTGCACTAGTTAGCAACTGTACCACTTGTGCCACTACTACACAATTGTCATAGTTGTTCTGTCATTGGGCTGTCCTATCAGAGTTGCTATCCCAACATGATATTGTCCGATTTTTCTATTTGTTAGTGACATTGCAGCTCCTATGTGGTAGTATCCAACATCTCTGTACTGTTGTTCATGGATAGAATTCGATCACTAGTTAGGGAACCCTCCTATAACCTACAACAGTCCAACGATCAGCCAATAATTCACCTTGAATTATGTAGCCTCCCTTTCTTTACAAGGTAGGTGACCTCACTGGTTGAGGAGATAGCTATAGCTCCATGTAGAGGGTTGTTTTGACCATCAAAACAATGCTTACAGGTCCGCGCCTTTCACACAAACCTTGTTGCTTCTTCAAGTGGTCACAAGGGTGACCTTAACATCCCTTCTCCTTCGCTAAAGTAGGCCTTGCTTTGATGCCTTCTAGCCTAGCTCCTAGGCCCTCCTAACATCAACTCAGTCCTTCAAAAGACCCATGACCTTGTTGCGGTTAGGACCTATTAGGGAAGCTTATATCCTTATCTTGACTATGGCTAGGTTACCCTTGAGATAGCGTAGGTTAGGGATGCGTTAGGATAGTGTTAGGGCTGCCTTCCCTCTGTGTCTAGGGTTGCCTTCCATTTGCGTCTAGGGCTACCTTCTATCTGTGTCTAAGGTTGCCTTCTATCTGCATCTAGGGTAGCCTCTTTTCGTCCAACGTCTAGGGCTTCCACTCCTAGATTTATCTTTCACTAAAACCCAAGGCAAGTGGATAGAAATCAAGATAGAAGTGTGTGTGAGAAATGACTCTCAAGTCATCTCCTTTTATACTAAACGTTGAGCACATGTGGGGTTTATTTGGTTGTTGGCCGACCTTGACGAATTGTCTTATAACATCAATAAATTCATAACTCCATGAATACGTATCGAAATCGGATGATCTTTAGATCAATCCTACACCTCTCGATGAGAGCTATCCAAGAAAAATATCAGATACCATAAATAAGATGACCACCATGGAGTTTGGCCCTAGTTGCCAATTTTAACACTCCCTCTCAACCAGGGATAACTCCATCCACTGATCCATATGTCTAACTGTGCTATCTCTACCATCAGTGCCCTTTACTGCTCTACTCTGCTGAACCATGAAGAATAAGAATTGATCAAGAATGTCTCATACCATTCTCTACTTACCTGAAGTCAGTTTTATTGATCCCAAATCAATATCATAAGAGAGTGTATCAAACCACTCATACTGATCCCAGATCAATTTCATTGATCCTAGATCAATAGAGGTCATCCTAGCATAGGGAGTATGGTAGATACAATAATGCGTCCATCGATAGTACTACTATGGTCCCTAACCCCATTTCCCTGCTCATTGGCCAGATGAGAGGTACTTCCCATGAGTCCTAGAATGCATGGGTAGGATGCCTCGACAGGAGAACCATTCATCTTGTAAGTCACCTCGGGGTATCACAAGGGAAGGCTGAGCCATTCACCCTATACACAACGCACCATTAGGGGAGGGTGAGTTTCCCTATGGGTTCTTGTTGGTCCAAGAAGTACCCCAAGCTCCCAGGAGCTCCCAGAGCTCAATGTAGGCATCATGCAAGACCTTTATAAGAAGGTCTCTCAACGACTCCAAGTCGTTCAAGAAAGTCACAAATTTGACCTTTCCCCAGGGCTTTGATAGAATGTCTACAACCTATACATCAGCCTCAATGCGATAGAGCCTCCTCACTCATTGACGTACCATATCCCATATAATGTAGTATTTGATGTCTATATGCTGGAGCAATCATACAATACGAGATTCCTCAACAATCGAATCCCCCCTGGTTGACACAGAGGATCCTGGTGGTATCCATCATGTTTACAAACATCTCTCTGAAGAGATTCCACAACCAGGCAGCTTCACATGAGATCATACTCATAGCTATGTATTCAGTCTCAACGGTGCTTATAGCAACTGACTTCTGCGTCCTTCTCATCCAGGATGTCAGATAAAATCCGAAGAGAACCAGCACTTGGAAGTGATCTTGTGATTCTCCACACTGCCTGCCTAGTCAATATTCGAATAATCATGCAGCTTCACGCTTCCAGTAGTGTATCTCAATCCATGAGAGATTGTGCCCTGAAGATATCTCAGAAAATTCTTGGCACCAATTTAGTGAGGCTCAACCATATATGAGCTCATCATGCTAATTGCAAAACATATATCCAGATGGGAGTTCACCAAGAACATCAATGCTAGTATGAGTTTGTGAAACTCAGAGGCATTTCCCAATTCAGGTCTGGTATCCCTACCACATAACTTCTGAAAGTTAAGCTCCATCGAGGTAGTCGTGGGCTTGTTGTTCACCATTCAAAATCCAAAATCTAACTCCCTCTTACTTTTGCAAATGAGAGGGTCTACACCTGACAGAAATAGGTCATCCTTAGAAGGTGTCGGTATGAGAGGTCTATAATCCACAACCTTCAAACAATGGTTTGGATTGGCTTCACTCTTAGTGAGTCTCAACTTCATCAGACAACTATCAATCCTCTCATACTATGCCTAGGGTGTTTTTCTTCAAGCCATAGAGGGCTTTCTTCCACCTGCATACATGAGATTCCTGATTATGAATCTCAAACCCCTCGGGTTGTTCCAAACCTATGGAGATGCTACATGAGGGGAATGGTCCCCTTGTAATATTTTCCTGCGATACATCTCATACATGTATCTTCATGCTCCTTTTGAATTTAGGCATTCCTATCATCATCTGACTCACATCAGGTAGGGTCGCATGATAAGTAGACCTTCGGTGCTATAGATGAGATGTGACAACTGAAATGATCCCCAATGGACCTCTTGCAACTCTATACAAACCTTAACTTAAAAGCATCTGTGAAAAATTCCATTTTCAAATACATACCTTTCCATCGATGAATGTCACCCTGAAACCTTTGACTTCCATTTCCGAAATGGTCACCATGTTCTTCTTGCAACCAAGTACACAAAAGAGATTCTTGTAAATGAATCGAGTTACCCTCATTCAACTGAGGGGTAAAATATGCTACACCCTTTCGAGGATAGGTGTCATCGGCTCCAAGTATAATGCCATGATTGTTTCCATCTCTACTAAATTAGAGAGAGCACCCTCCTATCCGATGAAGTGACTTGAAGCACTACAATCAATAAGTCAGATTCCTAAAGAATTTGAAGGAGAGGGCCAATACAAGATAACACTTATTTATCTTATCAGAAACAACATTTGATTCTTCATGCGTGGGGTTCCTTGCTTTCTTGAAGAGTCGGTCGTTTCCTTGATGACCTGCATTACTTTTCATTCCCTTGATCATTGAAGATGTCCTTGGAATGATTGCTATCTTCATCAAGAGATGTGTCCCTTCCATTTGGACACTCCTTCACATAATGGCCGAACTTATTACAAACAAGGAATCTGTCTTTCTTTCCACACTTAGATCCAAACTTCCCAATGAAATGGTCTTTAGGTAGGCCATCAGAAGCTTCCGTTGTGTCATTCTGATAATGTTCTCTACTTCGACTTCACCCTTGGCGAATCTGAAGAGGGATGAGGAATCCATTGATCCTTTTGTCCTTTACCAACTGTCTTTGGTGATTGCTCTTTCACTCTAGCTTGGGTATTATCTTCACCTCAACTTTGGTACCATGTTAATTTTAGGCATGTTCTATGCTTAGAGAAATTTATTTCAATTTTCATTGTTAGCTCAATATCTTTTCTAGATTAGCAATCACATCAGCATTAGAATAAACCTCAGATAGAACATAAATATAAATCGCAGAAGACAAGCCAATACAAGAGGACACAAGATGTGGTGCTAGCTAGGGACAAACCCCAATGTGGGGAAACCTTTGATCAATTCTTCTTTTATGTTCTTCAATAGTTCAGCAGAGAGAGAGAGAGAGGTAGTACATTTACAATAGAAGTCAACACTTTGACTTATCTAGATAAGAGCATAGATCATCTCTAAGAAGATGATACATGAGATCAATTGAAGACATGCTACTTCACCTGATTCTCCAAGGTGACTCCTTCACCTATCATTTTGCTACATCCTGTCATCATACTACACCTCACCGTGTTGCACCATGCTACACCCATCATCACAATTCTAGACCTCATGGCCATATTGTGTTAGAAAGTTATTACAGAGCAATGGAACACATAGAATATTGCATAAATATAAACACAGAAAACACATAAACCTAGAGAGACATAGATATACGTGGTTCACCCAGTTTGGGCTACGTCCACCCTGAGCAGCTAGTCCTTACTTTCTATTATCCAATAAAATGAA
Organism: Pinus tabuliformis; assembly: GCA_031772625.1. Taxonomy (NCBI): domain Eukaryota; kingdom Viridiplantae; phylum Streptophyta; class Pinopsida; order Pinales; family Pinaceae; genus Pinus; species Pinus tabuliformis. Next base: position 92,594,711 of record CM062812.1, read on the forward strand.
GAGACACAATCTACAACAAATCCGTTGTAATATCCTTTGTTTTCTCTCACAGTCTCACCTATCTGTTTCTCACTCGAAGAATACAAATATATATACAAACTCAATAGAATGCCCTCATACAAAGAGAGGGGTTGCCTTCTAGGGCAAAAAACCCTAAACTAAACATAAGTTTTACCGTCAGATCATCTGCCTAATGGATGGCCCAGATTGATTAGAAATTACTATACTTTTACAAGGAAATTTTACATCTATTTTTAGCTTCGGGGGCGCTGCCCTCGTAACCCCTGCTAGGGGACCGCTGGCCCCTGGACCCCCCAGTCGGGGGCGATTAGCCCCCCTAGATCCCTGCACAGGGGAAATTCCCCCCCGCACCCCCTTGCGTGGAGGGGTGTACAAACTTCCTGGGGTATACATCCGGCTGAAACAAAGACCTCTAAATAATCATGCTCCACACTCAACAATCTCCCACTTGGAGAATGATTGTAGCAATTCCACCGCTGCTTCATTTGCTGGACAATGACTCCTATTTGGACCTAGTTGTTTCTCATCTTCATCGTCATCCTTGAAGACGAATTGAAATTGAGCATATTCTCAGTTTCTCCCTAGTTACAACTTTTGTTAGCATATCTACAGGATTCTGGCTAGTGTGTATCTTTTCCAGCTTCAACTCTCCATCTTCCAACACTGATCGTATGAAATGGTACTTGAGCCGTATGTGTTTAGTCCTGGAATGAAATGCTGAGTTCTTTGCAAGATGAATGGAACTTTGGCTATCACTGTATAATGTGCCCATATCATGCTTCTTACCCAATTCACCCATAAACCTTTGTTACCAAATCATTTCTTTACTAGCCTCTATAGCAACAACATACTCTGCTTCTATTGTTAAAAGTGCAACAAAACTTTGGATTTTTGAAACCCAACTGGCAGTTGTTCCACCTATAGTAAATATATATCCTATAGTGCTCCCCCTGTTATCTCTGTCACCTGCCATATCTGCATCACATATCCCTGTAGAGAAATGTTTGAACCACCAAAGCATAATGCTTGATTTGTGGTACCTTTCAAATATCTGAGGATCCATTTCACTACCATCCAATGTTCCTTTCTTGGATTGTTCATGTACCTGCTTACAACTCCCACTGCATGTGCAATATTAGGCCTTGTGCAGACCATTACATACATTAAGCTTCCAACTGCTGATGCATATGGAACTTTAGACATATAATCCATGTCTTCGTGGGTCTTTGGGCACATTTCCTTACTAAGTTTGAAATGGCTAGCAAAAGGTGTACTAACTGGTTTTGCATTGTGCATATTAAACCTTTTCAACACCTTTTGTATGTACTCATTCTGAGACAATGTTAATTTGTGATTTTTCCTGTCTCTAGTTATTCTCATACCAAGGATTTGTTTTGCAGCTCCCAAATCCTTCATTGCAAATGAATTTGCCAATTTTCTTTTGAGCACATTTATTTCCTGCATGTTAGACCCTGCAACAAGCATGTCATCTATGTACAATAACAATATAATATAGCTACCATCATTTTGCTTTTTAAGATAAACACAATGATCAAAGTGACATCTAGTATAACCTTGTTCAGACATAAACTTGTCAAATTTTAGATACCACTACCTTGGAGCCTATTTTAAGCCATACAAGCTCTTCTTCAGCCTGCACACTAGTTTGTACTTGCCTTTTACCTCATATCCTTGTGCTATTACCAGGTCTCCTTTGGTGACCTTCCAAGATTTATCTGTGAAAGTTGTCACACAACCTTCACCGCCTAACTGCCCTGTTGAAATTAGATTTTTCTTCAGATCTGGAACATGCGTTACCTCCTTTAGTAGCCATTGGTTTCCATTCTACTGTTTTACAAGAAACTTACCGATTCCAACAATTTTACAGGGTTTATCATCACCCAAATGGACTTGTCCAAAATATCCTTGAACATAGTCATGAAAATATTTCTTATCAGGTGTGGCATGGAATGAGCCCCCTGAATTTACCACCCAAGAATCAATAATATTTTCGAAAGAAAGAATCAAAGCATCTTGTAACACCTCACCTGTCACATTTGCTTCATGATTGTTTTCTTACTGTGTATCTCCTTCTTTTCCCTTTCAAGATCTACAACCTTTCTTTAGGTGTCCTTTCTTTCCGCATTTCTAGCACACTATCCCCGATCTGGACTTAGATTTTCCTTTCCTTGATTTATTGCGATATCCTAAGCTCTTTCCTCTTTCCATTTTTCTTCCCCTAGAGTCTGCACTCAAAGCATTACTCGATGTCTCACCGGAGCTTTTCCATCGCATTTCCTCGCTAAGGATAGCACTGACAACATCATCAAACTTTAAAGTACTAGATCTAGAAACAGAGTTACTAATGGCCATTACTAAACCATTCTAACTTTCTGGCAATGAGCACAAGAATAACAGAGCTCTAACTTCATCATCAAAGTTTACCCCTACAGAACTTAACTGACTTGTAACAGTATTAAAATCATTTAAATGGTCTGCAACAGATTCACCTTCCGACATCTTCATATTAAATAATCGTTTCATAAGAAATACCTTGTTTGAGGCCGAGGTTTTTTCATATAGTTTCGCCAATACCTTAATTAAACCCTCTGTCGTTGTTTCCTTTGAAATGTTGAAGGAAACCGACACTGCGAGGCACAACCGTACTGTTCTGAGTGCCTTTCTATCAAGAAGGTTCCATTCTTCATTTGTCATACCCGTCGGCATCTTTGTTTTTCCGCCCAATGCTAGGTACAAATATTTCTGATACAGATAATCTTCCATTTGCTTCTTCCACAGTGAGAAGTTTTGGCCATTAAATTTATCGACCCTAAAATTACCATCTTTTTCCATTTCTCCCACTCAAACAAGGAACCCTTCTTTCCTGCGAGTTTATTAGCCAAATAGACCTTCAGCTCTGATACTAGTTGTTAGAAAATTATATATTACAAAGCAATGGAACACATAGAATATTGCATAAATATAAACACAAAAAACACATAAAACTAGAGAGACACAGATATACGCGGTTCACCCGATTTTGGCTACGTCCACCTCGAACAGCCAGTCCTTCCTTTCTATTATCTAGCAAAATGAAGAGACATAACCTACAACAAATCCGCTGTAATATCCTCTGTTTTCCCTCACAGTCTCACCTCTCTATTTCTCGCTCGAAGAATACACATCTATATACAGCCTCAATACAATGGCCTCATACAAAGAGAGGGGTTGGCTTCTAGGGCAAAAAAACCCTAAACTAAACATAAGTTCTACCGTCAGATCATCCGCCTAATGAACGGTCTAGATTGAGTAGAAATTACTATAATTTTACAAGGAAATTTTACATCTGTTTTTAGCTTTGGGGGCACTACCCCCGAAACCCCCGCCGAGGGACCGCTGGCCCTTGAACCCCCCAGTCAGGGGGGATTAGTGCCCCCAGACCCCTGCAAGGGGGACAAGTCCCCCCCGCACCCCCTGCTTGGAGGGGTGTACAAACTTCCTGGGGTATACATCTGGCTGAAACAAAGACCTCTAAATAATCATTCTCCACACCCAACATATTGTACACATCATACTGTTACACCTTATGCTACACTGTTGTCCCATGTGTCATAACCATGTTGTTGTACGACATATCTCATGTGCTTACAACACCATGCTTGCCACTGCTATCCATGTTGTCCATGCTGCACCATGCTTGCCATGCTGTCCATGTTGTCCATGCTTGTTGTTGTCCCATGTACCTTTGCTTCCATGTCATAGTTGTCCCATGTATCTATACAACACTATGTACCTTGTTGTCCCATGCAACTTTACAACACTATGTACCTTGCTGCTCCATGCATCTATACAACACTATGTACCTTGCTGTCCTATTTACTTTGCTACACTAGTTAGCAATTGTCCCACTGCTACACAATTGTCATAGCTATCCCATCAAAGTTGTCGTCCCAACATGTTGTTGTCCCATTGTCCTAATTGTTAGTGACATTGTACCTCCTATGTGGCAGTATCCAACATCTCTGTACTGTTGTTCATGGATAGAATTTGATCACTGGTTAGGGCACCCTCCTATAACCTACAACAGTCCAACGATTAGCCCATAACTCACCTTGAATTATGCGACCTCCCTTTCTTTACAAGGTAGGTGACCTTGTTGGTTGAGGAGACACCTACAACTCCATGTAGAGGTTTGTTTTGACCATCAAAATAATACTTATAGGCCTGCCACTTTCACATGGACCTTGCTTCCCCTTCAAGTGGTCACAAGGGTGACCTTAACATCCCTTATCCTTTGCTGAAGTAGGCCTTGGTTTACTACCTTCTAGCCCAGCTCCTAGGCCCTCCTAACAACAACTCAGTCCTGCAAAAGACGCATGACTTTGCCTCGGCAAGACCTGTTAGGGAAACATATATCCTTATCTTGACTGTGGCTAGGTTACCCTTGAGATAGCGTAGGTTAGGTTTGCCTTCCATTTGTGTCTAGGGTTTCCTTCCATCTGTGTCTAGGGCTTCCTTCTATCTGCACCTACGGCTACCTTCTATCTACATCTAGGACAACCTCTTTTCCTCCAACATCTAGGGCTTCCACTCCTAGATTTCTCTTCCACTAAAACCCAAGGCAAGTGGAGAGAAATCAAGATAGAAGTGTGTGTGAGAAATGACTCTCAATTCATCTCCTTTTATACTAAAGTGTTGAGCACATATGGGGTTTATTTGGTTGTTGGCCAACCTTGACAAATTGTATTATAACACAAATAAATTCATAACTCCATGAATACTTATCGAAATCGAATGATATTTAGATCAATCATACACCTCTCGATGAGAGGGATCCAAGAAAAATATCAACTTCCATAAATAAGATGACCCACATGGAGTTTGGCTGTAGTTGCCAATTTTAACAGTAATAAACTTGTTCTCTACCACAATGTTGCCCCAATTGCTTTGTTCCATTGGATTGAATTGAAATGGGTTTAATAATGGAAACAAATGTTTCAAGCACCCAACAATTTTATCGGATGGAGACCAACATTCTCTTGAATTGACATTAACTTTCCATAGTGTAGAGCCCTAATTACAATTTAACGGGTGCATAGGATACAAGGTTTTCAAATGAATTCATATGCACACCACTCATTATCGTCCTCTATGTCTTCTATCATCTCTTCATCCATTTTTACTCCTATCTATTTTGACCAGCCATTATTATATTTGTGACCATACAGTCGTTATTATTCTTTGTGTTACTTTCCTCACCACTATTCATTCGTTGTCATTACATATAGGAATTATTTTGAGTGCTTACTTCTCTTTGCACTTCCATTTTCCCCACTGAGATGCTTTCTAACTCTTTTAGTCTGTTCTTGTGATCAATTCATACAAAAAAAATATGGACCAGTTCTTGAAATTTAGGTTTTTCTTCATTTGCTTCATTTTCATTTGTATATTTTTAATGTAAGCAGTTATTCAATGTTGGTAAGAGTTCTTTCAATGGAATGTGCCGGTGGCTAGTGTAATGCCTTTGCAATAGTAGTCTTTCTTTGAATTTTACTCCATTATTTGCTTATATTTATGCACTTTCTTTCTGGTTTTCATCTTCATTTAGATTTTTATTTTCTTCATTGATATGCACATTTTTTTTTGTCAAAGATAGTCCTCTTCTAGAGATATGGAGAATGATCTCTTCATATAATGATATTTCTTCTTTTACAAATGAATTCTATGTTGCAGAAGCGTTTCAAGGAATTTCTTCTTCAATACTTCAAGCATCTGCCACTTGTATACATTTAACTCTAGCATTCAAATATTTTCTCTCAAAATACAAAGTTGAAGGATTTAGAGAGATCCTAGTGATGCATTAAGTTGTAGCAGTGTAGACTTAATCTCATGTTGGTTTTTTGATTGCAGAACTATCTTTATTGATTTCTTCAATAACATTATTTTGTGATCATAAGAGATATATGCATGAAATGATCCTTTACACCAATACTGTACTTGAAAATAATATGGTTGAGAGGTCAATCTCATGATGTTTCATGATGAAGGCTTCTAGAATCCAGACATAAGAATATATAGGATTTGCTCCCAGGATCGATGACAACACCTTTGATTTTTCTTGCATGTATATATATTTTAATAGATCCTAGTCTTGTCTTTTATTTTTCCATAGATCAAATTTCGTATAATACATGAGTTATCATAATGTACATTGATGCATTCTGGACACCTATTTAAATTCATCAAAAGCCAAATAATTTTGAGAAAATTCTGATGATGTTAGTATACAATGAGCTAGACTCATCTTTCAACATGGTTTGACAAGATATGCAATTGTCTAAATGGACTATGTACATTTGAGAATGTTTATTTACATGCTTATATACAAAATATACATATGTATGTACAATTTTGCATAAAAAATCTTGAATCAAAGAATGAGCCTCTGAATGAAGAACTTGATTGATGTTGCTAGTTTATGAAGAAGATGACTTGATCAATTTGATGATGGTCCTTTGTTCTTGTTGCTTCTTGACTGCTTCAAATTCTAGACACAATCATATGCTTCTTGTTCCTCTTCTTTACTCCTTCCTTCTCCTATAGTCTCCCCCTTAGATAGTGCACTCAATTTCATATTATCTATAATGTTTTATGTTCTCCTTTTGAAGTCACATTAGTGAGAAGGATATTCAAGAACTATCCCTAATTTTTTTCTCATATATTCAAATGGGTCTCTAGCAAGAGGCTTTGTGAATATATCTTCTATTTGTTCCTTTGTGGGTATGTACTCCGTCTTCATTGTTTTCTGAGTCACTTGTTCTTTGAGGAAGTGATACTTTTTAGGGATATTTTTAGTTTTTGAATGAATCATAGGAGTTTTCGAAATGCTTATTGCACTTGTATTGTCACACGTAATAGACATTGGTTTAGTAAAATTTACGTTCATATCTTTTAGAGTCTATTTAATCCACAACACATGTGCAACAAGCAACAACTACTATGTATTCGACTTCTGTTGTAGATAGAGAAATTGATGACTATTTCTTGCTTAACCATGCAACCAGAGACTCTCCTAAGTAGAATGCACCATCACTTGTACTTTTTATGTCATCCACACGATTGGTCCAGTATGCATATGTGTATGCTATCAATGTAAATTTATTCTCCTCTCAATTCCTAATCGTATGATCCCTTGGCCCTCAACTTCAACATGACTATTGTATGATCAATCAACCTTTCACAAAATTTATGTGGCATCCCTTTTAATCAATGGTATGACCCCATGTATGAGGAGTGTTGATTCATGTGATGCTCCATGGTCTTGGACTAGTTGCTCATCTCTCTGTTTCCTGCACGATGGCCCCACAGTTTCAGACTTCCATTTGTTGACCTCCACAACCTTTCAAATGCCCTTTTGTTCCTCAAATACAATTTGATGAGCTTGATTAGTCTCTCGACTATAACAATACTCTGCAGCGCTGATAACCGACTGTCGAAGAGAGGTTAATTCAATTCCCACCAAATATCTTGCAATGCGATGCACATGGTAGCTAATATTGATCCTTAGTGATGAAGTTGAATTCCTCCATATTTGTATAGGTTGAATCTCAGCCCCAAACTAATCCGAATGGAAAATGGCACTCACCCATGGTATTCATCCACCCATGTAATTTACCCATGGTATTGCAAGTATCATCCACCCATGGTATTTATCCACACATGGAATTAACAAATGGTATTATAAGTGGCATCCACCCATGGTATTTTAAATGACATCAACCCATGGTATTCATTCAACCATGGTATTTACCCACCCATGGGATTTACATGTGGTATTGTAAGCAAAAATTCTATAAGTAACAAGTCACATTTTGTAAAAGGACAGGTTGTCCACCACAATGTAGCATTTACAGTTATTATCTATTTTAATAAAAAAAAAATCTTTGTGGTTTTATTTACTGTGTGTTCTCTCCCTTTCTTTCTGGAATTGCATTGTAAATACTACATTGTGGTGGACAACCTATCCTTTTACAAAATGTGACTTGTTACTTATAGCATTTTTTGGTTACAATGCCACATGTAAATTCCATGGGTGGATAAATACGATGGGTGAATGAATACCATGGGTTGATGTCACTTACAATACCATGGGTGGATGCCACTTACAATACCAATTCCATGGGAGGGACAAATACCATGGATTGATGAATACCATGGGTGGATTCCACTTACAATACCATGGGTAAATTCCATGGGTGGACGAATACCATGGGTGAATGCCATTTTCCATTCACATAAAAAAGTTAACCACATTGACGAGCCAAATTGACCAACTAGGGTGGTATTTGGTACCATCTAAGTTGCATTACTAGATAGGGTGAAACTAACTTCCACTAAAGCTATAGTGAGAGGATATCACCTAAAAATCTCATTGGTTGAAAAATCATCTAATCTTTTGATCGATATGCAAAAAGAAAATATCCAAATCCATGCCTTCCCATCCTCCTTCCTTCTTCTTTTATAACCTTCAATTAGGCCTTTCCAAAATTCTAGAATTTACCTTCATACCATCAAAAAATACCACCGGTAAATACTATCAACAATTACATTGGGAAAATACCACACCCTCCTTGATTACTTATTAAAATCCCCTCTTTTTCCTCCCATTTTATTATAAATCGAAAGTACCCTTATCCAAAAAACCCCTTCTTTCTGACCTAAGGGAATGAAGGGCCAACAAAGGTGTTATCCACCAATGGTCAATTACTCAAGGATATTACAGTCCTCCCCGCCCAAAATTTCTTGTTATCAAGCAATTTAAGTTCCAGATGCTACAATATCTACTCTCCCTCCTAGGTACCATCCTTGGAGACTAAATTTCCCCATCATACTAGATATTCCTTAATGGTCCTACTTGTTAGCTTCCTTTCTCGTAGTTCCAATACTTCCTCTATAATCAGCTCAAGGTGCCCCTCTTCATCCAATGGAGGAAATTTAGGTGATGAGATAATACGCTTCCCAATAACCTTCTTTAAGCATGAGACATGAAATACGTTATGTATCATGATATTTTCGAGGAGGTCTAATTCATATACTACTTCTCCTATTCTCTTGATTATCCTATATGGCCCATAAAATTGTGGTATGAGTTTCTCTACCATTTTCTACTTCAATGTGGATTTCGGGTAAGGTTGAAAATGGAGATACACTATATATTCCACCTGGAAATTTCTTTCCACTCTCTGATGATTTGCATGTAATTTCTCTTGATTATGGGTTGTCTGCATGTTGTCCTTGAGTGCCACGAGAATATCCTAGCACTCTTGGATCCAATCTTTAGCCAGTGGAGCCTAACTATCTCTAAATGTTGTGTTTACAAAAGGAAATGCCTCACATTCATACAATGCTCATAAGAGTTTGATTCCTATGGACATGTGGTGAGTAGCATTATAGCAATATTCTTCTAGATACAACCATTTCAACCATGCCCTCTGCTTCCCTGTGACATAGTTTCGCAAGTACCCTTCCACCCATTTATTCACTACCTTCATTTGTCCATCTGTCTTCGGGTGGTAACTTGTGCTAGGAGTGAGTTTCATACCCACCAATCCAAATAATTCCTACTAGAATGCTCCCATGAATATGCTATCACAATCACTAATGATGGTTTTGGGTAAACCATGTAGTTGAAACACTCATTGGAAGAATAATTCTATTACCCGAGAGGCAGAGTTTTTGGAGGAAATGGAAAAGAAGTGAGCATACTTGTTCAATCAATCTACTACCAGAAAAATACAATATTTACCTTGTGCCAAGTGTAGCCCTATAATAAAATCCATGGAAACACTTTCCCAATTTTGCTCTGGAATGGGAAGTGGTTTAAGAAAACCTGGTGGGTGTGAGTGTTTGGCCTTATTCTGTTGGCAGTTACTCCACTCCCGAACATAGTTGATGACATCTCACTTAAGGCCCTTTGATGTGAAACTCTCCCTGATAATCTTGTAAGTCTTCAGAAACCTAGGGTATATTGCTAGGGGAGAGTCGTGGGCTCCCTACATGATCTTCACCTTTAGCTGGGACTTTGGTACTAAATAGATCTAATATTTATAGTATATGATGTCATTGATAACCCGATGTCAACCATCCTAACACTATCCATCAAGTATTTCACAAGCCATTTTTTTCTTCGAGTATTCTATCAAGAGATGGGACTTCCATACTATTGCAATATCTGTGAGAGAGAAGGTAGTTGGTCTACTGGATAAGGTATTTGCTACTGTGTTGTTCTTTCCTTTGACATATTTGATCTTAGAGTCATACACTTGGATCTTACTAACCCATTTTTGCTACCTCTCATTCAACCCCTTCTGATTTAGGAAGTACCTAATACTTCTATCATCTATTTTGACCTTAAACTTGTTGCCCAATAGATATGGTTGAAACTTAGACAATGTATGCATAATTTCCAACATTTCCTTGTCATATATAAAATAAGCACACTCATAATCTTTTAGTTTCTTCCTTTCAAAAGAAATCTGATGACAGTTTTGTGTCAAAACGATGCCAATGCCTTCCCAAAAGGCATCACATTCCAGCACAAATGATTGAGAGAATTCTAGCAACGCTCGAACTAGGCATGAATTCATCACTCTCTTAATATGCTCAAATGCCTCTTGTCTTAGTCTTTGACCATACAAAGACCACTTTTTTAGTGATATTGGTTAGTGGGGTTGGAAACTATGAATACCCTTTAACAAATATTCTATAATAAGTGTAGATACCTAAGACGCCCCTCAATTTTATTACATTTTTAGGAGTGGACCAATTGAGAATGGCTTCAATCTTTTCTTGATGCACTTTGAACCCCTATCCTCCAATCATGTGTCCCAGATATAAAATCTCTATTAGGAAAAACTCACATTTTGATATTTGGGCATATAATTGATGCACTTCTAGAATTCCCAATACCTCATCCAAATGTTGTAGATTCTCCTCCCATGCTTGACTATAAATCATGATGTCAATGAAGAAATCTAACACAAATATGTGTAGTTTCTTATTTAAAAAATGGTTCATACAAGAATAAAATGTGGCAAGGGGATTGGTTAATCCAATGGGCATCACCAATAATTCCAAGTGTTCGTAGTGGCATTTAAAAGTTGTCTTCAGGGTGTCCTATTCCTGAACTCTGATATGGTGATATCTGAAGCGGAGGTCAATTTTTGAGTACATGGATACCTTCAACTTATCCATAAATTCACCGACCTTGGGGATGGGATATCGATTTTTGATTGGCTTCTTTTTTAGTTCCCAATATTCTATGCACAACTTAGGGACCCGCGTTTCTTCGTAACCAATACTACTAATGAGGGAAGGGGCTTAACTTTGGTTGGATGTGTCCTAAAGCCAACAACTCCTATATGGATTTCTCTATCTAATCCTTATATGCTTTGGGATGTCGATAAAGGGTAATGATGAGAAATTGTACCTGTTGGTTTAGTTCAATGATGCGATTGAATCCCCTATATAGTGATTGACCCAGTGGTATATCTCTGAAAGCCTTCTGATGCTTTTCCAATAATGCCACGATGTCAGGAGAATACTCTCTATGTTGTTATGCTGGCCACTTCTCCATATCTCAGCATTCCACTACTCATATGATATCCCCATGTCTAATATCTTCCTCCATCTCATTAGATGTCACAATCTTGTGCAAGTACAAATTCATCCCTCTCAACATCACCTCCTTACCATTTGTACCTATAAGTGAAAATTCCAAATCCCGATAGTTCACTATATGAGTCCCAATTGAAAAAATTCATTAGGCCCCTAATACCACATGGGAGTCTAGGAAATCTACTACAAAAAAATTATTTGTAATCATGTAGTTTCCCATTGTTAGACTCATATTAGGAACTATGTTGTTGCATTCCATCTAGTTGTGCTCCTTCTTCCCATGAATAAACACTGTAAATCCTCCAAAGTCTTCAGTTTTCAATCCTCTTCTTGTCACAAATTATGCATCATGAAGTTGTGGGAGGCCCACATCAATCAACATGATCACCTTTTCCCCTTGTATGGTGCCCCTGATCCGAAGAGTGTGATAGCTTAGAGCCCCTATAAGAGAAGCAATGATTCCTCCATGGGTCTCCTCTTACACTAACCCCATTCCTTTTTATTCTCCTTGATCCGACTCTAATTATTCTCCCTCATCCTCACTCTCAAAAAATACTTCAATATAGTGGGCCTTTCCCTTGGTACATTGATGCCTAGTGCCCAAGGTTCTTGACAGGAGAAGCATAACCTCTTATTCATGAGGTTTTTCATGGTTTCATCATCCAACTTGTTCTTCCCTGACTACTCCTTTTTCTATTGCTTGACCTCTTTCCCCATTTGAGGAATAATTGGCTTAGGTGGAAACCTAGTCTTTGGTATTCCATCCTGCATATCCCTTTCCCTTCTAATTGCACCTTGCAAGGTTTCATATTTGTGGGCTCTTACCCATCCATTTAGGGTCTTTGACAAGCCTTCTATGAACAACATGACTATCCAAGTCATTGAAAGGTTAGTGGAAATCACCAATCTCTGAAACTAATTGATATAGGCTTTGAAACTTCATGTTTTTAGAAGCTAGTTTAACTAAGGAAAATTTTAGGGGCTAATATTCATAGGTTGGGTAATTTTCCAGGTTTTTCCCAAAAAAAATTGCCAATTTCCAATTTTTTGTAAAAGTTATTCGCCCAAATTTTATAGTATAAAATTATTTTACCTAAAAAATTGCCAAAAAATTGTATAGAATATTATAAAATTATTATAGATCAAAGTGTTCCCAAACATTTTGTAATTTGCATATTAGGGACTAGTAAGATTCACCAATGCTTCTAAACTTTAACATAAATTTCCATGCTTGGAATTTTCCCTGAGTTTAACTCCTTGAAGTACAACTAAGTTTCCTTTCTCTCAAATATCTCTATCAACCTCTACATAGAATTTGTATAGGAAGTGATGTTTGTATTCCCTAGTGTGGTCATTTTATGTTGCCACCATTCGTGTGCTTCTCCATCAAGATGTAGAGTGGTGTATTTGATAACATCCATCTCATGCATGGGGTTAAGCTAGAAATATGTGTCCAACTTTTGCACCCATGATCTAGTTGAACATTTTGTTAATCCATCAAAATAGGGAAGAGTTATTTTCCTCACAACGTTTTGCAGATTTTGGTTTGGCTGAGAACCACCATATGTTGTTGCCTTATTCTGTTGTCTTCTCCTCATAAAATAATAATCATTTACGGAAAAAGCCGCCTTTACTTCATGAGGTAATGTTTGGTACTCCCTTATCGATGTTGTAATTGTCACCACTATGGGTGAGAAGGATTCCTGCTCCCTCGAAGAATCATCCAAAAATTATGGCATAGTAGGTATGTTGACATAAATGTGTGGGCTATTTTGGGGATTGGTATGCATATGTGTATTTCCGTTCCCACCATATTGTGAATCACCTTCTCCAATGTTGCTATGTTGGTTAGAATTTCTAGTTTATTATGGCACAATTTGATGAGTAGCTGCATTATTGTCTCTCGGGTTGTGGCAATCTTATCAAGGGCACACCCAATCCTTGAATATTTATTGTATCCCAATAGTTCTTCTTCGTGGTCATCTCATTCTTCAGAAATGTCCTCTGGATCTTTTTTGGTCTTATGGTTTCACTTATGTCTCTTCATCCTCTCCAACCAATGGAAATTCCCCTTGGTGTTCCTTTGGTTCTCCTTGGCATCACATCCCACAAATAGCCAAGAATGTGGCTCTGATACCAATGTAAGATTCCCTTATTTTTGCAGCCTTCAAACAATTACTATATTTGCAAAGAAGTGAATTTTTCAAAATGTAAGAATGTAAAATCAACACCCTTGGAGCAATTATTTATTTATAATATTAATAGGGGTACATTTATTCAAAAAATAGTGGATAAGAATTAAAAAAATAATAGGTATCCTCACTATGAAATCACTCCCAAATTAAATCCTTTCAAAGTGTTGGGACCCTATACGACTTCACCAAATTGACAAAGTGAATAATATCAACTTCGTTCCTCATCTAGCTATATATATATATATATATATATATATATATATATATATATATGCATCCTACATGTAAATGGTTTTGCATGGTGATGAGCCCCATAAATGGGTAATTATATGGGCTCATTTTGCCTCCTAACATAGTTGAATCAACCATTCTGTTAGCTTATTGCATGTTTTTTTATTATATTTATTCTTATGGAGTGAGTTGAGTTAGTTATGATGCCATGTGGTCTAATATGTGGTTAATGCAAATTTTTGTTGAATTTTGAAGACAAAGTCAAAGATTCAATGGACAATTGGTAGCGATAATTCGAAGTGGAAAAAGGAGAGGATTTATAGGAGAAAATCCCCCTCATTTATTATTCTCCACTTCGAATTCCCCTTCAGGCAGCTCGGAGTACAAACAGTCAAATCAATTCACTAGGAGGCAGCCGAGCAAGTGGAGGATAACTGATGTTTATCCCGAGTTTCAGGAGCCAAGCCTCCTTGAATTTAAGGAAGTTGTTGGGAGCTTCAGTTGTATAAGTAGACAGGCCTAGGGCCTCACTAGGGTCAGATTTTTGTTGTACTTTTTCTATTGTAAAACTTTGCTCAACTTCGAGCTTACTTTTGTGGACAATTTCATGTAATCCTATTACTGTTTTGATAATAAAGATGAGATCCTTTTTGAGCTAGCACTGAGTTACCTCAGAGGGCTGAAGCTCTTGGGTTAGGGCCCAATCCAAGCAACCAAGCTCCTCTTTGTTTGTATTTATATGCTTTGTTTTAGTTTATGGATTAGTTGCTGCTAGATGAATTTCTTTCTTGGTAAATAATAGGTTGTTTTTGATGGTTTAGTAGTTTTTTTTCATTTGTGTTTTCTGTAGCAGGTTAAGCAGTGATAGAAAGACGATTCAAAAGGTTAGAAAAAGTGCCTTGGCCTCTTTTCCTCCCTTTGGGACTATGAATTGAGGCAAAGACCCTCTGGCTGCCCCAAAAACATAGACTTTCCTTCTCCATAGGATTTCTAGTGTTTGCAAGTGTGTTAGAAGGTTAATGCTTTGCTTTAGATCTCTTCCACCATGCTCATTTCTGTATTTGCAATAAGTCTTCTTCCATGCTTTCTTTTCTTGTAGCATTGCTCAGCATTCACTTCCATGGATCATAGTTTAGACTAGCTTGATGCAAAATTCTGTTTTTTAGATGTACTCACTTCCTTGCTTGCTTGATTTCATTGGTTGACTATCAATTCTTTTGTAGAAGATATCTCCTCACAGTAGGTCAGCCTATCAACCATCACATTCTCTCTTTGATCCATGCCCTACAGGTCGCCCAAAGTTCACCTCAAATCTACCTTAGTTTTCTGCATTTTTCCATAGGACTTCTTCCTCTCTCCCAATCATCTTTCCCTCTCCTAGTGATTCTTGGTGGACCCTAGGCACCCTAACACATCATCCCAACCTTCACCTACCTTTTCCACCCACTCTCACACCCTCAAAACCTTCAAAACTGCTCTTGGCATCCTCCTGTAGACCTCCTGTAGACCTCTTGTAGATCCCCTGTGTCCTCCTGTAGATTTTCCTGTAGGCTTTCTTTTGAAGGCCGAGTGTGGGAAAAGCCTCTAGAAGGCCACCCGAGACCTCCTAGGACCCATCCACACCATCCTACATCCCCACAAAGCCCAAAGTCTCCCTTCAACACCACCTATTCGCTTCCACCTTCACACACAATAAAATACATGCCTGTCAATTTCACATAAAAATACATAAAAATCCAAAAAGATGTTTTTTGCTCATTTACTTCTAGAAATAGCATGAGTAGATGTTGTTTACTTCCTTGAGTAGGTAATGGAATTCATTTCATGGTTTTCATAGTGCTTTCTGCAAAAGTAGGATTAGTTGGTTAAGTAGGGTTTTCTAGGTTTACTTTACATTTCAGTGTTTTTCCTTTCTGCAAGTAGAGTAGCCTCTATAGAGTAAGCTTTCCTTTCTTTCATCACATATAGAGCTTCTTCTGGAATCCATAGAAGTTTGCTTGAGCTCCTAGTGATCTTGCGCCAGCTGACCAAGTGACAGCCTGCAGTAAGAACTAGTACTTGTGCATACAACACCGTCGCTTCCAAGTTTGTTACGAACTACCGGGTTGATAAGAGTAAAGTAGGCAGCGCAGGAGGTGCAGCATTATTGCTGCAATAATGGTGCTCACCACTTTTTGGCACTGTTGCCACGGACGCATCAAAGTATTTTGTGATTACTACTTTCTTCTATTTTCTATCGCAACATTCTGTTAAATAGTTCATTTCAACAAAAGTAGAATAGTCATTTCTTTCAGCTTCTGCATTTCCTTGTTTTCCTTTTCAATTCTGCAAATTTCATTTCAGCAAGAGTAAGATAGCCATTTCTTTTAAGTTCTACATTTCCTTGCTTTCTTTTTCAATTTCGCAAATATCATTTCAACAAGTTCATTTCAGTTAGTTGCAATTTGTTTTGTTCACTCCATTTCAGTTTTGCAGGTACAATCAGTATGAAAAAAAACAAAAACCAACCAAAAATATTTCGTTTCATGCCTTGTAGGAATAGAGATAATTCAGGAAAATTCTTGCCCAACACCCACACTACCTCACATAGCCAACCTTCTCTCTTCTTCGGTGGCAGTGATCAAGAAGAACCTTTAGGTGAACAACTAGAGATATTTGGAGAACCTATAGGGGAAGAAGAAGAAGAAAACATCCCTCCTGAGCTAATGGCTAAAAACAGAAATGCTAGGGGGAATGGAGAGAGAATAGAGGGTACCTTTCCCATTAGGGAGACCAATGGGGACACTAAAATGAATAATATAAGCCCTTTAGGCCTACCTCACTTCCATGGTTTGACTACAGAAGATCCTGACACCTTCTTGTTTGAGTTTGCTGTCATCTGTCGAACTTATGACTATGCAGAAGACGAGAAAAAGTTGAAGCTATTACCTTCTACTCTGAAGGATGTAGCATTGCACTAGTTCATGGGGTTACTTGGCAATAGCATCACAACTTGGGCTCAAATGTAGCAAGCTTTTAATGACAAGTACCGAGACTACTGTAGGTCAAAAGATACCACAGAAGAAATCTTTTGAATGACCATGGGAAGTGATGAATCCTTGGAAGATTCTGAAGAGAGGTTCCAGCTCAGCTACAAAAGGGCTAGGGGTACACTTGACACTGAATCTATGAAGTTGGTCTTGCTCAGGGGAATTTTGGAAGACCTTCTAGAAACCCTCCTGTTATCGGGAAATCTAGTGTCCACTCGGAGCTGCTAGTCCCACTAAGACGGGTAGCTATCTTAGAAACAAACAAACTAAAACTACTTTCGCTTTCCTTTATGAGAAGTAGACAAGAGGGGAACAAAGGATACCAACCTCAGTCTTGCGCTTGGTTCCTTGCTTGGTTCCTCTCCCTTTTGACAGATCTTTGCCACTCCTTCCTGTGATAAAAGAACAACTGACCAAGGTGAAAAATGAATGATCTAATAACTTTGGCTATGGTTCCATTTTGACTGCTTTCACCTTGGAAAAGATCCCACTGATGCAGCCACATTACATTTCACTTGGTTTGCCACCGCCGACTGAGCCACGGATGTAAAGATGGGTTGACCTTATGGCCCGACATGCTGGTCAATCTCAGGTTTCTTTCGCTGATGCTTTCTTTGAGTGGTTCAACTGTTAGGATATGGTTTACGCTGAGTGTCCATATGCCGGTATGGATTTCCGGGGTGACCCAGGTTTGGTGCTGCCAGGTGGTGAGCAGTGGGGTGTTATAGTTAAAATTTCTAACCATATCCCTGTTTATTGCTTTTATAATGTTCTTGTGTTTTCTTTTATCAAGACTAATCAAAACTCATGCGCTCATGCAGATATTGGACCAGTACGACCAGCAGTGTGCCTGAGAGCACCAGTTGATGCTCTAGCAGGAGAGGCCATAAGGAGTGCTGTCCTTCGTGACCTGAATGTGGCCGAGACTCTTGTAGTGTTACAGGATCAAATCGAGGACTCACTCTCGGTATCCCAGACGTGAAGACCGACAAGCTGCCTTTGAGATTATAGCGATGTACTACTGGCGTGCCGAGTCGATGGACTAGGCTTTTATGCATGATTGCACAGGCGGTGACTTATTAGCACCAGCACCATGAAACTAGGGTGCCCCCTAGTATTTTGAGTTTTTGGGTCATTTGACCGATTTGGTCTTGGTCACAGAACACTATGTATAAACCATAAATAGTTATATATATTTTTGATTTTCAGAGCTTTATTTTGGTTAAGTTATATGATCCTGATGCAAATATTGATGAAATTCTTTCTTTTATAAATGTCGCAGATGTTTGTCTAACACATAATTTTCCAATAAGTCTGTTAATGTGTTTAAGTTTATGGAAATATGTTGATATTGAATAGAATCGAACTGTCTTTCCAAAATCTTGACCCTTAGGAACATGCGATAGATAGCTGGATTCTGCATGGAATAGATACCGGTGAGCTGTAGAATGACGAGTTGTGAGTCTAGCCTGACGACAAGTCGGCATATGCCATGTGCAATGGCATCAGAGAGGAGCTCTATCAACACGCTGTATTCAGCGATGTTGTTCGTTGATCGACCGATACATATCCCTCTGAAACTCACTAGCTCATCGCTTGGATCAAAGATGGCCCAGGCCGCGGAAGATAGGTTTCGTGAACTATGACTCGCTCTATCAGCATATCCAACACATGATTCCAATAGGTTCGACATTTGCAACAAAATGAAAAAGCAGATTACCTAACCAAAACGATTGCTCTTAGCAAAAACAAAAATGTAACAAAATCATAGAGGTTACTATACTGAGTCAAGCATAGTAACGCTTAAGGTACAACCCATTGTGGGGTTGCGCCAGCGGAATCCCATCATAATCTACTAACTCGTAGGATCGTTTTGCTAATACACACTTAACAATATAGGGGCCCATCCATAGAGATTTGAACTTACCTGCTCCCAACTTATCGGATTCTTGGTCGTAAAGTAAGACTAGGTCACCTTCTGAGAAGACACGGGGTTTGACATTTTTGTCAAACTGTGCCTTGACTCATTTCTTATGTGCTTCGTTAGCCGAGGTGGCATCATGACAGGTTTCATCCAGTAATTCCAAGAAACGAGCCTCTTCTTCTGAAGTTCCGGGGAGAAGGTTGACTGCAAGTTTGAGGGACGAGATTTCGCACTGGGTTGGCAAGATTGCTTCCAAGGCATACACCAATTGAAAGGGCGTAAACCCGGTTGCATTCCTTACCGATGTTCGGTATGCCCACAAGGCTGAGTACAGGATTAGGTGCCAACTCCGTTTATGGACTCCAATCATCCTTTACAGCATGCGCTTCAGGACTTTGTTGATTGCCTCAACTTGACCGTTAGCTTCCGGATAATACAGAGTAGAGCTGTCGTGGGACAGTCCTAATTTAGCAACCAACTCAAACATCATGTGATTGTGGAAATGTGATCCATGATTTGTCACTATAGCTTGTGGAATACCGAATCTGGAGACTACATGATTGAAAAAGAATAGAGCAATCGTTTCACCACTGTTGTTTAATGTAGGCATCGCCTTGGCCCATTTCGTAAAATAGTCAACTGCGACTATGATATACCCATGCCCACCGGTCGAGGTGGGGTTACATGTCATGAAATCTATGCCCCATTTGGCAAATGGCCCAACAGCAACTACTGGCTGTAGAGGTGCAGTGGTATTTTGGTTTTGCGATCGAAGATTTGACAATCATGGCAACTTCTGACTGCGTTTATGCAATCTTTGAACATTGTTGGCCAGAAGTATCCTACTCGTAAAATATTTTGAGCCATAGAGTAACCAGATTGATGCCCCCCACATGCGCCTGAATGACAATCATTCAGGACTTTTTCGGCCTCCTGAATGATTTATTAATATGAAGAATAGCAAAGAGGATTACAACCCATTGATCTGACCCAGCGTCATCCTCTCAGCATGAAAGCCCTTCTTCACCTCATGAAAAGCTTAGATCACCCAACACTATGATGTTCCACCAAGAAACCAACAACACTTCCTTACAAAATACAAGATTTCAACCTCTGGATCTCTGTGATGAGGGATCCATATATAGATGTTTGCAGGGGGTTGAGTCAGCTTCTGGGATTTTGATTAGTGTCCTCTCTCTGATAGTTCTTGGTTCCACTTGGAGATTTATGATCTCTTACTTATCCTTGGGCGAATTCAGAGAGGCAAGTGTCATAGGAGAAGTTTCTGGAAGATTCCATGATCATCCACCTTGCAAATTGTCTCTGCCATTTGTCTACTCTCACTCATTGCACCCTACAGAAGGGATTTCTAGTATGCATCGCACCTTTTACACTAAGTAGGTGAGATGTGTTAGTGTCGGTCTTGAGCCCTCCATCGGTGATCAATAACTCTTTGCATATGCATAGGTAGGTGTCTCATTAGTGTCAGTTTTGCATCCCGCTAGGCATGCCATAAAACTGAATGGAGGGCTGGTCTTTGTTCCCTTCTTGGCTTTGCTGGATCAGATCATACCACAATGAAATTGAGTCATGTTTGTTTTTATTTTTGTCTTGAGGTCCCAGGTCTTAGGTCTAGGGTTTTGAGTCAAAATCACTGCAAGGTCATGAGTTCAAGTTCAGTGAGTGCCCAGCAAGCCAGAAGGAGGTATGTACATATGTTTCATTGTTATTTTCATTAGCTACAGGTCATTTAATGCCTTGGATTTAAAAACCCTGTTTTTAAGTCCAAGGTCATGAGAAATTTGCAAAAATAAAGAAATTTTCAAAAGTTCTCCAAAATGCCGGCAACAACCCTGGTTCATTCGCCACAGTCCATCAGATGGTCAACCTGCAAAAAGAACGGAGTCAAACGCCTCAAAAAGCTAATTTCAGGACAAAATCAACTCAAAAACAGTGTTAAAGAGAATGCAAAAGTGAAAACATTATAAAGTGGGTTTTTCAAGTTAATTTTTTCAAATGTGAGCATATAAAGGCAAATTCCCTCTTTGAAGAGCCTCATTATGCATTTGAAGGCAAGAAAACACAAGGAGAGAGGCAAGAGGGCGAATTTGGTAAGTTTTAGCAGTTTTCAGGTTTTTTGAGGGTGTGCGACCACTCCACCAGGGTGCGCGACCACCTGGGAGGTGCGCGACCACTCCAGCAACATTTCCCTGTGTTAATTTGGTCGGGCGCGACCACTCGAGGGGGGCGCGACCACTCGAGGCTGGTGCGCGACCACTCGACCAGCTTGCTCCAGAACCCTCCAGAAACGCATCAAAACTTCAAATTTCTTCGTGTTGGCTCGTGATTGGAGTGCGGTAGGCTTCCCTTCCAATGTTTATGATGGTGCCATGGATGGATAACTTATTTATGGTCATTCTTTATCATGCAAAATTATGAAAAGATAGGTTAAGTGATTTTTTTGTTTTGCAAGCATTATGCTAGGGTTATTGTTTGTTCTTCAAGGTTTTTTATTCCTTCATTTCCCTCCATGGTTTCCCATCATTATGCACAAATGTCAGAGTGTTAATTTATTCAATCTCATTTGCAAGTAATGCTAAACCCCAGCTCAATTTCCTAAAAACCCTAATCCCTCCCTAAAACCCTATTCAAACCCTAATTTCTCCCATACAAACCTACCAAAACCCTAGTACTATGTCACACAGCAAATATATATGTAAAAAACACAGCAAAAAATGAAAAGAAACATTTTGAAAAGAAAAATATGATGGCGAGAGGCATGCACATGAATATCATAAAAAACAGAGTAATGTAATTATGCATAGCCTAGTAAAAGACATGAGCAAAACAGATATGTTGTTGTATAAATATCAGAGGTTAGATAGCTGTGGGAGTGTCCATGACAAAGTTTATCAATGTACTAGTGGTCAAAATGAACAGTTTGCTGTGCTAGGGTTTGCACAAGGGCATGATACATCTCCCTAATCCCAAAACTCTGTTTTCCTACCCTTCCCTTCACCAAAACCCTAATTCAATTGCTCTATCTCTTCCTAAAAGTCCCTATGCAATTGAAATCCCTTTCCCTTTGTCAAAGCATGTAACAAAGCCTCATTTCTCCTATGACAAAAACATTCATGAAACTGCAAGTATTGTCTAAGGACCTGCTGTCATAAAGTATAGTTGGCAGAGATTGTTAATGTGTTCCCTAGTCCCAAAACCCTAATTTCCTTTCTCCCTCCATCTCCCTAATTCCCTACTGTCATAAAAACCCTTCCCTTCCTCTATGATCAAATAAGTAAAAATCCATGTTTCCCATTAACATCAAATGTTGAAAAACAGAGTATGCTCATGAAAGACATTCAAATACAAAATACCAAGGAGCAGCTTGTTAATTGTTCATAATTGATGCTACCCTATTCCCCTATGCTCATGCCCTCATTCTCTCCATGATGAAAATTTATATTGTCCTTTCCCTTGGTGATCATAACACCTATTTTCCCTAATAAAGTATTTATTTGCAAATGATGAGAGATGGGATAACATGTTTGACATTGTGTGAATTATTCCTTAAAAGTTCCCTGTTTTTATATATTTTCCCATTCCTTATGAAAAAGTCCCTCCCCTAACATTTCCCTCATGATTTTTTCCCCTTGAAAATAGCATACTTCTCAACATTTTGCAGGCAGGGCAGCAAGTCAACTTTGCCTATTTTCTCCACCTTGCTCAATAACATCATGTCAAACACTAAAACTAATGAGCAAGGTGATGACCGGTCTTCTTCTACGGAGGTTGAGACACAACAGAGGCCTCGTAAGGGTGGCAAAGGTGGTCATCATAAAAGAGAGGAAGGATGCATGTTTGCAAGGCAAAGATGAAAATATTCCAAAGAAGGTTGACCGAAGCTCTTGGGAAGAAGAAGAAGGCCAATCCACTCCGTATCTTGGCCGAGGCTTCTTTCACTCACCATGGTACTCATTAGCCTTCATCCAGTAGCAAAATCAAAAAATTTTGAGAGTTTTGGAGCATTTTGGAAAATTTTTGGAAATTTACAGGTTTTTGCCTGTGGAGTGGTCTCACCCCCCGCGCGACCACTCAGGAGGACTGCTCAGAATCACAAAAAGTTGACATTTTTGGAAAGGGCATGCAAAAACTAGAATTACCTATACTTGGGGTCAACTTGATTTTGAGATTTGGGCCTCCAAAAGCTCAGAATACATCAAAATTTTGACTTTCTGCCCACTTTTTGAGTTGCAGAAAGTGACCTTGGGAGAATTGACTTTTGAGGGGTCAGATCAACTCCAAATCTAGAAATTCCACTTGGGATGGAATGTAGACACACAGAGCTTTCCAATGCGCCATCTTGCACTTGATTTGGACAACTGGAACCCATTCAAAAAGTGCTGCAAAGGGGCGCGACCACTCGAGCAGGGGACGCGACCACTCGAGCTAAAATTGCCAGTTTTGACTTTTCAGGCCTGCAAAATCTGTTTTTACCTTGGTTGATCATTTGTACCTGTAAATGATGGATGTATGGATAATTTTCATGGCACATTGATAGATTTAATCTCTCTTAACCCTTCTAGAAGCTTCCTTGATGTAAATAGTGAATATTTAATGCATGGATGAGTTAGCTAAGTTTTAGAGGCAAGTTGTTTTGACTTCCTATTATCTAGTGCTTAGTTTAGAATTAGTTCAAACTGCTCCTAGGAAGCTGAGCTCGACCACTAGAGGTGGGGAAAGGAGTTAGATGGTCTATATTATGCCTTCTCTTGCTCATTTTCATGGTTGGACTCTTGTGGGAGAAGCATTATTGTATATTGTACATCTATTACTGCAACTTAAGGAAAAGGAAGGCCAGGGTTTTGCAGACATCATTGTGGATTCTTGTGGATTGTTGTGTTGATGGTGTGTTCTATACATGTTATTGTAAGTGTGTTTATGTGTTCCATCTCTTTCTTTGCTGCTAATTGAACAGATGAAGTGATAAAGTTTGAATTCATGCATGCCATGCTCAGCTTTTAATTTTGTTCAATATCTATGTTTTCCACTGTCTAAAGAGGATTCAAAGTTGTTGTTTGCCCTCTTTAGCTCCTCCTCTATCATTCCTGATCATCCATCTCAGATTAAGGCATCAGCACTCACTCCTACCTTGCCCCAAAGATCCCCCTGCAAAAACTGAGCCCAATCCCCGCACCCTAAATTACACTCCCTCCAATTGCCACCAAAAACCCCAAAAATCTTTAAATCAACCCCCCTTATCAATTTACTAGCCTAAAATCTTTATTCCTAATTGGTCAGCTTATCATATTGAAATATCTACCGAATTTGACTCGAGAGAGCCTTCTCATACCTCGTAGGGCTAGCTACGAGGTGAAATGGTTTGATGTAGCCTTGAGAGTTTGTCTATCTCAGCCTAGGTGAATTCCAAGCGCTAACAAGATGCATCGCACCTTTAGCACTGAGCAGTTTGTATGGTCCAGTTTTGACCAGTTTTGAGCCGTTTTCCATGGAGAACTTCTGGGAGACGATGTAATCAGCTGACCTTGATACTTTAGGGTGTGAAACAACACTTTTAGGGACTTAGAAGCCCTTGGTCTATAGACATGTATGATTGGGGTTGTAGTGCCCAAAAATGTCTATAACAGTTTCCCCCTAAAGCATGAGGTCGTTAATCTTTTCATGTTGGGTGAAATGCTTTATCATGAGGATCTGATGTTTTTCGAACTGGAAGGCAACCTGTAATAAGATACAATACAGTACATTATCTTCATAATATTTTCATGATTTGGCTAAGGTGGGCATTCCCATGCTCAACTTTATAAATTCATTTCATGTGCACAGGACAGACAACCATTTGTGAGGCAGATTGATGATTCTGATAGAGCCATCATCCTTTGATTCGGATGATCATCTGTGCAGCAATAGTGTACATTTGATGTCTTTATTTTCCTGAATATATCATAGCTCGGATGGATGAAACTAGATCTGGGGTCTTCAAACTCGTCCAATCTTCGCCCGAAGTACAAGTCGATCCATGTGAAAGATGTTCTAGAGTCAAACATGGAAAGACATCGCCTGATTATCAGCCAATGATGTAAGCTATTAACAGGTGCGAGAGGAATCACTGATAATGATGATGACCCTCAAGGTACGAGAGTACAATTCACCTGGTGTGAAAAAGGGACTTGGCGTCGAACACCACGTAAAATCTTTCAGTCGAAGGCCATTGATATAAACCTGTCACCAGAAGTGAGAAACTTGCCATTGAGGCATGCAAGCTTCAAAGTACTGAAAGGGGTGTTCCTATATCAGCTTCTTGGATAATGAGCTGGTGTCGACAAGAAGTGACCCGTCGTAGGAGGGCCTTAATGAATCCCACATCTACGATGTGGAATGGAGAAAAGATTTTGTGGAGGTGAAAACGATATGATGATACAAGGTTCAAGGTGGTAGTCATGAAAGAATGGAGCGTGAATGATTTGCAGCGGATGAGACACAAGATGGGTTGGTGAATTCTCTGAGCGACTTCTCTTGAACATTTCGGTGACACTGAAATGGATTGGTAGTGTTATCCCCAAAGATGGATGGTACGATGGACCAATGGTAATATGACCGGTGAACGAAATAACCCAACCCAACTCAGACATGGAGTGAAAGTGTCGTGTTCAAGAGTGACTTGCTACCAATAAAGTTCCTTCAAGTTTTCTTCCCAATTTTTTCCCAGTCATTGCTGACCAGTACCTCTTTATTTTTATCAAGCTTGAGGAGGGTAACATATTCTTGTTCTATAATTTGCCCTTCGGGCAAACCCGTCGCTATGTTTTAACGAGCCTAGCGACAGTGAAACTTGTTCTTGTCTATATTGACAAGTTTGTCGCTATTGGTTTTAACGAGTTTAACGACAATGATAACTCGGTCCTTTTTCAATTTTAGAGAGTCTAAAAAGGGACAGAAAGGAAACTCCAATAATCCTTTTTCGTCATATAATCCCTTAAGTCTGAAAAAGTATAAAATAATACGAAAGGGATGAATTTTCGATAGTTTTAACGAGCCGAATAAGACAAGCGCTCGATCTTTTTGTGTAATAATCCCTCAGGTCCAAAAAGATTAAAATCTAGAGGAGGGATAACACTTCCGATACCTTTAATGAGCTGGAGAGGCCAGTTTCTCGGCAATCTTTTCATATTTTACGAGTCAGATGAAAAGAGCTTAAAGGAGACTCGTTTTTTGAGGAACGAGTGATAATTTCGGGTAGCAGCTGATTCCAGGTAAGGTTTGGAATTTTCCAATCACGACAATGTCACAAGGATGGCTAATAGAATCACTCGTCGCAGTTGTTCCTCAAAAGGGTAAACAATCAAATGGAGGCGTATGATCGGCTAAAACAGAGTGGAGGTGATGGTGAGAACACGACCAAGGCTCAAAAGCTGATGATAATGCATTCACAATGGTTATTTATCGGAGGTTGGTTCATTTTTTAATGAGCTTAAACTCTGGGGGAACATTTTCTCATTGCTAGGTTTAATCTTTAACGAGCTTGAAATTTTCGTAAAACTACTCGTTGCTAGTTTTATTTTTTAACGAGCTTGAACTTTGCGGAAACATTGCTCGTGTTAGGTTTCATGTTTACACAAGCTTAAAACGAAAAAACTATGCTCGTTATAGGTTCACATGCCCCCAGCATAATGACGCAAATCGAGGTGCATGCCCCCCAAGCTTCATTACATTCAACGCAGTGGTTGGAATGAAGGTTTACCTTCGAGATCTTTGAAAGACTCGACTTGGAAATGGAGTTGTTTCATTTTTTAATGAGGTTGACATAGTAAAAGAACTATCCTCATTACTCCTTGTTTCATTTTTTAACGAGGTCGACACGAGATAAGAACCATCCTCAGAATCCACCATATTTACAGTATTTGATAGAAAATAAAAAACTGAAGGATGATTAAGGTCGCTGGAATAATCTTCGTGGTAATTCGGAAGATGGGAATGATGGTGGTAATCTTCCCATGGTGCCTCTCCTATAATTATTGACTGAATGATTCCTTCGTCTGTAGAATGTACATGTGACCAAGGATCTGAAGAGGTACCATATTCCTTAGACCTATCTATCCAAACACTCGATGAGCGTTGATTTGGGTTTGTCCCCCAGGCCAAGAAAATTGATTGCTACAATATTTCTAAAATGGCGATGATCCATGTTGTCAAAATGTCTAGGATCTTTTGAATCTTTTAGATATAGAAGATACCATATTGCAGGTTTCCACCGTGGCCACTTCCGCCAGATTGTTTGGAGGCGGTAGGGCAAAAGTACCCATCAATATAGGGTCTTTTAGCAGGCCTACTCCGATATTTTGAAGTGAATGAGAGTTTCTATGGATCATCGGAATGCTTCCCGTAACTTGTGAACTGTTGGGGATAAATGTTTGCTGGTAAACAATTGTAATTCCTCCTTGGAAGGGAAATGCAATCTTCCTAAAGTATGTCAACACAACGACAGCCATAGCATATATCCAGGGCCTTCCAAGTAGGATGTTGTAATCGAGGTTTCCGTCGATAACTTCAACATCAATTTCTTCTGTTTTGCCCCCCAGTTCGACTTGCAAGTTACTTAAAATCCCGTATGGGGTGTATGTTCATCCATCAAATGCTTTTAATGTCGTTGATGATCGCGACAAGGGTGGAGATCCTAAAGTTTTCTAGCAACTCATCAACATAATACATGTAGATGCCCCCTCATCAATAATTGTTCGATGAACAGTTTTGTTGAGGGCTTTCACTTGAATTAGGAAAGCTAGTTGAGCTGGTAACTGAGGGTCATATCCTTTATGATTAAAGGCCACAAGATTGGAATCTGATGGGTCAATCCCACCTATTGCTGATAATAAAGCCTGCTTTTGGGAGGGGCAATTTTTGCAGTACCTCAAGTGTCGACATAGCGGATGACGATTGGGCCAGATCCTCCACTGTATTATAATGCTGTGCTGCTCTGGCACGAGGATTAAATGTCGATTTGTGTACTACTCCCTTTAGCGGTTTTATCGCTAGTTCAGGAATGATGGGTGGCACAACTTTAGTCGAAGTTGTTGTCAAACTACTAGGTTGATCATTAGCCTTGTTGTTCGACAGCTGTGGATTCCCATAATCTTTATTCCTTGTCGATATCCAAGCATCATTTTGTTGTTTTGAAATGGACAACATAAGCACTTGGGATGGGGAAGCATTGTCACTAGCAACCAGATTGGTTCCCGGGTTTGGAAATGGATCAGTCAATACTGCTGAGGTTTTTGAACTCTTAAAGAGTTTCTTAACTTCAACTTTATGTGGACAATCTCTCGTCCAATGATCCTCATCACATATTTGACACCCCGATGGAGGTTTCTTTTGCCCATAAGGGTTTGCGAAAGATTTTTTAGGAGATGAATCATCCTTTTTCTTCTTTCTCCCTTTATTTTTCTTCTTGCCTCCTGGTTGCTTTGGTTCTTTGCCTTTGTCAGTCGACACAGCATTTACCTTTGGGGTGAGAAGTTCTTCATTTGCATTTTGACTAGAAACCGTACGAGCTTTCTTTGAAGCAGCTTTTACGGTTTTCGTGCTAGTCGTACCTATCACGCCATCACCAGCATGAGAGTCTTTGTTTGATTTAGGAGGAGGAGGAACAGAGAATTCTGGTCTAGGAGCGTCAGGGATTTTATCATAGAGCGTGCCAGACTGAGTATAGATCAAGTCTAGATATTGCGCACGAGCAATGACTTGCTCTTTAGTGACGACTCCTCCTTTTGCCACATCTTCTGTAATAGAAGGTAACAATGACTTAATAAGCCATTCAGCTAGCAGCTGATCAGGAACATATGTTTTCACCATTCCACGATGACGTTGTCACTCATGAATATGATCGGATATGTGAGTGGCCGTCGTTTGTTTGAAATTGGTAAGAAGTTCTATTCCCGTTTCATACCTTATGGGTAACTGAAAATGGGTTAAAAAGGTTGTGGCTAGGGTGCTGAAGTTATCGAATGAAGCTCTAGGCAATTCGATATACCATTTTGCTACTAGACCAGTTAACGTTCGCTGAAAAAGGCGAAGCCTGATCGAATCATCATTGAGAGTCTTGGACAAACACCACAAATGAAAGGTCATCACATGATTCGATGGGTCTTCACCCGGATTTCCATTAAATTTAGGAATATTTGACGGAAGTTTATGTGGAATCGCCGGCCACCAAGGGGCGTAAGCAATTGGATCGTTTGTTAGCCGATTTAGATCTGGTAACTCTAAAGTCGCCACAAAGGGCAACTATTGATTCAGGTTCGGTGAAGCATACCCAGGATAAGATGGGATTGCTTGAGCAGTTGGTCTTTGCATACCAGCATAATGCATTTGATGCTGATAACTTTGGTAAGGTTGATGGGCATAACCATTATGATATGATTGATGTTGACCGTTTTGAATGTACGGCTGCCCATTACTTGCAAATATTTGTTGCTCAGATCCACGGTAAACTTGTTGGAATTGCAGTTATTGATATTGCATCAGCCATGGTTGTGAAGCCATTTGTTGTTGTCCAATACTGGCTATTTGATCAATATGAGGGGTAATGGTACCCGTTTGAGCCTGGGTCATTCTACTTAAGGAACCACTAATTGGTGATTGTGGTGGCGTCATAGAGACAAGAGGCTGTTGTATTACAACTTGAGAAACTTGAGGTTGGCATACAACAGGCAACGCTTGTACTTGCGACACTGTTATCGGGAAATCTAGTGTCCACTCGGAGCTGCTAGTCCCACTAAGATAGGTAGCTATCTTAGAAACAAACAAACTAAAGCTACTTTCGTTTTCCTTTATGAGAAGTAGATGAGAGAGGAGCAAAGAATACTACCCTCAGTCTTGTGCTTGGTCTCTTGCTTGTTTCCTCTCCCTTCCGACAGATCTTTGCCGCTCCTTCCTTGCTTACCCCACTTCAAAGAGCACCTGTAGAGTCAAAGCAGCATAACACTATCGAAGTATAGAGATCTACAGTCATAAAAAATATAGAAACAGATATATATTGACCACACAAATGCATATATCATCAAACATACAAGAGTGTGGAGGAAAACTCGAATAGCTTTATTAATATAAAGAATAGCAAAGAGGATTACAACCCATTGATCTGACCCAGCGTCATCTCTCAGCATGAAAGCCCTTCTTCACCTCATGAAAAGCTTAGATCACCCAACACTATGATGTTCCACCAAGAAACCAACAACACTTCCTTACAAAATACATGATTTCAGCCTCTGGATCTCTGTGATGAGGGATCCATATATAGATGTTTGCAGGGAGTTAAGTCAGCTTCTAGGATTTTGATTAATGTCCTCTCTCTGATAGTTCTTGGTTCCACTTGGAGATTCATGATCTCTTACTCATCCTTGGGCGAATTCAGAGAGGCAAGTGTCACAGGAGAAGTTTCTGGAAGATTCCATGGTCATACACCTTGTAAACTATCTCTGCCATTTGTCTAATCTCACTCATTGCACCCTACAAAAGGGATTTCCAGTATCCATCGCACCTTTTACATTGATTAGGTGAGATGCATCACACCCTTAGCACTGAGCAGTCTGTATGGTCCAGTTTTGACCAGCTTTGAGCAGTTTTCCATGGAGAACTTCTGGGAGATGATGTAATCAGCTGACCTTGTTCCTTTAGGGTGTGAAACAACACTTTTAGGGAATTATAAGCCCTTGGTTTATGGACATGTATGATTGGGGTCGTAGTGCCCAAAAATTTCTATAACAGTTGCCCCCTAAAGCATGAGGTCGTTAATATTTTGATGTCGGGTGAAATGCTTTATCATGAGGATCCGCGGTTTTTCGAACTGGAAGGTGACCTGTAATAAGATACAATACAATACATTATCTTCATAATATTTTCATGATCTAGCTGAGGCAGGCATTCCCATGCTCAGCTTTATAAATTCATTTCATGTACATAAACCATCTGTGAGGCAGACTGATGATTCTGATAGAGCCATCATCCTTTGATTCAGATGATCATTTGTGCAGCAATGGTGTACATTTGATGTCTTTATTCTCCCGAATATATCATAGCCCGGATGGATGAAACTAGATCCGGGGTCTTCAAACTCGTCCAATCTTCACCCGAAGTACAAGTCGATCCATGTGAAAGATGTTTTGGAGTCGAACATGGAAAGACATCGCCTGATTATTAGCCAATGATGTAAGTTGTTAACAGGCGTGAGAGGAATCACCGATAATGCTGATGACCCTCAAGGTACGACAGTACAATTCACGTGGTTTGAAAAAGGGACTTGGTGTCGAACACCAGGTAAAATCTTTCAGTCGAAGGCCATTTATGTAAACCTGTTGCCGGAAGTGAGAAACTTGCCATTGAGGCATTCAAGCTTCAAATTACTGAAAGGGGTGTTCCTAGGTCGGCTTCTTGGATAATGAGCTGGTGTCGACAAGAAGTGACCCGTCGTAGGAGGGCCTTAATGAATCGCACATCTACGGCGCAGAATGGAGAAAATGATTTTGTGGAGGTGAAAACAATCTGATGATACAAGGTTCAGGGTGGTGGTCATGAAAGAATGGAGCATGAATGTATTGTAGCAGATGAGACACAAGATGGGTTGGTGAATTCTCTGAGGGACTTCTCTTGAAAAATTCGACGACACTGAAATGGATTGGTAGCATTAACCCCAAATATGGATGGTACGATGGAACAATGGTAATATGACCGGTGAACGAAATAACCCAACCCGACTCAGACATGGAGTGAAAGTGTCATGTTCAAGAGCGACTTGCTACCAATAAAGTTTCTTCAAGTTTTCTTCCCAATTTTTCCCCAGTCATTGCTAACCAGTACCTCTTTATTTTTATCAAGCTTGAGGAGGATAACATATGCTTTTTCTATAATTTTCCCTTTGGGAAAACCTGTCGCTATGTTTTAACGAGCCTAGCGACAGTGAAACTCATTCTTGTCTATATTGACAAGTTTGTCGCTATTGGTTTTAACGAGTTTAACGACAATGATAACTCTGTCCTTTTTCAATTTTAGAGAGTCTGAAAAGGGACGGAAAGGAAACTCCAATAATCCATTTTCGTCATATAATCCCTTAAGTCCGAAAAAGTATAAAATAATAGGAAAGGGATGAATTTTCGATAGTTTTAGCGAGCCGAATAAGACAAGCATTCGATCTTTTTGTGTAATTATCCCTCAGGTCCAAAAAGATTAAAATCTAGAGGAGGGATAGCACTTCCGATACCTTTAACGAGCTGGAGAGGCCAATTGCACGGAAATCTTTTCATATTTTATGAGTCAAATGAAAAGAGCTTAAAGGAGACTCATTTTTTGAGGAACAAATGATAATTTCAGGTAGCAGCTGATTCCAGGTAAGGTTTGGAATTTTCCAATCACGACAGTGTCACAAGGATGGCTAAGAATCACTCATCGCAACTGTTCCTCAAAAGGGTAAACAATCAAATGGAGGCGTAT
Source organism: Pinus tabuliformis (assembly GCA_031772625.1). NCBI lineage: Eukaryota > Viridiplantae > Streptophyta > Pinopsida > Pinales > Pinaceae > Pinus > Pinus tabuliformis. The sequence goes on from CM062812.1 coordinate 92,627,284, forward strand.
GATCGACTAAAACAGAGTGGAGGTGATGGTGAGAACACGACCAAGGCTCAAAAGCTGATGATGATGCATTCACAATGGTTATTTACCGGAGATAGGTTCATTTTTTAATGAGCTTAAACTCTGGGGGAACACTTGCTCATCGCTTAGGTTTAATTTTTAACGAGCTTGAACTTCACATAAAAACTGCTCATGTCAGTCATATAATAAGGACATCTCATCGATAGATTCCATTTTTATGGAGCTTGCACCTTTCGAAGCTTTGCTCCGTATCCTTCCATTATGCAAGCTAGGAACGACCAATCCTATGATTTTAGAGGGTTGAGAATCTACAAACTAAGAAAATAAACGGTCACTCTTTACTTGCATGCAAAAAGGTTTGCATGCCCCCAGGTATAGTGAAGTAGAGTTTCCAGGTTACCCCTCAATTTGTAGACAAAACATTTGTTCTATCAAGAAAGGCCTACCTTTCAACAGAGGTATCTTATTCCAGTCCAATCCCACCTTCCTATTGTTGTGGGGAAAAATGCCTATGCAGGACGATCCTATCCACCTAAGGTGTGACAGTGCCTTAGCAACAAACGAGTACAGCTATGCTGGTTTCTTCCTTTATGAAATGCGAAAGAAGAGAGATCAATAGACTTACCGGTGTCTTCCGTTTGTCCCTCGATCTGGTCTCTCTTCTCTTTGGGTGTTCACAGCTACTTGCCTTCTTGCTTATCCAGCTTCAACCTGCAAGATCACAAGAGAACAGCTACTTGCGACAAGAGAAGAACACTACACAAAGACAGATATTCACATTCATAACTAGTTTAGGATTAGAAATAAACCAAATACACTAATACATTCATACATCAAAACACATCAGCATATAGGAGAAACCAAGATAGCTTTATTGATGAATAACAAGGTTCAGGAAGAGATACAACCCAGAGGGCTCCAATCCAGCATCTCCTTCCCAGCAAATGGAATTCCTCTCTTTTCCCCCTTCAAAGCATTAAGCACCCAATGATTCCAGTCTCAAACCAACAACAATTCTTTGCAATAACAAAATTCCAGCCTCTAGATCTCATGGAGGAGAGATCCATATATAGATGTTTGGAGAGAGGATGAGTCAGCTTGAGATCTGACTAGTGTCCTCTTCCTCTGTCAGTTCTTGAGTCCACTTGGAGGTTCTTGCTTCCACTTGGAGATTTGGAACCTCTTACTCATCACCAGTCGAATTCCCTGAGGCAAGTGTCATTTTGGAAGCTTCCTGAGTTTTGACACCTTGAGAAATGAGCCTGCCACTTGTCCACTCTCGTTCAGCGCAGGTAGCCTTTGTTCCAGTTGACATTCAACGCAGGTAGCCAGTGTTGGCTTTGACATTCAGCGCAAACAGCTAGTGTAGCCACTGAAATGATCATGAATTGACTTGTTTTTGAGCAGTTTCAGGTGGAGAACTTCTGTGAATTGCTGTGGTTTGTTAGCCTTGTTCCTCTAGGGGTAGGAACAACATGTTTAGGGACTTTGGATCCCTTAGATTATGGAAATTTCATGCTCAATGCTGTAAGGCACAAAAATGTCTATAACAGTTGCCCCCTAAAGTATGAGGCTGTTTATCGGGTGAAATGCTTTATCAGGGGGATCCGAAGTTCATCCAATGCTGGGAGGAGACGTGTAATAAGATACAATACAATACATTATTTTTCATACTGCTTTCATGATCTAGCTGAGGTGGGCATTCCCATGCTCAGCTTTATAAATTCATTTTTCTGTACATAGAACAGACAATCGTCTGATGGTAGACTGATAATTTTGATGAAATTATCATCCTTTGAGTAGGATGATTATCTGCTGCAATGATGTACATGTCAATGTCTTTATCTTTCCTGAATATATATCGCAGCCTGGATGGATGAAACTAGATCCGGGGTCTTCAAACTCGTTCGATCTTCACTCTAAGTACAAGTTGATCCATGTGAGAAATGCTCTGAAGTCGAACATGGAAAGACATCCCTTGATTACTGGTCAATGATGTAAACCGTTAACAAGCGCAAGAGGAATCACCGATAATGATAATGACCCTCAAGGTACTGCAGTACAATTCAGGTGGTGTGAATAAAGGATTTGGCGTCGAACACCATGCAAAATCTTTCGGTCGAAGGTCATTGATGTATACCTGTCGCCGGAAGTGAGAAACTTGCCATTGTGGCATGCAAGCTTCAAAGTACTGAAGGGGTTGTTCCTAGATCAACTTCTTGGATAATGAGCTGATGTCGACAAGAAGCGATCCGTCAAAGGAGGGCCTTAATGAATCCCACATCAGTGACACGGAACGGAGCTAATGATTTTAATGGAGGTGAAAACGATCTGTGACATATGATTCAGGGCGGCGGTCATGAAAGGATGAAGGATAATGTATGGCAGTGGATGGGACATGGTTGACTTTTCTGAACGACTTCTCTTGAACATATGGTGACACTGATACGATGGATCGGTAGCATTACCCCAAATATGGATGGTATGGCGAGACCATGGATGTGACCGGTGAATGAAACAACCCAACCCGATTGTGGTACGGAGGAAAAGTGTCATGTTCAAGAGCGACTTGCTACCATCAAAGTTTTCTTTAGTTTCTCCCAATTTTTCCCCAGTCATTGCTGACCAGTACCTCTTTATTTTTGTCAAGCTTGAGGAGGATAACATATGCTTGTTCTATAACCTGCCCTTCGGGCAAGCCCATCGCTATGTTTTAACGAGCCTAGCGATAGTGAAACTCGTTCTCGTCTAAAGACAAGTTTGTCGCTATTTAGTGATTTTAACGAGTCTAACGACAAGGATAATTCGGTTCTTTTCATTTTTAGAGAGTCTGAAAAGATACATAAAGTTAACTCCGAAATTCCTTTTTCGTCATCTAATCCCTTAAGTCCGAAAATTATAAAACAATACAGAAGGGATGAGTTTTCGATAGTTTTAACGAGCCGAACAAAACAAGCGCTCGATCATTTTGTGCAATAATCCGTCAGGTCCAAAAAGATTAAAATCTAGAGGAGGGATAGCTCTTCCTGTCCTTTTAACGAGCTGGAAGGCCAAGGACTCGGCAATCTTTTCATATTTTACGAGTCAGATGAAAAGAGCTTAAAGAAGACTCGTCTTTTGAGGAACAAGTGATAAACAGGGTTAGCAGCTGATTCCAGGTACAGGTTGGAATTTTCCAATCACGGCAGTTTCACAAGGATGGCTAGGTGTAATCACTCTTCGCAGCTGTTCCTCAAAATAGGTAAACAATCATATGGAGGTGAACGATCGGCCAATGGAAAAGTGGAGGTGATGGTGCAAACACGACCAAGGCTTTAATGGTTGATGATATTACATTCACAGTGGTTATTGACCGGGATAGTTCATTTTTTAACGAGCTTAAACGCGGGTGGAAACATTTGCTCGATCTTATGTTTATTTTTTAACGAGCATGAACTATGCGCTAAAACTGCTCGGATCTTGCGTTTATTTTTTAACGAGCATGAACTTTGTGCTAAAACTGCTCGAATACCCAGTCATATGATAAGAGTGTCTCATCAAGATTCTATTTTTTATGGAGCTTCATCTCACTAAGCTTTGCTCCGGATCCTTTCTTTATGCAAGTTTGGAAACAACTAATCCTACGAGTTTAAAGGGTTAGAGGTCCTAAAAATTTAAAAAATAAATAGCCGTCCCTTGCTTGCACTCCAAAAGGTTTGCATGCCCCCAGGTATAAAACAGAGTTTCAAGGTTACCTCTACTTCTCTTCCGCCAAAACATTTGTTTTAACGAGAGAGACTTCACCTCTTTCAGGTTACCCAAAGATTGTCTCGTTAATCTTTCAAACAAAACACTTCCTCAGCAATGTCTACCGAAATAGACAAAGGTGAGTGATGATTCCCGTCAACTTACATAACTTTGACAAGAGAATATTATTCTAGAATAACCCCTCTTCCTCTACGGATGGGGTACAGACTAGTCATATTCTCCCGCGGAAACCTACTCTATACCCAAAGTTTCCCTGCCGAAGAAGACCAGGACGCATGCCCCCTGGGTTCCAGTCATATCCTCCCGGATTACTCACGCTCATCAGGAGGATGGACCGTGGGTTGAGACACTTCTTGCGTGAATAGACCATTTAGGGATGGTACATGACTATTTGCGATGCGTGATCCGGGAAATGAAAGTTGGTCCATGAGCTTGACCACTCTTCCTCCATGCGGAAAACACATTACTCTGAAGAGTGAGGAGACTATAGCTCCCATGCAATATATATAGTCTCATCCAAGGAGTAGGTTATAATCCAAGGGTCCTTGAACGACCATCACATTCATTTGAATGGTCTTCCCTTTCAATGTTATGGGCACATTGGGGAGGATCCCTAAAGGTCGACTGGTTCCTTTATCAAAGCCTGATAGATTTCTCATTTCAGGTAAAAGCACTGTCGAACCAAGCGCTTTACAAGCAATAGAGGAAAGGATACTCACAGATGCCCCCTCATCAATGATAGTGCCAGCCATTACCATTTTGTATATTTGAACGATAATTCTGAATGGTATGCTTGCTGGCAACCGGGGTCTGCCTAGTTGGTTCCAGTCAAAGGACACAACCAGGTTGCTTGGTGGTGGGACCGAATAGACGGCCGGATATCGCTCTGACGAACTTCCTTCCTGCGATAAAGGAATGGGAGCATTGCCCCCTTGTTCATCAGAGTCAGTGTTGATGAAGAGAATTTGGACGGTGTCGTCTTTATTCCCCTCTGTGATGGTATCATTCGAAGATAGAGCCTCTGAAGGCAAAACCGGGTCAACTGCCGTATCAACCTTTTGACTTTCATCAGGCATGGATCCAGACGGTTCATCTTCAATGATAGGTGCTTCGGTTGACCACCTGGGCGGGCTAGCCGGGTTCTCAACTAGTGAAGGACTTGGCAGGAGTTTTTGATATCCAGGAGGAAGTTGCGCTCGTAAAATCGGGCGATCTTCCAAAACTCTTTTAGCCTCGTCTAAGAAGGGACAACGGTGGATGGCATGATCGCCTTCACACAGTTTGCAGGGAAATCTAGCTTTCCCTCTCTGTCCTGGGACTTCACTTTCACTAGTTGACGGTGAGCAGTCAACATGGCTATCAGAGGTTGATGCTACCGAATTGTGCAAACGGGGAGACCAGTCCCTTAGTATTCGAGGGATACAGGGACAATCTCTGTGGAAATGGTCTCCCTTGCATATGACACATGGCGATTTAGGCCTGGTCAGTGCTGTGTGTGGATTTTTGTCAGACGACGCTTGTTTGCCCCCAGTCGCTTTTGGCTCCTTCTTCTTCTTTTCTTTCTTCTTCTTTTCCTTCTTCTCCTTAGGAACTTGGTTTTTTGTTTTACCAGTTCCGTCAAGCGAAGAGGAAGGAGGAGAGGAAGATGAAGTAGAAGGCTGGTGGGCAACTCTGGTCTGGTCTAACTGTTGACTCGACTGTTTAGGAATGGTGGTGTTCTGAACGACATTGGTTGAAAAGAGCCAGACTGGCAGGCCAATTGTCAGTCCTGGAAGCGACAATGTGGCCATGTGGGGTGCACCAACATCTCCCCAAGAGGAGAAGGGACTAGGATTTCCACCAAGGGGAATTCCTTGGTTGGTGTGCTCCATTTTTTCAACCTAAAGATCAACGCAGGAATTAAAGGGTGATTGTTCCGTTTAAAATAAATTTTAACGACGCTTTAGACACAACTTGCTTTTTCACTTTTAAAGAGTCGAGAAAAAGCTAAAGATGAATCTAGTCTCCTTCGATGTTTTAACGAGCCCGAAGTGACAAATGCTCGGATGGACTTTTTCCGTTATAGAGTCTGAAAAAGGCCAAAAGGAACTGCTCTAGAGTTCTAGGCAGAGGGTGTGCCAAACTTTTCGCAAAACCACAGAATACTTTTTAGGGTACGGGCGGTCGATCTTCCTGAATGCTGTGTTCAGTGCATTGCGATCAGTAGGGCAGCCGACACGGCTTCCTAAGGATAAAGGTTTTATGCCTATAGGGGTCTCCCAATATATACGCGACGGTACGTGGGAGCACAATCCGTACTGGCGCTATCGTCCCTCAGGAGGAATCACCCACCATCCACGAGATCGACAGTCACCAGGCTTAATGACGCCAGAACACGTCTCTAGCCTAGACCTCTATGTTGTGCGTTATGTTGCAAAGCATTGTTAAGTTCATTCAATTTACTTTAGGTTGATCTTTTTAAAGTTTGCCTTTCAAGGTTCACCACGAGATGTATGATACAAATTCCTAAATGCAGTCTAAAGATGATAAGCAAGCTTTATATCTTTTCAACTTTGAAAATCCTAGCTACTAAGGGAAAAGAAAGACACCATGTTTTCTCAAAGAGCAATCAGCACACTCTAGTGCACTTTTCCTAAATCCAACATGCAAACTATAAAATGCAAATGCACATTGCAGGTGTTTGTTTTCCGCTTTCTTAGTATTGATGCCTACAACGAAAGCTTTTTGTACAACTTTGAATTTGCTTTCAAATGATCAATACAAACAAATTTTACTTTTTCGAAATCAGAGAAGATAGAAGAGATTACAACACCTAACGATTTTCGAAATGAATACTTGTTTTGACACTTAAAAGAGACAAATTCAAACCAATAAGCAAGAGTAAATGTATAATCAATCTGCAAACAGCCAATGAACTCTCTTCTAAGATCACAACCAACAGATCTGAATCAAGGGCTACAGGATGATTATTTCAATCATGCAAAGGAAAACTGTAAATGACGCCACAAACACATAAAAACACTCACAATCTTTTTGTACAAAAGGAGGCGGAATCTAAGCAGAGAAAAGGAGTTATTAGACTGGTACCTATGCTGGTTACAGGCTGCAAAAATCAGAGATCAAAACAGGGCAAAACAGAGCAGAGAACCCCAGCTGCACAAGGCCAAACTGGTTCAGCGCAACCTCAACACAGGGGTTTTGACATTCAACGCAGGTAACCTTCACGGGAATTGCATTGAAATGCAGAATCCCTTCACGGGGTCTGCGCTGAAGGAGAAACTCTTGTTTCCCACAGGTTCTGGGTCACAGATTACTATTTAATTCACTGTTTCAGGCCAAATAAAAGAAACAAGCAAGGTGTAATCAAAGGGATGCTTTGAAGGGCTACTAAGATCTATCACAAGGATCATCAAATCATTTGTGAATCCATCGTTCAGATCATAGACAACTCCAGCAATTGGATCAAAGCAGCAACTGTCTATTTTGCATTCGGGAAAGATGCAGTTCGATTGTTGCTGTCAATTCTATGAAGCAAACAATGATATAAACCCAAATAAAATGACTAAACAGATCTCCCCAGCGGAGTCACCAATTTGTTGTGGGGAAAAATGCCTATGCAGGACGATCCTATCCACCTAAGGTGTGACAGTGCCTTAGCAACAAACGAGTACAGCTATGCTGGTTTCTTCCTTTATGAAATGCGAAAGAAGAGAGATCAATAGAATTACCGGTGTCTTCCGTTTGTCCCTCGATCCGGTCTCTGTTCTCTTTGGGTGTTCACAGCTACTTGTCTTCTTGCTTATCCAGCTTCAACCTGCAAGATCACAAGAGAACAGCTACTTGCCACAAGAGAAGAACACTACACAAAGACAGTTATTCACATTCATAACTAGTTTAGGATTAGAAATAAACCAAATACACTAATACATTCATACATCAAAACACATCAGCATATAGGAGAAACCAAGATAGCTTTATTGATGAATAACAAGGTTCAGGAAGAGATACAACCCAGAGGGCTCCAATCCAGTATCTCCTTCCCAACAAATGGAATTCCTCTCTTTTCCCCCTTCAAAGCATTAAGCACCCAATGATTCCAGTCTCAAACCAACAACAATTCTTTGCAATAAAAAAATTCCAGCCTCTAGATCTGATGGAGGAGAGATCCATATATAGATGTTTGGAGAGAGGATGAGTCAGCTTGAGATCTGACTAGTGTCCTCTTCCTCTGTCAGTTCTTGAGTCCACTTGGAGGTTCTTGCTTCCACTTGGAGATTTGGAACCTCTTACTCATCACTAGTCGAATTCCCTGAGGCAAGTGTCATTTTGGAAGCTTCCTGGGTTTTGACACCTTGAGAAATGAGCCTGCCACTTGTCCACTCTCGTTCAGCACAGGTAGCCTTTGTTCCAGTTGACATTCAACGCAGGTAGCCAGTGTTGGCTTTGACATTCAGCGCAAACAGCTAGTGTAGCCACTGAAATGATCCTGAATTGACTTGTTTTTGAGCAGTTTCAGGTGGAGAACTTCTGTGAATTGCTGTGGTTTGTTAGCCTTGTTCCTCTAGGGGTAGGAACAACATGTTTAGGGACTTTGGATCCCTTAGATTATGGACATTTCATGCTCAATGCTGTAAGGCACAAAAATATCTATAACACCTATACAGACGGGTGTCAGACCAGTCATATATCCTTCGCGGAAACCTACTCTATGCGCAGAGTTTTCCTACCGAAGTAGGCCAGGGTGCATGCCCCCTAGGTTTCAGTCATGACCCCCGAATTACTCGCGTTCTTCAGGTGGTTGGACTGGAGATTGATGAGACATTCCTTGCATGAAAATACCATTTAGAGATGGCATTTGACTATTAGCTATGTGTGAGCCAGGGAATGAAAGCTGGTCTACGAGCTGGACCACTCAGCCTTCATGCGGAAAACACATTACCCGAAAGAGTGAGGAGACAATGGCTCCCATGCTATAAATATGGTCGCATCCAAGGAGTAGATTATAATCTAAGGGTCCTTGGACTACCATTACGTTCATATAAATGGTTTTCCTTCTCAAAGTTATAGGCACATTTGGAAGGATCCCTAACGGTGGACTGGTTCCTTTGTCAAAGCCTGTCAGATTTCTCATCTCAGGCATAAGCGATGGCGAACCAAGCACTTTCCAAGCAATTGAGGAAAGGATACTCACAGAAGCCCCTTCATCTATGATGGTACTGACCATGACCATTCTGTAAGCTTGTACAAAGATTTGGAATGGTACACTAGATGGTAGACGGGGTCTACCTAGTAGATTCCAATCGAAGGAAACGACAGGTTGCTTGGAGGTGGGACCGAATAGATGGCCGGATATGATTCTGATGAAATTCCTTCCTGCGGTAAAGGAATGGGTAGATTGCTCCCATGTTCGTTGGAGTCTGTGTTTATGAAAAGAATTTGAATGGTGTCATTCTCATTCTCTTCGGTGATTGTATCATCTGAAGATGGACCTTCCGAAGGCAAGACCGAGTCAGCTACCGCCTCGACCTTTTGACTTTCATCTGGTGTGGATTCAGAGGGTTTATCTTCAATGAAAGATGCTTCGACCGACCACTGAGGTGTGTCAGTCAAATTTTCAACTAGTGATGGACTCGGCAAGAGTTTCTTGTATCCAGGAGGAAGCCGTAGCGGTGAAGCAAGATGGTTATCCAAGACTCTTTTAGCTTCATCTAGGAAGGGACAACGGTGGATGATGTGATCACCTTCACAAAATTTACAAGGAAATTTACATTTTCTTTTCTGTCCAGAGACTTCACTTTCACTAGTTGACGGTGTACTTTCAACATGATCCTCAGAGGTTGATGACACCAGATTGTGCAAATGAGGAGACTAGTCCCTTAAGATCCGGGGGATGCAAGGACAATCTTGATGATAGTGGTCTCCTTTGCAAATGACACATGGAGATTTAGGTTTGGATGGTGCAGTGTGTGGATCTTCGCTAGACGATGCACGATTGCACCTTTTTGCCTTTGGCTCCTTCTTCTTCTTCTACTTCTCCTTCCCTTTCTTTTTCTTCTCAGTTACTTGGTTTTTATCTTTATCAACTTTACCAAGTGAAGAGGAAGGAGGGGAGGGAGAAACAAGCGAAGCAGAAGGTTGGGGGGTAACTCTAGTATCATCTAGTTGCTGACTTGATTGCTCAGGAATCATGGTGGTTTGAATGACAGAAGTCGAGAAGAGCCATATTGGCAAGCCAATTGTCAATCTTGGGAGGGACAATGTGGCCATATGAGGTGCACCAACATCTCCCCAAGAGGAGAAAGGACTAGGATTTCCCCGAAGAGGAAATCCTTGGTTGGTGGACTCAATTTTTCTCAACCTAAGACCGACGAGGGAATAGTGTTGTTATTCTGATTAAAATAAATTTTAGACGGCTTGACACAACTTGCTTTTTCAATTTTTAAGAGTCGAGAAAAAGCTAAATATGACTCTAGTTGCTTTCGATTTTTAATGAGCCTGAAGTGACAAGTGCTCAGATGGACCTTTTCCTTTAAGGAGTCTGAAAAGGAATGAAAGAGACTACTCTAGAAATCTAGACAGAGGGATTACCAAACCAATCGCAAAACTGCAGAATACTTTTTACGGTACGGCAGTCAATCTTCCCGAATGCTGTGTTTAGTGCATTGCGATCGATAGGGCGGCAGACATAGCTTCCTAAGGATAAAGGATATATCCTATTGTGGTCTCCCAATATATACTCGACGGTACGTGGGAGCACAAGTCCATACTGGCACTTGTCATCTCAAGGAGGAGGAATCACCCAACCTATGATGAAATCGACAGTTACCAGGTTTTACAATGCCGGAATACGTCTCTAGCCTAGGCTTCTAAATGTTGTGTGTTAGGTTCCAAAGCGTTTTTATGTTCATTGAATTTATTTTATAGTTGATCTTGCTTAAGAAATTTGCCTTTTAGGTTCACCGCGTGATGTAGATATATAATTCCTAAAATGCAATCTAAGATGATAAACAATCGTTTAATCTTCTTTTTGCAATGAAAATCCTAGCTACTAGGGAAAGAGAAATGAGATTCTTTCGACATAGAGTAGAGAGCACACACTAGATGCACACTCGTAGATCAAAATCAACAAGTAGTCTAAATGCAAATGCACATGCATGTATTTGTTTTCAGCCTTCTTAATGTGTAAATGACAAAAAGAATGCTAAGTACAAATCTGAATTATCTTTTCAAAGCGACAGTACTAACGATTTTCTCTTCAAAAACGAAAGGAAGGCAACGATGACACTTTACGATTTTGAACTGAAAACTGCTTTCGACACTTGAAAACCTACTAATCCAAATAAAATACAAGAGTAATAGTATAATTGACCATCAAGAACGATAGAATTATTTTCTTTGACTGAAAACGACACTTGCGACACTTTCAAATAAAAAATAGACAGTTCAATTAAGCTACTTCTTTGTAAAAGAGAACTTTAAATGGCGCACAATACATAAAAACATTCACAATTCTTTGTACAATAGAGGCCAAATCATGTAAAGGAAAGGGGTTTCCACAGTGGTATACGGATCACAGACATCAAAACTCCTGAATAAAGTTGAAGAGAGTGAAGAAAAACCAAAGTCTGAAGGCAAAACTAGCCTTTTCTGATCACCGCACTTGTTACACAGGGAAACAGGGATGCATCTCACCTACTGCACACGGGAGGTGCGATGCATCCAAATTTCCTAGAAGAGAGGGTGCGATGGTACAATAACGAGACTTCAACTTGGTTCTTGGTCACAGTTTGCAGCTCAGTTCAGGGATTTAGGCTGAGAAAATGATAGTCAGTAAATACAAATCACAGGGGCTCACCTAATGAGGTTACTAGAGCCACCACGAGGGAAATTAGGAAGTTTGCAAATCGATTGTTCAATTCATAAACAAAACATGGAGATAGATTGAAGCAGCATTGATCTACTTGAAGGCTAGTTGGCTTGACTTCAGGCTCCATCTGTAAGTTCATAAAGCAAACAAATATAGACAAGCAAACAATCGCCATTTTGTTATCGGGAAATCTAGTGTCCACTCAGAGCTGCTAGTCCCACTAAGAAGGGTAGCTATCTTAGAAACAAACAAACTAAAACTGCTTTCATTTTTCTTTATGAGAAGTAGATGAGAGGGGAGCAAAGAATACCAACCTCAGTCTTGCGCTTGGTCTCTCTCTTGTTTCCTCTCCCTTCCGACAGATCTTTGCCACTCCTTCCTTGATTGCCCCGCTTTAGAGATCACCTGTAGAGTCAAAGCAGCATAACACTATCAAAGTACAAAGATCTACAGTCATAAACAATATAGGACCAGATATATATTGACCACACAAATACATATATCATCAAACATACAAGAATGTGGAGGAAAACGCGAATAGATTTATTAATATAAAGAATAGCAAAGAGGATTACAACCCATTGATCTGACCCAGCGTCATCCTCTCAACATGAAAGCCCTTCTTCACCTCATGAAAAGCTTAGATCACCCAACACTATGATGTTCCACCAAGAAACCAACAACACTTACAAAATACAATATTTCAGCCTCTGGATCTCCGTGATGAGGGATCCATATATAGATGTTTACAGGGGGTTAAGTTAGTTTTTGGGATTTTGATTAGTGTCCTCTCTCTGATAGTTCTTGGTTTCACTTGGAGATTCATGATCTCTTACTCATCCCTGGGCAAATTCAGAGAGGCAAGTGTCACAGGAGAAGTTTCTGGAAGATTCCATGATCATCCACCTTGCAAACTCTCTCTGCCAATTGTCTACTCTCACTCATCGCACCCTATAGAAGGGCTTTCCAGTATGTATCGCACCTTTTACACTGAGTAGGTGAGATGCATCGTACCCTTAGCACTGAGCAGTCTGTATGGTCCAGTTTTGACCAGTTCTGAGCAGTTTTCCATGGAGAACTTCTGGGAGATGATGTAATCAGCTGACCTTGTTCCTTGAGGGTGTGAAACAACACTTTTAGGGACTTAGAAGCCCTTGGTTTATGGACATGTATGATTGGGGTTGTAGTTCCTAAAAATTTCTATAACACCTCCATCTGCTGGCTGGGGGAGACATCTACCAACTATCTTATGAGGACATAAAGACTACTTTTAGAAACCATTCTAGAGCAGCCAGAAAGAAAGGTAGGGGGAGTCAACCCATAGCCAATACCTGCTCTTCCAATTCATCCATTAAAGGTGAAATTGGAAATATGTTGGAAGACTTTAAAAGTGAGATGCTGCAGACTCTTGCCATGCAAATGGATACCTTGTATATCAAAATAAAACAAGAGGAAGCAGAGAGGGCTTTGGCCATCTTTTGTCCTAGATGCACTAGGAGGCATCCTAGGAACGAATGTCCATTGAACTCTATAGAGGTTTGTTCAGTCTATGAAGAAGATCATTCTACATATAAGTGCCCTTCCTTGCCCGAACTTAAAGCTGTATACCAAGGGGCTGAAGGAGCCACTAAACCACTCTATTTCATGAACCAAAGGAGACTGCATGGACCTAGACCATACCAGCAGGGGATGAAAGGGACATCTCAAGCATACTACAACTCCAACCAAGTCACTTCCATACCTTCTTGGGGCCCTCCGTCTCATCCTTCCTGGTCCACACCTCCTCCTTGGTCCTTCCCATCTCAATATCATGCTCAACCAATCGCTCATTCATTTCAATCCTATGTTCAGTCGAAACCTCAATGGAATGCATCTCATCAGGGGTGGAGGCCATAGTACAACTCTCCTCCCACTCTTTTTCCTCCACCACCTGCTCAACCACAACCATTACCTTCTGCTCCATCAAGGTAACCCCAAATGCCTACCTAGCCGAACCCGAACGCGAACAACAGATAGGCTCAACAAGTATATAGTGGGGAACCATCTTGCCCAACTTATGCTATAGAGATTCAGGAGATTAACCTGTGATCTGGGAAGGTTCTCCCAGATAGCTAGCCTCCACCCAAGGAGGTTGAGGAAGATAAAGAGGAAAGTGAACCTAAAGCAATCCCACCCTTTCCTGAGAGACTATCCGGGACAACACAACCTACCCCAGAAGAAACTGAACTTTTGGGAGAATTGAAACAGTTATGTGTTAAGATACCACTTCTCCAAGACATAAAAGATGTGCCTATCTACAATAGGTTGATCAAAGAGAAGTGCTTTAGGCATTCAGGAAGGCACAAGTGATATGCCCCAACCATCAATGTCATAGGACAATTGTCCAACCTAATGTTGGGGCAGGTAATCTATTTGAAATATCTGGACCCTGGAAGCCCAGTAGTTGATGTCCACATCAATGGCACTATGATCCCACATACCTTGATTGATTTGGGAGCCGCCATTAATGTGATGACAAAGGACACAATTCTCAAACTTAACCTCCAGGGCTCGGAAGGCCACGACAGTACTGCATCTAGCAGACCGCTCCATCATGACCCCTGAAGGGATTGTGGAAGATGTGATGGTCTCCATTGATTCTTGGGAGTACCCTACTGATTTATTAGTTCTCCAGCCGAAGGCAAAGCTCACTGGGTATCCTCTCATCCTGGGAAGACCTTGGTTGGCTACTGCCGATGCCTACATCAGCTGTCGAGCTGGGAACATGACCATAAAGAATGGGCATATGTCCAAGCAGTTAATCCTATACCCTCCTACCCAACCCTTGCTATAACATGATCTACCTCTTTGGTTGGAGGAGGAGGATGAGGATGAGGTCTATTATGCACCAATTTGTGCATTAGAAACTGCCATGGGGGGGAAACCGCAAGATGAGGATAATATGATTGAAAATTTGATTCAGAATCCACCCCTGAGTGTCTTACCATTAGAGGACGTAGTGAGAGAAACCCAAAAGCACCCCTAAATTGATCTCTGTGTGGCCAACCCAACCTCTCTTCGTGTTAAGAATATAGAGTTCAGCCCAGAAGGAACCTTGAAATCAATCCATCCCTATCGACTTCCCAGGAGAAGGAGTTGTGCAGCTTATTGAGAAAGCATTTAGATGCCTTTGCCTGGAGTTATAAGGAGATGAAGGGAGTGCACCCTTCAGTATGTACTCGTCATATATACATTAACGAAGAATGAAAACCAGTCAGGTAGGCTCAAAGGAGGATGAATCCAGCACTTAAAGACATTGTTAAGGAAGAATTTCAAAAATTGCTTGATGCAGGATTCATCTACCCCATCTCTGACAGTGAATGGGTCTCTCCTTTGGTGCTAGTGCCAAAGAAAAATGGCAAGTGGAGAATCTACGTCGACTATCGGGAATTGAACAAAGCCACTAAAAAGGACCATTTTCCTTTACCATTCATAGATCAAGTGTTAGATGGTCTAGCAGGGAAAAAGTTTTTCTCCTTCCTAGATGGGTTTAGCGGGTACAATCAGATTCAAATCGGCCTGGAAGACCAAGATAAGACCACTTTCACTTGTCATTGGGGTACCTTTGCATACCGGGTCCTTCATTTGGGTTTGTGAAACACTCCAGCCACTTTCCAAAGAGCGGTATTGAGTATATTTTCCGAACTGGTTCATGATGTAGTGGAAATATATATGGATGATTTTACTCCTTATGGTTTTGAATTTCAGGAAGCTTTATCTAACCTAGGAAAATTTCTAGACAAGTGTATTGAGATGAACCTATCTCTCAGTCTGGAAAAATGCGAATTTTTGATGACTGAAGGGACTGTGTTAGGTCATACAATATCTCAACAAGGATTGCAGGTGGACCCCAACAAGATTGCCATCATCCAAAGGGTCCTACCTCCTCAAAAGGTGAGAGATTTCAGAAGTTTCCTAGGCTTAGCTGGATATTACCGAAGATTCATTAAAGATTTCAGTAAGATAGCCACTCCTTTGTTTGGCCTTTTAGGCAAAGATGTTGAGTTCATATGGTCCGAAAACTATCAAGAAAGCCTAGATACCTTAAAGAGCAAGTTAGTAACTGCCCCAATTCTCAGAGGCCCAAACTGGGCCCTACCCTTTCACATTCACACAGATGCCTCGAACAAAGCAATAGGAATAGCCTTAGGAAAAATTGATGAAAAGTTGTCTTATGCCATATACTTTACAAGCAAAAATTTGTCAAAGGCAGAGTTAAATTACACAGTGATCAAGAAGGAACTCCTAGTTGTTGTGCATTCCTTAAACAAATTCAGACATTATATCACAAGGTATCAAACCTTCATGCACACTGATCATGCTGCAATTAGATATTTGATGAACAAACTAGATGTAAATGCTCGCATTATTAGATGGTTTATTTTACTACAGCAGTTTGATCTAACCATTATTGATAAGCATGGTAAAGAAAATGTTGTTGCTGACTTTTTGTCTAGAGTAAATTTGTCTGCAGGTGAAGAAGGAATGGTGGATGACCAAATTCCAGATGAACATCTGTTTGCTATTTCAGTACTCTCTCCATGGTTTGCTGATATAGCAAACTACTTGGTTTCAGCACAGTTTCCACCACACCTCTCCTCAAAAGAGAAGAGAAAGATAGTAAGGAAAAGTGCCCCTTTCACCTGGATTGGGGGTAATCTCTTCAAACTTGGCCTAGATAAAATCTTGAGAAGATGTGTCAAGGAGAAGGAAGTCTTTGACATTCACCTGACCTATCATGATGGGCCTTGTGGAGGTCATTTTGAAGCAAAGAGAACTGCCTTCAAAATATTGAAAGTAGGCTACTATTGGCCCACTCTTCATTAATATGTGAGGAGATACACCAGCCAATGTGATCGGTGTCAAAGGATGGGGAAACCTACTCCAAAGGATGAGATGCCCATGCAACCTCAAGTGACCTTTGAGCAATTTGAGAAGTGGGGCATGGAATTTGTGGGTCTTATCAGCCTTCCTTCAAGACAGAAACAATACATCATTATGTGCACTAATTACCTAACAAAGTGTGCAGAAAAAAAAGCAGCCAAAGCAGCATCAGAAAAAAGTAGCTGAGTTTTTGAGAGAAAACATATTCTACAAGTTCAAGCATCCAAGAGAATTGGTCATAGATCAAGGCAGTCAGTTCACTTCCAATTTGATTGAAGACTTGCTCACACATCATAAAATCAAGCATAGGACTTCCACCCCTTACCCTCCACAAGCCAATGGACAGGTGGAAGTCACTAACAGAGCTTTGGAAGGAATTCTGACCAAGGTAGTGAGCAGAAGCATACAAGACTGGGCAGACAGATTAGTTGAGGCCACCTGGGCCTACAACACAATATGGAAGACCTCTACAGGGTTCACACCCTATGAACCGGTCTATGGGAAGAAGGGTTTGTTGTCAATAGAATTTGAATTCAATACACTAAGGATGGAAACTCAGTTGGACCTAGACCTTAGCCATGCACAAAAGGAAAGGTTACTCCAGCTCAATGGATTGGATGAACAAAGATTGCAGGCCCTTCTCCACACAGAGGTAGTTCAGCTTCAGAGGAAGATATGGCATGACAAAAATATCAAGGAGAAGTAATTCCAAGAAGGAGATTGGGCACTGCTCTATGATTCAAGGTATAAAGACTTCAAAGGCAAGCTGAGGAAAAGATGGCTGGGACCCTACACTATGGAAAAATGCAATGACAATGGTTCAGTCTTGATCAGAACCATTGATGATGAAGCCATCCCCATGCTTGTCAATGGACATCAGTTGAAAATTTACAAGAAGAACCTCTCCCCGAGAGAGTTCATTGAAGATTTGAATAAGACAGTGATGGTAGTGGAGCATGTCTTAGCCTCCACTTCACCCACTCACTGAAGGAAAAGAAAAAAGAAAAGAAACAATAAGGACTCAAGCGAAAAGCTCCATGAGGCACTTGAAGTCCCATCATTGGGTTGAAAAACTCTCCTGAGGCGGCCTAGTAATGTCAAAAAGAAAAGAAAAGAAAAAAACAGAATAAGATCCCTGGGTGAAAACCTCCCTTGGTGGTGCCCAGTGCAAGAAATTAGGGTGAAAACGTCCTTGATGTGCCCTAGTTGTTTTCAAAAAAAAGAAAGAAAGAAAATAGAGAAAAAAGAAAAAGAAAACTGAATTTTAATGTGCATTGCAGGTTTGCAAGAGGACCACAGAGAGCAAGAGGAGATGCCACAAAGCCCTGACATTCACACCAACACCTATTTCATCTCCTCCACACTCTTCTCCATCAATCCTGACCTTTCTTCCACCCCACTATGTTTTTTTCTAGAAACTATGTGTTCTACAGGAGGCTCTGTGTTTTCTACAGGAGGCTCTTGTAGGAATTACAGAGAGACAGAAATGGTTCCAAAAAGTAGTTTGAGGGGCTGGGAAGCTTCATGAAGAACATATAAACCCTCCTACAGCTATCAACCCACCTTGCCATCCATTCCACACCTGCATCACATCATCATCATCATTTTTTTCTTCCTATCCCAGAAAAGCACAGAAAAATAAGAAAGGAAGCAGCACCTCAAATCTCACCTGTAGCTTACCTACTACCTCTCCATCTTCATCAGCATCTCTGGCATCATCCTCATAGCCCCAACATAGAAATAAGCTGAAATTTCAAGGGGAGAAGTAGCTACAGGAGCTCCTGTAGGAATTCCTGTAGCAGCTGATCCCATTAAAATCAAGCCACAACAGCAAAAGAAGTGCAACCATGAGGATTGAAGGAGACATCTGAAGCTTAGATCCAGCCAGAGGATACCTGCACAAGACAAACAGCCACACATCAGAAAGCAGAGAGCATGCAGCAAGGGAAACACAGGCATGCAGCAGTAGAAGGAGCCAAAATACCTTGTAGCACATACATTCGACTCATAGGTAAGTGACTAACCCGCTCCTTTGTTTGCATTTGTGTAATTGAAATATATGCATGAGTAATGAGATGGTTGAGGTTGAACAAGGAAAAGGTGGCCAGTTAACTTGGCCACCTTCATCTAGTTGACTGCACTCATTCGAAGATGTCACCCACACGTGCGCATAGTCAACTCAGAGAAAGATACCAAGGACAGGTAGTGGAGGGTATGTAAACTCCGATGTAATAATGAGAGGTGATTGTGGGAAGGAACCATGATGACAAGGTAGGTGGGGATCAATGGTCCAAATATGGCCAACGTACATTTTTTCCAGCTCACCCCCATCACCGAAAATATCTAAAAGAAGTAATAAGTACTCCTCCTCGAGCACTCTCACCACCTTTTCCCTCATTCTCTCCTTGTAAACTTAGCTGCAACAAACTCCTTGTCACCCCACAGCCTCAAAACCATCATTTTCCATCGATCTCACCCATCCTCCTGCTCTCGGTGTTGTCTACAAGAGCACTTACAGGTTCTACAGGAGCACCTACAGGTAGTTCTACAGGAGGGTCAGTGCGCTGTTTTTAAGAAGAAAACACGGTTTTTTTGCTCGATTTCTGGCTTGAGGAGGTAAGTTCCATGCATACCCGTCTTGATTATCAAAATATGCAAGAAATGATATCATTTTAAGGAGGAATTGACTCCATAGAAGAAGAGGAATTACATAAAAAATTTCTGCCTGTTTTTAAGAAAAAACATAGTTTTCCTCCGTTTTCCTATTTCTTCAAAATTATTGTCTCCATCTCTACATTTGGTGTTCAAAAAGGGTATAAGCACAATGACAGGAGGATTCATGAGGAAGGAGCCCACTAATTCCACCAGGCTCCATAAAAATCCCCAAGTAGTGGCCATATTCACAAGGGCAAATTGGATGAATTTTTTTGAGAAATTCTGAGGGTTTGATGGGGAAATTGCCCAGGAATTTGCCCTCTCTTTAGCCCTCACTCAAGAAAACATGCCACTATCACTTTTAGAGGTCTTTCCATGGAGATAACCCATAAATTTATCAGTAGGGTTACTACCATTCCTCTTGGATTACCTTGGAGCAAAGATGAAAAACCAATTGGACAGGCTGCCAAGAAAAACTTCTTCCAAAACAATGAACATCCTGTAGAAGATAAAAATGGCATTAGAAGGGCTAGCATACCATACCCTTGGGATGAGGTTAGTTATCAAATCATCAAATATATTTCCTGTGAAGGGAGGTACAACATAGTTTATGGCTACCATTTTAGAATCCTTCATGAGTTGAGATATGGCATGGACACTCCAACACCCTAGAAACTCGACATCCCTTATTTCCTCTTGCAGTCCCTCATATATTCCAGCAATAAGTTTAAGGTAGGGAGTCCAGATTAGCTAGCTCACCATGGGTTAATCAAAATTTTAGTGGAAGAGCCCTCCATACATTCACACTCCCTATAACATGGGAAGTCTTCAGGAACATGACAACAGAAGATGACATAAAGGCCCTCACCTATGATATCAGTCCTTTTGATAATGAGGAATAAGAGAAAAAAGGGGGAGAAGGGGAAACAACTGATGACTCAGTAGGATGAGAAAAGGAGGAGGAAAAAACTAAGATAGAAGAGGAGAAGGGGGAAGAAACAAAGCAAACAGAGATAGAAAAGGAGGCAAAAGGAGGAGAAAAAGAGCCAGCAGAGGCAAAACAAAGAGAAGGGTCCCCTGAGACCCTAGAAAGGGAGGCAGCAGCTGCCCTCACAGCCCTTAGCACACCAATTAAGCCAAAAGAAAAGAGAAAACACAGCCCTCCATGTATTTTAAGGCCAGGAAAAGCACAAGGATCAAAATAGGGAAACCCCGCTATTGGGTTTAGTGATGTATGGTGTACTGATGTGTCTTGGAACTTGCACTTAATTCAGAAGCTTGATAACAGGCCAACACATTTTCACACATGTATTATATCTGTTTGTAAGACTATTGTTTGGACACTGGTAATGCATGTTTCTTTAACTTGTGTTAAAATAGTTGAACTATTTCAGTTGTTCTAATACATATGCTTACAAATGTGTTGTATAAGTTGTTAATGTTGTCTCGCCCATGTGGGCAATCCTGCAAGACACTCGACAGAACCATTTCCATAAACTTGTTATAACGACGTCACACTCATGTGGACTACTCCATTGGGTGTTGTACATGCTATCCGTCCACTATGTGTTTGTGATTGCTGCATCCATGTGGACTACTCCACCGGAAGCTGTGCATGTCCTGTTGTGTTGTGTGTCTCTGATAGAGTTGGGACTATTCCCTTTCGATTTAAGACTCACTTCCACCCTCTCCCTCTATGGTGAAAGAACCTTGACACAAGTAACACTAAGCACTCACCAGGCACACGGACCTCGTTGTTCGAGGACAAAGAAGACCAGTCTCATGTGTTAACGAGTAAGAGCTAAGGAAAGCCTTTAAGATAATGGCAATCGGGCCATCATACCAAATGGGACTCCTACACCAAATAGTGTGAGGTCTAGTTGGGACTTCATACCGGGGAGATCCCCTAAATGCACGGAAAATTTTAAGAAGCCCCCTAAATTTACATGTATAATAAATGGGCGAATCTCCATGGTATATAGGAAAAATGGAAGGCGATTTTATCAATAATATGATATGTATATATAATTTTTTGGCGAATCTCTCACCAGGCATGGCGAATATTTTACTCAATTATAAAATCTTCTGTTTATTGAATACACAAATGAAATCATTGCATTTCTTTAAAATATCTTTTGAAATCAAAATTACCGATATTTGATACCTTTCGAGGGTTAGTAGATCTAGAGTAAAGATGGATCTATGCTGGTTTAATTCCCCCATTTAAATAGGCTACATTCCAGGTGAATACCATGGGTCAATACCATGCGCCATTTTGGTGAATACCATGGGTCAATACCATGTGCCATTTTTATTTTTATTAATACTAATATTAGGGTTAATAATGTTTTTTTGCATGGTATTAATAACAATCTAGTCCATGGTATTTGTCCCATAGTATTTTGCCCATAGGTTTCACCTAAATATAACGCATTTTTTGCGTGTTCGTAAATATAAGGTGACTCATGGAGTAAATATAAAAAAATGTTTTATTTGTTTACCATACCTCTCATTTATTTATATTTTTATTAATTTACCATACCTCTTTTACAAATATGGTATTTGGCCCATAGGATTCACTTAAATAAAACCTCTTTCTTGAGCCTTCATAAATAGAACGAGGGTTATGGACTAAATATAAAAAGAGGTTTTATTTATTTACCATGCGTCTAGTATATTTATATTTTTATTTATTTACCATACCTTTTGAGTAAGTATAAACATGTTAATAAATTTACTGCATAACATAAATAATTACTAAGAGGAATAAATATAAAAATAACCAGCAACAACCATAAACACATAAACACAAATGTTTATCCAGGAAAACCCCAAATCCGGTGAAAAACTCAACCTAATAAGATCTCATTAGCATTGGCCAAAACCCTAGCCAATCCGACCAAGTGAGCCTTCGCCGCTCACCTCCAGGTCTTGCATTACAATGAAGTCCTTCCAGTCCTTTATAAGCTCCATTACATATAATACCACGGGTATAATACTATGGGTGCACAATACCATGTGCCCCAAAACCATCACTGTTTAACCTCGTCAACTTTGACTCTATCCCGAGTCAAGTTTACCTAACAAAAAAAACGTTTTATTTATTTACCATACCTCCACTTTACTTATATTTTTATTTGTTTACACCCTTGCATGTATATAAGGTGATTTATGGAGTAAATATAATTTTTTTATTTATTTATTTACCATACTTCTCATTTATTTATATTTTTATTAATTTACCATACCTCTTTTATAAATATGGTATTTGGGCCCTTGGCCCATAGGATTCACTTAAATAAAACCTATTCTTGAAAATGGGCGAATGGATTCACTTAAATAAAACCTATTCTTGAAAATGGGCGAATGGATTCACTTAAATAAAACCTATTCTTGAAAATGGGCGAATGGAAGGTTGTAACTCCTAATTTCAAGGGCTAAATTTACCTTTTTTACCCTCTCCCTTAAAAGAAGGTGGGTTATTTGAAGTGATTTGTAAAAGTGTACTATGATACAAAATAATCGCCCACTAAAAATTTAAAACCCCTTAATTTCGCCAAAGGGCGAACATTCGCCCCTAAAATCACCCCTACCTAAATGTTGGCGGGTCCAACACCGTCAACATTTCTGGCATTCGAAGGAGGGCCACTAGTTGTTTATGGCTGAAGGTCCTCTCACCCCCACTCATCAATCATCTGGTCAATGCAGTAACTCACACTCCCTCTCACCTATGCACGACTCTGAAGTTGGTTACTCCTCATCTCCTAAATGTGAACATGAAATTTCGTATCAGCACCTCCGCTTTGTCCGTCCCACCACTCGTCAATTTGTGAAAGCAGTTAGAATGATCCCAGGAATACAAGATCTTCCATACGCATCAAGAAAGCCAAAGACCACTCCCACAAGAGTTGTTGTATCATAATTGGAAGAAGCAGTTCTTGCCACACTCGAAGGTTTGGCAGAAGTTGTTGAGAAAAAAGAGGAACCTCTAGTCTTTCGACAGGAAGAACGAGACACCCTCGTGATCTTGGGCTCAAATTCCAGTACACGAGGCGGAGGGGAAGGTAGTGGAAGAGGCAGAGACGGAGATGAACCAACAGACTCAGAGCCAGCGTCAAATTCTGAAGAAGAGGAGGAGGAAGAAGAAGAAGACATGGCTAACCAAAACTTGGAATGGATGACTCAGGGACCATTGGCTCTCCTGGGTGCTTTGCACAGGATGCCAAAACGTTCAGAGAATGCTCACAAAGTATGACCCTGACAGAGCAGTGAAGGAAAAAAATCACTTGGACAAATTCTACCTAGAGCTGCAGACACTCGAGGTATGATATGATGACGTTTCATGCAGACTGTTCCCGTGTACCTTGGATGGCCGCGCAACAGTATGGTATCACAACCTTCCTATCAACTCCATCCATAACTGGGGTATATTCAAATGCATGTTTCTGGAAAAATTTGTTGATGACAAGACCCGGGCCATGTTGCTCAAAGAGTTGGGAAACCTAAAGATGGAGGCGAAAGAAAAGGTAAAAGATTTTAATCAGAGGTTTTTGTGCATATTGAACAAGCTTGCAGCAAATACAAAACCTCATGAATCCATCACTGTCGACTACTACACGTCAGCATTGCCAACCAACATTGTGCAGTTCGTCAAGAAAGCTACGAAACCAACATTACTAGAAAATTGTGAAGAGGCAATCGTTGTAGAGAAGGACGTGTGCACGATTGGAGTCATCAAGGATGATGAACCAATGAAAGATTCCAGAGGCGGAAGCAGGAAGCCCTAGGTTGCGGCGAGTAAGGGGAAAGACAAGGAAGTAAGTGATATTGAAACCCTTAATCGTCTTGTCAAGAACTTGACAACAAAAGTGTCTGAGCTGAAACAATGAATAGTTGACACATATGCGAGCAACCGGTTTCCCAAAAGACATAAAGGAAGCATGTCCTTAGGCAACAAATGATTCCCTACTAAAACTGTGCAGAGATCCAATTCAGTGTTCCAGTTAGAATAGTGCGCGAACAATGAATTTTTCTCATTCCATGAAGACGGTCACCTTGAAGGGTCTTGCTCGGAATGGAAACAAGTTGTAGGCTCAGTATGAAACCACACACTTAACGTAGTGAGCAGTCCACAGTGCCAGTACAGAGGTCCCACCTTTCTATGATATGTCAAGCTCTAAGTCACTGGCATAGGATAAGTCCAATGGTGATGAGTTTTCTCCTTATGCTCTTGGTGGGATGTCTTCTTCGGCCACACATCCTCCAGGTTTTCCCTCTCTCCTTCCTATTGTTTATTCCGTTGATATTTCCTTATCAAGTTTAGGTTATGATTGGGATCTTGTATTTGGTGGGATTGGTTCTATTGTGTCACAATATGTTTCGAGGGTTTCCTCTACTCAATTTTTTTGTCCCCTCCCTCCCCCCCGATGGCATTGTTATTCCTAAGAGTTTCTATTTCCTCTATTGTTTCTAATTCCTTTGGGAATATAACTGTTGGAGGGATTCTATATAACCTTTGTTCTAGATATATTTTCCTCTCTTTTGAAGGTCGTCCTAGTGGCTTTGGCCAATTAGTGCTCTCCTCTTAGAAGTCTCATTGGCGGAAATTGGCCTTGCCAAAGGCCAAAGAGAATACCAGGGAAGAGATGGTTGTTGGCAGATAATTATCTATTGTTTAGGTGCTTAGATAATTGAATGCATAGGGCATGGTATCCTAATGAAATTATTATTGTTGAATTGCAGAGGTTTGGCAAGTTCTTCTAAAACACGTGCATTGAAGAGGTTGCTTAAGGTTAATGGTTTGAATGCCATTTTCCTGTAGAAAACTCTAGGGGCTACGGAGATGATCTATAAGTATCTTGGATTGATGTTTGGAGGGTAATGTTTTATTAATTTGAATTTCCATGGTCGTTATGGCGGTCTCGTTATTGGTTTGGATACTCACAATATTTTTGTTCTCAATTTTGAGACTATTAGGTTTGTGCTAGGGCTTGAATTTTTCTCTTCGGGGTTAGAGGCGTCTCCCATATGTATTAATATATATGAACCTTGTGAAGGCTGAGTGGAGTTTTGGAATATTTTTTTTGATTTGAAGTTGTTGGAATATGAAAATATGATCATTGGAGGGGATTTAAAGTTCTCCATGGGTGTTGTTGAATTATGGGGGCCAAGAGCTATACTAAATAAGCTCTCTGATTTATTTTCCAGTGAGATTATGGATAAAATGTTATTGCATATAGAGAATGAAAAGCTAACAACCTTCTTAGAGAAACCACCATGCTGGGGAGGATCAAGTCGCTAAAAGGATTGATATATTTTTAGTGGTGGAAGCAATGGTGGAGTGATTTAATAATATCTGCTAGTGGATTAGGTTTGGGGTAGGTCTGACCACTCACCCATATTGTTGGAGATTAAAAATCATGGTCACAAGCCTGGAATCACATTTGAACTAAATTCTTCATGGATAAATATGAAGAGTTTGTAAACTTGTTTAAGGATGGTTGGTCCTCTTATGTCCCTAACAATGGAATTTCAGCTACCCAAAATTTTGAATAAAATCTCAAATGGGTCAAGAGTTTGGATGTGGATTAGGTTAGGAAGAAATGAATAAGAGAGGATTAGGAGCTTACTAATATCAAAAGGGAGATTCTTTATGTTTCTGATTCTAGGGATGGGGGTTTCTAAATGATGAATCTAGAGATACATTGATCCAATTAGAGTCTCGTAGGAAGGCCATCTTAGAAGCTCAAGAAATTGCATGGAGGTTGGAAAACAGAACCATATGGAACAAAGGAGGAGATGAGAACACAAAATTCTTCCAAGCTTATGCTAGGGGAAGGAAGATGTGTAATACAATATGGAATCTTTCGAACGAGGAGGGTGGGGTTGAGTCAAATTTTGACTTCCTTACTTCCCTTAGCTGAGCACATTTCTAGAAGCTATTCAAAGAACTTGAAAGGGCTAGTATTGCCCAAGTATTCAGGGTTGCCCAATTATTTCCAACGTTAGTGGAGAATGAAGACAATAGGGCGCTGGCGGAGGAGGTCTCAAAAGAGAAATTAAAGGA
The DNA here is from genome assembly GCA_031772625.1 of Pinus tabuliformis. Lineage (NCBI taxonomy): Eukaryota > Viridiplantae > Streptophyta > Pinopsida > Pinales > Pinaceae > Pinus > Pinus tabuliformis. Next base: position 92,653,560 of record CM062812.1, read on the forward strand.
TATTCTTGCTAGCTTTCATAAAGAAAAAATTATTGGCCTTGATGGGTGGGGGATTTAGTTATTTGAAGGGTTTAATGAGATTATTGGCTTGGACTTGTTGGATGTTGCTAATGAATCTAAAAGGGAAGCTAGGGTTCTGGCAGCCTTCAAAACAACTTTCATTGCCCTTATTCCTAAAGTGGATAAGACTTCCTCATTTGAGGGCTTTTGTCTTGTTTCACTTTGCAATTATATATATGGTTATCTCCAAAGTTATTTCTAGGATATTAAAGCCTATTTTGTCAAACTCTATTTCAAATGAACAATTTGGCTTCCTTTATAAGAGATAGATCCATGGAGCCACTAGCGGTTCCATAGCGTAAAAAGTCTCATACTAAAAGGATTTTTCATCAAATATTACCTTTCTAAGGCCTTCTATCATGTAAGTTGGATATAAATCAAACTTCTCTTCTTGTGAATTGGGTGATGGGTTGCATTCAATCGGTCTCTATTTCGATTTCAGGCCCAAGGGAATTTCAATCCATCAACATTTCAGGTAAAGCTCGTTAGCATTTAGTTTCTTCAACAGTTTTTGGTTAGTGGTTTTGGCCTAGTTGATGATTTGGAATGAATTTGGATTTGTAATAGTTTATAAAGGATATTTCCTATTGAGAAAGGAGACGATTCAATGCGATGTTTTTGTTTCAAATTAATTGCAAGGGACATTTGAGCGCGTTGGTCATTCCTGATAAATTTCGTTTTTATAGTGGATAGGTTTTAGTTCTGAAGTAGTTAATGATTTGAAACGAAATATGATTTGCAAGTGTTGGGTATACGAACAAAGTCCCACATTGATTAGAAGTGGTAGAAGTGGGAAGGATCATGGGTATATAAGGATGAACAAATATCTCCATTGGTATGAGGCCTTTTGGGGTAAAGCCCAAAAACAAACCCATGAGGGCTTAGGCCCAAAGTGGACAATATCATACCATTGTGGAGATATGTGGTGTCCAGAGTCCCAACAGCAAGAACTAAATAAGGAGGATTCCACATAGAGAAAAAAATTGAGGGAATGAGATAATAACAAATGTTTCATTTCTTCTTCCAGAGGAAGTTGTATGGTTGGTAACCTTTATAAATAATCAGAATGACTGTAGAGGTAGATATTGAGATAAGATGCTGGATAGGACAGACTATGGATACTAATATTTGTAGAAGAAAATTGAGAAGCCGTTTGTTTTTTTAACCGTTTCACTGTTGTTGGCCACATTTTCTCTTGACTATTTACATTTTATTTTAATAGAATTTCTTGATAGGATTCATAAGTGCTCTGTTTTGGGATGTCAAGACTCTGGCTGTGTTTTGTAACTCTCGGATTGAATGCTCTTGAATCTCTATGATGTGTATTCTCAAACTTGTGTTTTGTAACTTGGACGCTACATATGTAGTTAGCAAGATAACATTGGTTCTAATTTATACTATTTTATTAAATTGTAACCTCCTCTTTCTTATTTATATGCATTGCAACGTAGCACAAATTTCTACCGAGTCACTTAGCAACTTATTCCTCTGTTGTGATTTTTGGTAAGTTCGTTTCATTGCTTGTGCAACTCTGTATGTTGGTTTGGAACTATATGCTACAACTTTCTTTTTCTAGTGTCATGTTATGGGGAAGTTGTTTTCTTCCAACAAGCGCTATTTTTTAGCATATTATAAGTAATACATTGAATTCTTCTTGTTCTGTTCTGTTCTGGTGACCTTGCTGTATATATGCCAGTCAGAAACTTCTGTTATTTTACTATTCCAAAATCTTTGAGCATACATTGCAGGATAGATGGATATATCTTTCAACTAATATGTTTGAAGTGCTTTGAAGTTATTATGCACGTCTCACAGTTCATTTTAAGGCATTTGAACTATTCAGTTAGAAATTTGGTAACTATCTTTTTTTGACATTTTAGCAAGGTCAACAGATTTGGTTGTTCAGCTGAATCCAGATCTGATACATCTCTAGATATTGGGACTTGGAAAGATATTGATTCTTATCTGTACAACTTGCAAAATCAAATTTGATACTCTGCGTGCAGGTAGAAAGGGGAAATTTTTTAAAAGAATTAAAATTGTTAAATAAATTCCTTATCCATGTTATTTGAATCTGCAGGCATTTCCTGGGGTGTAATCATTTGTGTGTTTTTAAACCATTTATAACTTGATAAAAATTTATATGATGTAATACCATAATCTAATATACTCTGCCAAATAAATAGTGATAAATTGTGGAGTGTAATAAATCTAATGAATGAGATATCAAGTAACGGTGTAAAATTGTAGATTCTTAAATGTTCTTTCATTATGATATTTAAAGTATTTATTTCAGAGATTAACTTTATTAATATCTTGTTTTATCTTGATTTGTGTTATTTAAACTTGTTTTTTGACTCTCTATATGGATTCAACACCCTAAAAATTTTTTTTAGGGCACTTGGATTGTGCAGAAGTTACCCATCAAATTTGTGATTTCAATAAATTCCTACCAAAATTTAGAGAAATTAGACCTAAAAATCCACCAGAAAAACTTCCAAAAAAATCACACTAAAAACAATTCTATTAGATATAACCATGCCCTCTTCTCAGCCATAGCAAAGTACTTCTTTACTTATAACCTGTAATGACACTACAATTATGGCCATTTTTGGCAGTCGTAACTGTCTTGTCTTCCCAATCCTATCTGATTTCTAACCCATGTACTTAGGAAAACAACGTTTTGTTGACCTATGCGAGTCAATCCTTGCCTATGACTTCATACGTAACATGGAAAACAACGTTTTGTTGACCTATACCAGTCAATCCGTGCCTATGGCTTCATACATAACATGGAAAACAACGTTTTGTTGACCTATGCCAGTCAATCCGTGCCTATGACTTCATACGTAACATGGAAAACAACGTTTTGTTGACCTATGCCAGTCAATCCGTGCCTATGACTTCATACATAACATGGAAAACAACGTTTTGTTGACTTATCCCAGTCAATCCGTGTCTATGACTTCATACATGACTTATATCGATTGCTGATTTGCCAGATTTTCGGCCATCAGTCGGAAATGGTCGCGGTCAATGATTTAATCGCGCTCATGTCTATTTGATTACTTAATATTTGGCAAATCAGCCATCAAGATAAACTCAAGGCACTTGGGCGAAGTTCGATGCCCAACAATCTAAGATCGCGTAGCTTAACTTAATCCGAAGAGTTCTTGCGTTTAATAATTTCAAATTGATGCTTTCACTAGGTCTCATTTGATTTGTATCGTTGTATGTTTCTACACTGGGTTCGACATACTCACAGTTATTGGAATATTTATCAGTGTTGATATATATATATATACACGTTTTTACGCTAATTAAATTTTGATCACTGGTTCCTCTTCTTCATCATCAAATATATATATAAATTCTTCTAGTTATTTCTTTACAACTAAATTTCAGATAATAATATTCTATATATAACAATTATATATTTCTCTAACTTCTTCTTGGGAAAAACTAGTTTCAAGCAGTGAAATTATAACAGTGAAAATTCTAGGAAATATATCATATACTTTAAAATCTACAATATTTCCATAAAAGATTTCTCAATTCGTGATAGTTACCCAAAGTTAACTATTTTACATGCTTTCTATAAATTATAGAGAAAATTATGGAAATTTGACCATATCCTTAACCTTCACAATATTTCTGGAAATTGAAAAACCTTTAAAAAATTTCTACGTTTATACGTTATAGTATGAAATTAGTTTATTTACTATAATTAGTTTATTTAAATGTTAAAACAGTGAAATGCTTTCAAATTTTGTTACTGAATCCTTCTGCTTCATATTTTCGAGAATTACCTGGATTCATCAAATTAATTTTGTTACTTAAAATAGTCAAGTATTTTTGTAAAATATACAGAGAATTTGAAAATCGAAATTTCTGCAGAGTTTTCACTAAATATTTGAAGTAGATATTCAACTAAATATATGAAGTTGATATTTACTGGGGATTATAGTGATTTGTCAATTTTTATTTTTTATATTTACAAACAGTAAAATTTTCTATGAAGAGTGAGAATACATAGAGATTTAAAAAATTGAGTTTTTTTTTCACCAAATTTTTATAATTAGCATTTTAGAAATTTTAGAAGATATAAGAAGTATCAGTTTTCTACCTTTGGGAAAACGTTTATGGGAAACAGAGATTTCAAGTTGAATAGTCAAATATTTCTATAAAATTTAAAAGATTCTGTAATATTTTTGCTAAATCTTTACAGTTAACATTTTGATGATTATAAATATCTACGATGGTCTCTGCAATTTATAATAAAGATATCATTTCTTAATCTGGAAACAAATAACTAACTAACTGTGATGTGAAGTCCAGTAATAGACATGCTAGGATTTAGCGCATCTATTCGGGGCATAATGGTTAGTTGAAAGCTCCTTCGTTCTGTTTGTTATTTTCAACTAAATGATTTGCAGTCATGCAATGCTTATTTTATTAAGCAAAATTATTGAATTAAAAACATTTAAAGTACAAATCATTCTATTCATTAAATTATATAATGTCAAATTTATATCACAGAAGAAACATGTGCATTTTATTTACATCTTAAAAGAAACATGCACACACACATCGTTAAAGTTAACATAAAACTCCACAAATCAAATATTTTTGCAACTATCATGCTATAGAACACAAAATAATGCCACAGGATAACGGATAACCAAGGCACCTTGCCTTCAAACCCTCCCAAAAAAAAAGGAAAGAGGCTAAGCCTCATTTTGTACATTGGCTTCATTTGAGAGTATACGAAAGATGAAAGAAGATGACAAACAAAAGTCAAGAAAAAATCAAAGGTCTTTTGGGAGAGTGAGAATGCCATGAATGAAATTTGAAGGCTTTGGACTATAGGTGTGAAGTTTTGGATGAATAGAGTTTTACATGGGATGCCATCCAATTAAGTGGTAGAAAACAGAATATGGGAACTCATGGGATTAAATTTACTCATTATAAATACTTTTCTTAAATATTATTAAAAATATATTTAATAATTAAAATAATAATAAATATTTATTATTTAAATTTTAATTATTACATTTAATTTAAAAACATTAAAATTTAAATTTAATATATTTTTTGGTTTAGACATGTTATTTTTCATTATTCATTTTTTATTTAATTTTAGGAGTTATTCATTATAAGGTATGTGTTGTTTATATATATATATATATATAGATATATATATATATATATATATATATATATATATATATATATATATATATATAATTTTTTATTTTAATATTTAATAAATTTTAAAAGGTTCATAGTAGGGTTCAATCAGCAAGGGAGAAAGCTTGGCACGACAAATACATCAAGAAGAAGGCATTCGGGGAAGGAGATCTGGTACTATCATATGACAGCGAATCCGCAAAGTTCCTAGGAAAGTTTAAAACACACTGGTTAGGACCATATATCATCAAACACATCTCTAATGGTGGTGCAGTGCAACTCGCGAAGTTAAATGGTCAGTTGATTCTAGGATGAGTGAATGGTAGCAGATTGAAAGTATACAGGGACAATTTTGTCCCTAGAACTTCACACTAAAAAATGAAGGGAAGAAAGTCTTAGTGCCACTTGCAGTTGAAAGTGGGCACTGGACTATAAACTACTTTGCAAAAAGGGAATTCGCCGAAGGGATATTACTGCACGATACTCACGAGTATGACGAAGTCCGAAGGAATTGCGACAAAGAAAGGATGACTGCGCCACAAGGGAAGGTTCGTCGAAGTTGGCTGGAAATATGACCATTGGAAGGAAAAAGATACCATTAAAGGGAAGTTGTCGTTAAAGGCTGTGGGAGAAACCCATTTATGAGGCACAACATTAAATGAGCAAGATTTTAGCCAATCATGGGGCTGGAAATTCAAATTCATTATAAAAACCATATCTCGCGCCACATTTTACACTTTGTTGTCTAGAGAAGTTAGTTTGAGAACTTGCAACTATTTGTGAAAAAAGTAAGCTACAACATGTCTGAGAGAATCTTTGAAGAACTTGCTAGAGCATTTGCAGAGAAAATATTAGTAGATATTATGGAAGCACAGGTCGATAAAACCATAATGAGGAATGTACCCATGTCCCCAAGGCACGCAAGGTCATCGAGAAAGCAGGTACCCACAAAAGCATAGCCACACAAGAAATAGGAAAAGAGGTCAACTGAGGTCTTTGGGGTAGAGATGAGAACATCCCTGAGGAAGAAGACACAGAAGGAAGTGCGAACAAAGAACAAGGAGGACAAGGGGAAGAAACCTGCGCAGAAGGGGAAGAAACCAATCCAGTAGAAGGAACCACAGGAGATTCATGATAGTGAGGAAGAGGCTGAAGTGTACTGGATGGAGACAGAGGGCACATAAGTTCCCTTTGTGCTCCCACCTTACATGCCACAAAGAAAACCGAGCACCAAGCTGGTCAAGGACCCAAAAGATGTGAAGTTTGGCATGTTCACTCCATTGCTACTGGAGGAAGTTTTGTTTGACGATGAAGTGTTGGGGAATATCCCACAGCTGAAGATGGAGGACTGGGATTTCAATGATCAAAGCAAATACCCACAGTTTGAGCTGAGCAGATACTTGCAGTAGGTATATTACCCAGAAAGTGGAGTTACAAGGATGGAGCCAAGCTGGTGGGCTACATGATTGTAGAGAGAAGGCCTGTTAAATACGCTACTTGTGCCACACTTCAATAGAAGCACATGCAATACAGCCTGTGTGCGATAACTTCTCGCATTAGTACATAATTGATGCCTCTAGCTTGGGACGAGGATCTTGATTGATGAAATGCTGATAAAAAAGATTAGAGGACTACATCACCAAGAAATATACCTCGCAGAAGAGTTTGTGGGCAAGAATTAGAACAAGGCGATGACATAGACGATGAAGGATAAATTTGGAATAGTGAAGAGATCGCATGGGTATGACATTAACTCCATCGATGACCAAGGGGTGTGCTTCACCGCACACATCTTAGCTGGGAAGACAATGCTGAAGTGCAAAGAAAATGAGGTCCCCGCAGCTGTGGTTTCTTTGGTTGCACAGTGCAACGTCGGGGTCCAGTTTAACTGGGCCGCCTATTTGTGTAAAGAGTTTTTGGAAGACTGCAACAAAGCGCAGGAGGAAGGGAAGACGTTTCATTATGCGTGGTTAATCATCATCAGCGTGCTAATTGCATGGAAGGAGCTGGAGGAATCGGAGTTTCCTCTTGTCGAAGCAGATGCTTGTGAAGAAGCGAAGTATGCTTCCATCTGGAATACTAAGGAGTGGTCGCGCGCGATGGAAAACAAGATTTTCTTCGTATTATTGTCAATGGATTTACACATGGTGGTGAATTAGCACCCAAGGCTATCACCCAGTCTATATAGGAAATATTGCAACATCGCGGACTTTAAAGAAGACTTCCATCAAGTCTATGTGAAGGTAAGGAGGGACCCGACAAGGACATGGCACCCATTTCCATATTTAGCGACCGAGGATGACTTACTCGCAGTAGTACAATGTTGGTCAACAAAGTGGATGAATCCACCCAGTGAAGAGTTTGGAACTGAGAAGGGTACTTTTGCAGGATGAAGGTTTCAATAGAAAGGATACAAAAAAAGAGCAAGGCACGAAAGAGACAGAGCCAGTATAGGAACATGGTACTTAGGAACCCCTCACCAATGAAGGAGTATTAGAGAAGTTGCCATTCATCATTAAAAATAGGGTACCTACAATAACCACCTCGGGCATGAGGAGAAAGAAGAAAGCGGAAAAATCTAGGGGTGTTATATCACTTGTCCTCACTAATGGGTATATCGATGAGATAAGGGAGAAGGTCCAAGAGGTAACAACAAAGACGTGGGACAAAATTGACGATCGCTATAGAGCGATCTTGGTCGAGGTACAACAGGGTATCGTAGAATTGAAGGCACTTCCATAGGAAGCTAGATAACCAGAGTAGGCAGAGCGACGAATAGAGACAACATTAAATATTAGGAATTTGAGGGTCCCAACTGGAGCACTACAGTTCGAAGCAGTAGAGGACAGAGAATGAACTAAAGCTTGGAAAAGTGTCAACATGAACATTGCCGTGCTGTCAATTCAGGTACTGCATGAATTCCACTAGAGAATAACAATTGAGTTATAGGAGCGGGAACATCGAACTTCGTTGTTGACCAGTTAGGTGGAAAAGGAGAAAGATTCGCTAAAAAAGGAGCTAAAGTAGTTAGCTAAGAAAAGAGATGAGGTATGGTAGCAACAACAACAACTAGAAAAATCCATTGCAGACACTTGTAACACATTTCTGGACGTGAAGGTCTGTGAAGAGGAGCCACTAGTAGAGAAGGTCGTGAAGCTTGCCCTCACAATAAAAGAATCAAACAATAAGCTTGCGAAGATGAAATTTGATTATGAAGTGCAGATTTATGAGCTGCAAATAAGGCTGCAACCAGCCATGCCACTAGAAGTATGGGAGCAGAGGGAAAAAGGATTTAAAGTTTGCACTGGAAGGCATCTCTGACATAGTGGCAAACTATGGAAAATTACTAGATAACACTATGAAAACATGGACCTCATTGCAGTAGGATCCAAACATCCAGAAGATTGAGAAGGAGTTATAGGTGAAGCAAAAGCGACGGGAAGAGATCCTGGTAACTCTGAAGACCCTACCAATCTTGCAAAGGCTTTCCAACATTACTGAAGGAAAGAACCTCTAGAAACAGATATAAGATCTTCAGAGGAAGGAGCATATCTTGCAAGAGAGGACTCAACCGTGGCAGGATGAGGCCCTCAAACTTTCACAGGTAGTGGATGGAAGGCTCAAGTATTTAAAGGAAAGGGAGAAAGAAATATTGCAGAAGACTGTTGGTCCATCTACAGAGGCATTGTTGGAGGAGGTGCGCCGAGAGGAGAAACTAGTAGCAGAAATCATCCAACAATACAACGCAATCTACAATGGCATTACATCAAAGATCAAGGGCATTGTAGCTGAGTGACTTAGGCCAAGATGTGAGTATTGGGGGCCTGTTGGGCGTAATCCAACTTGGTCCAGTTTTGGTCAAAGACTCCGCATTTTGAGGAGTAGAGCCTGCGAATTTCTATTCACCATGCAGTGTCTAGGGGCTTTGGGGTGGGTGAAAGCCCCTTATTTTGTAACGGGCATCGAGTGTTAGTTCATTGTTTTGTCGGATCCATAGTATGTGGACCATAATATTGTAGTAATGGAATCTATACAATGAGATGTATTACTTTGTCGAAAGTGGAAGTAATAGATGAATCACTGATCATACTTTCTATTTTTAGTATGTATTTTTGGGCCTTAAGGAAAGGCTCCATAGTTGAGTGCACGGAGGCCTGGGAAGAGTTTGTAGCTGAGTGCGTAGACTACTTGCAACTAGGTGCGTAGGTCAGAAGTTGTATGTATTGAAAGATCATTCTTAATAAAATAAGAATAAGTTTTGGCAAAGTATTATGTATTTGTGTTCTTAATATGTGTTTATACATACTGTTATGCATGCTTTATACTGAATTATGTGAAAGAACACGTGATATTGTTTTTTTATATGTTTATGCAATAAGTACAAATCTATGAAGTAAATCATTAATGCGAATTTATTTATGTATGCGAAGTTGTAGATAGGTATAAAACATAAGTAAACACATGGATGCCACAACGCACATATTTCTTTGGCTGTAGAAACCTGGTTCTACAACCTCCCATAACCACTTCGGGTGAGAGTGTGATCTGCTTGCAGGTCCTTGTCGAAAGGGCCAGTGGTTGAGGGTTTTGTTGGTTCACAGTACACTCTGAACCTGTGTCAAGCCTCCTTAAGCCAACAAAAGGAAATGGGGCAGGTGTGTTTTTGATGTCCTTAGAAGGTAGCTTGATCCCCCTCTCCTTCAAGTTGGAGTTTGAATTTGATTGAGGGGCATGAGAAACCAATAGCCTTCTTCTGTCAGGTGCTGCAAGATGCTAAGATAAAGTATAATATTCTGCAGAATCAAGATTATGCCTTGGTCAAATCACTTAAGGATTTCAGAATTTATGTCCTGCAATCAAACGTAACTAATGCTCCTACACCTATAGTAAAATAAATTCTAGTTCAGGGTGACAGTGATAGGAAAAGAGGAAAATGGATTGCTAAAATTTAGGAGTATGACATGGATATCAAGCTTACTAAGCTCATCAAGGGGTAGGGGCTAGCTAAAATTCTATATGAAGCAAATTACCAAGCATTGGGCATAAATTTATTGGCAGGAGGAGATGGAGAAAGTGGAAATTCAGAGCAACAACAAAAGCTTGAAACATCAGCAAAGAGAATTCAAATGAAGTATGTTGGGTCTCCCTGGTATAAAAATATTGTGCATTATCTGTTATTTCTAAGGTTCCCAGTGAATTTTGATAAAATTAAATATCAAGCTCTCAGGCTACAAGCCCAATTTTTTTAATCTCAAATGGCCAATTGTACTAAAAGGATCCTTTAGGGATTTGGATTTTGTGTTTGTTTGAGGATGAAATCCACAAAGAAATGGATGAAATTCATAATTGTGTTTGTGGAGAACATTATATTTGGAGGGCTACAACACACGATCCTTAAAGTCGGGTTTAACTAGCCCATGTTGGACATTGGGTAAACCAATTCTCCCCGTGTGTTTCAGGACATGGAATAACCACCTCTCATGTATCCTTATCTCTGGTGATGTGATCGTTGACTAACACCTGTGGTGTTTGATCTAACGACAATCGTGATTCCCAACAATTGGTATCAGAGCCGAGGTCATGAGTTCAATACACACCTGGCTCGTGTTTGGGGACATATTATTGGACATTAGATAAACCAATGCTCTTCGTGTGTTTCATGACATGGACTAACCACCTCTCATGGATCCTTATCTCTAGTGATGCGATCGTTTACTAACACTTGCAGGTTTTGGTCTAAACAAAAATCTTGATTCCCAACAACGAAAATTGTTTGGTGAGGTACATACTTATGTTCGGGCCTACGAGAAGTGCCAAAAGTTTGCTAAAAAATAGAAATTAGCATATTTTCCTCTAATCCATCTTTTTGTTGAGGAACCTTTCAGACAGTGGGGGTTATACTTCATTAGGGAGATACACCCACCCTCCAACGATCAACACAAGTGGATACTCACAACCACTAATTACTTCACTAAGTGGGTAGAAGTTTCCCCAACTAGGAATGAAACCAATATGGTAGTTATTAAGTTCATGGAGGAAAACATCCTTGCCAGATTTGGCTACCCCAAAAAATTTCTCATCCACAATTCTCAGGTGTTCAAGTCTGCCAAATTTATAGATTTCTATATATCATCATGGTAGGCCACTCCACCACCTACTACCCAAAGGGAAATGGATTGGCTGAATCCTCAAATAAAACCTTGGTGACGATTCTAAAGAAAATAGTATCAGAAAATCAGAGGAGCTGAGACTCACAACTAAATTTTTTCTTATGCATCAAAAGGGTTACCACTAAGATAGCTACTAGAAAATCCCCTTTTGTGTTGGTTTATGGAAAGGAAACAATTTTTCCCATACATCTAGCCATTATAGTGGCTAAAATCTTTCAAGATATTAAGGAAGAGCCAAATGATTTGACTACAAGGATAAATAAATTGGTGGAACTTCAAGAGAACAAGGAACAAGTTAATTAGAATCTAATATGTTATCAAGAAAAAATGAATTCCTTGTTTGAAAGAAAGGAAAGAGACGGATATCTGCAGCCAGGAGACATAATACTGATATGGGATGTCAAGAGGGAAGACAAAGGAAAGCATGGAAAATTTGATCCCCTTTGGTTTGGACCTTTCAGGATTACTGAGGCAAAAGGGAATAACACCTTCCTACTGGAGAACCTAGAAGGAGAAGTGCTTGGGCTACCTGTGAATGGAAAGTTTCTCAAGCTTTACTTCTAGCACTGAAAGGGTCCACTTCTATTCACTGTAAATATCAATGAGCCATTTGTAAATAACCATTATTGATCTTTGTTTTCTATTTATGTTTTTGTTTTCTGAAAGACTGAATAAAATGGCTCTATGCCAAGGGAGTAATGCACTAATCTGCAGGTTCTAAGTGAATTGTATCCAATACACTGTCCCTAGTTGGAGCCAATGTTTCTTCTATTCGTCATTACTTTCAAAGAGTTCATAGAGTAGAGTCAGGGTTTAGAGATAAAATTCCTTTTAAAGCACCTCCTTAGTCATTTGTACAGCCTCCTAAAGTTAGAAAACAACTAAAAAAAATGTGGGGGCCACTATTCGGGCCTAGAGATGCGTTGGAAGGTTTAATAGCACACAAGCCACTTATCAAACCCCTATCAGGAAAGTACAACAAAGCATAAGGGGAATTTTTATACAAGTGTGCACTGTCGATTAAAGGTTAGGCATCTCCTGGGCGGATCATCATCCATCTCCAGTGGAACACCCCCCGAAAGAATTTCGAGGGGTTAACCTACTCATATGTTAAACAAGCACTCCCCAAAACAGATCTTCAGATTTGGATCTGACAGTCCAGATTCATTCTGGGGTGGGAGCACACGGTTCGACATCCTGCTATCTAACCCACCAGAGGATGGTGGGAGTGGGGAACACGCACCACTTGGACCAATTGGTAGACAAATTTGCATGTGAACGCGGATTCTAAGGTAATGGTAATCCACCCACCCTCACTCCTATTCACCTATCCTCACCATCATCTAGTCACATCCAGCCACATGTCCCCCCCCCACATGACGTCACCCCCATGTCAGTCAATCGTTGCCCCTGTGCCATTTAAAACCTTCCCGCCTCACCATTTTCAAACATTGTTCATCATTGTGTCACTCTCTTTCTAGTTGTCTGTCCAGAATGTCGTTCAAGATCTACCAACCGAGTACCTCCTCCTAACGTCATTTTCTACCCTCTCCACGCAACCAGGTAATCCAATCGCTCCTATACACCTATAATTTTGTTTAGGAAATTATAAAATGAAGAAAGCACCACCCCATACCCCAAAGGCTCAAGAGGCCAAAACCTCTTCCAGCGTGGAATCCCTCATGGATATAGAGGCTCAAGTAGTTAACACGGCTTGTGCATATCACCTGGATGACCTTCGTTTTGACCTATATGGAAACCATGTAAGGGGGGAGGACCCATTTCGGTTAGTTAACTCTGACCTATACTACCAAATTGCACCCATTGTGCAACGTTTTCCAAAATTCGTCTCTTGGTTGTATGCAGCATACATCAACGAGAAAAACTTCTTTGTTTCCTCCTTTGGTGTCAAAATTCTCGAAGTAACCCCATAGCTAATCCAAAAATCTTTGGTTTACGTAGTTCTTGAGAACCCCAACAATTTATTGATGTCACCCTAGTGTATCATTACTCAACCGTCCCTGCCAATGAGTAGTAGTCTTTCCTACAGATGGTCTTGGCCACTGACCTACAAGCCCTGCCCATAGCTGAAAGATTCCCAATCACCATATTTGCTAAGCCTATCCAACCCATCCTATCCCAAATTTCCCATCTGTTGGGGGATGATGATGTCAGCATAGTGTTGGCATTATGACGCATGTGTTGTCCTTGATGGAAACTCACTTGTAACAAAATAGGTATATGGTATCTAGATGAATCTAGAAGTCAGTTTAGAGGTGATAGAGTGATGGAACATAATAACAGAATGATGGGACAAAGGTTTACAAATTAGAATCAAAAGTTTTATAAAGGTGAATATTTGAAGATCTATATGCGGGTTCGTCAAGGCCAAGTCACGTATACATGCAGGTACAAAGAAGAAAAGTCATGTACATGCTGACACATTAATTTAAAGAATAACAAGGGTCCTTACCATGGTATTAGCCCACAATATTGAGCGCAGTAACGGTTACTTGATCCCGTCCAAGATTACGACCGACACTAGTGTATTTTTGACTCATGGTATTAGCTAAGGCTCTAACTATATAAGGAAGTGAAGATCAAAGTGCTAAGTGTGCATGCGAAAGGCTTTTTTATGAATACTTCAATCTGAAATATATTTGAATTGTAAGGGCCATAGTTGACACATAGATATGAAATAATTATGCACCGACAAATATAATGATGGATCAGGATCATGAGACCTGAAATGAATTTCCATTGTATGACCTACTCATGGATTGACTAGATCTAAGTATTGACACATGAATATTATGATCTGGGTCTTTCTAAAGTTATGAAGAGCTGCACAATTTTAGGTCAAAATTTGCAGATCTATACATAGGTTTGTCTCAATTAAGTCACGTATAGATGCAAATTTGTCTCTTCAAAGTCACGTATACAAAGGAAGGGTTTATGTTCATAAATTATTGATCAACTTGGTCGGTGCTACTGTATCTCTGTTGTCTGTCAATGATGTCCTCATGTTGATCTAGGTTGAGTAATAATGTCTGAAGTAGAACTGATTGAATGATGAAGTTGAATTTGGTTACATGTTGATTGGTTGAAAATATTATTGATGCTGCTAACTATATGAGGGTTTTGTAAGCTAACCGAATATTTCAGAATAACTCTGTTTAACTCTGTGTCTGATTTAGAATTACAATTTTTTAGTATATTGAGATCTGTACGCAGGTTTCTTTACAGAAAATCACGTATACATGTGGGTTGCCTTAAGTGAAGTAGCGTATATGTGTTGGCATATGAATGATCAGGGTTGTAGTTGATTTTGTGTGTTGATGCAGTATTCTAAGTTCAGTTCTGTGTTCTAGTTACAATGATCTCACTGTTTTTTTTTAATTAAGTTGGTGTTTTCTTCAGTTAATCTACAAGTTTTGATGTATTAAAGCGGGTGGATCTAGTGTGAAAATTTATGAAATGTGGTCCATGGATTTTGCTAAGGGTTGGATCCTTTAGTGAGGAAGTCAAATCTTCCTGCCAATAGTATTTAGTAATCACATCAGGGGGTTGGAGCTCCCTTCGAGTAGGAGATGGAGACCTGAGTGAAGGTTGTAGCCTTCAGTAGCTGGGTGCCTGCATACTGGCATGAGTATGCACTATTACAAGAGTGTAAGAGGTTTTTGATATTAATAAATTTGAAGAATGAGATGACAACAACGGTGGTTTTCTCCCACATTGGGTTTCCATCATAAATCCTGGTGTTCATGTTTGTTTCTTATGTGTTATACTTTATTATGTTCTTACTGCACTTTCTTACTTCTTATCAAATTCCTGATAAATCTCTTACATTATGGTTTAAGTTTAACAGATAAAGAATTAGCTATTTTACAAGTTTACTAAGCATACACTAGTTTCTTTTACAACAGTCATGTACATACATGAGTTGGGTTCAGTAAAGTCACATACATATTTTAGAAAAGAAAATTATTATTGTGAGTTTTTAAAATACTAATTCACCCCCCCTCTCAGTATTTTTCCCAATAATTGGTATTAGAGCAGGTCCTTCAAAAGAAGCTTGATCGCTTGAAGGAAGATCTCCCAAGATGAGAAATCAAGATGGAACAACATCTATCAGACCACCACTCTTCAACGGAAATAATTTAATATATTGGAAGACAAGAACCAAATCCTATCTTCAGTCCCTTGGAGTAGATGTTTGGGAAATTGTGGAAGGAGGTTACCAATATCCAGCCGTAGTTCCCACAGATGTAGCAGAAAAGAAGATGTATGAAACCAATGCTAAAGTTGTCAATGCATTATTGGGAAGTCTAACAGAATCAAAATTTTCCAAAGTTATGCAGTTAAACACAACAAAAGAAATATGGGACAGGATCATTCAATGTTATGAAGGCGATACTAAGGTAAAAAGTGTTAAACTCCAAACTCTGAGAATTCAATATGAAACTCTCAGAATGCATAATGATGAAAGTATTTCTAGTTTCTTTCTACACAGATGAGATTGTAAGTCATCTGAAAAATCTGGGTGAAGGAATAAAGGACACAACTTTAGTAGAGAAAATCTTAAGATCTCTAACTCCTAAATTCGAGTCAAAAGTGTCTGCCATTGAAGAGAAGCAGGATCTGTAAACTCTTACTGTTGTTCAACTTCACAGGATCCTGACTGCTTTTGAAATGAGGAAAGGAGGTCCCTCAGAAGTCAGAGAAGCCACATTTAAATCATCTGCAAAAGGAAAAGGAAAGGGATAACAAAAGGAATTAGGATATATATCAAAAGAAGATGAGGTGAACTTTGTAAAGAAACTTCAACTAGGCACCAGAAGGTTTAGAGGTAAGCTTCCCTTCAAATGTTTTGCTTGTGGTAGAGTTGGTCATTATGCTGCTAAATGTCCTCATAAAGACAACCATGACAAAGGGAAGGATACTGCAAAAGGTAATAGGATACAGTTTGACAATAGAATAAGTTATTATACTCATGAAGATAATGATGTCTTGTCAAATAGTGAAGAAGGAGAATCTAATCAAGATCTTAAATTACTCATGGATTTTGAGAAAAATACTAATGAGTCTAATGATAAATTTGTGGATTCTTTAGAGGAAAAATATTTCTTTGAAGAAATTACTCAACTCAAAATTTTCTTGGAAGAAAACAAAGTAGCCATATATACATTGAAGCGTCAACTCATAGAAAAATAAAAGCATAGTGAGAAGTTAGAATGTGAAGTAGTAAGTCTAAGAAAGAAACTTGAGAAAATAAAAACTTTGAATCTTAGATTTGCTAAAGGATCTGAAACCTTAGATGAAATTATCAAGGTACAATGCTCTCCTCTTATGAAGATAGGTCTTGGATACACTGGAGAAACATCTCAAACAGAAAAGTCTTCAACCACCACCAGAAGCTATCTAAATGCAACAAAAACCAGTCAGTAAAGCTTCAATCCTCAGCAAAAGAATAAAGGCATTCCACAAGTAAATCATGTTTACTCTAATCCAAGGATGAACAACAACAAAAGCACTAGTCAAAAGGTAAAAAACACCAGAAGATTCTATGATCACATAAAATTCTTCTTTAATGGACAATGTTTATCATGTCATAATTTTGGTCATAAGGCTACTCAATGTGTTGCATACAAAACCATTATGACTAGAGAATCAAGAAAACAAAGGAACGAGATAGGAGTCAGGAAGAACACTTATAATAGCTTATCACCTCTTATAGATGAAATTGAATGTTCATTTTGCAATAAATTTGGATGTGAAGAATCTGAATGCAAGAGAAAATTATAGCCAACATCTCAAAAAGAGAAAATATCAACAAATTCTAAGGTATGGAAAAGGAAGGAGTTACAGTCTGAAAGCTGTGGCATGGCATTGTTTGCATAAGGGTAAGAAAATCAATGGTACATTGATAGTGGATTCTCAAAACACACGACAGGTGATAAAGATAAAGTTATTTCATACAATGATTTAGAGGAAGAAAAGATTGTCACTTTTGGAAGTGACTCACCTGCTGTCATTAAGGGTAAAGGTTATGTTTTTCTAAAATAAAAGGTTAAAGCTAGTAATGTTATGTATGTTGATGGATTAAAGCATAACTTGTTGAGTGTTAGCCAAATGTGTGACCAAGGAAATGAGGTGGTATTCTGATCAAAAGAATGTGTGGTTTGTGAACTTAACACAGGAAAGACAATAATAAAAGGAACAAGAACCCTGAGAAATTTGTATATATTGAAAGATGGCCAAGAACAATGTTACCTAGGCAAGGCAGAGGAAAACTTGTTATGGCACAGAAGGTTGGGACATCTAATCCAATCTCAAATAAGAAAATCAAGCAGGCTCAAAGTTGTGTGTGATCTACCCAACATCACCCTACCAGAAAGTACCATATGTAAGTCATGTCAATTCGGTAAGAAAACCAGAGTTCAATTCACTGCTAAAGAAGGATCAACAAGTAAACCTCTTGAACTTATACATACTAATTGGTGTAGACCAATAAGGAAAAAGTCACCTCGTGGAGAACAATACTATATCTTATTCATTGATGACTTTTCTAGAATGTGCTAGATCGGTATATTGAAACACAAAGATGAAGCATTTGGTAAATTTAAAGTCTTGAAAGCATTAGTTGAAAATGAATTAGATCTAAAAATCAAATGTCTCAGATCTGACCAAGGAGGAGAATACATATCAGATGAATTCTTTGATTTCTGTGAACAACATGGCATAAAAAGACAATTTTTTGTAGCTAAAACTCCTCAACAAAATGGCGTGGCAGAAATAATGAATAGAATTGTTCAACAAATGGCTCATTCTATGCTTGATGAGTCTGGAACTCCTGACACCTTCTGGGGTGAAGTTGCACATACCGCAGTAAATATTCTCAACAAGGCTCATGTTCGTGTGAATAGTGATAAAACTTCGTATGAACTTTGGTATGGTAAGCCTCCCACTATAAAGCATTTCAAAGTTTTTGGAAGCAAATGTTTCATAAAAAATAATGATGAAAAACTTGGTAAGTTTGAAGCTAGAGAATACAAAGGAATAATTCTTGGTTACTCATCTAGAAGCAAAGGATACAAATGTTACAATAAGAGACTTCAAATTTTTTTTGAATGCATTGATGTTGTGATTGATGAAGCATGCACAGATCCCAAAAAGGTAACATCAGAAAAAGATGATGATGATGATGAATGATTTCCAACATCAAATCGAAATGATATAGAAGAAGAAACTAATGAAGCAGCAGAAGAAGACACATTAGATAAAGAAAATTCTCCATCCAAGTATGTTAAAAAGAATCATCCAAAAACTCAAATTCTAGTTGAAAAGGAATTTGGGGTACAAACAAGAAGAACCCTTGTAGGATCTTCTAGGTTATCTAGCTTTATTATCCACCATTGAACCACAAAATTTAAATCAAGCTAGTAAAGATGAATGTTGGGTTAAGGTCATGAATGAAGAAGTTGATCCAATTGAAAATAATGATACTTGGGAATTGGTTCCAAGGCCTCATGATAAAAATGTTATTGGGACAAAATGGATATTCAAAAATAAGTTGAATGAAAATGGAGAGGTCATGAGGAATAAATCTGGAATTGTTTGTAAAGGTTATGCTCAACAAGAAGGTATGGACTTTGAAGAAATATTTGCACCAGTAGCCAGACTTGAAGTCATAAGAATGTTTCTTGCACTTTCAAGTTTTCGAAATTTCAAAGTTTATCAAATGGATGTAAAATTTGCTTTCCTTAATGGATTCATTTTGGGGAATGATGAAAACATTGTATGCAAACTCAAAAAGGCTTTATATGGACTAAAACAAGCTCTACGGGCATGGTATTATCTTCTTGAAAAATATCTTCAACAACAAGGTTTTAGAAAAGGATCCACAGACAACAACTTGTACACAAAAATTGAGGATGGTAAACTGCTAATTATTGGGTTTTATGTTGATGATATCATCTTTGGCAATAATGAAGAATATATGAGTCAAAACTTTTCTTTTGTTATGCAACAAGAATTTGAAATGTATTTACTTGGGGAACTAACCTATTTTATTGGTCTACAAGTGCAACAAGCAAAATATGGCATATTTCTCTCACAAACAAAATATGTCAAGCAGGTTCTGAAGAAATATGGGATGGATGAGTGCAAACCTGTATGTACTCCCATGATGAGGGGATGTAGCATCAATTCTAATGATGATTCTCCCATAGTAAACCAACCAGCATACAGGTCTATGATTGGAAGTCTGCTTTATCTAACAGGTACCAGACCAGATATCATGCATGTAGTTGGGATTCATGGATGTTTCCAAGCCAATCCAAAGGAATCACATCTTCAAGCAGTAAAGAGAATATTCAAATATCTACAAGGAACCCAAGAATTTGGTCTATGGTATCCTAAAGATTTAGATCTTATCCTTCATGCATACACAGATGCGAATTGGGCTGGAAATGTTGATGACTGGAAAAGAAATAGTGGAGGTGCATTATACAAGGGGCCCCGATTGGTATCTTGGTTCAACAAGAAACAAAGTTCCATTGCCTTATCTATAGTAGAAGCAGAATATGTGGCTGTTGCATCTTGTTGCACACAACTTCTCTGGAAGATGCAAACATTACAAGATATACAAATCAAATGCTCTCCACCTATCTCCATCCTATGTGATAATAAAAAGGCTATTAATATTTCAAAAAATCATGGTATGTATTCCAAGACCAAGAATATTCCTATTAAGTATCACTTTTTATGAGAACAAGTGCTTGAGCAAAAGGCTAAATTGGAGTATGTTCCCTCCAAAGAACAAGCTACTGATATACTTACTAAACCTGTTCCCAGAGAAGCATTTGAATATCTTGGACAAAATCTGGGAGTTGTCTCTGCCTCATTTGTTGTTAATCTAGTTTGCTCAGTCTACAGGTGAAAATTCAAAAGGTTTATTTCTATACGTGGTTTCATGAAGTATAGTCATGTATATACGTGAGTTTCTTTGCAGAGAGTCACATATGTTTTTTCTCTGATAGAAAAATAATGGGACAGACTCAAGATCAACCTCTGACATGCTACTAACAACTATGCTTTGATTTTTCTTGGTCTAGTGTTGATGGGTACAGTTTGCTAATATAGTATTGAGATATGTTTTTTCTCATTGATATTTATCTGATTGATGAAGGTGCTTTGATAAATGAGTTGTTGACAATGAAAAAGTAGCATAGGTTTAGGGGGAGCATTAGAATATAATGCATTTTTGGAATTATGGTTGCTGAATTATGCTACTATTAAGATATTTTTGTCTCAGTTATTAATGTCATATTTGTAATTTGATGTAAAGGTCATGTGGAGACCTATTATGCAATAATTGTCATATTCATTCATGTATGGACTTTTGAGGTCATGTCAAATATGTAATCCCACTTGGTTGGTTGGTTGAGTCAAATATATATCCCCACTGGGTTGGGTGATTGATGTAAGTATGAGTCCTTGGTGATAGGAAGGTCATACTCAGTTGAATTATAGAGTCATGTTATTCATTTGAAAATATTTCTGAAAATTCAACATGTTCTCAAGGGAGCATGAACAATATAGTGCAAATCATATTCAAAGGGGGAGCTTTGGTCCACCCTTTGCCCTTGATTTCAAAGGGCGAGAGTATCTTGGTGTTTGAATAACGATTATTTGATGTATCTAATAGGTTTCTAAAGGTTGAGGTGATCAACACTAACATGGTTGCCATCACGTCCAAAGGGGGAGATTGTTGGAGTTATGATGCATGTGTTGTTCTTGATGGAAACTCACTTGTAACAAAACAAGTATATGGTAACTAGATGAATCCACAGGTCAGTTCAGAGGTGACAGAGTGATGGAACAAAATAACAAAATGACGGGACAAAGGTTTACATATCAGAATCAAAAGTTTGATAAAGGTGAATATTTGAAGATGTATACATGTGTTCATCAAGGCCAAGTTGCGTATACACACAGGTACAAAGATGCAAAGTCACGTACATACTAGCACACTAATTCAAAGAATACCAAGGGTGCTTACCATGCTATTAGGCCACATTACTGAGCGCAATAACGGTTACTTGATCCCGTCCAAGATTACCACCAACACTAGTGTAGTTTTGACCCATCATATTGGCTAAGGCTCTAACTATATAAGGAGGTGAATATCTTTGTGCTAAGTGTGCATGTTAAAGGGTTTTTGATGAATACTTCAATATGAAGTATATTTGCATTATAATGGCCATAGTTGACACATAGATATGAAATAATTATGCACCGATGAATCAATGATGGATCTGGATCATGAGACTTGAAATGACTTTCCATTGTATGATCTACTCATTGATTGACTAGATCTAAGTATTGATGCATGAATACTATGATTTGGGTCCTTCTCAAGTTCTGAAGAGCTACGCACTTTTAGGTCAAAACTTGAAGATCTATACGCAGGTTGGTCTCGGTTAAAACACGTATATACACAGGTTTATCTCTTCAAAGTTGTGTATACAAAGGATGGGTTTATGTTCATAAATGACTGATTAACCTGATCAATGTTGTTATATCTTTGTTGTCTATCAATGATGTCCTCATTTTGATCTGGGTTGACTAATAATGTCTGAAGTAGAACTGATTAAATGATGAAGTTGAATTTGGTTACATGTTGATTGGTTGAAAGGATTATTGATGCTACTAACTATATGTGGGTTTTGTAAGCTATCATAACATTTCAGAATATATCTAGTCAACTCTGTGTTTGATTCATAATTACAAGTTCTTAGCATATTGAGATGTGTACATAGGTTTCTCTATAGAAAAGTGCATATACACGCAGGTTACCTTAAGTGAAGTAGCGTATACATTTTGGCATATGAATGATTGGGGTTGCAGTTGATTTTGTGTGTTGATGAAATATTCTGAGTTCAGTTTTGTGTTCTGGTTATAGTGATATCACTGTTATGTTTGAATTAAGTTGGTGTTTTCTTCAGTTGATCTACAAGTTGTGATGTATTAAAGCAAGTGGATCCAGTGTGAAAATTTATGAAACATGGTCCACGGATGTTGTTGAGGGTTGGAGCCTTCAGTGAGGAAGTCAAAGCTTCCTACCAATAGTAGTTGGTAATCAGATCAGGGGGTTGGAGCTCCCTTCTAGTAGGAGCTGGAGAAGGAGTGAAGGCTCTAGACTTCAGCAAGTGGGTGCCTGCGTACTATCATGAGTTTGCACCAATACAAGAATGTAATAATTTTTTGATATTAATAAGTTTGAAGAATAAGATGACAACAGTGGTGGTTTTCTCCCACATTGGGTTTCCACCTTAAATCATGGTGTTCATGTGTGTTGCTTATGTGCAATGCTTTATTCTGTTCTTATTTCACTTTCTTACTGCGTATCAAATGCCTGATAAATCTCTTACATTCTGGTTTAAGTTTAACAGATAAAGAATTAGTTATTTTACAAGTTTACTAAGCATACACTAGTTTCTTTTACAACAGTCGCGTACATATGCGAGTTGGGTTTAATAAAGTCACGTACATATTTCAGAAAAGAAAATTATTATTGTGAGTTTTTAAAATATTGATTCATCCCCCCTCTCAGTAATTTTCCCAACAAGTAGCCAACAAGTCCACCTTGGGGTTTTTAAGACAAAAGATGCATCCTAGCCACCTATTTGATATTCAAGCCTACCTATCTGAGGCCATAAGTTTTCAGCTACACCATTTTTCCACCACATCTTATTTAAGGTATTATTCTTTATTGTTCTACCTATTTGTTTATACCCATGTGCGTGTGTTTCAGTGTCTAGGCGTCAGCTTGGTGGTGGAAACAAGTAGAGAAATCTGTGTTTGATTTGGACAATGTTGTTAGAAAGAGGCCAAATGTTGATGGCTACTCTCAATTCATATCAACTTATATGGCCATCTCATTCAGTTCCATACCAGACCAGACTGTTTGCTGCCATGGATTTAGAAAGAAATCAGATGAAGTTTTCACTTCAACATCCATTGACATAGTCTTTTCTTTCAAGTTCTTAGTTTAAAGTCTTGGATGTTTCACTGGACTTAACAAGAATTGACCCGCTAGACAAGATAAATTTCCACAGGCAGGTTGGAGAGATGTTGTATAGCGAGCTCAACAAAAATGAAATGACCATCCACAAGGCTGAGAAAATGTTGGAAAAGGCTGCATCAAGAAATAACCAACTCAAGGGATCTTCACATGGAGAATGAGAGCTTCAAGGAGCTGGTCGTGAAGCTAGGAGTGAATCTAGAAGATAAAACTGATTTTGGGGCTCTCCTTCAAAGCTCCCAAACAGAAATCTAGGAGCTGAGGCATAAGTTGAAGAAGCCAGGTAGTAAGTATGTCCGATCTAAGGAGCTTGCACAAGTAGAAGAAGAGAAGGAGATGCTGGCCAAAGAGCTCATTGACAGGAACAATTAAATAGTGGCCCTGACGCAACAGGAAACAGAGCTGCGAAAGAGGATAAATTCACATATATGTGCAGTAATAGTGCCTCAATATCCTCAAAATCCAACTAAATAGCTCATTAAGACCCTCACTGAGCTCTAGCTTTCATAGGGGGAGCTTATTAGGGTGCAAAACGATCTAGATGTTGCCCAAAAAAGCCTAACACAGAAAGAGAAGAAACTAGATACTGTCAGGACAATTGCAGAAATCATTGATAAGAATCTACAGACAGCAAATGAGAATATCTCTGATCTAAAGGAAAAGATGAAAGGAAACATGTCCTGTTGCAAGTCTAGCAACTAGTCTTGGATGAGATCATTGAAGAGGTAATGAACCACTGAGAGTATATAACCTTAATGGAGGATAAGAGGATCATTTTCAAGGATTATGAAGGCTTCGTCCTGTTAGCCAAAGAAGAGGGAGAAAATAACTCCCAGATTTCCAAAAGGTTCATCTAGTTTCTGAATGAGAGGAAACTTAGTGAGTTGAGGCCCATACATGTGGTGGAAAAAGTAGCTACTATCATGGATATTTCCAAGGTTTTCCAGATGGAGGAAGTTAGGGCCAAAGATGAGGAGTACCTACAGGTGCTATCAAAAAATGTGGCTGCCTTCAACACTGAGTTTGATAGGATTTTTAGAGCAGGTTTTCCTAGCTGTTGGGACTTTGGGGGAGTGTTGATCTAGTGGGAACAATACAACCAAAGAATAGCGGAGCCCAAAATCAAAGTAGACTCTTCTCATGAGAAGACTGCTACTCTAAAGAGTAAGACTGTGGTAAACTACCTGAAGAGAGACTTTCAATTGTTGGGGATGGTAAAAACCTTGTTTTTCCCTAGACTGAACTACACAAATCTCACCAACCTCAATATTTCATATCAACATTTCTTTCGAACTCCTTTGCCAACACCAGGACTGTGGCATAGATGCGAGAAGTTTGTCAAAACTTTGGTGCTCCAAATCATCGAACCATCTATGAAGCCTCTGCAGCCTACCTATCGTTACCACTGATATTGCAGATCATGTCGATTATGACAATTTTTACTTCTTGTTTATGTAAATATTTTATTTTTTAGCCAGTTATTTAGGGTTTTGGTTAGTACAGTTGTTCCAAGAGCACGATGAAGTTTTTGTAATGATTGTCCATTGTAATGAAATCAAGAAGGAATATTTTGTAATGGGCTCTCCCTCTGAGGCCCTATAAAAATAATTTTATGAGACTAAACCAAGGGTTCAAAATTTTGGGTTTTCCAAGAGAGAAGTTTTGTTTACTATTAAATGCAATGTATCCTCTATGGAATATTAATACAATTTTTGGTGATTCCAGCTCATTTGAATTTGTAGTATGTGCTTCTTCTGTGTTTGTTCCATATGTCTTCATTATTCTTCTCAGATTACATGTAATAGTAGCTGTTGGAAGTGTTTTCATGGATTTATGGATTCATCTTAATCTAATGCTGATGAAAGGAGCCTATATTGATATGAATGCTAATCCTTAAAATGCGCTCCATGTGTCTTTGCATTCCATTCAACCTTTGTTCCAATTATTTCACTCTAAATTTTGATGCATCAGATTCTTAAAATTAAGAAGGAAAATTAAGCTCACGTTCATCAATGTTGGAAGAATGATCAATAAATAATTCTTTATCCTAATAAAAACTAATAGGGAATTTATTTGAATTAGTCTCACTACTTTCTAGAATAGTATTCATGCAATGAGAAGGTAAATTACTATCAACAAAAATATCGGGATAAACGGAAAAATGTGAATCTAAAGAAATGAATCTACAATATTCTTTGTTTGTATTTTCTTCATTACAAATTTTAGATTTTTTATCATTCAATTGATTAACTGTGCTTTCTTGAAGAATATTGTTTGGCTGCCCTGAATTTGACATTTGATCATCATGAAAGAATTTAGAAATTTGTACAGCAGGTTGCATATTATTGGAAGTTTGAATTTTTTATTGTACTTGCTGATTTATGATTTGATTCTCTGAATTTAACTCATAGTGATTTTATAATTTCAAGGCAACTTTTTCTCCAAGATTGTTGCTAGTATCTTCTTGTATTTGAATAGTAAAATTTTCCAAGCCTTGTGATTGAGATTCATTGACATGTGAAGGTGCATCTTGATCATTATTAACACTGTAGGAAGTGTGCAATAAATGAAGGAATTGATCGTACATATTAGAGGCCACTTCATCATCATTAGTTTGCACCTCCATATTGGAATTCTCAATTATACTAATAAAATTGAAAGAAGCTTGAGAAAAGCTTGCAATAATTTCACATGGATTGTGAATGGGAGGAAGAGAGTAAATATATTCAAACCAATCTAATAATTCATCTTTCGAAGGTTTATCTTCAATTTTAAATCTCAAACAATTTAAACAAAATCTAATGGTAAAATCAATAAAAGACTCATTTTCAAACCTTTGTAGATCTTCAATTTCGTCACATACTTGTTCATAGTCATAGCCGTCAAATTTACATAGGAACATTGTAATAAATTGATCCCAGCTGTGAATTGAGGCAACTGGAAGCGATTGACACCAACTTCTGGCTTTTGCCAAGAATGTAAGAGTAAAAATCTTGCATAAAATACCTTCATCAATATCATTAAAAGTAGAATTTGAAAAGTTTTGAATGAATTGTAAAGCATGAACAAATGCAGAAACATTTCTCTTACCGTTAAACTTTACCTTTGACAAGTGTCTTACTATTTATGGTGGAGTATTGACAGATGCACACCTAGAAATACAACTCCAAATGGGAAGTTTAAGAGGAGCCATTGTAATAAAAATAAAATGTTAAAATACAAAAACTCCAATAGACAACAAGTTTCAGGCCCTCCTTCTAGTGCCAAAAATGTTGAAGGCTCGAAACTATTAGCCTACAACACTATAAGGGAGACCACCCAGTCCGAACCTTAAAGCAGAGCTACTTTAAGGTCTGGACCGAGTGGTCTCCCTTATAGTGTTGTAGGATGAGAATTTAGAGCCTTCAATAGGACCTTGCTTGAAATGGAAAAATACAAAGGTTTAAAGAAGCTCCAGGATTTTGGCAATTCCCAACTAGTAATAAAATCTGAAAATAAAAATATATTGATGGAGATAATTCGATTAGGCACTCTGTTGCATATTATCCATGAATCCCTTCAACTTACTTAAAAAAAATGTATAGATAATTAAATGAAAAATTTGATAGATTGATGCAGTAGCATCATAAAAGTAAATTGACTGAGAAGGTCAACCCTTTTTACCAGAGTGGTTAGTTCCTAAAAGTGTGGATTTGGTTAGATAAGGAGAATTATTTATTTGCCACGTAAACTATTTATTATTAGCAATTTGTTAAGAGAGGTTCAAGAGGTTGTGTTTGAAGCCAAATTGGGTTATCCAATCCACTCTTTATGGATGTGGAAGGATGCCCACTCATGTATCTATTTATGCTTTGAATTTAATAAAATAATAAGTATGTGGAGCAAGTGTGATTGAATTAATTTCATCCCAAAGTAGTCCTTCTTCAATCACATATATTTATGGTTTGAATGCACGCTTGTATATTATTAACATTGTAGGGTATTGTATTGTGGTCAATCTTTATTTAATCACCATAAGTGAGACAGAGGCATTCACACCCATATAATAAACCTTGTATAATATAATGGTGGAACCCTTGAAGTTCTCAGATTCGAGGTAGAGGTGCTCACATCGATATCAATTTTTTCACAAAATCTCGCATTAAGAGCTTTAATAGGACCAAGATCAGAATACACAGGTAGAGAAGTTAACACTTGGATTTTTTTAATATTAGTGAGAGTACATTAATTTATAGGATCCAGGAGACAAAATCGACTTTCCATTAACAAATATTTGTCAAAAGACAAACTTAGTATGACGTGTTCTGACAGTCCTTTCCCTGTAAGGATAAAAGAGTTACATGTGAGGGAAGCACTGCGATGACAAGGATCAGGATGATGTGGAAGAGTCAATGACATGGAGAGCATCGAGATCAGGTGGATCCAATGTATTAGACAATAAGGATTTAAGTGGAAAAGGTAATGTGTGCCATTGAAAGGACTGCAGTCAAGGACCATTTATATAGAACTTGAGGGTAGTGATTGACGAAAATATTCACATCACAGAATCTATCTCCCAGAAGAAAATATTATGTGCATCGTTTGGAAGAGCCAGGGTGACGTGGGCTGTGTAAAGGTGATGACGTGTGAGGTTGTCCAACATGGAACACATGATGGAGTGTTGATTCCTCCCGGAAGAAAAATGAATTGCATGCTTGGAAATTAGTTTGAGGTCAGTACTTGATAGAGGCTACAACTAACAAGAATTTTCGCATCCCAAAGTTTGTCTCCCAGAAGTATTTCCCCTTGCACAATATTTCAAAGTGAAAGGCGACGAGGACTGAGTGGACATGGAAGCTAGCCAATAAGGAGAGCATTAGGGGTGATGTGTGCATAAGAGACGAGTTAAAGTGTGAAGCCACTCCTTCCCCGGGGTTAATCACTATGGTCACAAGACGCAATCATATTACATGGAGAAGGAGGTAAATTTCAAGAGTTGGGGGCTGAATGCTTGTGGGTTGCACATATGATGTATATTTTTTAAATTCGTACCCTCTTTTTTCCATAGAGGGGGATCAAACCTTAGTTTCGATGGCTATTAATAGAAGGGCATGCGCTCGTGGTTTTAAGCCCCTCCTCCCTCTAACTATATATATTTAACAATTTTCTCCAACGACTATTTTAAATAAATATTAGCTACGATGCTTCTAAAGTAGACTTGAGGGTTTGAATTCAAAATTTGATTGTCTAGGCATGCATCATAGATTATCTAAAGAATCCCTTGAACTAATAATGTGCACTTTTAGTATATGGGAATATTTTTATAGTGAGGTGACAAAATCCATGGATATTAGAATATAATTCTTTTAGTTTATTTTATTTTTGTCTTAGAAAGAGTATCAGTGGCAATTGCAGCAAATGTTGCAACGGAAATGTCGTAAGTGGATAGCATATGGAAGAAGAAAATAGATGAATACAGATATGACATGTTACAGTTTGAGTGAAATAGAAATATTAATTTTGTTATTGTTGGGTGACCTTTTATAATTGGGACCTTTGCCTTTCCTTTATCACATGAAGGTTCAAATAAAGAATACAATTTTTAGATATTTGAATGATGGGAAATTGGAAGTGCAAATGTAAATTTTTGTTAATATTAAATTAATCTACGGACTTGAATTCATAAAAGTTTCTTATTTTAATATACAAAAACAACTCCAATCCTAAAAACATCAGGACAAATCATGAAGGGTTTATTCCTTTGGATCAACACAACGAAAGCCAAGAGAAAATTGATTTCATGGAACCATGACATATATAATATAATTGAATATTTATACGTTGGGAATATATATATATATATATATATCGAGAGAGAGAGAGAGAGAGAGAGAGAGAGATGAAACAAAAATAATGTTATTAGTCATAAATACAAGGAGAACCATGGCATATACAATAATCATTGAAGATCTATACATTGGGGAAAGATACATATGTCTACATTTCCAATCAGCACGAATTGCTCGCATGGTGTCACGTTCATGCTTATGGATTATATAATTGAGAAGGCATTTTATTTTAAATAATACAATGGAATGTTTGGATTTGGTGTAGGTAAAATCCTTCTTTGTATGCCATGTAGTGTAATTTCTTCTACTTCTATTTCAACACAATATCTATATAGTGTCGATATGTATGAGGAGTTTATGGGTCCAACTCCGAGAAGGAGAGAACGTCATAAGTAAGTAAATTAAAATATAATAATAATGGAAGATATGTAAATATTTATTATTAGTGAGACAAGGAAAGGACAATTAATAAACATATAAAATATGGTATTCATTATGTGAAACATGTTAGATATTTAATGTAGTCATTAAACTAGATCCTCTCGCAAAGGCATTGAACGAACAATTTATTCTCCTAGCCTCAAAAAAATATAATAATAATGGAAGATCTGTAATGATTTATTAATAGTGAAATAAGGAAAGAACAATTAATAAACAGGCAAAATATGGTGTAAAAATAGAGAGATATTATTGATTGTGTGAAACTTGTTGGAGATGTTAATTTATCATTAAAGTAGATCATCTGGAGGAGACACTAAATGAAGGAGTTCTTTCACAAGCTTCCTCTGTGTGACATGATTGTTGTCTCGTATTATATTGTAACAATCAAAAGTAAATGTGGGAAAAATGTGGAGATCTTGTAAGGAAGGAACCCTTGATATTGTTGTGAATGTAAGGACTTGACGTTCAGTTTGTCCAATGTTTATAGTAGCTTTTGATAATGTTAGGCATTGGGATTTATGTATAGGTAATCTGCAAGCCATTTTTAGGAGAATTTGTGTACGTTTGTTTCTTTTTATTGGTGGAATAGGAAAATGAGTAGGGTTATATTGATCCCAAAGAGTTATAATGTATTTAGAAAAGTCTACAACGATGAAGGCTAGAAGATTTGGAGGTGTAGTTAATTCTTTGTAGAATACATTTATAATTTTCCCAAGCTAATCATTAACAAGTCCAAAATAAACCCATAAAGAAGAGCATATATGAAGACATATGTGATATGTTATGTGATCTAAATGTAGCCCCATTTGAGTGAAAGAGAAATCGTAATATTGTTGTTGTTGGGTATCATTTTATAATTGGGACTTTTGTCTTTCCTTTATCACATGAAATTTTAAATAAAAAATTAAAATTTTTAGATATCTGAATGACGAAAAATTAGAACTGCAAATGTAAACTCTTTTTATTATTAAATTAATCTACATACTTGAGTTCATAAAAGTTCCTTATATTAATCTACAAACACAACTCTAATCTAAAAAACATCAAGACAAATCATCAAGGATTTATTTCTCTAGAATAACACAACGGAAGCCGAGAGAAAATTGATTGCATGGTTTGTATTATTGTTGAATTAAGGAGTAATGGAAGATGTGATATAGTTGAAACAAATAAATATATATATATATATATATATCTATATATATATATATATATATATATATATATATATATATATATATATATATATATGGATATATATATATATATATATATATCTATATATATATGGATATAAAAAAATAATAATGATATTAAACATAAATACAAGGATAATCGTAACATATACAACAATATTGAATATTTTTATGTTGGGAATATATATATATATATATATATATATATATATATATATATATATATATAGATAGATAGAGAGAGAGAGAGAGAGAGAGAGAGAGAGCTTATGTTGGGAAGATATATTATAGAAATTAGTCATAAATACAAGGAGAACCATGGCAAATACAACACCATTAAAGATGTATAGTTAGGGAACATGCATATGTCTAGATTTCAAATCAGCGTGAATTTCTTGCATAGTGTCACATGCATGCATAGGATTATACATTTGAGAATACTTTTGATTTTAAATAATAGTCATAAATTTGTGTAAAGATGGTACAATGGAATGTTTGGATTTGGTGGAGGTAAAATCCTTCTTTGTATGTCGTGCAGTGCAATTTCTTTTGCCCCTATGTATCAACTTTCCTTCTCGCTATAGTCGTCTACCAAATATACTATAACGACTAAAAAACTACAAGTTCATGTGATGTTGGCCACTACAAATCTAATGTTAATGCTTCTGTGAGTAATAGTTTGCATCAGGATTTTGTATTCCTCCTCTTAAGGAAGGTTCTAAATTGATTTTCTCTTTAAATATTAAACACTGAGTGTTATGTGAATCTCCAACAAATACTTAAGACACTCATCAAGATGTCTTAGGCACTGGTCTCTCCTCAACCCAAGGGTTTTCTCTAGGAGCTACAACATCTCTTATGGGCTCAATAGGAGATCCAAGATCAACATAGACTTCGTTAATAGGGACATTTTTAGCCCTCTTGTGCCTTTCTCTGGGTATTTTTTTATCTAATTGTTTTCTCTTGACTCAAGATTGAGGATTAGGGAATGGTTGACTAATTTCATTTTCTTTTGCAGGTTCAGAATGAAGACTATGGTCTGAGGAATTCAATTTGACATCATCCTTGAAGTCAAGTTCTAGTTTAATGTGGTGAAACCATGATTTCTTCACCATACATCGTCTAATGCGAACATGTGTCGAGTCAAGAACTTCAACCTTAACATCAAAAAATAATTTTGACCCATCAGAATGATATGGCTCATCAAGGTCGAATTCATCAACACCAAAAGAGTCAGATAGTTTCGATCTAGCTAGTTGGAAACTAGGTGAAACACTAGGGGAAATCCTTGTTGATTAGTCATATTGGGTTTATCAAAGCCATTTCAGACAAGAAAAGAGTCCCAAGTATCACCAGACTTGACCAGATGGTATTTTACCAACATGCAAATCAAACCATTATGAAATAAATACCACTCGAGATTCTTACACTCTTCTTGGTAAAACTATGATATTTTAGGGAGGCCCTTATGTAAATAGCATTGAAGATTAAGCTTGAAGCCAAGGAAAACCATCAACAGGGGTATATGGTACATGAAAACAAAACCATATCTTTCTTCACAGGTGATAAAGCGCCTAAAAAAATACAATAAGTCTTGCCATCTGAGTTTAAGAAACTAATTGGAATACCTTTCACATTATACATGAAGCTCTTAGAAGCCAAAAAATTTAACCACTGGAAGTTGGGCACCAAAAATTTTTTTGACCATTTTTCGCCTTTTGTAGAGAGGAAAGTTGCTTCAATGATAAAACCCATGTCTACCAACATTTCTACATCACTAATATTAACTTTATGGCCATTGAAAGTGGAGGCAAAAGCCTTAATGACTTGGTCATTGTAACCATGGAAGCACTGAACAAAATCCCACCAACTGACCTCTCGAAACAAAGCAAGATGTTCCTCATAAGATTCAATAATATCACATCCAACGAGTTCTCGTCGGATTACCAGAGGCATTCCAATACAATCATGGGAATTTAACAGTCATTTTGGCCCAGGATAATCTGATACAAGTTTGGTAAATTCTCAAGGAAAAACCCTAATCATAGATAACCCGAACACACACATGGAAAGACTAAACCAAAATGAAGGGTATGTGAGAATGAGACTGGAAGTATTGAGATAACCCACTAGCAAGCACTAATAATACTGGGGTGAAATCATATCACTCACATAATAATCATAATGACAATGTCCAATACCTATCTAATCACATGGCTCATGTATGGGTATTCAAATGCTTAATTGCCAAGTCGGTATGGTAAACCCACGTCATTGCCTGAATGTATTATCCATTCTAAAATGCCTAATCCAAAATATTAATTAAATCATTGCAATGGATCCATCATATAAATCCATAAGCATTTAACCATTAAAAAATTTATACTGAAAAGAATTCTTATACATGCATTCAAATTAAATCACCTTGAGTTGTAATAACAATCACCAGAACTATAGTCATCAAAATAAATACCACAAGGTGATATTACAAGTCTTAAAGTCGATACCTTTGATATAGCTCAACATATAAAACACATAATATGGTTGTATGATATATATTGCAAGAAAATTTCAAGAATAATTAAGTGATTGATCATCCAAGCCACAAAGCACATAAGGCACCATATCATAATCTCATTTCCAATCCAAACTAGGGTATAGGAATTTATGCCAAACATAATCACAACCCCATAGTTGATCCAAGAGAACCATAATGTTGTCTTATTTATCCATAAAGATAAAAAAGAAAAGAAAATGTGATTAAAAGCATGAAAATTATATTGGATTGTCCAAAGAACACTGGTATACATATATTAATTATAGTTAGGATTTGGAAACCATATTTAAACCCTTTCAATATTATTAGCAAATTACGAATCATTGAAAGGAAAACCATGTCAAAGAGTAAATAAATCCACACTCATCACACAAGATTAAAATCGCTTCTTTTAAAAACTTGATCATCATTCTAGGTCACGAAAATAAATGTGCAAAAGTCCATAATACATACAAGCAATAAAAGAGGGTTCCATTTCATTTGTAAAATGTAAGGGGAGTTTGTTGGGTATCCAAAAATAACTAACTTATTCTATAAGTTTCCAACTGTGGGGTGCCAGAAGTTTCTAGTTGTATGGTGGGTCCTACCCTGCCTTGGATGTCCAACTTGCCTGTAGAGGCCTCTCTCTCTTATGCATGTTCATTGGCTAGTATGAGTACATGTTACTTTGACTGGAGTGTTGCTTGGGGTCGCCTTGGCTAAGGTAGTGTTTGTGCTTGTGCTTGTTGTTGTGGCGATGGTCTGGAGCTTAAGCTTACCTCCGTTTGGGGTGCATGTGGTACTATTCCTCCAACTTGGGATTGTACAAGTGCCTTTTGAGTGGCCAACATATATAAGTATATTATTCCTTTCCATTTTCTGAATGGGATGTCACACATTTATGCATCCAAAATGCCTCCATCCAGATTAGTACATGCATCGTAATCCACTTGGCTTTGTTCTTTGAAAAATATCTTTAGAATAGATAGAATATCAAAATAATCTACATAAAGGTTAAAAATGTCTCTTCATTACAAAGCACGATATTCTTCTCCAAACCATTTCTGATCATTTTTTATTTTTAATGAGCTCTTCATGAGAGAATATTTGGAACACAAGTCTCCATTTCCATCAAAAAATGGTGGGAATTTCCCTTTGTATAGAATTCCACATTTTTTCTTGAAGATTTGTATCTCCTTTGTGATTGATCCCACCTTCTTATCTACCATTGTCACTTGCTTTTGCTTCCTCTTCATTTGGTTTAATTTTTCCACTACCCTGGATATATCAATATCTAAATTGTGATATCTTCCTTAGACATGTAATTGGAGAAATCTATTATTACTTCAGCTTTGGTGGGAAAGTCTCCAATATTGTTCTTTATTGCATTCATTCCTTTGTTATCCATTTTGATGTTATCTATCTTCTCTTGAAGTAGCTCCATGTGGTCCAAGTTCTTGTCCATCGTATTTGTTGTTCTATACTAAATTATTGCTTTTGCAACTTTAAATGAGGATTTACTCGGGTAATTCCTTTTCAGCACATCTAGCTTTGCTTCGATCTACTAGTAATTTTTTTGCTCTCTGATTCTTATTCCTTCTCTTTAATTCTTTCTCTCGACTAGAGAGTAGAGTTTACAATTTCTTGGCATCATCTGACACTGCCATTGATTCAATTTGTCCTTCCAAAGTATCAGGAGTTTGGTGGGACTGAGATGTATCATCTAAATATTATTTCATTCACTGAACTTGTGCGTCCAATAACACAATTTGGTATATGTACTCTTTATTCTTTGTTCTCATATCATAGATGTTTTCCTTAAGCTCTTTATTCTCCCATTTTTCTACAGCTAGCTCAGCACTTTTCATGAGGTGTACATCCAAGATCTTTATTTTCTTCTTCAGGGCCACTATCTCCCTTTCCTTATCATCCATCATAATTTTGTATTGTTTGAAGTCACGAGGATGTGTAGCCAGATGAGTGATCTTATTCGATATATTATTTGTCTTTGGTATTTCTAGATCCGCACACCATTCTCTTTTACTTCAATTGACCACTTGCATTATTGTTCATCTCTGGCAACTTTCATACTATGGAATTTATCCCATGCATCTCGCTATGCATCAGGTGTGTCACCTGCATGTCTAGTTCCATGAGGCATGTGGATGGAACATTGTCAACTAGTAGGTACATCTTGTGGACCTCAATGTATCTACTTTAGAATGAAAAACCACCAGTTTGAAAATCCTCATTTCATGATCCAAAGCACTTTTGACTTGCATTATGGGGAGTGGTTGATTCTCAGCTATTCTTATATCCCTATTTCTTTCCTTGGTTTAAAGCTTGACCATTTCTTGAAATTGTTCCAATATTGACATTTGTCTAGGCTTGGAGACCTCACTTGACTCTACTATCTCAGATGCTGACATAACAGAAGTCATGTGCTCAATAGTGAAAGTTGGCTTTGCTTGGTTTGTCATTTGGATATTATACAATATCAAAGCTTGAGATTTTGTATCTTCATCA
Source organism: Pinus tabuliformis (assembly GCA_031772625.1). Classification (NCBI taxonomy): domain Eukaryota; kingdom Viridiplantae; phylum Streptophyta; class Pinopsida; order Pinales; family Pinaceae; genus Pinus; species Pinus tabuliformis. The sequence continues at coordinate 92,689,595 of CM062812.1, forward strand.
TCTCCCTCTAATTATTTTCCTTTGTCCCTCTTGAATCTATGATCCTCTCCTTGATCTATATCCATGGGCTCTAATGTGATTCTTTTCTTTCCCCAACTTATGAGGGAGGTTGAATGTCACAACTACTTTTCCATAAGTGAAATGAAAGTTGTCACAGACAAATATTTGCCATATGTACTCTAGTTAGAATATGCTTTGAGTAATAATTGTTGGAAAATGATATGGTCTTTCTTCAAACCCATATATTTGTATGACTGTATATGCATCAAAGAGGTATGAATCGTCCACTCTAGTGTCAAGACTGAACTACAACATTTCCCTAAGGAACTTAGGGACTCTAGGTAGAGTTTCACCATGAAAAAAAGTACATACAATAGACATAAATGATGACACATACTTGAAAAATCCTTTGGTTGTTTTCTGTTTTCCTCACCATGGGAAACCACTCAAAGACAACAAACATGGTATTTTGTTCATTGACCATTTTGGGCTTCAATATCTCAAGGTGAGAATAGTTCTAGTGGATAAAAAGGTAGACTAGATAGGATTGATATCATAAAGACCTATCCTCCTCAAAATCTATAAATTGGGCATGGATTTCATCAAATAAGAACTGGGTAAAATCATATTTTATGTGGGCCTTAACGACCGTATGACATAAATTAACTAGAAAACCTAGGACCAACTCATTTACTTGGACATCGGTATTAATATCAAGGACTTGAGAAATCATGGAAAAATATGTTTGGGGCATAGAGTAAAACACCATGATAGGATAGGGAAGAATCCTAGAAGGGGTGACTACTACTTCTTTGACATTTTTGTGGATCATCTTCTCCTTAACCTCTAGGAAGAGAACCTTCCACTGATATTCTAGTATTTATTTGTCCAAGTTCTGCATGCATGCCCTATTGGGGAATGATAGACTATTTGCAATAGCCTTTGGTGTGACCTTAATAACCTCCTTAACACCTTGAGTAGAAATGATGACTATTTGATTGGGTAGATATTTGTTGGCACACATTGTTACCATCTTCAAGAAATGATATACCTGGGGGACCACTTCCATGAACATGTTTGATTCAAATAGGTTAGTATGATCCCCTACTAAATCATAGGTACTTCGTACTAATTGTATGGCTTTTCTCATGTCATAAGTGGTTATGAAAGGATCTCAAACATCAACATACTGGTCATAGAACTCATGATCCTTAGCCTTTTCTACCATTTGAATATTAGAGGAACTTGGTATTGGTAGTGTAGCCATTGAAGATCAGGAATTTTGCTGAGGATATTTTAGTTTACTTGGTAGAGTAAGTAAGGTGGCACGATGTGAGGTTTATGGGTGGAACTAACTAGCCAATATGTGACTGCCACGTGGTTGAACAAGATTTGCAAATGTTATGGAGGGAAATTTAATTCGAAATTGGTGAGTTGTGGCTTGATTGGAACATGTAAATATTGAATTTGGTTGTTTTAAGGGAATTTGTGCTAGAATTGACAATTTTTGGGGATCGTTAGGTTGTACATAGGCTAATATTACAAAATGAAGGTGAATTTGTAAAAAAACCAGGCTATCATGAGTGAATGAGAATTTCTTCACATAAGCAGGCTAGGGTTAGGGTTACTCCTTGAGCTCAAATTCTCTCAAATTCTAACTTACATGGGGGTTTATCAGGTCAAATTCATGGGGAGGAAGTGGATTATTGGTTCATTAATGTAAATTCGAATGCGAAGGGGTATAAATCGAGTTGGTTGAGTTCAAGGGTGTGCCAGGACTGTGACTCAAAGGCCAGGTGGAAAAAACAACAACGAAAATGGGACCAATGCCATTTTACAAATAATTTTCCTTGACACATGTTATGATGCCATTGGGAGAGTTTAAGGCTGACATCATGATGACATCAACAGGAAGGGGTTGACCTTGCCACATGTTGCTAGGGTGGCACCTTTTTTCATAGGTGGTTGGGTGAGAGGTGTGCCCTGGTTGGATGATGTGGCATAGCTGTGACATGGGTGATAGGTGGATGTGGAGGGTCGACATGGTCGGATGGCATGCTACCTATCGTATGCTCCCATAACTTGCATTTAATATTGGTCGAGGTGCAAAGGGCAAGAGAACATGACATGTGTCCCCATTCTCAACCCTCAGCTGCGTTAAACTCTGCGCAAATTGGTAGTGCAAAGCGATATGGATTACTCGATTTGATCCCACAATTGTCACTTGATTGTCCTTGTCATGTAACTTTTCCCTCACAAGTTTGTTGGTTGCATCGAGCGGTACTGTGCTTGGTGTTCACCCTACCGAGTGCCCATTTATGGGCCTATTGAGTGGCTTTCTACCTGTTTCCTACCCTGACACTATTGCTCGTGACCTTGCAAGCTATTTCCTGGGACATTCAAGGACTTTAACCTTGGGCCTTTACCTCATTTGGGGGAAGTCTTTGGTTTTTTCTTCACGTTTGCTTGAGGCCTCCTCTGTCTTTTGAAACCCTTAGTAATATCTTCTTAGGGGTGGTGAATTTTGGAAACAAATCATAGAAACTCCATACACTTGTAATTCTTAGTTATTGTAGCTTACTTTGGGCCTGTAGGTACTATGGTGGCTAGTGATCCGTGTGGATTGTTTTCTTCTTTCCCATCAGATAGTGTTTCCAATTATTCATAGCTTGCACCATGGAATAGAGATCCTTGTCATGGTTAGGGTAGTTAATAATTTCCCCACGAAGTACTTCAGATTGATAACATACAAACCTTCCTCCTTGCATCAAGATCACTCCCACATCACACCCACTCGCATCTATCTCCACTTCGAAGGAATATTGAAAGTTTCATAATGTCATAATTAATGCCTTCTGGTCCTCTTCTTTAACTCTCAAATTCCCTTTGCTGACCTTCTCCCCATTAAAAAATATTGCCGCTTATTGTTATGGCATGAAGTGGTGTTGCTACTTTTGAAAGCGAGACTATGAATTTCCTTAAGTACTTTGTTACCCCAACCAAAATCCTAATCTCAAAAACATTAGTAGGTACAAGCCACTCTGTGATGGCCTCCATCTTGGTAGCCTCTATTTTCATCTCTCCTCCACCTATAAGATACCCCAGATACACCAAAGACTACAGTGAAAAATCACACTTCTTGAGATTTCTTAGCAGCCGAAGGTTCTATAATGTCTCTAGCACATGCATCAAATGTGAGATGTGATCCTCCTAAGTAGCATTTTATACTAGTATATAATCCAAATAGAAAATAACAAATGAATATACGAAAGGGCACAATATATCATCTATTAAATCCATAAATGTAGCTAGCGTGTTACATGTGAAAAAGTGAAATTGGGAAATGCTTTTTGGAGTGTAGGGAGAAATCACGTTGTCATTTATAAGTTTCTCGGTTGAGAAAAAATTCAACGAATTTTCTCATCTGAGAGTTAAAAAATTTATTGGATGAGAGTTTTACAACATTTTTTCTAAGAGCTTGATCAGGTTAATTTCAAGTTAAAAAACTCTCGAACAAGAGTTTGACAAGTTTTCAACTAAGAAGTTTAATTCAAAGTTTTCTTTCGGATAATCTCTTGGCCGAGACTTTAGATTCTATTTAAAAATCTCAACTTAGATTTTATATTCCATTTAAAACTCTCAATTGAAAATTGAGATTCTATTTAAAATTCTCTATTGAATGTTTGCATGGTACAAGAGAAGGAAACCCCACCTACCATTTTCCTATGATAGGAACTGGCATGCAAAAATGAACTACCCAGTGCCATTGCATTTCTCCCACAACAGAAACTATCCCATGAAATAAATATGTTGAGAAACCTTGGATTTTGCCACGCTGCAAAAATATATTCGACCCAAGTAAGTGATTTTTTTGTGAGGATTTGGGTTCAATGGTTCAAGAAGCTCATCAGTTGTCTTTTCCGTACTCAACCTATCTATTACTGCTATATTGTTGATTAGGTTCTTTAAAGCACCCATTTTACTCATGATTTGGTAGTAAGAACTCATATTTCTCCCCATCCATATAATTCATTTCTAGTTATTCCTATCCAGGCTCTGGAAGGTGCATCTATCGAATGCATATGAAAATAATCCAACTTTAAACTGAAATTGTTAGCCAAATTGGCAGACCCAAAGACCCCAAATTTTCCATTACAAATATGACTAATTAAATATTAGGATTTGAAAAATGGTATTCCAACCCAATTTCTTTAATAAACCCAGTTTGATGAATTTCATGCAACTTCTACACATATACATCGTGTATGGAAACTATGTCACTGTAGCTTTCAATTGTATTATTTTCATTCATGAAAATTGGAGTGGATGGATCTAATTGTTGAGCAAGTTAGAAGATATTAGCAAATGCATTAGGTCATAGATTGTACTCAAAGAATGAAAAATGAAGCATGCCATTTCCCACATGCCATTGGATGAATTGTCCCTTGTACCTATCCAACAAACCTTTTCGGCCTGTTTCCTATTGTAATCCTATACACAACTATCAAAAAACTGCCCTTGTGTTTATAATTCTTCTAGCCTTAGGGATTTGGGTATCTTAAGATTTAACTATGGACATATCAAGTTGTATCTAGATCAAGTTCCAAGGGATTTAGAGTAGATTTATCTCACTCAATTCTGACAAGAGTTTGTAGTAAAAGTACATTGTATTGCGTATATAGTTTTCTTTCAAGTTACATATTACGTTGGTAAATAGTAGATATATGTGTGGAAAATTTCAATTTGAAATTTGGTAATAATTACAAGAACAAAAAAAACTCAAATTTTGCATAACTAATACTTACGACAAGAACAAAATCCCTCCCTAGAATGATGGAAATGATTTGTCTCTCAAAATGGTTTCACGCTCAAAAATATTTGATATGATCTTAGTGGTAGTGTGACAGTTGTTATACTCCTATACCAATAGGTGTCATATTTCATGATTGACTTGATGAGCTCTGTAATATGTTCATCCCTTTCCTTGTTGCAAAGGTTTTCCATATTATCAAAAAAAAAAAAAAATCAAAAAATGTAAAAAATGTAAAGAGGGTATGCCCTAAAAGAAAAATCAAAGGGTAAAAAAAAAGAAAGAATAAAATGGTCAAAAAAGTGAAAGAAATGAACCCCAAACAAAAATAGACCAGGAAAGTGTGCAAGTCCAAAATGCCACTACTTTTTATTTTCTGTAATAAGCATTGTGTGCAGCTTGTTAATTTATGCCACAATTGATGAATGGCCAAACAGCTTAATCTTGGCTAGTTCATATTTGAATTTCCTGTTTTAGAGATAGAGAATAAAATATGACCAAACTGTTTAATCTTGGCAGATAAGTAGATAGGTAGAGAAGCAAAGGAGCTCAACAGTTTAATCTGAGCCCTTGGATGTAATAAGTGCAGACTCAGGTAGGCTTGCTATGAAAAGAAAAAGAAGATTGATAAGGGTTTGCCAATCTAAGTGCACCCGAACAAAGAAGAAAAAATGCTAGGCCAAAGTAGGCAGGGTAGGTAGATGGTGTTGCAGAATGATACTTGTGATAGATTATGTCTCTAAATGTGTTAATCTTTATCTCTATCACAAAGTGTGAGGCGGACATTATACTTGATGCAGCTCAAGCGAGGCAAGGTTGAATAACTAACTCCCCTTCATATTTTTCCCTAATCATTCACTAATTCCCCCTAAAATATTAAGATATGTTCTTAATATCACTCATAAACCACTCATTCCATTTCATAAAGATTGCCTAAGTAAAACCCTATTTTCCTTAGGAAAATGGCAAGAATTTCTCATATAAACCCTTTTTCATCCTGAGCCTAAGTTCAACTACAAATTCAACGGTTTTTATAACTTAGCACTTTTGTTTTATTCCATATTAACTTTAACATATAATATATAACTCCCAGATAAACATTTACCTATTCCCATATTATATGAATATATTAAAAAACCCCCAAATTTTATATATTCCCGCCCTGGTTGAAATACGACCATAGCACTGTTTAATAGGAATTAACGGATTTATTATAAATTCGTTAAAACCTTTCCCCGCCGTGTGATGACGAGATTAATTAACCATGTAGGTTAATTAATAACGAAGCCCCGACCAATAAAATCGGCCCCGAAATGATTAAACATTATTTATTTGTTTCCGACCTGCAAATTAACTCCTCGCCATCTCCGATACCCGTCAGCCGTCCGATCAACCTGTTCTCATCCGACGGTTGATAACAATATCGCGACCCCCCTTTTTACCGCACGTTAACTCGCGATCGTCGGTAGTTTTCCGCCCGTACAAAAGCCACATGTCGCCTGTTTAATGTGCTCGCTCACCCTCCACTCAATACCACTCAGCCCCAAAAGCGGTGCGAGCAAAACCGCTTACCGCCTTTCGCTGACGTCAGGTCTGGTCCGCTGAAATCATCTGCTGATGTCATACACTACGTCATCCGCTGACGTCATCCGCCCTCCACTGACATCATCTTCCCGCTGATGTCATCCGCCCAATTAAATGCAAAAAAGACCCGCCAACCCTCATTTTTGTTGAAATAAACGGGCAAAACAGTTTTTTTTTTGTTATACAATGCGGCCCGAGCTCTCATACAGAAAAACGACCAAGGCCAGCAGTTCAGTTTCAAACTGGCACCCGACAAGAAGAACTGTGGAACGCGCTCACTACCGGCCATTCAACCCGCCATTACATAGTTTCCTCCTCAATTACAGGTACCTTTTCAGCTATCTCAGAGGCCAGAAATTTGTGCACCAATTGTCGGAATCTCCACAGGAAACTAACGCAATCTCCCCAGAAAGATCTAAATCAAGGTTCAAAACAAGTCGAAGAGTATCAGAGCAGTTGAAGAGTATCAGTAAAGACAGCTACAAGCCGAATCCTAGGGCCTTCCTCCAGCACATTCAACAAAAACAGGACCAGCACAACATCAGTTTATCTTTTCCCTATTTTCAAGGCTAGCTGTTTCTATTTACTTGTAAAGCTATTTTTAGTCATCCTAGATATTATCTCACTCTGTTATGAGATATTTGTTATAATTTTTGCATAAATACCCCCTCCATTGGAGTATTGAGGGTGGATTCCTAGACTTTGCTGTAATATTGATTTTTTGGAATAAATATTTGTTGGAATCAACTGTTGCATGGCCTACTGGATGAAGAATTGAAGCAGAGGACTTGTCATAGACTTCCTGAATCAACCACTGGATCAATAAGTCCTCTATATCTTGTGTTTTAAAGTTTTCTTAGTTTATTACATTATCTGTGTTTCACAATCTGAATGATAAAGAAAAGATTTAATTTCAGAATATGCTTGATTGCACTCTGTTTTTAGTCATTATTATTCTCTGTGTTTTTCTTCAGAATTAGGGTAAGCAGTGAAATCTTAATTGCTCCTGTTTCCTAATTCTTTCATATTGATTATTTGTTAAAGAATACTTAACTGCTCCTTATCAGTAATCATCCAATTTCCCTCTTTAAATAGGTTGAAGGATCCTTAACTGCCCTTCACCCAATTTGAGCCCATTCCATCTGTTTCAAGTCTTTATTTGTTCCCTGTTTGACTACCTTGCTTTGTGAAACCATCCTCTGTTAAGAAACCAAATCCAGAAAGCCATCTTCTTTGACTCCATTAGCCCAATGGACTGAACTACTCTGTCTTACCTCTCTGTTCTATTGAATCTCACCACCCAAACTCAAACAAAACCCTTGAACTTCATAACTAGCCTAATACCTTTAAAAACAAAGCTAAATCATAAAGAGAGAGCCCTCTCTGGATACAGATTGGCTAGATTCTGTGTCTAAAAGATTGGTCTTTGGTTACCTCAACATCCTTTCCCTTTATTACAACTTTTGGGAAAACCCGAGTGATAACATCAATGGCAACTCCGCTGGGGATCTGAATAATTTGTTTGTTATTACTGTTTTCTGTATAAGCTACAAACGGAGCCTGAAGTTAGCCAGGTATCCTTTGAAATGCTTTTGCTTTGCAATTGCAGAAGTAAATGAATGCTACTTTAGTCTACCTTCGGTCTAGCTTATAGATTGGACAGTTGGTTTCAAATACTTGATCAGTTCCTCTTTTCAAATAAGTCTTTAGGAAAGTTCAAAACTCCCACATCTAAAATCTTTTAAAGATACTGTTAAAGTTGTATTGTCAAATCTATTTCAAGAAAAAACCAAAAACACACCTAAAAACCTGGCTTCAGAAGGGATTCATTACACCAGATCGAATCTGGATCCAAATCCCCCACCTGTGTTTGAAAATCCTAATCTGATTCCTGGGATTCTTAGAAGACAAAAGAGCCAAGAAAATTCTGCTAGTTCTCGACCTCTAGACAGATCAAGATCCTGTCCTATGAGGTGGATCTACCCTGAGGATGAACCTTTTGATGAGTATTTTGAAAACTCTTTATTTGAGACCTTTTCAGAATCTGGGTTAACCCACACAGTTCAAGATCCAATATTCATTGAGAATTTGTAGCTTGAAGTTGTTACTTCACATCTTGATAGACATTTGCAGCACTCCATCCAATCTGAGCTTACCTCTAAAAGAACACCAAACCTTTCTGTGATTACTACAACTTCTCCAAGTTCACCATCAACCACCCTTTCCACTCCTCCATCTACAACACACATTCCCATTGTTATCCCTACTCCTCCAGTTGTCACATCTATTTCTGCAACCATGGCAAACCGATATACTCCCCTACACTTACCTGCCAATCCAGGGGCTATGCCCCAAGACTATCAAAGTAAAATCACTTCTTTTGAAGGTACTGGCACTTACACAGCTCAACAACATACCAAGAAAATGACCGACTATTTTGAAATATATGAGGTTGATGCTGATGATGTTAGAATGAAAGTATTTGTTCAAAGTTTGACTAGAGATGTTAGAACATGGTTTAGAGCCCTCCCTGCAAACAGTATCAATGACCCACAAGCTCTTTATCAAACCTTCTTGAACAGATGGGAAAAGAAGAAAGATCCTCTCCACATTTTATCAGAATATGAAAACCTAAGAAGAGGCACACAAGAAACTGTCCAAGATTACTGTACTAGATTCAATAATGTCTACAATGCTATTCCTCAAAATCTCAGACCTCCTCCAGATTTGGCCTTGATCAAATTCCCTGATGCATTTGATTCTAATATGGCATACCAACTTAGGGAAAGAGCTCCTCGAAACTTAGAAGAGATGAAAAGTATAGCTGTCAGTGTTGAGGCCAACTTGATTTCTAAACGATATAGAGCCAAAGCTGAAAGGAGGACACCTTTCAAAGAAGAACCTTCTGCTTTTGAACAAAAATTAGATGCTATTATTAAAGGAATGGACAGACTTGGAGATAGAGTAGAAACAATTGAGAGAAAATCCCCTTGGGATGGTCAACCAAGCAATACTGGGAGAAATCCAAATTTCAGGAAGAACCAAAATCCTAACACTGGAAAGACAGGGCCTGACCAAAATATTAGGCCCCCATTTCAAGAAAATTATGCTGAAGCCTCAACTTCTGATGAACCAACAGAAGACACTCAAATTAATCTGATGGGACTCAACAATGAACAACAAGTTTTCTTGACCTAAGAGGATCAAGAAGCTCACATTCTTAAACAATTCCAAACCCAGTCAGGTGAATCATTTGACTTTAGGGAGGGATATGACACAACCATTTATGAAGTCCATAAACAATACAATCTGAGGAGTAGAAGAATAGATGTCCCTGAAACCAGTAAATAGAAAGATACCAAGAATCCTAACAAAGGTAAGATTAGTGCCCCCCCTGTACATATTCTTTCTTGAACAGATCCTAACCTTAATAACCCAATTGTTGAAGATGTATCAGATAATCAACCAAAGAACAAACAACCTTCCACTTCTATTCCTTCTAAAGGAAAAGTAGGAGAGCCTCTAGAACTTGATTTGGAAACAACTTCAGCCCATAATCCCACTCCTAAAGAGGAGAGAAACGAAGAAAATCCAGCTGTCCGAAATACAAGAACTCAGACTGAAAAACCTTTTAATCTTGAGACAGAAGTAGGCAAACTAAAGATAGCTATTCCATTATCAAAATTAGCTAGACATGATGTCTACAGAAGTCAAATCAGTAGATCACTCAAAATTTCTGTGAACGAAGATTCAGTAAATGTTTTTGATGACCAGCCTGAATTGATATTTGGCCCTGGAGTAAATGGAAAAACAATAGATGGAGAAGTTCCTCCTTTCTATGTAAGTTTAAACATACATGATAAAATACTTCATAATGCCATGTTTGATTCTGGTGCTTCCCATAACTTAATGCCTAAATCTGTAATGGAGAGGTTAGACCTTGACATCAATAGGCCATATAAAGACCTTTTCTCTTTTGATTCAAGTCGGGTCAAATGTTTGGGTTTAATCAAAGACTTATGTGTGTCACTAGTTCAATATCCTGCCAAAACCATCTTAATGGACATAGTAGTAGCTAATATTCCACCAAAGTATGGCATGTTATTGTCTAGATCTTGGGGTGAAAAGCTTCAAGGATCTCTACAATTAGATATGTCTTACACTACTATTTCAGTGTTTGGTCAACCCAAGAAACTATACAGAGAATCCTTAATGAAGTATGTAGTAAGTAGTCGAGAGAAACCTCAAAATTTCCCTATCTACTTAGTACATTCAGATATGGATTCTTTTATCCTTTACAATGCTGAAATTGATCCCCCACATGAAATAAAAGTTTTAGCAGATGAAACAGAAAAAATTGCAAATGAAAAGTCTAGTGTCCGAATCCAAGAAATTTCTGAAAATCATGAAACATCAGATAAACCAGAAGAAACCAAAAAACCAGATCTCCCTATTAAATAGATCCCTGAAACTCCAGATACTAATTATGAACATGAAATCCTTTGGTACTTAGAATTTGATGGTTCTATGAACAAATTAGGAGCAGGAGCAGGAGTCTGGGTGCACAATCTTGAAAACAATCATGCTGAAGGCCATGCCTACAGATTAAACTTTAGATGCACTAATAATATGGCTGAATATGAAGCTCTATTGCTAGGTCTTAAACTGGTCAAGAAATTGGGAGCAACTAGAGTGTCAGTCCTGGGAGATTCTGATTTAGTCATTCAACAGATAAAAGGGAAGTTTTTAACAAGTGATCCTAGATTAAGAGAGTACAGAGGAACAGCTATAGAGATCTTCAATACATTTATAGAAACTCAGCTTGCCAAAATCCCGAGAAAACATAACTTGCAAGCTCATAGCCTGGAAATGTTTGCCAGCACCTGTAAATTACCATTTGAACCAAATCATCAATTCACAGCTGAAATTAGACACAAGCCAGCCATACCTGATAATGTAAAGAACTAGCAAGTGTTTGACAGTGATAATCAGATCAACAATTTTTTAACCCTAGAAGAAGAATTTTCTAGCACTAACATAGATGTAGATACAGTTAGTGAGTTTGATCCAACAAATCAGATAGAAACAGACATTTCAGCAGAAAATGCAACTCAAATGCTTCATCCAACGAAATTTACCAAAAAGGAAATACAAGATCTTAAAGAAATAGACATTGATGAGATTATTGAAGGAGAATCTGAAGTTATCAATTTGAAAGACAATCATTTGCCCAAAGGATTAACTCCTTTGGAAGATCTCTTTGATTTCAATGATATTCCAAAGAAACCCAAGATGGAACCTCTAAAAGCAGACATTGAAGACTATAACATAGGAACTGAAGAAAAGCCAAAAATGGTAAAATTATCCAAATCTTTGCCCCCTGATCAAAAACTTAAGTATGTTGAACTAATCAAAGAATTCCAGGATGTTTTCACCTAGAGCTATGAAGACCTGAAGTCTTATGACACCTCTGTAATTCAACATACAATACCCCTCAAGAAAATCCAAAAACCATTCAAACAAAAGCTCAGAAGAATTAACCATGTACTTCTTCCTTTAATTGAAAAAGAAATCAAACGAATGCATGATGTAGGGATAATTGCTCCAATCAGATTTTCAGAGTGGGTGTCTAATTTAGTGCCTACAAGGAAGAAAACAGGAGAAATCAGATTATGTGTTGATTTAAGAAATGTAAAAAAGGTTTCTTTGAAAGACAATTACCCTTTACCTAAGATGGATCATATTTTACAAAGGGTAGTAGGTGCTTCTAGGATTTCACTTTTGGATGGGTTTTCAGGTTATAATCAGATCCTGGTTCATCCTGATGACTAGGAAAATACTGCATTTACAACACCATGGGGTACATTCAAATATGTTAAAATGCCATTCGGACTTAAGAATGCAGGGCAACCTTTCAACGAGCAATGGACATAGCTTTTGCAAAAGAAATTCATGATTTTCTGGTTATATATCTAGATGACCTGACTGTATTTTCCAAATTAGATCAGCAACATTTAGATCATCTCAAACAAGTGTTTTTAAAATGCAGAAAGTATGGTATTTCATTAAATCCTAAAAAGTCTTTGTTTGGTCTAGAAGAAGGCAAACTGTTAGGCCATATCATCTCCAAAGATGGCATCAGAATTGATCTTGCTAGAATAGAAGCTATTCTGCAAATACCCCACCCCAGAAATGTCAAATAACTTCAAGCTTTCCTAGGAAAGATTAACTTTTTAAGAAGATTCATATCTAATTTGGCTGAATTAAGTAGATTGCTGAACAATATGTTAAAAAAGGATTCAAAGGTTAAATGGACAGTAGAAGCCAAATAAGCATTTGAAGAAATTAAAATGGCTTTGACTAGAACACTAGTCCTTACAAGTCCAAAGTTCGATAGAGACTTCATGATTTTTCATTTGCATCAGAACACACTATAGCAGCTGTTTTACTGTAAAAAGATGATCAAGGATGTGAAAAACCCATAGCCTTTTTCAGTAAAGCACTTAGAGATGCACCTCTAAATTACAAAATCATGGAAAAACATGCTTTTGCACTTGTGAAAGCTATTAAAGATTTCAGAGTCTATATATTGTACTCCCATGTAATAGCTTATGTACCAAATGCTGTTGTCAAAGACATCCTGACTCAGGATGGAATTGAAGGCAAACGAGGTAAATGGATAGCTATTGGAGTATGATATTGAAATAAAAACTACAAAGCTTATAAAAGGACAGGGATTGGCTAAACTAATGACTGAAACAAACTTTCAAGCCCTGGATATTAATGAACTGGATAATGAACAGGAGATGGCGACTCCACAAATCAGCCAGGCCTTCGTAGAATCACCTTGGTATGCTGATATAACTCATGTATTATTAAACATGCAGGGTCCTCCAGGGTTATCCAGAACAAAGAAAAGGTTTTTAAAGATGAAAGCTTCAAAATTTTGTATTTTAGATAATGCTCTCTTTTGGAAAAATCATGAAGGTATTCTATTGAATTGTTTAATAAAAGAAGAAGCTGACAAGGTTCTCAAAGAATTTCATGCAGGGGACTGCGGTGGACACCTTTATTAGAAATCAACTGTAGACAAAATCCTAAGGGCTGGATTTTACTGGCCAACCTTGTTCGTTGATGTAAAGAAATTTGTCACTGCTTGCCACAAATGCCAAATTTTTGAAGGCAAAAGGAAACTGTTACCCTTACCCTTGAGATCAATTTCCATTGAAAAGCCCTTTCAACAATGGGGTCTGGACTTCATTGGAGAAATCCATCCTCCCTCTTCTGGCCAACATAATTGGATCCTCACTACCACAGACTATTTCACCAAGTGGATAGAAGCCATTCCTTCTAGACAAGCCAATGATACAGTGATTATAGGATTCTTAGAAACCAACATATTGTCTAGGTTTGGCTGTCTTGAAAAGATCATAATTGATAATTCTGCTGCCTTCAAGTCCAAGAAAATGATAAATTTCTGTAAAAAATACCATATCACTTTAGGCCATTCCACAGCCTATTACCCTCAAGGTAATGGTCTAGCTGAGTCTTCCAATAAAAGCTTGATTAATATTATTCAGAAATTGTTGGAAGAGAACAAGAAAAATTGGCACAAGAAACTTAAAAATGCACTATGGGCAGACCGACTTACTACAAAAAGATCTATTAGAACTAGCCCTTATGAGTTAGTTTATGGCATGGAGGCTGTATTTCCTTCATCTTTAGGAGTTCCTGTAATGCAATTACTGCAAGAAGCTCAGGTGGAACCCAATGACATTCAAAGGAGAATAAATCAGACCATCCATTTGCAGCAGACTAGAGAGGAAGTACACCAAAGATCCCAAGTGTTACAAGAAAAACTCAAGAAAATATTTGATAAAAGGACCAAAGAAGAAGACTTCTACTTTGGAGACAAAGTTCTAAGATGGGATTCCAAGAGAGAAGACAAAGGAAAACATGGGAAGTTTGACTTCCTATGGAAAGGGCCATTTATCATCTAGGCATTGCAAGGGAACAATACTTACTTTCTAAAGAGCCTGGATAGTACAGAAACAGAAGAAGGACCAGTGAATGGTCGAATGCTGAAACATTATTTTGATTCAGTTTTTAAATATATTCTGACTCTAACATGTACATACTATATCCTTAATAATGTCACAGTTTGGATTGGATAGTAACTTGCTGCAGTTGAAGCCTGAAGAGAAGGCCCTAAGCTTCACAAGTGTGCTGTCATATATACAATAAAGCAACCAGCAAAAGGAGATTTCAGACCATAGTCTAAGTTATTCAGAAGGCCATCTGATCTACTGTTCTTGACTTTCCACTAGGAAAAGCCATCCCCAAGTGGAGCCATTGTTATACTCCTATACCAATAGGTGTCATATTTCATGATTGACTTGATGAGCTCTGTAATATGTTCATCCCTTTCCTTGTTGCAAAGGTTTTCCATATTATCAAAAAATAAAAAAAAATAAAAAATGTAAAAAATGTAAAGAGGGTATGCCCTAAAAGAAAAATCAAAGGGTAAAAAAAGAAGAAGAATAAAATGGTCAAAAAAGTGAAAGAAATGAACCCCAAACAAAAATAGACCAGGAAAGTGTGCAAGTCCAAAATGCCACTACTTTTTATTTTTTGTAATAAGCATTGTGTGCAGCTTGTTAATTTATGCCACAATTGATGAATGGCCAAACAACTTAATCTTGGCTAGTTCATATTTGAATTTCCTGTTTTAGAGATAGAGAATAAAATCTGACCAAACTGTTTAATCTTGGCAGGTAAGTAGATAGGTAGAGAAGCAAAGGAGCTCAATAGTTTAATCTGAGCTCTTGGATGTAATAAGTGCAGACTCAGGTAGGCTTTCTATGAAAAGACAAAGAAGATTGATAAGGGTTTTCCAGTCTAAGTGCACCCGAACACAGAAGAAAAATGCTAGGCCAAAGTAGGCAGGGTAGGTAGATGGTGTTACAGAATGATACTTGTGATAGATTATGTCTCTAAATGTGTTAATCTTTATCTCTATCACAGAGTGCGAGGCAGACATTATACTTGATGCAGCTCAAGCAAGGCAAGGTTGAATAACTAACTCCCCTTCATATTTTTCCCTAATCATTCACTAATTCCCCCTAAAATATTAAGATCTGTTCTTAATATCACTCATAAACCACTCATTCCATTTCATAAAGAATGCCTAAGTAAAACCCTATTTTACTTAGGAAAATGGCAAGCATTTCTCATATAAACCCCTTTTCATCCTGAGCCTAAGTTCAATTACAAATTCAACGGTTTTTATAGCTTAGCGCTTTTGTTTTATTCCATATTAACTCGATAACATATAATATATAACTCCCGGATAAACATCTACCTATTCCCGTATTTATGAATATATTAAAAAACCCCCAAATTTTATATATTCCCGCCTCGGTTGAAATACGACCATAGCACTTTCCAACAGGAATTAATGGATTTATTATAAATTCGTTAATGACCTTTCCCCGCCGCGCGACGACGGGATTAATTAACCATCCGGGTTAATTAATAACCAAGCCCCGACCAATAAAATCGGCCCCGAAATGATTAAAACATTATTTATTTGTTTTGGGCCCGCAAATTAACTCCCCGCCATCTCCGACACTCGTCAGCTGTCCGATCAACCCGTTCTCATCCGATGGTTGATAACAATATCGTGACCCCCCTTTTGACCGCACGTTAACTCGCGATCGCCGGTGGTTTTCCACCCGTACAAAAGCCATGTGTCGCCCGTTTAATGTGCTCACTCGCCCTCCACTCAATACCACTCAACCCCAAAAGCGGTGCGAGAAAAACCGCTTACCGCCTTCCGCTGACGTCAGGTCTGGTCCGCTGACATCATCCGCCACATCATCCACTGACATCATCCACCCTCTGCTGACGTCATCTGCCCGCTGACGTCATCCGCCCAATTAAATGCAAAAAAGACCCGCCAACCCTCATTTTTGTTGAAATAAAGGGGCAAAACAGTTATTATTATTATTATTATACACTGCGCCCCGAACTCTCATACATAACAACGACCAAGGCCAGCAGTTCAGTTTCAAATCAGCACCCGACTAGAAGAACTGCGGAACGAGCTCGCTGCCGGCCATTCAACCCGCCATTACATAGTTTCCTCCTCGATTACAGGTACCTTTTCAGCTATCTCAGAGGCCAGAAATTTGTGCACCAATTGCCGGAATCTCCACAGGAAAGTAACGCAATCTCCACAGAAAGATCTAAATCAGGGTTCAAAACAGGTCGAAGAGTATCAGAGTAGTTGAAGAGTATCAGTAAAGACAGCTACAAGCCGAATCCTAGGGCCTGCCTCCAGCACATTCAACAAAAACAGGACCAGCACAACATCAGTTTATCTTTTCCCTATTTTCAAGGCTAGCTGTTTCTATTTACTTGTAAAGCTATTTTTAGTCATCCTAGATATTATCTCACTCTGTTATGAGATATTTGTTATAATTTGTTGCATAAATACCCCCTCCATTGGAGTATTGAGGGTGGATTCCTAGACTTTGCTGTAATATTGATTTTTTGGAATAAAGAGTTGTTGGAATCAACTGTTGCATGGCCTACTGGATGAAGAATTGAAGCAGAGGACTTGTCACAGACTTCTTGAATCAACCACTGGATCAATAAGTCCTCTATATCTTGTGTTTTAAATTTTTCTTAGTTTATTACATCATCTATGTTTCACAATCTAAATGATAAAGAAAAGATTTAATTTCAGAATATGCTTGATTGCACTCTGTTTTCAGTCATTATTGTTCTCTGTGTTTTTCTTCAGAATTAGGGTAAGCAGTGAAATCTTAATTTCTCCTGTTTCCTAATTCTTTCATGTTGATTATTTGTTAAAGAATACTTAACTGCTCCTTATCAGTAATCATCCAATTTCCCTCTTTAAATAGGTTGAAGGATCCTTAACTGCCCTTCACCCAATTTGAGCCCATTCCATCTGTTTCAAGTCTTTATTTGTTCCCTGTTTGACTACCTTGCTCTGTGAAACCATCCTCTGTTAAGAAACCAAATCCAGAAAGCCATCTTCTTTGACTCCATTAGCCCAATGGACTGAACTACTCTGTCTTACCTCTCTGTTCTATTGAATCTCACCACCCAAACTCAAACAAAACCCTTGAACTTCATAACTAGCCTAATACCTTTAAAAACAAAGCTAAATCATAAAGAGAGAGCCATCTCTGGATACAGATTAGCTAGATTCCGTATCTAAAAGATTGGTCTGTGGTTACCTCGGCCTCCTTTCCCTTTCTTACAACTTTTTGGAAAACCTAAGTGATAACAACAGTGACTATGAAGGTTCTTCATAACCCTTACAGGGTACTAAATCCTACATTAATCAATCCAAATGCAATGTCTAGCTGCTCACATATTTACATATCCAACTGATATTGTACATATCATGATATTGAACAATAATCAAAACCTTATCCTTGTGTGTGTGAACGCTCTGTTACAGGGAATTTTGTCACATCAACCTAAAATGACTGCAAACCGAATCAATCAGCATCCCTCAACACTTTTTCATAATCCCTTTGCAAATCCCTAAGCATCAATCCTCCAAAAACATTTCAGTTTCTGGGACAATTAGCTCGAAATCCTTGTTTTTAGTCCCAACGCACATTACATCACTGGCCACTTACATTCAATGCATTTTGCATACCTGAGCACTAGAGTTGGTCAGCACATGTTTCTCCCTTCTACAGGTGTGGTGATTCTAGAATTCCGGAAAAAATAATAAATATCTCTGAAGCTTCCTCTTTAAGAAGCTTCTAAGGTAGTTTTAAATATTTACCACCATTAGAGGTCTAGAATTTCTATTTGGTCCTACCCTGGAGACCCTATTGTGATGATTCTAGAAATTCGGGAAAAATAAAAAATATCTCTAAAGCTTCCTCTTCAAGAAGCTTCCAAGGTAGTTTTAACTATTTACTACGGATATAGATCTCGAGTTCGTATCTGATCCTATCATGGAGACCCAATATCTTATCCCTTGAGCTCATCCCATCATATGTGGATCTCAAGCCTAAGATGGTAAATCCTAAACCACCACTCTTACCCTATATATGTACTACCTCCCATAAGGCCTGGGATGGATTTTGGATATTGATAGTTCCCTCATGTTGTTTCTTTGAGCCTAAGGAGTTATCAAATCGATGCATTAAGGTTAATGTTGAGGTATGCTTCGTGGCAAGGGAGGACAAGTCAACTTTAGGAGACATCTATAAAGTCAGACTTCTATTTATGGTTGTAAACTCTCCCCTATATTTGTCAATACATAAAGTATCTTGTTTTCCTATACTTGTTGAATTATTTTTACACTCATATATTTCAATGCCATGTTGATTCATTGAATATAGATTTTAGATTATGCTACATGGATGTTGTGGTTCCTTTGCTTGTTTTATTCGCATGTGTAGGTTCTAATTATAATACTTGGAGCTAGAGTTGGAGCTTACAAGAAAGGAGGAGAGGAAGGCTTACTCCAGTTTCTAGGTAGGATTATTCCCATTTTCTATTTTCTCTAAGGAAAACTCATTTTTTTTTTCTTATGTTGTTCTAGATTAGACTGTTAGGTCCCTATAATACTAGTGATTCCCCCATTACTATTGTCGTTGTATCCATTATTTTTATTGTTGTGCCCTTGTTGTTATTATTGTGCCCCATAGAATCCCACTATTGTTATTTTTGTGCCTTTATATTATTATTGTTAGGTCGGTTTGGTTATATTGTGACCCCTTAGACTACTATATATAGAAAGGAGGTTTTTTCATTTGAATCATCCAAGAATTGTTTATTTGTGTAATGTAAAGGAGGATTCCCCCTCGAAGAGGCTGAGTTCTAAGGCATTGATCTATCTTTCTATCTTTTTGTGAGCTGGTTTCATAGCATTTGGTATCAGAGGTTTGGATTTTAGGGTTTCCCTACTCCAAACAGGTCATCGTGGAATTTGAAAAGCTAAAACTTTTTTTTTTTGCGACATTTGAAAAGCTAAAAAACAAACCCATTTGAGACAAAATTTCGCTAAACCTCGGGTCCGAATTTTAGATCTTGTCGCACTATATTTTTAGAGATATGATCTGAGGAAGTTAGGGTTTGTACAAGCTCCATAATTTTATTTAAAACAAGTCATCGTGGAGTTTTTGCTATAACTCTTTCACTACAAAGTTTCAGATGTTGGCATTATGACATAGGTGTTGTCCTTGATGGCAACTGATCTAAAAATCACTCGTGAGTGACCTCAGTTAATGAATTAATGAATGAAGTATTATAGACTCATGTGCTGGTGTGTGTCTATGTTATTTTAGGAAATGGATCGATCAGATTGCAAAATACACAGACACTGGAAGAATGGAAAACAGTAAGAGAAACACAGTAAGCAAATGCAAGAAAACAACATATTTAATAAGGAGTTCACCCTATTCTCCAGGGCTACATCTCCGGTCCAGCTTTTAGTGGTGGCCTTCTTTTATTGTGCCTTTAAAGGAGAGATTTACAATGAGGTGCTCAATTTGAGTCTCTTGAAACAGATAATGCTTGGTAGGGTGGTTCTTGGATTCCCCAAGCCACTAGAGTGCACAGAATATTTTCCTTTCCAAGTCTTGACCTCTCTGGTCTTTAATAGGAGGAGCCCAATGTGGTGCTCAATTCCCGACAGATCCTCACAGGGATTGCTTGAACCTCTCAAGCCTTCTGTCTGCTCGATGCTGCCTTAGGTCAGCTCGGCTCTCTGTTTTCTACTTCTTGCTTCACTGTCTTTTCTTCGCTCTCACTCTCTCTGTCTTCGTT
This sequence comes from Pinus tabuliformis, assembly GCA_031772625.1. Lineage (NCBI taxonomy): Eukaryota > Viridiplantae > Streptophyta > Pinopsida > Pinales > Pinaceae > Pinus > Pinus tabuliformis. The sequence goes on from CM062812.1 coordinate 92,709,813, forward strand.
CTCATCTTCTCTCTTGTTTTGTTCTCTGCCCATTCATGGCTTAAAGCTAATTTGTCCTTGACTGTTCGCTTCCTCTTCTGACCCTTTGGATCACCTGCTATTGTTCGTTTGGAGTTCCCTACCTCTGCGTCATCTCACAGGGAGTGGCCACTTGTCCTCTCACGAACTGCGCCAGCTTTTCCCCGACGGTTCGGTATTTCAGTTACACTATGGAATGATTCATCCAACAACTCAACGGTCAAATCAGACTTTAGACTTTTATAAGTTGTGGCTTAATTCCCTGTCAAATCTGGTTTCTCCATCGGGCGCAATCTCCACCGTCAGATCTGGAGCCCCCAGATCCTACGTGGTTTGCTCATTTCGCATGGTTGACTTGCTCGACCGTTAGCGCTCGATGAGAGGCGGTTTTCTTTCTCATCCGTTGGATACGCGTTGTGTGATGAATGGAATTTCTCGTTTTCAGCCAAATCTGCTTACTGCCCCAATGTGCCTCCGATATACTACCAGTTTTGGAGTGCGGGACCCGCCTTTTTCCTTAGTGCTTTCCCTACGGTTTTCCTGGCTTCCATGTGACCGAGCACTCAGGGCTTCTCCTTCGCAAGGGGTTTTGCCCAACGAAATGGCCTCCGTTTCCCGATCTGGGCTTCCGAACTATCAATTTTGCCTCCTCCGTGGTCTCCATGGGCCTCAGTCAGTGCACTTTGACCGAGGTCCTCGTCGTTCCTTGCTTGCTGCAAACTGTCATTGTCCAGAGGTCTTCTTGATCGCTCTTTGTTCATGAATTTTGAAGTCTGTCCTGATTTGATACAGTCATGGAACTTTGATAATTTTTCATGGATCCAATTCGGATCACGTCCTTCCCATTGAAAAGCTTTTGGACCACCAAAAGTTGGTTTTCAAGAATCGACTAAGTGAGGGTACAATTGTTTCACTTGTCCAATCTCTATCCACTTTGCACTGCTCGGCTTTGAACCCTTGATCCCTACTCTGAGGTACTCAACATCTCCTCTGCCCGTTGTCCTCACCTTCCTGTCCAGAACTGTGTCTTCCTACAATTCATTAAGATATTCAGGTAGCAGGTCATCAATAGAAGGCAATTGACTCTACTCTTTGGGATCCTCAATTAGTGAAGGTTCAAACAATCTCAAGAAATCTGCATTTACAACTTAGTAGATGTGCATGTAAGCTGGTATATCAATGCGAAAAGCATTCTCACCAATCTTCTCAAGTATCTTGAAGGGTCCATACCTGATAGGATTTAGCTTTTTACCTTCACTTTGCATCCTGTCCTTGCTGTTATACAGCCAGAATTGGTCACCAACTTGGAAACTATGCTCCATCCGATGCTTGTCATGCCTTGGCTTGTATTTGGCTTGGCTCTTTTCCAGCTGTTCCTGTACCACCTGGTGGATCTCTTGGATTTGTTCAATGAACCTAGTTGCCCTGTCCACATCACTGTGTCCCTCAACTGTGGTGTCTTTACCAAAGACAAATTCCAAAGGAGACCTTGGTGTGAAATCAAAACAGGGCTCAAAAGAAGATCTTTGTGTAAAAGAATGTTTTGCTCTATTGTAAGCATGCTGCACATAACACAAATGTTCATCCCAAAGCTTAGGATGCTTGCTGCAATATCCCCTGAGTAACTGGATCACTGTCCTGTTAACTACTTCTGTCTGGCCATTAGTTTGTGGATGAAAAGCTATGCTTTTCTTCAGTTTGGTGTCCATCAGTTCCCACAGACTTGACCAAAACTTCCCCACAAATCGGGTGTCTCGATCAAATACAATGGAAGTGGGTAATCCAAAGTGAACCCATACATGTTCAAAGAACAGCTTTGCAGTTTGTTCTACTGTAGTCTGTTTATTACAAGGTATCAAAATACACATTTTTCTGAACCTATCCACAACAACATATAGATAATCATGACCTTTCCTAGATTTAGGCAATCCTCCAACAAAATCCGTGGAAACACTTTCCCAAAGGTGAGAAGGAACTGGTAATGGGGTGTACAAGCCTAGTTTTCTATTGCTGGGCTTGCTTTTAGCACACATAGTACACCCTCTTACATATCTAGAAAGTGTCTCGTTCATTTTTGGCCAATAAAATCTTTGTAGCTGTGCAACTGTTTTACTTACCCCAAAGTGAGTTGATATCAGAGAAGTGTGTGCTTCTCTAATTATCTTTACTCTTTCAGTTTGTGGAATGCATAACTTCCCACAATGGTATAAGAGTCGGTCCTTTACATGATAATCCAATTATTCTACTCGTTTGCCTTGACTTAAAGTTGCATATACATCTTTAAAGTCTATATCTTGAGAATATTGTTCAATGTAACTCTCATGTAACACAGAATTATGCTTAAGGATAGTAGATGCATTTATAATGGGTCTAGATAATATGTCTGCAACTTTATTGTGTATGCCCTTTTTATATCTGATGACTAAATGAAACTGTTGTAGAAAACCCATCCATCTATAGTGCCTTGATTGCTACAACTTAGTTTGGGAGTGTAGATATTGAAGTGGTTGATGATCAGTATGTATTACTGTCTCTTTGCCCATTAAGTAATGTTTCCACTTTTTCACACTCTGTACTAATGCATACAATTCTTTATCATATGTAGGATAGTTAACTACTGCAGAATTAAATGTCTCAGAATGATAACATATGGGTTTATCGTGCTGTGTCAACACTGCTCCCATGGCATAGTCATTGGCATCCGTTTGGATCTCAAATGGTCTTTGAAGATCAAGCAGTGCTAGTACAAGTGTTGTACTAATCTTTTCTTTCAAGGTGTCGAAGGCTTTCTGCTGTTTGCCTCCCCACTAAAACACCTTGTTCAATCCTGTTAAAGCATGTAAGGGAGCTGCAATTAAGGAAAAGTTAGAAATGAACTTCCTCCAATATTGTGCTGCTCCTAAGAAGCTTCTAACTTCTGTAGCAGATTTGGGTTTAGGCCAGTTTACAATGACTGCCACCTTAGAGGGATCTATCTTCAATTCACCACCCCTACTATATGACCCAAATAATTCAGAGATGTTTTGCCAAATTCACATTTTGAGAGTTTAACATGAATTTTTTCTCTTTTCAAAACATCTAGTGTCTGCTTAACATGCTTTAAGTGTTCTTCCCACATTTTTCTAAAAATCAGAATCTAATCTAGATACACAATAACAAAATCATAAAGAAAAGGTCTGAGTACATCATTCATTAATCTCATGAAAGTAGCAGGAACATTAGTTAAGCCAAAAGGCATAACCAGCCACTCATACAATCCCTACTTTGTTTTGAAAGCAGTCTTCCATGCATCTTGTTCTGCAACTTTGACCTGATGGTATCCACTATGTAAGTCTAGCTTGGAGAAGTAAACAACTTCTTTCAATTGATCTAAAAGATCATCTATGCGAGGAAGGGGATAACGATTTTTTATTGTTATCTTATTCAATGCTCGGTAATCAATGCACATTCTCCACGAGCCATCTTTCTTTCTCACCAAAACAATTGGTGACCCACATGGTGATGTGGTAGGTCTGATGAACCCTTTCTCGAGCAACTCTTGCACCTGCTTCTTGATTTCAACATTCTCTAAAGCGGACAACCTATACATTCCAATGTTAGGCAATGGAGCATCTTGCTACAAAATAATATCATGCACTATTTCCTTTTTGGGTGGCAGATCTTTAGGTTCTTGAAACAAGATATCGTACTCTGAAACAACCTTTTCTAAATCAGCTTTCTGTTTAGCATTACAGCCCTCAAATACATTGGTTTTATCAGGTTTCTTTTCCTTTACAACCATCAGTAAGAATTGTTTGCATGAATTTATCATTCGTTTCATTCGCCCTCAGTTTATGAGAGTATAATTATTCTTGAGATTATGAGCTCTTACAAAGTATTCGATTCCATCTTTAACAAGTAGATACTTGTTCTTAGCTCTATAGAAAATAGCTTTTCTATCATACAAGAAAGGACTTCCTAAAACAATTCCACATATGTCCAAAGGAATTATGTCTAACTCAACCTCATCTACAAATGCTGATCCAAAAGAAAACTTGAGTTGACATTGTCTAGTCACTTGTAGTTATGCTTTGTCATTCAACCATCCTAATGGGTATGGTTTCTTGTGAGGTGTAGTTACTAATCCCAACTTCTTTACAATTGCTTCAAAAATCAAATTTACTTGTGAGCCACTATCAAACAAAGTATCAAACATTTGATGTTTGGAAATAACTCAAATATGAAAAAGCTCATGTCTTTTTCTCTCATTTTTTTCATCAATAGTAGATTGTGCAGAATTACTAGTAGATGCTTCAGAATTATTACTTCTTATACCTGTGGCTGAAATGGTTGTTTCATCTCCCGAGTCTAACCCCAAATCTTTCTAAATAGCTGCAACAGTCTTCTTCTTCTTGCCCTTGAACTTCTTAGGTCTCAGCTCTGGATGCAGAATCCAACAATGCTCATCATCATGCCCATCCTTTTTTCAGTGAGTGCATGAAGCTTTGCTTTTCTGTGCAGTGTTAGCCTTCCTTTCTTTCCATCTCTGCTTTCTTTTCTCATTATTTTTTCTTGCAGTGGGTTGGGATGATCCCCCAACTTCTAGACTTCCATTCTTTCCTCTAGCCTCTAGATGAGTAGCTTGTACAAATGCCTCATCTATACTAGTGGGATTAAACATGAGGGTAGTATGCCTCATGTAGCTGTGTAGACCACCAATGTACTTCAACAGAGTCTCAGGTGAGTCTAATGAGATTCCTAGAATCAATGCTCTCTTTCTCAACTCTTGAGTGTACCCTTGCACACTTTTCCCTTTCAACTGTCGAAGATTTTTCCAACTCATCATGGCTTGCTGCATGTAGGCCAATGGATAGAACTGTTTTTTGATTGTAGAAACAAATTCACTCCAGATAGAGATAGTCTTACCATGTCTTTTCATGTCAGCTTGGGTCCTGCCTTCCCACCAAACCAAGGCAGTGCCTCCAAGGCGTAGGTTGGTCAGCTGAATCTTGCTCTTATCTAAATCACTATTCTGTACTCTGAAATAGACATCAATTTGTCTAATCCAATTGTCTAGCTTTTCTGCATTCAACTCTCCATCATATATAGGTAAATCAAATTTAACATCTAGTTTGATCAAAGATGCTTTCTTCATAGGGCTATTAGGAGGTGTGAGAAAGCTTTCCTATTTCCCTTTGCCTTTTGAGTGGTCATGTAAGTGAGACTCATCTTCTCCTTTGCCTTGTTTAGAGCCTGATGAATCTTCATCCTTATGTTTTCTAAAGTCCCGATACATTTCTTCTACCATGGACTTTATGGCTAGGAAACTATCTATCAATTAAGAGTCTGGCCCCATAGAACCTTCTTCTGACATTGTCTTCCGAGGATAGACTCTCCCAATTTCAGGATTAGTTTCAACCAACTCTCCTTCTCCTAATTTGAGCTTTGATCTAGTTAGCATTCAATAGCTAAACCAAAACAAGCTTGTCTAACCTTAACAACCTAAAGCTGTGATACCACTTGAACTGAAAATCACTCGTGAGTGACCTCAGTTAATGAATTAATGAATGAGGTATTACAGACTCATGTGCTAGTGTGTGTTTATGTTATTTTAGGCAACGGATCGCCCAGATTGCAAAATACACAGACACTGGAAGAATGGAAAACAGTAAGAGAAACACAGTAAGGAAATGCAAGAACATAACAGATTTAATAAGGAGTTCACCCTATTCTCCAGGGCTACGTCTCTGGTCCATATTTCATTGGTGGCCTTCTTTTATTGTGTCTTTAAAGCAGAGATTTACAATGAGGAGCTCAATTTGAGTCTCCTGAAATAGATAATGCTTGGTAGGGTGGTTCTTGGATTCCCCAAGCCATTAGAGTTCACAGACTCTTTTCCTTTCCAAGTCTTGACCTCTCTGGTCTTTAATAGGAGGAGCCCAATGTGGTGCTCAATTCCCGACAGATCCTCATAGGGATTACTTGAACCTCTCAAGCCTTCTATCTGCTCGATGCTGCCTTAGGTCAGCTCGGCTCTCTATTTTCTGCTTCTTGCTTCATTGTCTTTTCTTTGCTCTTGCTCTCTCTATCTTCATTCTTGTCTTCTCTCTTGTTCTGTTGTCTTTCTGTTCATGGCTTAAAGCCAATTTGTCCTTGACTGTTCGCTTCCTCTTCCACCCCTTCGGATCACCTGCTGCTGTTCGTTTGGATTTTCCCACCTTTGCATCATCTCACAGGGAGTGGCCACTTGTCCTCTCACGAACTATGCCAGCTTTTCCCCGAATGTTCGGTATTTCAGTTACACTGTGGAATGATTCATCCGCCAACTCAGCTATCAAATTGGACTTCAGACTTTTATATGCCACGGCTTAATTACCTGTCAAATCCAATTTCTCCATCGAGCGCAATCTCCACCGTCAGATCTAGATCCCTCAGATCCTACGTGGTTCACTCATTTCGCACAGTTAACTTGCTCGACCGTTAGCGCACGATGAGAGGCGGTTTTCTCTCTCGTCCGCTGGACACGCGTCATGCGATGAATGGAATTGCTTTTTTTTCAGCCAAATCTGCTTACCGCCCCAATGTGCCTCCGATATACCGTTGGTTTTGGAGCGCGAGACTCGTCTTTTGCCTTAGCAGTTTCCCTACGGTTTTCCCTACTTCCATGCAACCAAGCGCTTAGGGCTTCTCCTTCTCGAGGGGTTAGAAATGGCCTCCATTTCCTGATCTGGGCTTCCCAATTGCCAGTTTCGCCTCTTGCGCGGTCTCCGTGGGCCTCAGTTAGCGCGCTTTGACCGAGGTCCTCGTCGTTCCTTGCTGGATGCAAACTGCCACTGTCCAGAGGTCTTCCTGATCGCTCTTTGTTCATGAATTTTGAAGTCTGTCCTAATTTGATACAGTCATGACACTTTGATAATTTATCATGGATCCAATTTGGATCAGCAACTCACTCAGATGACAGATCATAGTTCACACTCACAGAATGAAGAAATAGAGGTATACGCAGGTTCCCCATTGACCAAGCCGCATGTGCACACAGGTTCATAGACCAAAAGGCGCGTATGGTGTACACATGCACTTTCATGGAAGGAAAGGCGCATACATGTTGGGAAAATTAGTTTTGGTCCATGCTATTTGTCCAAGGTATCTTGTCTGAAGTGTTGACCCCAGGTATTTGGTCCAAGGTATAAGTTCTAAGTGGTTTTGGTCCATGGTATTGAGTAAGGCCTAAGACTATAAAAGGAGGAGAAGATCATTAGGCAAAGGCACTCATGAATTGAATATCTGATGAAGAGAAAGATCTAATATAAAGGCTATCGGGTTATGGTGCACAGTTGGATTTGAACCAAGGATGAACCTTAGCGCTTGATGAAGGAAAAGATCTAATGATGGGTCAAGATCTTAAGGCTTGAAGTGAAGTATCTTTATGTGGTTTTGATCATTTATCTATATAACTGGCACATGTTGTAGTCTGTAAATATGATGATCTAGGTATAACTGAAGTCTGAAATTGTTGTAGAGTTTAAATCATCATTTACAGATCTGTATGCAGGTTCGCCTTGAGAAAAGTGTGTATACACGCAGGTTCGACAAAAGGAAGTAGAGTATACCTAATAAAATATGCCTTAGCTACTCCTGTTTGCTGTTGCAGTGTTCTAGGTTCTGGCTTGGGTTCTGGTTACTGTTACTGTATTATGGTTACAACATTTTGAGAAGTGATTGATTTATTCAGTTTTGGTTGGTGCAAAGGAGATTGGTTGATGCAAATATATTTGATGTTTGATTGATGTTATTGATGGATCTAGTCTGAAAATTTATGAAACGTGGTCCCTAGAAGGAAAGAGAAGGTTGTAGCCTTCTGTAGGTTGGTGCCTACGTACTAGTAAACATATTGGCTAGTACAAGAGCTAGGGGGTTGTAGCTCCCTTCCAGGAGAAGCTGGAGAACGAGAGAAGGTTGTAGCCTTCTACAGGTAGAAGCCTGCGTACTGGTATAAGATTGTGCCAGTACAAGAATTGTAAAAGAAGTTTCTTATTATTAAAAAGAAGATAGAGACGATTGTAGCAGGTGGTTTTCACCCACATTGGGTTTCCACCTTATATCTTGTGTTCATATGTGTGACTGTCTGTTCTATTTTTACTACACCTGGTTACTGTTTATATGATTCTCATGCACTGATTAAAGAGTAACATATGATGAATTAACTGAATCATGAGTTTGCTGGTTATCTGCTAGTTTTCTTAATAACAGTTGCATTTACACGTGGGTTCCATTAACCAAAGTAGCGTATATGAATCTGATTATGGAAAAGAAAAATTATTGACTTACTAATACTGATTCACCCCCCCTCTCAGTATTATTTCCAACATCAGAAGCTAAAAAAAAAAAGAACCCATTTGAGATGAAATCAGTTTAAACCTTGGCTCCAAATTTAAGATCCTGTCTCACTATATTTTTGGAGATATAATCTAAGGCAGTTAGGGTTTTTCAAACCCCCGAATTACATTCCAAACAGGTCACCTTGGGAAAATCGTCATAACTTTCGCTATGAGCATCAGATTGAATGTTTGTAAGAAGTTAAAGATAGAGGACAGACTGTAGTTTTTTGGGTATCATTTTCAGAATCTAAGGTTGAAACAGTGACCCGTGGCATGTCGTACAAGCTTGCTCTACTGAACTAATCTATACTCAGGTCATCGTGGGAGATTTGGCATAACTCTTCATTGGAGAATCCAATCTTGATTAGACTTGTGGGGTTAGAAATATTACTCAAAGGGTTACCGCAGGAAGAAATTTTAGACCTTGGAGATCCAAAATTACAGAGATACATTAGATTCAATATCGAGCTCCTACAAAGTGAAAAAAGGTGTGTAGTTTTTTTTTTAAATTTTTGCATAAGCTTGATTTGAAAAATTAGTTTGAAGGAATTCAAAGGGCATAGTGAAGCATTATTATTAATAACTGATGCCCCGAAGAAAGAAAATGGAAACACCTAGTAAGCAACTTGAAAGCTCTAGCATGACTCATGAAGAAGAGGAAGAAATGCAACATGATATATCAAAATTACGAGACCAAGTGCAACAAATTTCACTTGCACAAAAAGTAACAGAAGCTAAGATGGATGGTTTAAAGAAAGATGTAGAAGCTAAGATGTATGGTGTGGAAGCTAATATGGATGGTTTAAAGAAAGGCGTGGAAGCTAAGATGGATGGTTTAAAGAAAGGCATAGAAGCTAAGATGAATGATGTGGAAGCTACGAAGGACGACATGGAAGCTAATATGGACGGTGTGGAAGCTAAGATGGATCGCATGGAAGTTAATATGGATGGCGTGGAAGCTAAGATGGATGATTTAAAGAAAGGCATGGACGATTTGAAGACAGATTTGACAAAGTTTCTATAGGAAATGCTTACTAATGGCGAAAGGGTAGTAAAGGAAACTCATGTTGAGAACAAAATAAATGTTAATCATGATTTCATAGAATCTAATGTTGGATCGAAGAACCACCATGTTCCAAAGATCGATATGAGGAAGTTTGATGGCAAGGATCCCGAAACATGGATACTACAGATGGAGCAATTTTTCGATCTCCATAATGTGCAAAACACACAAAAGGTATGCATTGCAACTTTATATTTGGAACCAAATCAGTTTGTATGGTATCGATGGCTTTGCTCTTGTAAACAAATTTTCACTTGGGCTATTTTTATGGATGAAATGATAGCACATTATGAGGATACAAAAAGCAACACTTTTTTATCCAATTGATAAATCTCAAACAAAAGGGTTCAATGATGGAGCACATTGAGCACTTCCAAAAATTGAATATAAGGGTAAAAGATATTCCAGAGGAGCATAGGATTGATGTGTTCATAGGGAATTTAAAAGATAACATCAACACAAGGTTCACCTTTGGGAACTAGATTCATTGGAGAAGGCATTTAGGTTGGCCAGAAAAATGGAAAGCAAAATTATGGCAACAAGGAAACCTACCACTCACAATCATAAAGATGGAAGTGTTGCTACCCCTAGCCATCCACAACCTACTGTTGGGTGTGGAGCATGATTATTTAGAGGTCTTTGTTTCAGTTGGATGTATACCCCAGGAAGTTTGTACACCCCTCCACGCGGGGGGGGGGGGGGGGGGGGGGGGTGTGGGGGGGACTTGTCCCCCCTGCGGGGGTTCAGGGGGGCTGATCCCCCCCAGCTGGGGGGTCCGGGGGCCAGCGGTCCCCCGGCGGGGGTTTCGGGACAGTGGCCTCAAAGCTAAAAATAGATGTAAAATTGCCTTGTAAAAGTATAGTAATTTCTAGTCAATCTGGGCCGTTCATTAGGCGGATGATCTAACGGTAGAACTTATGTTTAGTTTAGGGTTTTTTGCCCTAGAAGGCAACCCCTCTCTTTGTATGAGGGTATTGTATTGAGGCTGTGTAATAGATGTGTATTCTCCAAGTGAGAAATAGAGAGGTGAGACTGTGAGAGAAAACAAAGGATATTACAATGGATCTGTTGTAGGTTGTGTCTCTTCATTTTGCTGCATAATAGAAAGGAAGGACTGGTTGTTCGGGTGGACGTAGCCCAAACTCGGTGAACCACGTATATCTGTGTCTCTCTGGTTTTATGTGTTTTCTGTGATTATATTTATGCAATATTCTATGTGTTCCATTGCTCTGTAATATATAATTTTCTAATAATTGGTATCAGAGTCAAAGGTCTATTTGGCTGATAAACTCGCAGGAAAGAAGGGTTCCTCGTTCGAGTGGGAGCAATGGCAGAAGATGGTAAGTTTAGGGTCGAGAAATTTAACGGCCAAAACTTCTCGTTGTGGAAGATGCAGATGGAAGATTATCTGTATCAAAAATATCTGTACCTACCATTGGGCGGAAAAACAAAGATGCTAACGGGTATGACAGATGAAGAATGGAACCTTCTTGATAGAAAGGCACTTGGAACAGTATGGTTGTGCCTCGCAGCGTCGGTGGCGTTCAACATTTTGAAGGAAACAATGACAGAGGGTTTGATTAAGGCGTTGGCGAAACTATATGAAAAACCCTCGGCTTCAAACAAGGTATTTCTTATGAAACAGTTATTTAATATGAAGATGTCGGAAGGTGGATCTGTTGCAGATCATTTAAATGATTTTAATACTGTTACAAGTCAGTTAAGTTCTATAGGGGTAAAATTTGATGATGCAGTTAGAGCTCTGTTATTCTTGTGCTCATTGCCAGAAAGTTGGAATGGTTTAGTAATGGCCATTAGTAACTCTGTTTCTGGATCTAGTACTTTAAAGTTTGATGATGTTGTCGGTGCTATCCTTAGCGAGGAAATGTGATGGAAAAGCTCCGGTGAGACATCGGGAAATGCTTTAAGTGCAGATTCTAGGGGAAGAAAAATGGAAAGAGGAAAGAGCTCAGGATATCGCAGTAAATCAAGGAAAGGCAGATCCAAGTCCAGATCAGCGATAGTGTGCTAGAAATGCAAAAAGAAAGGACACCTAAAGAAAGACTATAGATCTCGGAAGGGAAACGACTGAGATGCACAGCAAGAAAACAATCATGAAGCAAATGTGACAAGTGAGGTGTTACAAGATGCTTTGATTCTTTCTTTCGAAAATATTACTGATTCCTGGGTGGTATATTCAGGGGTCTCATTCCATGCCACACTTGATAAGAAATATTTTCATGACTATGTTCAAGGAGATTTTGGACAAGTCCATTTGGGTGATGATAAACCCTGTAAAATTGTTGGTATGGGTAAGGTTCTTGTAAAACAGTAGAATGGAAACCAATGGCTACTAAAGGAGGTAAGGCATGTTCCAGATCTGAAGAAAAATCTGATTTCAACAGGGTAGTTAGGCGGTGAAGGTTGTGTGACAACTTTCACAGATAAAGCTTAGACGGTCACCTAAGGAGCCCTGGTAATAGCAAAAGGTGAAAAGGTTGGTACATTGTATTTATGCAATGGTATTTCTAACTATGTTAATGCTTCAACTTCCAAAGGAGCAGATGTAGCATTATGGCATCATAGGCTCGGACACATGAGTGAGAAGGGGATGAATGTAGAAATTTTGAATAATATAACACTTATTCACAGAGATTATCCTGATTATACACTATTTACGGAATGCATGCATAATACATAACCTCCTCTACGTTGATCATCAATTTGCGGAATCAAAAACAATCGCATGCGCACATTGAAACATCAATCACACATATCAACACAGTATGTACTAGGGAAAGCATACAGCTAAAAACCCCAAACTATCTGTATATTATAATGATAGAGAACATGTAACAATACATAGTACAATGCTCCTCACAAGTACTCAGTACTATCTCCACCTACTACACACAAACTAGCTCAGATCTGAATCAAGTCATAGGTTCAAATCTCCTCCGCTGTTTACCTGCCTCTACTGCGCAATCCAATGTGAGAATAGGAATAATCCAAGCTCAAATTCCCTTCTTCTGTACTGCGCAATCCTCATTGGAAATCTCAATCAATGATTGTGCAAATCTCATGCACAGCTATAGTCACAACTGATAGTAGTCTCACCCTTTCACTCACCTCTAACACTTGTCTCCACTGAACTGTCCATGCACTGAGTTAACTGATGTATCCTTTAGTTGATTTATGAGTTAATAATTAGTGAATTAATTAATAATTAATTCACATCACTCATCACTAGTGTATTTGACAGTTAGACTAAATACAACTAGTTCAACTAAGTCAAACTGAACACAACTCCATCAACTCCTCAATCAACTCCACCAAACTCAATCACTTGAGTTCTAACTAAAGTCCATCATGCAATAGCTCAACTAACCCATAGGAAAAGCGTATTTCCTTCTGGCAGTTGCATGTGCCACATCCGTAGCTCGAACTGAAGTGCTCCAAGAGGATATGATAATGTTTATAGTCCAAATATTATTAAGAGCTAATAATATTCGACTGTTCTATTTTTTTGACTGGCAGTCTAAAAATAGACTCTGCCCATATGTCTAAAAATAGAAGTCCATCTATTTTTACCAACATGACCAATCATCCATACATAGCATCCTGCAACTTATAGACCATGATCCATATGTCTAAAAGTAGACATAGTCTAAAAATAGACTTTGCGCCAAAAATAGGCTGCGGGCCCAGTTAGTGAAGTCGAATTCTTTTCACTAAGCTCCATCATCTTGTTGCATTTTCAACACTCCCTCTCAACAAGATATGGATTATCTGCAACCCCTATCCTGCAACTCTGGAATGTTCTGCATGCAACACATTTGCCCGGTCCACTTGCTCCAACAAGACTTGGAACAAAAACACTCCCAACTGACCACTCTGTTGGGCTAGGAACATACTCTGATGCTGAAGCTCTACCTGCTCCTGACAAGTGCTCCCTCTCTGACATCTGCGCTACTGCAACATCTCCATGCATCTCGCACCATTGCACACCTCTTTGTGCCACCTAGCACTGTGCAAAACACTTGTGCCTCTCGCATTGCTGCAGCCTGCTAGGTATGCGATGTCCTGGGATTCCCTACACTGTCGGTCTCTCTTCTGCTCCATCCGCATCTATCTCTGCCCAGTCAGTCAGTTCCTGCTACTCCACATCGGGGCTCCCGTAGCAAGGTCTCATCCAAGAGGTTGGGTACCTCAAGGATCCTGCCCCTCCTCCTTGGGACGATCACTCTATATCGCCCCACCTCCTACCTGGAGGTATGGCTGCATGTGATCCCTCAGCCCACCTGGCTTCCAAGTTTCCTCCTACTGGAGGTCTCTGCATGAGTAGATGTCTCTACTCGATCTCCTCTCAGATTCCCTTGTTGTGGTTGCTCCACAACCTCCTGAAGCTGCTGCACCAATCGTGGCTCCTCCACAATCGTCTGAGACTTCTTCTGGCTCTGCATGTTGAGAAGTAATATACGCTCCCTCTCAACCACCAAGTCTCCATCAGTTGCCTCACTGCTCAAGGCTTTGCATGCATCTTGAACCTCAAGAGCATACAGGTTCTTGACTCGTGAACCAATCTGCTTCACCTGTCTAGTGATGATGTGTCCAAGGAAAACCTTTCCCTTACTGAAGACTACATCATAGCCTCTGTCTTCCAGCATCGTGATCGACACCAAGTTTCTCTTCAGTCCTGGTACATACTTGACATCGGTCAAGGTAAGGTGAGCTCCATGCTCCCTCTGAAAAATAACCGTGCCTACACCTGAGACACTATACTTCTCATCATTACCCATGGCTATGAGTATCTGGAGATCTTTCCCCTCCAAAGTACTGAACAAACTCTTGTCACCAGTCATGTGGAAAGAAGCTCCACTGTCAAGAAACCAACCACTTCCCACCATGGATGAAACCATGCATGCAAAGAGTGTGAAATCTAACTCAAACTGTGAAGCAAGTGCCTCACCTTCAGATCCTTCCCTGGATCCCTTCTTGGATTTCTTCCATGGACAATTTGCAGCATAATGACCCACCTCATGACAACGAAAGCATCGCACTTTTGATTTTTCAACCTTCTTCCCGTCATTGGAAGAAATGGATTCAGAAAGAGAAACCTTCTCCTTCCCCTTCTTTGCTTTGGCAGCCAAAGCACAATTTTCTTCATCAGATGCCTTTGATGAAGATCTGTCCCTGGTATTCTTCCTGATCTCCTCTTGCACAAGATCAGACCAAAGTCTCTCCTATCCTGGCAATTTCTCCCGACCATTGACAGAGTCCTAATAGGAATGCCAACTCTTCGGAAGACCAAGGAGAGCCAAGCTCACCAAGTCCTCATCATCGACAGTCACCCCCACACTTCCCAGCTCATCCCGGCATTGGGTGAACTTCGTGAGATACTTGGGCATACTGTCTCCATTCTCACACTTAATGTTTCTGAGTTTATCCTTGAGCACCGACTTCCTCTGGTCGCTCTTGCTTTGGAATAACTCTGTCAACTCTTTCCACATCAAGTATGGAGAAGCATTTCCATGTAGGCTAGATACAATGCGATCCTTCACACCCTCCAACAGAATCCTTCGACACTTTGCTGTCTTCTTTTGCCAAGCCTCAACATGAGCAGCATCAGTAGGATTTGGGACCTCAGCATCTATGAACTCCTTCAACCCATTGTCATCTAACACCACCTCCATCTTGTCTTTCCATGCAATATAATTCGAGCTGCCTTCAAGAGCATACTCCAATTGCAAACCATTGAAAGACATTTCAACTTTGACACCAAGAAAACACTGCTGCAAATTCGAATTCCACTAGCTCAAAACTCAACCGCTTCTGATCTAAAATTCATGAGAACAAAGTATTTCTCATACAGAGATTGACTGTATGGGCTTTTACTGGATATCTCACCTTCCAAAAGAAGGATGAATCCAGAGGCTACCTGGCCCGATTACAGACTCTGCCTGAAGAAATAAAATGTAAACACTTTCTGAATAATAGATCTGATGATCAACTCTGCTCCGATACCATGTAGAAATTTTGAATAATATAACACTTATTCACAGAGATTATCCTGATTATACACTATTTGTGGAATGCATGCATAATACATAACCTCCTCTACGTTGATCATCAATTTGTGGAATCAAAAACAATTGCATGCGCACATTGAAACATCAATCACACATATCAACACAGTATGTACTGGGGAAAGCATACAGCTGAAAACCCCCAACTATCTATATATTATAATGATAAAGAATATGTAACAATACATAGTACAATACTCGTCACAAGTACTTAGTACTATCTCCACCTACTACACACAAACTAGCTCAGATCTGAATCAAGTCACAGGTTCAAATCTCCTCCACTGTTTGCCTGCCTCTACTGCGCAATCCAATGTGAGAATAGGAATAATCCAAGCTTGAATTCCCTTCTTCTATACTGTGCAATCCTCATTGGCAATCTCAATCAATGATTGTGCAAATCTCATGCACAGCTATAGTCACAACTGATAGTAGTCTCGACCTTTCACTCACCTCTAACACTTGTATCCACTGAACTGTCCATGCACTGAGTTAACTGATGTATTCTTTAGTTGATTTATGAGTTAATAATTAGTGAATTAATTAATAATTAATTCACATCACTCATCACTAGTGTATTTGACAGTTAGACTAAATACAACTAGTTCAACTAAGTCAAACTGAACACAACTCCATCAACTCCTCAATCAACTCCACCAAACTCAATCACTTGAGTTCTAACTAAAGTCCATCATGCAATAGCTCAACTAACCCATAGGAAAAGGGTATTTCTTTCTGGCAGTTGCATGTGCCAGATCCGTAGCTCGAATTGAAGTGCTCCAAGAGGATAAGATAATGTTTATAGTCCAAATATTATTAAGAGCTAATAGTATTCAACTGTTCTATTTTTTTGACTGGCAGTCTAAAAATAAACTCTGCCCATATGTCTAAAAATAGAAGTCCATCTATTTTTACGAACATGACCAATCATCCACAAATAGCATTCTGCAACTCATAGACCATGATCCATATGTCTAAAAATAGACATAGTCTAAAAATAGACTTTGCGCCAAAAATAGCCTACGGGCCCACTTAGTGAAGGCGACTTCTTTTCACTAAGCTCCATCATCTTGTTGCATTTTCAACAATGAAGATTCTTCACTCAAGGAATTTGTTGCCGGGTTTGAAGAATGTTGATTTGGACTTCTGTGAGAATTGAATTCATGGAAAACAGAAGAGAGTCAGATTTCTCAAAGTTGGGAAAGAAAAGAAGAGCGAAAAATTAGAGCTTGTGCGTACAGATGTATGGGGACCTGCTCAGGTATCATCTCTCGGTGGCTCTCATTATTATGTTACTTTTATTGATGATGCAATTAGAAAAACATGGATTTATTGTATTAAGAATAATTTGATGTATTTGATACTTTCAAGAAATGGAAAGCATTGGTTGAGATTGAGACAGGAAAGAAATTGAAGTGTCTCAGATCAGAAAATGGAGGTGAATATTGCAACAAATATTTTTATAGGCACTGTTTAGAGCATGGAATTCGCAGAGAGAAGACAGTTCCAAGAACACCACAAGAAAATGGTGTGTCAGAAAGGATGAACAAAACAATCATGGAGCATGCAAGGTGCATGAGATTGCATGCAGGATTGCCTTTACAATTTTGGGTAGATGCTGTAGATACTGTTGTTTATCTAATAAACAGAGGACCTTCAAGTTCATTAGATGGTGGTGTTCCAAAGGAAGCATGGACATGTAAAAAGGTAAACTACTCTTTTTTAAAGCCTTTTGGTTGTGAGGCCTTTGTCCATATTAATAAAGAAAATAGAACAAAGCTTGAGGAAAAGTTAAAGAAATGTACCTTTATTGGATATGGTTTTAAAGATTTTGGTTATCACTTATATGATTACGAAAATCACAAAATCATTAGGAGCAGAGATGTAATATTCAATGAAAAGGTCTTGTATAAGAATCAGTTGCAGGAAAAGAAACATGAAAAAGAAAACAGGGAATACATAGTTCTTGATGAGATCACTGAAAACATAAAGATGCCTGACAAAAATAATAATCAACAACCACAAAAACAACAACCACCACAATAGCAACAGGCACCTCAAACACCTGAAAGTGGTGTTAGAAGATCTACCAGGATAAGTGTACCCCCTAAACAATACTCTCCTTCATTATATTATTTATTGTTCACTGATTCTGGTGAACCCGAATGTTATGAAGAAGTAATGCAGGTTGAAAGCAGGAAGAAGTGGGAGCTAGCCATGGAAGAAGAGATGGACTCCTTAATGCATAACGATACTTGGGACTTAGTCAGGTTGCCTATAGGAAAAACTACATTGAAGAATAAATGGGTTTACAGGCTGAAGGAAGAAGATGGAGGAAAACAAAGGTACGAAGCTAGACTTGTGGTGAAGGGGTTTGCACAGAAGAAAGGTATTGATTTTGATGAAATATTTTCTCATGTTGTTAAAATGACTTCAATCAGAACTATTTTAAGTCTTGTAGCAGTTGAAGATTTGCATCTTGAGTAGTTAGATGTAAAGACAACCTTTCTCCATGGGGATTTGGAGGAAGAGATATATATGAAGCAGCCACAAGGATATGAGGTAAAAGGGAAGGAGAAACTAGTGTGCAAGTTGAAGAAGAGCTTGTATGGCTTAAAACAGGCTCCAAGGCAGTGGTATCTAAAATTTGACAAGTTTATGTCTGAACAAGGTTATACTAGATGTCACTCTGATCATTGTGTTTATCTGAAAAAACAAAATGATGGCAGTTATATTATATTGTTATTGTATGTAGATGACATGCTTGTTGCAGGGTCTAACATGCAGGAAATAAATGTGCTCAAAATAAAATTGGCAAATTCATTTGCAATGAAGGATTTAGGAGCTACAAAACAAATCCTTGGTATGAGAATAACTAGAGATAAGAAAAATCGCAAATTAACATTGTCTCAGAATGAGTACATACAAAAGGTGTTGAAAAGATTTAATATGCACAATGCAAAACCAGTTAGTACACCTTTTGCTAGCCATTTCAAACTTAGTAAGGAAATGTACCCAAAGACCCAAGAAGACATGGATTATATGTCTAAAGTTCCATATGCATCAACAGTTGGAAGCTTAATGTATGCAATGGTCTGCACAAGGCCTGATATTGCACATGCAGTGGGAGTTGTAAGCAGGTACATGAACAATCTAGGAAAGGAACATTGGATGGCAGTGAAATGGATTTTCAGATATTTGAAAGGTACCACAAATCAAGCATTATGCTTTGGTGGTTCAAACATTTCTCTACAGGGATATGTTGATGCAGATATGGTAGGTGACAGAGATAATAGGAGGAGCACTACAGGATATGTATTTACTGTAGGTGGAATAGCTATCAGTTGGGTTTCAAAAATCCAAAGTGTTGTTGCACTTTCAACAACAAAAGCAGAGTATGTTGCTGCTATATAGGCTAGTAAATAAATGATTTGGTTACAAAGGTTTATGGGTGAATTGGGTAAGGAGCATGATATGGGCACGTTATGCAGTGATAGCCAAAGTTCCATTCATCTTGCAAAGAACTCAACATTTCATTCCAAGACTAAACACATACAGCTCAAGCACCATTTCATACAATCAGTGTTGGAAGATGGAGAGTTGAAGTTGGAAAAGATACACACTAGCCAGAATCTTGCAGATATGCTAACAAAAGTTGTAACCAGGGAGAAACTGAGAATATGCTTAGTTTCAATTGGCCTTCAAGGATGACGATGAAGATGAGAAACAACCAGGTCCAAAGAGGAGTCATTGTCTAGCAAATGAAGCAGCGGTGGAGTTGCTACAATCATTCTCCAAGTGGGAGATTGTTGGGTGTGGAGCATGATTATTTAGAGGTCTTTGTTTCAGCCTGATGTATACCCTAGGAAGTTTGTACACCCCCCTCGGCTAGGGAGTTCGGGGGCCAGCGGTCCCTCGGCGAGGGTTTCGGGGGCAACGCCCCCGAAGCTAAAAATAGATGTAAAATTGCCTTGTAAAAGTATAGTACTTTCTAGTCAATCTGGGCCGTTCATTAGGCGAATGATCTGACGGTAGAACTTATGTTTAGTTTAGGGTTTGTTTCCCTAGAAGGAAACCCCTCTCTTTGTATGAGGGTATTGTATTGAGGCTGTGTAATAGATGTGTATTCTCTGAGCGAGAAACAGAGAGGTGAGACTGTGAGAGAAAACAGAGGATATTACAGCGGATCTACTGTAGGTTGTGTCTCTTCATTTTGCTGGATAATAGAAAGAAAGGACTGGATGTTCAGGGTGGACGTAGCCCAAACTGAGTGAACCACATATATCTGTGTCTCTCTTGTTTTATGTGTTTTATGTGTTTATACTTATGCAATATTCTATGTGTTCCATTGCTCTGTAATATATAATTTTCTAACACCTACAAGGTTGACACCACAATAATTGGAAGAAAAAAGAGCAATAGGGCTTTGTTACAGTTGTGATAGAAAATACACTAAAGGTCATAAGTGTGTTGAGAAGAAATTATTTTACATAAATTGTGAAGAGGAGGAAGAAATGGAACAAGAAACGTCGAAAGAAGACGATATACACCAGGAACAAACTCTAGAAAAAGAAGATATGAATCTGACCATATCTTGTAATGCGTTGGCTGGAGTTACCACTCCTCAAACTATCAAGATATAAGGGCATATCAAGAAGAAAAAGGTAATAGTGTTGATTGATTCGGGAAGTACCCATAATTTTATTCATTGTAAGATAGCCAAGGAATTGAATTGCTTCCTATATCCAACACTATAGTGTCAAGTGATGGTTGCAAGTGGATGAACCATAAATTGCTCAGGAAAGTGCCATAATATCAAGCTATCCATGGGATAATATGTATTGAATAGCCCAATGCTTTCCATTCCAATGGGTGGTGCTGATGTTGTACTAAGAGTCCAATGGCTACAATCCTTAGGTACACCAGCTTTTAATTTTCAAGAACTTTTCATGAAATTCTCTTTAGAAGGAAAGGAAGTTGAATTAAGGGGTATCACAAGGAAACCAGGAAAGATAATCAGCTCTAACGGAATGACAAAGCTTCTAAAGAAAGAACAACTAGGCATAATTACGCAATTATGTTCACTAGAGGTTCCAACATCGAAATCATCAATTTGTCTAGATATCCAAAAAGTCTTGGACAATCATTCCAAGGTATTTGAGACTCGTAAATGCCTCACACCTATTCATGATCATGATCATGCTATTAAGTTGATTCCAGGAAGTGTTCCTCCAAACATCAGGCCTTACAGATATCCCTATGTCCAAAAGAGTGAAATTGAACGTATGGTTGCAGAAATGCTAGAGGTTGGTATAATTCAACCTATTCAAAGTTCTTTCTCTGCTCCAGTAGTATTGGTTAACAAGAAGGATGGATCATGGTGCATGTGTCGATATTATAGGGAGCTCAACAAGCTCACTATTAAAGATAAATTTCCCATTCCCGTCAATGATGAATTATTGGATGAATTGCATGGATCAATTTACTTCACCAAGTTGGATCTTCATTCAGGATATCATCAAATCAGAATGAAGACTAAAGACATTCCAAAAACAACATTTAGCACTCATAAGGGTCATTATGAATTTTGGTCATGCCTTTTGGCCTTACTAATGCACCTTCTACATTTCAAGGTTTGATGAATTCCATTTTCAAACCCTTAGAAAATTTGTGTTAGTATTTTTTGATGATATACTAATCTACAACAAGTCTTGGAAGGATCATGTCCAACATGTTGACATGGTGCTCAAACTATTGGAGGAGAAACAATTATATGCAAAAATCTCCAAATGTTTCTTTGGAGTACAAGAGGTGGAATATTTGGGTCATATTGTATCTCATGAAGGTGTTAAGGTAGACCCTAGCAAAATTAAAACCATTAAGGAATGGAAAATCCCCACATCCATAAAGAATCTACGAGGATTTCTCAGGTTGATAGGGTATTATCACAAGTTTGTTAAGAATTATGAGAGAATAGCAGCACCTCTAACAACATTATTGAAGAAAGATGCATTTTCATGGACTCCAGAAGCAACGAAGTCCTTTGAACATCTTAAAGAGGCAATGTGCCAAGCACCAGTCTTAGCTACACCAGACTTCACAAAAACCTTTATTATGGAATGTGATGCCTCAGGAAATGGAATTGGTGCTATTTTAATGCAAGAAGAAAGACCCATTGCCTTTGAAAGTCGTCCAATCAAAGGAAAGCATTTACACAAAGCTATTTATGAGAAGGAAATGTTGGCAATACTACATGCACTTCAGAAATGGCGACCCTACCTAATGGGAAGACACTTCAGGGTGAAAACAAATCATCATACTCTTAAATACCTTTAGAACAAAGATTATCTTTAGAAGAGCAGCAAAAATGGGTCAGAAAGATGTTGGGTTATGACTTTGAAATCATCTACAAAAAAGAGAAGCAAAATATTGTGGTAGATGCACTCTCAAGAAAGGCTGAGGATGTGGAAGCATTTCTTTGCGCCATTTCTATTATCCAACCAGATTGGATAAACGAAGCAAGGGATGAGTGGAATAATGACGAGGAAGTGTGGGAACTCATTCAAAATATACAACAAGATCCCAGTACATCTGATACATTTAGCTGGAAAAATTATTTGTTATGGTACAAGGATCGATTATACATATGTAAGAATTCCCAACTCAAACAAAATATTTTTAGGGAATTGCACACCTCTCCCTTAGGAGGGCACTCAGGATTTCTAAAAACCTACCATAGGGTTAAGAAGGATTTTTTTTGGGATGGCCTTAAATCGGATATTCAAAAGTTTGTGGTGGAATGTTTGGTTTGCCAACAAAATAAAGTTGAAACAATTAAGACCCTGGGACTATTACGACCTTTATCTGTTCTAAGCCAGCGTTGGGAGGAGGTTTCAATGGATTTTATTATAGGTTTACCCAAGTCCGAAGGAAAGAGTGTTATCATGGTGGTAGTTGACAGAATTACCAAGTATGCACACTTTTGTGCATTATCTATCCATTTAAATCAAGTACAATTTCTACTACATTTATGGAAACAATTCAAAAGCTACATGGAAACCCAAAAATTATTGTAAGCAACAGAGATCCCATTTTCACTGGAAATTTTTGAACAAAATTATTTTCTTGTCTTGTTACTCAGTTAGCTCATAGCTCATCTTATCATCCTCAATCTGATGGGAAAACTGAGATAGTAAACAAATGTTTGGAAGGATATCTTCGTTGCTTTGTATTTGATAAAATTACATAATGGGTCAAATGGTTGCCTCTCGCTGAATGGTGGTATAACACTTCCTTCTATACTACAGCAAAAATGACCCCATTTATGGCACTTTATGGATATCATCCACCATCCATCACATCATACTTAAGAGAAAATTCTAAGGTTCAGGCAGTGAAAGATCACATTGAGCATCGGCAACAATTTCTCCAACTCTTAAAGGATAACCTCACCTTGGCGCAGAATAGAATGAAACAATAGGTAGATCAACATCGCAACGAAAGAAGTTTTGATGTAGGTGATTGGGTATTCCTATGGCTACAACCATATAAACAAATGTCCCTCAAGCAAGCTAAGAAGGATAATAAATTATCACCAAAGTATTATGGTCCATACAAGGTGTTGCAAAAGATAGGTACTATGGCATACAAATTGGAGCTTCCTACAGCTTCCCGAGTGCACCCAGTTTTCCATGTTTCATGCTTAAAGAAGGTTATAAGTGACAAGCTTCCAGTTCAAACAATATTGCCAGAACTTGATGAGGAAGGAAAAATCATATTGGAACCTGAAGCAGTCAAAGAAACAAGAAATCGACAGCTACGAAATCGATCAATTTCAGAGTATCTCATCAAGTGGAAGAACTTATCTTTTGAAGATTCCACATGGGAGGATTAGAATTTTATACAGAAGCATCCAGAACTACTCAAGCATTGAGGACAACACTTTTTTGAAGGAGAGGGGCATGTTAGGTCCCTATAATACTAGTGATTCCCCCATTACTATTGTCGTTGTATCCCTTATTGTTATTGTTGTGCCCCTATTGTCCCCATATTGTTATTATTATGCCCCATAGAATCCCACTATTGTTATTTTTGTTCCTTTACATTATTATTGTTAGGTTGGCTTGGTTATATTGTGACCCCTTAGACTCCTATATATAGAAAGGAGGTTTTGTCATTTGAATCATCCAAGAATTGTTCATTTCTGTAATGTAAAGGAGGTTACCCCCTCGAAGAGGATGAATTCTAAGGCGTTGATCTATCTTTTCTATCTTTTTGTGAGTTGGTTTCATAACATAGACCACTAGATCTAGGGAATTCACCTTTGTCTACAATCGTGAAAATTCCACATAACAAATTGGCAACCATACAGGGGACCGATTCTTCCCTTAGTGGTTTCCTTCACCTTAACATCTTTTTCACATCTTAAAGTGACCTTAATTGACTCACCCAGACATTGATTAACCTTAGGAAAACATATTTTTGAGTTTGTTTGGGTTTCTTGTGTCGTGTTTTGACTGAGATAGCCCAAGCGCTTTCCTTGTTCTGAGACAAAGCGACCCAACACATCTATTATTTCTTTGTACTTGCACTGTAGTGCACTAGTTCCTGTTCTCCACCTATGTTGGTCCTGTAAGATGTAAAATTTTGTATTCCTTTTCCTTTCTCTTCATTCTGCTTTGGTCTAGAAAGTTTTTCATGAGTCTTTGAGTTTGTCTGTGTCTCTGAAAATCCAATCCCATATGTGAAATTGCATGGTTTTTCTTGTTTTTTTGAAAAAAAAAAAAAAAAACCCTCAATCACCGGGGGTGGGGGCTAAAACTGTGTATGAGTGTTAATCATATTTGAGTGACATCTCTTTTGATGTTTGAAGTTTTCACTAAATTTCTGTTTGAGTTCTCTATTAATGTAATCTCAGATCATATTTGATTTCATTGGGTTGTATAATTTTTGTGAAATTTCCTTTACTTACTCTTGAATGGGTTTTTTATTGCATTAGTGGAAGAAGGTATTGTTGTTCATAAGTAGTCTTCTTATATTTTTATTTCACTGATTTGGAATCATACTGTGTTTGTTTTGAAGAATTCTCTTGCATAGATTACATTTGCATATTTAGAATTCTCATTTTCACAATAGGAAAGGAGATTGTGCATAGATTACATTTGCATAAATTTCAAGGAAAGGAATTGTGCATAGATTATATTACATGGTTTGACAACTTTTGGGGCTTTAAAGATCTAGTTAGGAAGCTCGTGTTTGCTGCATTATTGTTTGAATCTCTTCCATCTCATAGATAGATCGTCATTGAATATGAAGAGTTCTTTTTGTCATATTAGTTGCATCATAGGTGTGCTCAGGTGACATCAAGTTTTGAGCCTCGAAATCAAACTATTTCAAGATAAACTCTAAAATTCACTCAATTAACCTAAGGAGTATTTTAAACTTAAAGACACATCTAGTGGTCTAAGCTAGAGACGTGTTCTGATGTCTTTAAATGTAGGAGCTATCATTCTTTTTCAGTGTTACATTCTGGGGGTGATATCTGTTTCCACGTACATAAGTGTATAAGATCGCTCTCCATGTACCTTCGGGTATATCAGATAGTGCTAAATGCATGATAAGCATATCAGAATGTTCTCATTAAACGATTACAAATCATACAACACTACTATGGATTTTGCTTCTGCATACCTCTGGGTATATTTTGGAAGTCCCCTATAGGTTGCTATCCTGCCATAGGTAACTGATTCAACCACCTTTTACACTATGATACACTAAACACGACATTTACGGAGATTTTCCACTCGTACATAAATCCTTGGTTTACCAAGGTGGTATATTGCAGTTCATAGTGACTTGGTAAACCCTTTTTCCTAATTACCCTTGTTTTGTTATATTTTGTGTTTTAATTTCTAAAATCAATTAATTGATCCTGGAACAACATCCTCACCATGGAACAACTCCTTTGTGGATCTTAGGTTGAGACTAATGGCGACAGTTTCTAATTCTACCAATCAAGGAAACCCCTCTGATGAGAATCTTGGTAATTTTCCTTCTTTTGGAAATATTGGTGCTCCTTATATGGAAACATTGCCCTTCCTAGATTTACCATTGGTTTTCTAGTTTGGCTAATTTTGACCCCTATGGTTCTGAATGTCCAAATTGATCCTCAACCAAGTTCTCCTCCACCTGAACAACATCAATCTCAGTTGATCCTAAAGTTTATCCTTTGCCTTCTTTGCCTATTATTTCTTCATCCCTTTCTTTCTCCTTGCTTGGTGAAAGTATTTATTCTAGTAACTAGGAAGCTAATAAGAATAAGAAAAGGATGAAGAATAAGAAGAAAAATAAGCAGGGGGAC
Organism: Pinus tabuliformis; assembly: GCA_031772625.1. Taxonomy (NCBI): domain Eukaryota; kingdom Viridiplantae; phylum Streptophyta; class Pinopsida; order Pinales; family Pinaceae; genus Pinus; species Pinus tabuliformis. Next base: position 92,735,697 of record CM062812.1, read on the forward strand.
AACCAAGCAACCATTGCTACCAATGCGACTAGTATGGAGAAACCTTCCAATCATACCCACAAAGTTAAATTCCCTTGCAAGTTATGTAAGAGTGGCCACCTTCTTAGATATTTCCTTGGTATTCCATAGCTATTAGAAGTGTGGTCCATAGGATCACATCAGCCTTGGTCATCAGCCTTTAGAGATCATGCTAGTGATAAACCATCAACTAGTGATAGTAAGATCCATGGGAAAAATGGTAAATTTAAGTTTCCATGTAGGTTATGTGAAGGGAACCATCCTATTCACCTTTTTCCTTATATGGATGAGGCCTCAAAATAGTTGGAAAAACTTATAGCTTCTCAGTCTCGTCTTCTCGCTGGTTATCAAAATATTTACCCTAATTATCCACTAGTTGATTAAGTAATTGATCAAAATCCATCTCCAGTAAATCCCACTCTCTTTGGACGTGAATCCCATGAGTCTATTCCAACCAACCTTGGTTTGAGAAAACGGTTGACTTGATTCCACCTTCAATTGATCATACATTTCCCATAGAGAGTGAAGTTCATAAGACTCAGGTTTTTCTCATTTCTTCAGGTTCCAATGAGCAGGGGGGAATCCTCCCATTCCCACAACACAAGGGAGTAGTTATCCCATTCCCATTATACAAGGGGGAATTTCTTCCGTTCCCATGACACCCCCTCCAAGTAGTATGGTCACTTACTTTGATTAGAGTCGAATGGCAGGATATCATCTTCCTCCTTACGTTCCCTTCCAAACCATAGTATAGGCTTATAATATGGTCGTACTTGGCACAGTCATAGACAAAGGAATGTCTATTAGTATTATGTCCTCAACTACTTGGAAAGCTTTAAGTTCTCCATAGCTTACGCCTGTTACCCATAATATGTTAGCTTTTAATAGAGGAACGAGTCAATTGTTAGGGATCCTTCCTTAGTTTCCTATTAATTCGGGAGGAAATATTGTATATATCAATGTGATGGAAGTCCAAGGCCCTTTGGATTTTAATTTAACCCTCGGGCGTGACTATGTTTATGACATGGGAACTCTTGTCTCTTCACTCTTTCATGTTGTTGGAATTATGAGACAAGTGTTGTCCTTGATGGCAAATCACACAGATGACAGATCATAGTGCAGCAGGTCAGCAGAAAGGATTTGATGATCAGACTACAAGAATGAAGAGAAAATATATATACGCAGGTTCATCGTGACCAAGCCACGTATACATGCGGGTTAGACGTTACAAAGGCGCGTATGCATATACACGCACTTTCATGCAAGGAAAAGCGCGTATATGTTGGAGAACTTACTTTTGGTCCGTGGTAGTTAGTCCTTGGTATTTGAACCTATGGTTTTGGACCATAGTATCTCGTCAGATGTGTTGATCCCAAGTATTGGGTCCATGGTATTGGTTTATTATGGTTTTGGACGATGGTATTGAGCAAGGCCTCAGACTATAAAAAGAGAAGAAGATCATTAGGCAAGGGCATCGAAAAAGTCTTGAATATCTGATGAAGTATGAGATCCAGTATGCAGGTTATGGGTTGATGATGCATTGCTTGATCTGAGCTAAGGAGGGATCTCACCGATTGATGGAGAACAAGATCTAAGGATAGATCGGGATCAAATGGTTTGAAATGAACTATCTCTATATGATTGATTATGTTTATTCTAGATCTGTATACTGACGCATGTAATGATCTGAACTGGGTATAACTTAAGTTTGAAATTGCTGCAAGTCATGATTGAATATTTATAGATCTGTACGCGGGTTGGCTTTGGTGTAAGCACGTATGTACACGGTTTTTGGTTTATTGTAGTAGCGTATACCATTTGAGCTTTGATGTTTGAAGTTACAGGTGGTTCTGGTTGTTGATGAGTTCTGATGACAGTTTAAAGGCGTCAATATTCTGCATATCCTGTTTGGTTGATTGTGTTTAGCTTTAGTATTGATGGATGAGAATTAATATTGGATCAGGATCATAATGACTCATATTTATGTGATCTGATAGACTAGATCTGGGTGCTAACACACATATTATACTTGTATATGTAATAATTGTTGGAAATAATACTGAGAGGGGGGGTGAATCAGTATTATCTAGCAATTTAACAAATCTTCCTTATTTGATCTTTTGAATTATTCTTGCATATCAGTACCATAAAATAATGAGCATGAACAAAGAAAATAGATAGTCACACCAAAGAACACAAGATGTAAGGTGGAAACCCAATGTGGGAGAAAACCACCTGCTGCAATATGTCTCTATCTTCTTTCAATTTAGAAATTCTTTTACAATGATTTTGTACTGGTGCAGTCCTTTACCAGTACGCAGGCTGCAACCTGCAGAGAGCTACAACTCTCTCTCGTTCTCCAGTCTCTCCTGGAAGGGAGCTACAACCCCCTACTTCTTTTCATGAAGAATCAAATGATCAACAAGTATACAACAGTTACAGTCCACTACAGTTATCAGATCAGTAATCACAGAACTAACCCAGAACACCTTATGAACAGAAAAATACAGTCAACAGATCATCTTAAGACAGGGACGCAATTTTTCTTTCTGTGGCCTGCGACTGGACGCAGTTTTACCTTCTGCTGCTATGCGTACCGACGCACTGTTCCTTTAAACTTCTCTGCGTACCGGCGCACCCAACAATACTATCGCACCGCGTCTTTTGCTTCAGAGACGCACCCAATAATACTATCGCGCCGCGTCCTTCGCTTCAGAGACGCACCTGAGCCCTTACTGTACTGCGTCTCGGCACACTTGCACTTCACTGAACCTGCGTCCCTTCAGATATAAAAGATATGAAGACTTCAGAACTAGCCCAAACAGTCAGATCTGCAGATCTGATCATGCGCCATAGAGATCACAGTCCATTAGAAGATTCGCCCTCATAGATCTGGACTAGATCACACCAAAAGATATTCAACCAAAGATGATGATAAATCCAAATGAACTCCTTTGCTTTATATAGGCAAGCTCCTCCCCAAAACATGGAACAATACCACGAGCCGACACCATAGAAACACAAAACCGTCGGCTAGATACCACACAAGAAACCCCCTCGTGCTTTTCTCTGTCTTGAAATGTGTGCACTGGGTGGACGCACCCCCTGAACGGCTGGCCTGCGTCCCTGGACGCGGGTTCTGCATGGTATACCTGCGGGGACGCACTTTCTGAACAGATTGCCTGCGTCCTTCTTAAAAATAGAGAGCTGATCATCAAGAATAGTGATCTACCACCTGAATGGGTTGCCATCAAGGACAACACCTGAATCATAATGCCAACAATCTCCCCCTTTGGACTTGATGGCAACCTCATGATCTTCAGCTTCATTCTCCCCCTTTGACATCAAGGGCAAAGGGTATGCTCCCCCTACGCTCATGCTCCTCCAGATCTGCAAATAACCAGAAATCCACCATGAAAGAGATAGAGACATATTGCAGCTATTTCCAAGATCTCCTTCTTCATAATGCCAACAATGCATTATGTGCTCCCCCTGAGCCTGTACCACCAATAAGAAGAGGTTCAACAAGATGATGCATCAACAACCCCCAGTTTTTGCCTGAGGTATTCAAAAGTGTCCCTGGGCAACGGTTTGGTGAAAATATCAGCAACTTGTTCCTTAGAAGGAACATACTCCAACTTGACCTTCTGTTCAAGTACTTGTTCCCGGAGAAAATGGTACTTGATTGGTATGTGCTTGGTTTTTGAATGCATAACCGGATTCTTTGAGATGCTGATTGCACTTGTGTTGTCACATAAGATAGGGATTGGAGGTGTACAAGTGATTTGATAATCCTGCAAGGTCTGCATCATCCAAAGGAGTTGGGTGCAACAAGATGCAGCAGCAACATATTCCGCTTCAGCTGTAGACAAGGCAATTGAACTCTGTTTCTTGCTGAACCAAGATACCAGTCTGGAACCCATAAAGAACGCACCACCACTTGTGCTTTTCCTGTCATCCACGCTTCCGGCCCAATCTGCATCTGTATAAGCATGAAGAGTGAGATCTGTATCTCTAGGATACCATAAGCCATAATTTTGAGTCCCTTGAAGATATTTGAAAATTCTCTTCACTGCCTGAAGATGAGTCTCCTTCGGATTTACCTGAAATCTTCCAACTATTCCAACTACATGCATGATGTCTGGTCGGGTACCTGTCAAATATAGTAAACTTCCAATCATAGATCTGTAGGTTGGTTGATGTATTGCTGCAGATTCATCATTTGCACTGATACTACATCCTGTGACCATGGGTGTACATACTGGTTTTGCATCTTCCATGCCATATTTCTTCAAAATCTGCTTGAGATACTTGGTTTGAGATAAAAGGATTCCTCCTTCCTTTTGTTGGATTTGCAAACCAAGGAAGTATGTCAGTTCTCCTAGTAAGGACATTTCAAATTCTTTCTGCATGACCGAGGCAAAGCTTTGACTCATAGCTTCTTCATTGCTGCCAAAAATAATGTCATCTACATACACAACAAGTATTAGCAATTTGTCATTTTCAACTTTTATATACAGATTGCTATCTGCTGAACCTTTTGAAAAACCTTGTTGATGAAGATATTTGTCCAACCGGTAGTACCAAGCCCTTGGGGCTTGTTTGAGACCATAGAGAGCCTTTTTCAATCGGCATACAAGATTTGGATCATTTCCAAGAATGAACCCATCTGGCTGTTCAATGTACACTTCTTCTTCCAAGTCTCCATTCAGAAAGGCTGATTTTACGTCCATTTGAAATACTTTGAAGTTCTGAAAACTTGAGAGAGCAAGGAACATTCGGATGGCCTCAAGTCTTGCAACAGGAGCAAAAGTTTCTTCAAAGTCTATTCCTTCTTGCTGCGCATACCCTTTACAAACAAGTCTGGCTTTGTTTCTAATTACTTCTCCATTTTCATTCAATTTATTTTTGAAGACCCATTTAGTTCCGATAACATTCTTATCCTTTGGTCTAGGAACCAGCTCCCAAGTGTTGTTCTTTTCGATTTGCTCAAGTTCTTCATCCATTGCTTTCACCCAACATTCATCTTTGCATGCCTCTTTCACATTTTGTGGTTTAGTAGAGGAGAGTAATGCCAAATAGCTTGAAGCTTCTGCAACTGTTCTTCTAGTTTGTATACCTGCTTCTTTCTGTCCCATGATCTGAGATTCTGGATGGTTCTTCTGAACATATCTGGATGGAGTCTTTTCTTCTATTCTTGTTCGTTCTTCTGCGTCTTCATGAGGTTCTTCTTGAGATTCTTCTTGAGGTTCTTCTTCTTCATCATTCTGTTTTTGAGGGTAGCTTTCATCTTCTTCGATGTCTTCACGATGTATTTGCCTAGGAATGTATCCCTTCTCATCAACCACTACATCAATGCTGTCAACAATTCTGCCAAGTCTTTTATTGTAGCATTTTTATGCTTTGCTATGTGGAGAATAGCCAAGAAGAATGCCTTCATCTGCTCTAGGATCAAGTTTGCCAAGCTGCTCTTCAGTATTCTTGATATAGCATTTGCTCCCAAAGATTTTGAAGTGCTTTACCGAAGGAGTTTTACCACTCCAGAGCTCATGAGGAGTTTGAGTGCTGTTCACCCGGACATTTGTCTTGTTGAGAATAATAACCGCAGCATGTGCAGCTTCACCCCAGAAAGTTGCGGGAGTTCCTGATTCATCAAGCATAGCACGAGCCATTTGTTGGATTGTTCTGTTCATTCTTTCAACAACTCCATTTTGCTGAGGAGTTCTAGCCGTAGAGAATTCTCTCCTTATCCCATGTTCATCACAGAAATCGAAAAATTCATTTGAAGTAAATTCCCCACCTCTGTCAGATCTGAGGCACTTAATTTTGTGACTTGATTCATTTTCAACCAAGGCTTTGAAGGATTTGAATTTTTCGAATGCTTCATCTTTGTGCTTCATAAGTCCTAACCAAACAAACCCGGAGAAATCGTCAATAAATAATATCAAGTATTCCTCTCCTCTAGGTGCTCTTTTCCTGAATGGTCCACATACATCTGTATGTACTAGCTCAAGAGGCATGCTAGCTGATCCTTCTTTCTCTGGAAAGTTAGTCCTGGTTTGTTTTCCAAACTGACATGATCTGCATATGGTGTTGTCAGGAATTTTGATATCTGGAAGATCGCGAACTGCCTGATATTTGCATGCTTTCCTTATTTGTGAGAAGCTTAGATGTCCCAATCTTCGATGCCATAACCAGTGCTCTTCATCCTTGCTTAGATAGCATTGTTGTTGTCCTTCTTCAAATATGTATAGATTATTTGGAGTTCTTTTCCCTTTGAGAACTGTTTTTCCTGTATCAAGATCACGAACAAGACATCCATTTGATCTGAATATAACCTCGGTTCTTTGATCACACATCTGGCTGACACTTAGTAGATTATGCTTCAATCCATCAACAAACAAAACATTTCCAGCCTTAACATCTTCTTTTAAAGGAGCAATACCTTTTCCTTTTATAGTTGCAGGAGTATCATTTCCAAAAGAGACTTTCTTTCCCTTTTCTAAAATAGAATAAGACTCAAGTTTTTCTTTATCACCTGTCATATGCTTCGAACATCCACTGTCAATGTACCATAGATTTTCCTGTCCTTCTGCATAAAACGCTATCCCACATCTTTCTGTTTGAGGTTCCTTTATTCTCCATGTTTTGGTTCCTGAGGCTTGTTCCTTTTTCCGCTCTTGTTCCTTTCTTTCCTGAAACCTGCTTCTGCATTCAAAGTCTTCATGACCAAAATTATTGCAAATAGAACATTCAACTTCATTTTCAAGAGCCGAAAAGCTATTATAGGTCTTTTTTGTAATCCCTGTCATACTTCTTTGTTTTTGAGCTTCCCTAGTCATGATTGTTTTATACGCAACACATTGAGCTGCTTTGTGACCAAAGTTATGGCAAGAAAAGCATTGTCCATTGAAGAAGCTTCTGCGGTTATTGAATCTACCAGCCAACTGATTGTAATTTCTATTTTCATCTATTCTTGAACCAAACTGGGAAGATTTTACCTGTGGCTGGTTGTGGTTTTTGTTCACCCTTAAGCTGGATTGCCCCTGATAGTTTCTGTTTGAAGTTTGTCCCTGCTTTACCTGATGATCTTCATTGTGCTTTTGCTCATTTCTTCTTGCTGCATCAAGATAACTTTTTGAAGTGGATGCTTGAGAAGTTTCTCCATTATAGCCCAGACCTGTCTTATTTAGTGGAGACCGCTGCACACTGATAATCTCATCCAAAGTTTCAGATCCTTTGACAAACTTGAGATTAATAGCTTTTGTTTTCTCAATTTCTTTTCTAAGACCAACAATTTCACCTTCTAATTTTTCAAGATGTTTTTCCTTTTCATCAATTTGAAATTGTAGAGTATCAATGATCATGTTCTTTTCTTCTATACATCTCTTGAGTCTAGTAATTTCATCATAAAGGTTATCCACATCTACAGCATCCTCATAATCATCATCTTCAAATGCCATTAACAACCTATATTTATTACCTTGTTCATCTTCATCACTGTTTGATAAGCCATCACTATCTTCATGGGTGTAATAGCTTTTCTTATTTGCACTTTGTTTCTTGTTCCATCTAGCTGGTTCCTTTCCTTTATCCTTATAAGGACATTTTGCAGCATAATGACCTACTCTCCCACAAGAAAAGCATTTGAAGGGTAGCTTACCTCTGAACCTTCCAGAACCCCTTTGAAGATTTCTGACAAAATTTGATTCTTCTTCCTCTTCTTCTGGAACATGGCTTGCTTCATAGTGATCTTCTTTGCCTGATGCCTTAAAAGCAGCCTCCCTTCTGTCTGATGGACCTCCCTTTCTCATTTCATAAGCAGTTAGAATTCCATGTAGCTGAGACATAGTGAGAACACGGAGATTTTCTTTTTCTTCTATTGCAGATACTTTAGATTCAAACTTGGGGGATAATGATCTTAGAATCTTTTGAACTACTATAGACTCTTTTACTTCTTCACCCAAATTTTTCATACAATTAACAATCTCATCTACCCGAAGAAAATAATTAGCCACACTTTCATCATTATACATCTTGAGAGTCTCATATTGAATCCTGAGAGTTTGAAGTTTAGCTTGTTTTACCTGTTCATCTCCTTCATAGCTCGTGATCATTTTGTCCCATATTTCTTTTGCTGATTTGAAGTGCATTACCTTCATGAATTCTGTTTGGGATATACTTCCTAATAGAGTACTGACTGCTTTTGCATTTGTTTCATACTTCATTTTCTCAGCTGGATCTGTAGGAGTGGCTGAAGGAAAAGCATAGCCTGTTTCTACAATGTCCCAAACTTCTGTACCAAGAGATTGAAGATATGCAGTAACTCTTACCTTCCAATAATTGAAGTTTGTCCCATCAAAAACCGGTGGCCTGATTGATGCTTCTCTCTCGTAGTTGCTCATGATGAACGATCTACCTTCAAGCGATCAAGCTTTTCTGAAGGACCTGCTCTGATACCAATTGTTGGAAATAATACTGAGAGGGGGGGTGAATCAGTATTATCTAGCAATTTAACAAATCTTCCTTATTTGATCTTTTGAATTATTCTTGCATATCAGTACCATAAAATAATGAGCATGAACAAAGAAAATAGACAGTCACACCAAAGAACACAAGATGTAAGGTGGAAACCCAATGTGGGAGAAAACCACCTGCTGCAATATGTCTCTATCTTCTTTCAATTTAGAAATTCTTTTACAATGATTTTGTACTGGTGCAGTCCTTTACCAGTACGCAGGCTGCAACCTGCAGAGAGCTACAACTCTCTCTCGTTCTCCAGTCTCTCCTGGAAGGGAGCTACAACCCCTTACTTCTTTTCATGAAGAATCAAATGATCAACAAGTATACAACAGTTACAGTCCACTACAGTTATCAGATCAGTAATCACAGAACTAACCCAGAACACCTTATGAACAGAAAAATACAGTCAACAGATCATCTTAAGACAGGGACGCAATTTTTCTTTCTGTGGCCTGCGACTGGACACAGTTTTACCTTCTGCTGCTCTGCGTACCGACGCACTGTTCCTTTAAACTTCTCTGCGTACCGGCGCACCCAACAATACTATCGCACCGCGTCTTTTGCTTCAGAGACGCACCCAATAATACTATCGCGCCGCGTCCTTCGCTTCAGAGACGCACCTGAGCCCTTACTGTACTGCGTCTCGGCGCACTTGCACTTCACTGAACCTGCGTCCCTTCAGATATAAAAGATATGAAGACTTCAGAACTAGCCCAAACAGTCAGATCTGCAGATCTGATCATGCGCCATAGAGATCACAGTCCATTAGAAGATTCGCCCTCATAGATCTGGACTAGATCACACCAAAAGATATTCAACCAAAGATGATGATAAATCCAAATGAACTCCTTTGCTTTATATAGGCAAGCTCCTCCCCAAAACATGGAACAATACCACGAGCCGACACCATAGAAACACAAAACCATCGGCTAGATACCACACAAGAAACCCCCTCGTGCTTTTCTCTGTCTTGAAATGTGTGCACTGGGTGGACGCACCCCCTGAACGGCTGGCCTGCGTCCCTGGACGCGGGTTCTGCATGGTATACCTGCGGGGACGCACTTTCTGAACAGATTGCCTGCGTCCTTCTTAAAAATAGAGAGCTGATCATCAAGAATAGTGATCTACCACCTGAATGGGTTGCCATCAAGGACAACACCTGAATCATAATGCCAACAATAATCTGGATATGTCTGAAGACAGGAAGTGCATCAAGTTATAAGTAAGCAATTGATGACATATACGCTGGTTCACCTTGGTGAAGTTGCGTATACACGCTGGTTCAACACTTCCAAGTAGCGTATGCACTCTGATGCATGATTTTGATGATACAATTGGTTTTGAATATTGTTGCAGAGTTCAGTGTTCTGCTCTGTGTTCTGGTGACTGTGTTGTTGACAGGGTTTCAGTGTTTCAGTGATTCAGAAATTGATGATGCTAGTATTGATTGTTTTGTGCTTCAATGATATTTATGGGTCCAGTATGAAAATTTGATGAAACATGGCCTTCAGATTATAGTGTTGTGCTTTAGGAGTATCCAGTCTGAAAATGTATGAAATGTGGTCCCTGGAGGGTGAAAGGAGATTGTAGGCCGGCGCCTACGTACTAGTACATCAGCTAGTACAAGAGCAAAGGGGGTAGTAGCTCCCTTCCGGTAGCAGCTGGAGAACGAGTGAAGATTGGAGCATTCAGTAGGCAGGCACCTACGTACTAGTAAATGGATCAACTAGTACAAGAGCTAAGGGGGTTGTAGCTCCCATCCAGGAGAGTCTGGAAAACGAGAGAGGGTTGTAGCCCTCTGCAGGTAGAAGCCTGCGTACTGGTAAAGGACTGCACCGGTATAGAAATATTGTAAAATGAAGTTTCTTATTAAAAGAAGATAGAGATGACTTGCCAGGTGGTTTTCACCCACATTGGGTTTCCACCTTATATCATGGTGTTCATGTGTGCCTCTTGTGTGATGATCTATTTTGTTTTACTGCATCTGCTTACTGTTCATATGGTTAATGAAGTTCTGATGCACTAACTAAAGATCAACATTTAATGGATTAACTGAATCATAAGTATTTTGGATATATGCTAGGTGCATTAGACACAGTTGCGTATACACGCAGGTTCCATTGAATGAAGTAGCGTATATGTATCTAAGTATGGAAATGAAAAAGTATTATTGATCTAATATACTGATTCACCCCCCCCCCCCTCTCTGTATTATTTCCAACAATTGGTATCAGAGCAGGTCCTTTGGTAGAAGCTTGATCGCTTGAAGGAGATCCGTGGAACAATGGGAAGGAAGCTTAAAAAGAAATCACCTAAGAAGAAGAAGACATCTCAGAAGAACTATGACAGTGGGAGAATCGATTGGGGATTATGTGGAAGAAGCACTTTAGATTCAGAATCAGATTCAGAATCATTTCAGAATGAAGATGAACTATCAGGTATGAATTTGTTATCCTCTGATGTTCCAGCTATCTATCCATTTGAAGGTGATGTAAGTGATAACGAAACAACTGAATGTGCTCTTATGGGTGAGCAAGAAGGATATCAAATAGAGGCAGAATTTAAAAGGCTGACAGACAAAATTAGAGATCAAGAAGATCTATTGAACATAAAGCATGGTGCCTTCAAAGAAGTAGCTACCAGACTAAAAACTCAACGTGAGGAAGGTAACAAGGTAAGGAAGCTATTCAAGGAAAAATATCAAAAGTTGCAGGATGAAGTGACATCATTAAGAAATGAAGTCAATGAGAGAGACACAATCATCAAGAAACTCAGAGATAGATCCAGTTATTATGAAAGGCTTGAAGCTACGATCCGCTCGCTAAAGGAAGATCTTGAAGAATCAAAGAAGCAGAATAAAGAACTACTCCAAGCTCATGAAAAGCAAGAACATGAAGTTCTTGGTCTAAGACATCAGTTGGAAGAAGGAAGAAAGTCTGAAGAAATTTTGAAGAAGCAATGTCTGGAAAAGGAAGAACAACTTCAGATTGAGGTAAATATCTTAAAAGGTAAATTAGAAGAAAAGGATAAACTGTTACGATTTCAAGATAGTACTAAAGCCTTGGATGATATTCTTAGTAGTCAAAGGTCTCCTGCTATCAAGACTGGTCTTGGTTTCCATGAATCTGTTGAAGGTGAATCTAGTTCACAAGGTGAGGCAAGGAACTCTAAAGAGAAATCTAAAATGATCAACAAGGAGATGAGAGGTCAACCCCATCAACAATCAAGGAAAGAGATTCTTCAAAGAAAATCTTTTACTCCTAACTATGGTAGTAATAGTCGGCCATTTACTCAGATGAATAATATTGAATGTTATGAATGTCATAATCTTGGACATGTTGCAGCTAGATGCAGAAGAAGAATGGTTCAAGATCATCACACAAAAAGATCATCACATTCCAAGTACTTTAATGGATATTGTTTTTCTTGCAATATGTTTGGTCACAAAGCTGCTGATTGCTACAGGAGGAATATGAAACATGTAAGATGTTATGCATGTAACAAGCTGGGAAATATAGCAAAGGAATGCAGGAACAAAGTACGGACATCACACCAAAAGGAGAAAACATCATCACACTTGAAGATATGGAAGAAGAAGGAAGTACAGTCAGAAAGATGTAGCACAACACAATGTATTCAGACATAGCACAACACAGACATAACAGACTCAGAGGGAGTTGAAAGTGTAAAACTTCAGTGTCCTAAATCTCATACGCAAGTTTCATAAAGGGAAGTCGCGTATATACATGAGTTAGACACTACAAAGTCGCGTATGTGTCAGTCTGAGGAAAAGCAGTAGGGACAAGCTCAGAAAAAGGGTTTGATATGATTCAGTCCATTATTTGCTCTATTGGTTAATAGTTACAGTCTGCTGAGGATGTGTGGAAATATCTTGATACTTGTAAGATGTTTAGAAGTGTTTTGATCCTAACTTGATGATGATGATGTCTTGATGCTTATTGCTGATATATGCATGATCAGATCTAACAGTAAACAGATGGCACAGGTTGAGGGGGAGCATATGCCTTTAATAATGCATTGTTGGCATTATGGTTAATAGTCCTTGGTGATGATGCCTATATGGCTAAATGATATATCTTGCTATGATGTGGTTATGAGTTGTCCATAATAAAATCTCATATGAGTCTTGGGGTTACATAGTTGATGTTCAGATCACATTTGTGGATTGATTCTTAGATGGTGCATATATGATGCTTACATGGTTATTTTCATAAGGATAAGGAGAAGTACAATGCTTGAATACACAACTTCATTACTTGATGATGAGTCACTCATATGCTGATGTCGTCATATGCATAAAGATCATATAATATAGTTATGATGCAGGATTCTTATAGTTCTTGGTGCTCATGTGGATGACGATTGTTGAAGTTGATGATATAAAGAAGCCTTGACAAAAGATATTGAGCTCAAGATACATAGCATTGGATACATGAATGATTACTCAAAGTTGCATTATTGGAGACATGATGATGATGAGTTCTTACCTATATGATGATAGGACATTTACAGGTTTCTGATCTGGAAGTGGTTGTACGCGAGTTGCATGAGGAGGATCCACGTACATATGCCGATTTATGCAGATATAGTCGCGTATATGGTGTTTTTGAAGGTAATCAGTTGGGACAGACTCTAGCTGAAGGGAGTCTGATATGGGTCTGACAGAGATCAGCTGGCACAGGCTCAGGGGGAGCAGATAAACTTCTAATAATGCATTGTTGGCATTATCTTGGAGGCTCTTGATCACAGCTATTGTTGGTTTCAGGAACAGAAGTAGAACATAAGGAGAACATGGTTGTTGATCTAAATAGTGATTGACAGATGCTGTTGATATTAGTTATTGATGACTTTCATAGTCTTGCTCTAGATATTTCGCCTCTATGTCATATATGTCTTTTGTTATCAAGGTCATGTAACGGCCTATTTTGGTTTCCCCACTATGCCTGGGATGAATGATGTAATGTACTTGTTTATCATAAGTAATCTTCTGGTGTAAGCCCACTTGGTTGGGTGGATGAGTCAATATTTGTATATCCTCACTAGGTTGAAAGATGGATGTATGTATGAGTCTTTGGTGATAGGAAGGTCATTTATGATAGAGTCATGTTCTTCTTGTAGAACATCTTTTTGCAGATCTTGCCTATAGTCAAGGGGAGCATGAACAGCACATTTCAGCAGTGCAGAGACTCAGCATGTACTCAATGGGAGCATGGACAGGTTGGTACACCTTGGCATATACAAAGGGGGATCTCATTCAGAGATTTCAGCAGGTACTCAGGGGGAGTATGGACAGCGTAATGTTTATCTAGGAAAGAGAATATCTTGGTTCGCCCTTTGCCCTTGATGTCAAAGGGGGAGAGTGATTTGGTGTTGTTGCCATCAAGTACAAAGGGGGAGATTGTTGGCATTATGATGCATGTGTTGTACTTGATGGCAACCCACTCATAGAAGAACATCTCACTTAGTTATAACTAGATGAATCTTCAGAAGAGATATCAGATGTGATTGAATGCATGGGATGCAGGACAACTCAAAGGAATCAGATGATAGTTCTAAGTGTGACAAGTTAGCTTTGCCATCAAGTCCAAAGGGGGAGATTGTTGGCATTATGAGACAAGTGTTGTCCTTGATGGAAAATCACACAGATGACAGATCATAGTGCAGCAGGTCAGCAGCAAGGATTTGATGATCAGACTACAAGAATGAAGAGAAAATATATATACGCAGGTTCATTGTGACCAAGCCGCGTATACACGCGGGTTAGACGTTACAAAGGCGCGTATGTGTATACATGCACTTTCATGCAAGGAAAAGCGCGTATATGTTGGAGAACTTACTTTTGGTCCGTGGTAGTTAGTCCTTGGTATTTGAACCTATGGTTTTGGACCATAGTATCTCATCAGATGTGTTGATCCCAAGTATTGGGTCCATGGGATTGGTTTATTATGGTTTTGGACCATGGTATTGAGCAAGGCCTAAGACTATAAAAAGAGAATAAGATCATTAGGCAAGGGCATCGAAAAAGTCTTGAATATCTGATGAAGTATGAGATCCAGTATGCAGGTTATGGTTTGATGATGCATTGCTTGATCTGAGCTAAGGAGGGATCTCACCGATTGATGGAGAGCAAGATCTAAGGATAGATCGGGATCAAATGGTTTGAAATGAACTATCTCTATATGATTGATTATGTTTATTCTAGATCTGTATACTGACGCATGTAATGATCTGAACTGGGTATAACTTAAGTTTGAAATCGCTGCAAGTCATGATTGAATATTTATAGATCTGTACGTGGGTTGGCTTTGGTGTAAGCGCATATGTACGTGGGTTTGGTTCATTGTAGTAGCGTATACCATTTGAGCTTTGATGTTTGAAGTTACAGGTGGTTCTGGTTGTTGATGAGTTCTGATGAAAGTTTAAAGGCGTCAGTATTTTGCATATCCTGTTTGGTTGATTGTGTTTAGCTTTAGTATTGATGGATGAGAACTAATATTGGATCAAGATCATAATGACTCATATTTATGTGATCTGATGGACTAGATCTGGGTGCTAACACACATATTATCCTTGTATATGTAATAATCTGGATATGTCTGAAGACAGGAAGTGCATCAAGTTATAAGTAAGCAATTGATGACATATACGCTGGTTCACCTTGGTGAAGTTGCGTATACACGCTGGTTCAGCACTTCCAAGTAGTGTATGCACTCTGATGCATGATTTTGATGATATAGTTGGTTCTGAATATTGTTGCAGAGTTCAGTGTTCTGCTCTGTGTTCTGGTGACTGTGTTGTTGACAGGGTTTCAGTGTTTCAGAAATTGATGATGCTAGTATTGATTGTTTTGTGCTTCAATGATATTTATGGGTCCAGTATGAAAATTTGATGAAACATGGCCTTCAGATTATAGTGTTGTGCTTCAGGAGTATCCAGTCTGAAAATGTATGAAATGTGGTCCCTGGAGGGTGAAAGGAGATTGTAGGCCGGCGCCTACGTTCTAGTACATCAGCTAGTACAAGAGCAAAGGGGGTAGTAGCTCCCTTCCGGTAGCAGCTGGAGAACGAGTGAAGATTGGAGCATTTAGTAGACAGGCACATATGTACTAGTAAATGGATCAGCTAATACAAGAGCTAAGGGGGTTGTAGCTCCCATCCAGGAGAGTCTGGAAAACGAGAGAGGGTTGTAGCCCTCTGCAGGTAGAAGCCTGCGTACTGGTAAAGGACTGCACCAGTACAAAAATATTGTAAAATGAAGTTTCTTATTAAAAGAAGATAGAGATGACTTGCAGCAGGTGGTTTTCACCCACATTGGGTTTCCACCTTATATCATGGTGTTCATGTGTGCCTCTTGTGTGATGATCTGTTTTGTTTTATTGCATCTGCTTACTGTTCATATGGTTAATGAAGTTCTGATGCACTAACTAAAGATCAACATTTAATGGATTAACTGAATCATAAGTATTTTGGATATACGCTAGGTGCATTAGACACAATTGCGTATACACGCGGGTTCCCTTGAATGAAGTAGCGTATATGTATCTAAGTATGGAAATGAAAAAGTATTATTGATCTAATAATACTGATTCACCCCCCCTCTCAGTATTATTTCCAACACATGTGATGTATTTCCCACATGAAGGAATAATCATGACCATTGACCAAATTTTATTCATTGGTCCTAATTTGACCTCCAATCAACCAACATACCTAAATGGTCCTTATATACAAGCGGCATCTCCCCTGCCATAGGTTAATTATGTAGAAACCTATTTTATGCCCACATCTATTGATGATCTAGTAGGTGATTTAGTGCATCATGTATATGGAGCATTGGTGCCTGATCCTTTGCTTGGATCCTTTGATATGCATCCCTTCCACAACATTGTTCTCCCATCTGATGAGAAATTCTCGGAAGCCATGGTCTTTGGGGAGCCATAATAAATATAACCAAAGATCCTTGAGCAAAGTTCCTTTTCTTGTGTCAAGCTCATTAAAAAATGAAATAAGGCACCCCTTGGAGAAGAGTTCCTTTTATTGTGTCAATCTCATTAAAAAATGAAACAAGGGACCTTTCAAAGCATAGTTCCTTTTATTGTGTCAAGCTCATTAAAAAATGAAACAAGGTCTCTAGAAAAGTTCCTTTTCTTGTGTCAAGCTCTTTAAAAAACAAAACAAGGTTTCCGGAGCAGAGTTCCTTTTCTTGTGTCAAGCTCGTTAAAAAATTAAACAAGGTCTTTGAGCATAGTTTTTTTCCTATGTCAAGCTCATTAAAAAATGAAACAGATCCCCTTCCAGTTCGAGTCTTTGATTAGACACAGTAAATTCCCAGTCGATTCTTTCACTTGATCTCATAAATGAACCTTCATTCCATCCACTTGTTAGTAACTAGTAGTCTACTTAGGTGAATGAAATGAATCTTGGGGGGCATGTGCCTAGAATTGAGTCATTATGCTGGGGGCATGCAAACTTATTTCAAGCATAGTTTTTCTCTGTTTCAAGTTTGTGTAAAAATGAAACCCCTCCCAAGCATAGTTTTTCTCATGTTTCAAGCTTGTGAAAAAATGAAACCATCTTCAAGTATTCTCAAGCATAGTTTCCACATGTTTCAAGCTTGTGTAAAAATGAAACCATTTTCATCCTACTTCTCGTGATTGCCATTTTTATCAGCTTATTTCTGCCGAACGAGCCTTGGTTTTCTCATTCCATTGTCACCATATTCTTGGCCGATCATACGATTACACTTGGTTTTTTTGCCTTTCCCGAGGAACCACTGGAATGAGTGGTCTTATTATCCAACCTCTTAACCTTTATGTGTTTTGAACAATTCCATTGTCACTGGAGCCAGTTGCTACCCTTTTATACCACTCATTCCTATAGGAGGAGTATTTTTTAGCCCTTTTCAGACTCCCAAAACATGGAAATATTTTCGAGCACTTGCGTTTTCGTTAAAGTAAATGAAAAGACTACTACCCAGTATAAGTTTAACCCTTTTCCAGATTGGGATAAACTAATTATGAAAAAAAATACTTTTGTCAAATATGACTAAAAGGTTCTCCTAAGTATTGTTTTATGCCTTTTCGGACTCAAGAGACTAAATTTATGGAAAGGAACCTTTGGAGTTTTCTCTTTTGCCTCTTTTTCAAACTCTATAAACATGAAAAAGGAGTTGAGTTATGCCTTCACTTGACTCATAAAATCACCAAACATTGTTGGAATCGTTGAGCATGCCAAGACCGAACCACTCCTTCTCAGGGTTCACTAAAAATAATATCATATCAACTTGGTTAAATTATTAACGAATTAAATTTTAGATCTTTATTGATACTAAAATCTAAATTATGGGATTCACAATTTTTTTTTTTTTTTTTATAGAGGCTCGATCAAGCCCCTGTTAACCACTTAAATGGCTTGATTGAGGGTCTACCAAAACCTTGATCGAGCTATTTGAATTTGAAATTTAAATGCTTGAATGAGCACTTTATGTGCTCAATCAAGCCTATGAAGTCCTAAAATCCACAATTACAGCACCCCTTCTGCAAAATTTCCTACAACACCATTTTGTACCATAGCGGACTGAGGGAAAATTTTGTCCTTAGGTGGTGAAGTTTATCATGTGGATTCATGAAGGAATCTTCTATCCAATGACATATGAGTTTGATATTTTTGAATTCATATGATATTTTCCATCTAATTTTTTTCAAACATAATGCTTGAAATTTTTTTGAACAATTTTAAAGAGGTTGAATAAAAAATGAATATCATAAAACATACACAATGATTTTTTATTTTTTTTTAAATACCACTATCTTCATTTACAAATCCTATTCAAAAGGGTACTCTTGGGTTTTTCAATTTATTTAAATAGTTGAAAACAACCTTACGTGAACACATATGTCTACAAACACTATTAGAAAATGATGAAATTAATGACTAGGTGACTAAAAAAGTTAGTCACCGCAATTATTTCAAGTGAATTACTACTAAATTTGAGCAATTTTAAGTGGCCGAACTAAAAATGACTAACTTAAACGACTAATTTAGTCTAGGGATAAAATATATGACTAGCTAATAAGTGACTAAACTAAAAGTGACTAACTTAAATGACTAATTTAGTCTAGGATTAAAAAATATGACTAGATAATAAGTGACAAAATTATTTCATGATGAGACTACCCTACAGGCCACCAAATTTCTATCATATCCACGAGGGAAACAACAATTTGTGGTTATAGCTAATTTGGAACAAACTTAGCTTTAGAGCCTAGGGTTTTTTTCCATGTCTAATGTTTATGGAAAAAGAGATCAATTTCTAAAGCATGTGGGAGCCAAACTATCACCTTTCCCATGTTGACTCCTTTTATTGAACATCATGGAAAATCTCCACAGATTAGTTATCCTTACCAAAACAAACAATTCATTGGAAATGATCATTAATCCTATGGAATTACTACTTCAATATGCTTTTTGACCACACAAAGCCTATTTTGATGTCAACCTTTCTTATTTCATGATAAGACTACCCTACAAGCCACCAAATTTCTATCATATCCATGAGGTCAACACTAATTTGTGGTTCAAGATATAACTCAGTTGGAACAAACTTAGCTCTATAAGCTATCTTATTTTTCCACCCCTAATGTTTATGGACAAAGGGATATCAATTTTCTAAAACATGTCAGAGCCAAAGTATTATCTTTCCCGTATTGACTCCCTCTATTAAATATCATGAAAAATCTCCACAAATTAATTATCCTTATTAAACAAATATTTAATTAGAAATCAAATTTTGATATCACCATAATTCACTTTTGATAAATCAACCAAAATCCCCTCAAATAATATTTAGTGACACAAAAACTTAGCAATTTTCATAAATTAATAATTATTTATAATTAGAAATACATCCCATTAAACAAAAGAAAAGACTAACATTTTATTTAATGGAATTTAATTCCCCTTAAAAAACACACGAGCATTTAACATGAGCATTTCATTTAAGTTCCATTCAAAGTTTCATGTATTTGTTTTTTTCAAATATCAAAATTAATTATTTAGCTCCATTTAAAAGGTTTGCCATGGAGCGAAATTCTTTATTTCCCTCCATATGAAAGGTTTATCCATGCGGAAGATGGAGAAGGATGCACGCAGCCATGCCATTGCACTCTGGCTTCAAAATTGATGTCTATTTGCATTTACTTGAATTTTTACTAGTTTTATTCCCAAATAAACACATCAAAAGTGTCACAATGACCATATACACAGGCCGGCAACGATGCCTCACCAATGAAAAATTTGGAAGGATCGAGGGTCGAGCTCACTTTCCATTACCATGCCTGCTAGATTTGAGAAATATTCTCTAGGAGGGGCCCCCAGCGCCAGATTTGAGAACTATTTTCCAGGAGGGGCTCCCAGCGTCCCATAATGACTTGCGGGGACAAGCATGGATCCTTTGAAACACATTCCCCTAACAAAGTCTTTGTGTTCATGTTCCTCTTTGTGCTGGACTTCATGTGAACAGAGCAGACCAACTAAAGACATTAATATATCAATATAGCCCTCATCTTTGGTAGGGATCCTTTTCTCATTCTCAGAATCCCACTTCTAGTGACAAACTCAAGAGTTAGAATGGTTTCCTTTGGAGTTCCTGCTTCTTCAGGTTTGTACATTTCTTTCTATAAATTTTCTAGCATATCTTCAACTACCTATTGTTTAAATGCCACATCAACATCATTGGAGCCTTTCACTATCACTGAATATATCTGTCTTGGTCCCCTCCAGGTTTGCAAGTATGACAAATTTCTAGTGTGTTGTTGCAGTTTCAAGCCATGTTTGATTGCAAAAGTGGACCCTGTGTGATTTGGGTCAACATTTTTTGATGATTTGATGTGGGTTTGAGCTATGGAAAATTGTCCTTGCTGTTATTTATATGTGGGTGTGAGGTGGGGTGGATGAATTTGATGTGGTTATGAGTCGTGGCAAAAGACAAGCCAGTCCTCAATGTTTTTGGAGTCTCACAATCTGAATCCAAAAATAGCAGTATTTCACAGAATGAGGATCCTCCTGTTTGATCCTCATCCTCACAACAATAGTAAAGGGAAAAATCTTCTGGAATGAGTGCCTTGAAGGATTCTTCTGCTTCCAAGAATCATCCAATGGATCAAAATTCAAGTAAGTCACCTTCTCATGGCGTAGCACAACATATGGCAAAGACCCACAGTAACAATAATAATAGCAACAACTATAGCAGTCACAACGATGCAAATAGGGTAGTGTTGCTTGTGAATGATTTTCAAAGCCTAGTTCCCTTTCCTGGAAGTGCCCACTAATAGGCCCTCCAACAATAAGGTCTGCATCAATAGGCACTCCACAAAGAATCCATTAAACAAAATGGAATTCAATCAATTGGGTTCTAGACCCCAATCAAGCCCAGCAGATTGAGTCAATTGAAGAGACTCAGCAAGAAAAATGCATAAAGGTAGAGCCAAGAGAAATGATTGAAATAGACGATGGGAAGGGCAAGGAAGGGGCAAGAGAGCATGACCACGGTAGAAGACATGCACAGGGGGAATGACTTTATACAAGTGTAGTCTCAGTCTACATTGAGGACGACCGTCATTCGTGAAATGGTGTTTGCAGACGTTAATGTGGAGCCACCCATGAGCGATGGAAAGGAACCTACAAAGAGTGAAGGAATCAAAATTGCAGCCCGAACTGCATGTAGTAGGTTTTAACTTGACCATCCTCACACTTATTTTTTACTTTTCAGTTGCAACTTCTTCAACGGTGAATTGTTTCAAAGTTAACATTTATTTATTGTTAGGCACTAGTAGGTGTTATCCCAACACTATCCAATCAACACCTACTATTACAGTGAATAGGATTTCATAAATATAAGGCCATTCACCTCAAAATAGACAGTTTCAACTGTGGTTTCACTGATTAATTCAACCAACCATTCTAGTGCCTTTTGCTTATGCATGGATAATAAATGCTTCTCATGGACACTATTTCATGATATTTCCTTTCATGGTTAATTTTTTCCAAAGGAGTGTCTCCGTTACTTTCTATAAAGCGTGAGTGGTGTCACTTTGTTTCCAGATTGGTGTTACATTTTTTTTAATAAAGTGACAATCCAAAAACATACAAAATATGAATATGTATTTAGATGAAGTCAAAAGACTACCTTTACATACAATTTTCCTTACCAAAACTGAAAATGGAAATGTCCTAGGAAACTAGCCTAGCCATTGATTATTACCTTTCTGATAAAGTATTTTCCCTTTTAAATTTTATCAACTGTCAATTAAATTTTATCAATTTTCTTTTTTGAGGATTTTTTTTAATTTCTTGGTTGCTCTCGAGGCCATATTTGTGATACTATTTACTCGATAAAGCACCATTCTATTGAAAGAATGTATTTTTGCAAACTGGTTATCTCAAGTAGATCTTGATTCCTCTTTAATAGTAGACAAAATTGCAAATATACTCTTTATTTTAACATTGAATTTCCAGAAACTAAATTGAATCTATTAGGCTCACTAACACACAGTTCAATACTAGATAAGATTATAAGATTAGATAAGGTGGTTTCATTTATTTTCAATAAATGATCACAAGAGTAGCTCAATGGGACTGAACAATACATCCAACAAACAAAAGGACAATGTGGGAGTGTGAAAGACATTTCCTAGAACAAAATAGGAAGAATTATAAGTACATGAAGGAATCTAAGTGCTAAAGTATTTGTTTAAGTGATAGAGACTGAGATCAATGCAATGCAGCTGTAGACAACTCCTAATCCTAATCTACAAAAAAGAAAAAACGACCAAAATCTAATCCTTAATACTCCAAAATAATATAGACACAAAACAAAACTCATGCCAAACATACGATGCAGACATTAGAAGCTCATTGGATGTCTCATTAGAGCTAGAAGTAGGATGAGAAGAGGAACAAGAAATAAACATGACATAAGAAATGGTTTTAGAAGAAATGGCTTCTAAAAACGTGTAAATGGCAGAGCTTTTTGCAAGAGGCACGTCCAGAGATGTGGGCCCATATCTTCGCCATTGTATATTTATATTTATTTTTAAATTTTCTGTTTTGTTTTTATGGGATGTATATCTTTAAATCTTTCAAGTCAAGTCTTAGTACCTAGACTATCAATACAACAAATTTTCACACAATGTGTGACTGTAGAGAACAGAGGTGTAGGGAAGACCTATATGCTCATCTCATATATGAGAAATACTTTTCCAATTGTAAGTTTGTCTCTCATAAAGTTATGTTTGATACTTCAATGTTTTCAAGTGTTTAATTCTATTTCCCCTAAATATGTTTTTTATTTGCAAGGGTTTAATTATTTTATCTCAAAATATGTTTATGAAGAAATGAATTAACACAGTTTTTGTGATTTTTTTTATTTTAGACTCCTTCATTTTTAAAGGCATTGGCTGGCTAACAAATTGACAATCCTTATCTTTTTCATAAAAATTTTGATCTCATTGATAATGAATAAAAAATGATGAATTTTCATTGATTATGTTTTTATATGAAAAATATTATGCAGGGTAAAAGTAAATATTAAAATTTCTGTGAAGGGCAGTTTAAAAATAAAACCGTCATAAAAAATTCCATGATGGGTAAGGGGACCCATCAAATTTAACCCCTGATCGCACGTATGATCTGATTCATTTGGTTGAATTCATGAGATTGGATTCTCTGTGCCTCCAATCATGGTGATTTGGTTCTACCGCGGGAATGTGCACAAGGTTGTCCACACTACTGGGCGATGGCCCATAACCAAGCCCTCCATCTCTTTGAGCAACTTCAAAATACTTCTAGACAAGCACAAAGAGGTGCTCAACCAAAGGAGATCTATTCGGGCGGGTCGGAAATGTCAGCAAACTGGGCTATGGAAATGGGCCTCACCCCTAATAAAGATAGTTGTATCAGGGATACTACCATCCATTAATCAAGCTTTCCAGCCAAATTATGTATTGGGGCATGGAGGGAATCCCAACTACTGGTGGGGTTGGGAAGGCACAAACAGGTGCCTAAAATGAGGATTCAAAGGTTAAAGCCCATGTTTCATTAGGCTATTTCCATCATCAAATAGGATTGGATGGAGAAGTTGTTTGGTTGGTGCACCTCACACTACTTAGGCACTACTTAGGAATAATTTCTCTATCAGTGTAAGCTAAATCAACTATATGTTTCTTTTTCTCTCTTGTCCTCCCTGACTTGTATTATGAGGCTATATGTCCAGGATTCCATGGAGGAAGATGAACCCAAAGGCATAAGCGATAATGGCTTCACCAAAGAAGACGATAGGTGCCTTTTTGACACAAAAATCAACCATGAAAATAAGCAAATAAGAGAGAAAGAATGCATTGATTACGACAAGGAAATCAAATATCGTAAGACCATAGGTGGTCACAAGGAAAATTCTCTAGCACATATGGATTTTGATGATCCAATCATCCCTAAAAATGACAGAGACCCAAAAAGGACCTTGGATTCGCTTGTACCGAGGCTTTTGAGAGTCCCAAAGCAAAGAAATCAGATGCTGAGTAAATGGACATGGAATCAGACAAGCAAGATTGAGGCTTTGTGCTAGAGGAGAAGCTTCCAGAGGAAAAACCCACTCAAAAGGTAGCTAATTTCATTTTATCATTATTTTTTAATTATAATAATTACTGTTTCTTGCCCATGAGGAGCCTTTGTTGGCTTAGTTGTCGAGTCTGAATGGTAAATATCTTTCCAAAATCGCTCGAGGCTTTCATGTTATGCCATCTGGGTGGCGCGGACCATAGTGATAATGCAACCTATTGGTTGGGTTAAACTCTGCTGACCACAATAGTGAACCAATGTTAACTTGGTGTTCTAGGTCGATCAATTGGGTTTCATAGCATTCTCATTTGTTCACTATTTTAATTGTTGCTTTGTTTTCAATCCTTCTTTCCTAGCCTTTTCCCATAATTGTAATTCATTGCGGCCCTATTAAAATTTTATGATTACCAACAAAGTGTATTTTTTCTTGTGGTGTCATTAATTTAGGATGTTGTAAACACAATTTTCTTTTTAGATGTAAATTTTCTCCTAATAGGAAACAAGTGGAAAACAAGCAATATAATGACTTGTGCCCTAAACTTTGTGCCTTTCTTGGCATGGGAAAAGTTGATAGAGGATTGAATTGGCTATAGTTGATGTTGTTTTTGTGATTGATGATCTCAAGTTGAATGACATGTATTGATTGAAGGTGACTATAGTTGATGTTGTTTTTGTGATTGATGATCTCAAGTTGAATGGCATGTATAGATTGAAAGATGACATCATAGATCAAATGACAATGGATTCTTAAAAGCTGAAAGAAAAGTTGACCAAGATTCAATTAAAT
Organism: Pinus tabuliformis; assembly: GCA_031772625.1. Classification (NCBI taxonomy): domain Eukaryota; kingdom Viridiplantae; phylum Streptophyta; class Pinopsida; order Pinales; family Pinaceae; genus Pinus; species Pinus tabuliformis. Next base: position 92,760,660 of record CM062812.1, read on the forward strand.
CTATGCAAAACTATTTTAATAGTGAATTCATTGGGGTTTTTTGCTCCCAATGGAGAAATATTCCTGAGATAGAATCACTATAGGAGAGTTATTAGGAATCCATTCTTGAAATTCTCTTAACTTGCTTAGAATTCTAGGATGAGGTTCCTTCCATGGAGCACTCTTCGACACTCCATAGACATAAACTGACGCCAAAATTAGGTTATTGCCTAGCCATCTTGGTCAAATCTTTGTCATATTTGCCCAAAATAACATACTTGCCTTCAAGACCTCGATCAATAATTTTTTTTTGAAACCCATGAATTGCTTGTATAGCACTTGTGATATTCTTCAAAGAAACCTCAAGATCATTAAACAACTATTGTCGAAACTATTTATCTCATGTGAATGCGAGAAGTAGATGTCCCATAAACACAAAGGAATCTACTTATTCTTTCATCAAATCCTCTGTTCCATTGACATTATCCTTTCTTGTTACTAAAACAAATACATCTTTGAACATGGGAGTTTTATTTATTTCTATTTTCTTATGTTTGCTCTTGGTTCCATATCATGGACCATAAACTATCTAAATGGACATTTTAGCATTCTTATAGATATTGGCTGCTCTACCCCCATTCATCTTTTCTCTCACCTGGGTCCACATTCCCATTCTGGGTCCACATAGGGCTAGCCTCCCTATCCCCTTGTCCCCACCTTGCGCCAGGCCTAGAATGATGCCTCGAAGGTTGAAGCAATTAAAACAAAAAGTGAAAAGCATAAATGGCCACATTTAATAGGAAATTATACCACAAAATGCAAAATATGGTGGAGACAAAATAATTAGCAAGTGGGAAAAAGCTGACATATGAGCTCTACCCTATCCATGGCCATCACCCTGGTTCCATAAGCCCTAGATGAGCCTCCTCTATTATTCAAGAACCCATGATTATACCAATTCCTGGAGGGTAATGAACCACCCTATCTCAAAAGGGGTAATCGCTGCTATATTAAACACATCATGCTCTTGTCATTTAAGCACCGAGTAGTTAACTAAAGAAAAATTCATAAAAGGAAAAAGACATATAAAGAAGGGTGGAAAAATCAAGGTCAGGCACCTCATATATCATGACTGCTCCCTCCTATACATTATATACCCAGGTATGGGCTTCCCCTTATCTAGCTACCCCTATTCTCCATTATGTGGCCCATGGCTGCCACTCTCATTCCCTATTCCATCTGATGTATTTGTCACTTTCCACCCCCATTAGAAGGATGTACCTTGGTCATACTATCCCCTCTAGGGGTTGAAACCACCTAATAAGGTCCTTGGCTAACCCCCTTTTGAGTTTGGAGACACTAGCACATGCCAAAGCCCACTACGAAAGGGCATGCCTTTATGAAATGCCCAATTTGTTATCCATGGTCGGTAAGCTCCTTTACCTGATTATTTTAGTGACTGATTGTACTGTAAGCCTAAGGGATGCATTGGATCTTATGCAGGATTGCACGTGGTTTCCATTTGGCTTTGGTCTCCCTATAGAGGATCCTGACCTCCATAGGTCCACATTGGCACTTTTAGGGTATGCATAGAGAGCCATGGGCCTCCACAGCAGCAGAAAACACTCCACAGATCTTCATGGATGTTCAAAGACTACTAGCGATCCACTTTTGGGACGATGGTGACACGATTGGTACACTATGCCAGGTAGGCCCCCATAGGAGCCCCACATTCTTGGTAGTTGTCCCAACAGTTGTATAATGTCATGGCAACATTAATTCCACCACTTGGACCATTGCAGAGGATTTACAGACATCTTTGATTCATATGGAGACCCGTGGGGTCATTGATGCGCCCTCAGACCCACTGAGAGCACCACAAATCTACTACTTGGAGAACAAGGGACCACCCCATTGTCCATCATATTCCGGGGAATTTATTCCTCAATATGGAACTTCATGATGTTATTGAGCTTTTTGAGGGCCCTACGTCATGCATCTATCATGATTTGGTCCCTTATGAGGCTTATTTCTACATTATGAGCTAGTATGGTGGGTTTGTCACCATTAGGAGCTATTATTTGAACATTATTTTATCTTTAGGGGCCCATAGGGTAATTCGAATTACATTAGGAGGTTATATAGTGATGTTAAATACATTCATTTGTATCATCACTTGATTTGGGAACTCTCTAGCCTTAGAGAATTTTTGTACTTTTTCCATGGAGGATATTTGCCGGAGATGGATGAATTTTGATGTATGGATTTGGGTTATCTTTCTTATCTTGGATCTTTGTTATGCAAACGAATTTCTGGTTGGATATACTCTATAATGTTGTAAGTGCTTTTTATCATTGTTATTCTTGTTACCGCATACGGCTAAAATTAGGGCTAGTTGTTGCATTATTGTAATGTGGAATTGAGCTATGTTTTAGTTATTAAATGTATGGGCCAATGTTATATGAATGAAATGTCCTAGAGATTATTTTATCTCGAGAATCTTGCATTATTTTCTTTAAAGTATAAATTCTTGAAAATCATTTTTCTTTTCTTACTATCTACATTGGATGAAGTTGACTTTCTGGGCCTCCTTGATCAAGAATCCAAGTCCTTACTCATTAACATCCTTGACTCCATATCCCCAAGTGTATTAGGCACTGGTTCCATAAAAAGGGTGATCATCTCAACCATAATTTTACCACTTTCCCCCTTTTTCCTAAGTCTAGCCCCATTAGGTCACCTAGGGCATCAATTTCTCGACAATTGAGCCAAGGAAAAATTTTGATCTTCTCTAGGCTACTGCGCTGGTGGGTCCCCTCCCTCTCCTCCAAATTTGAGGCCATTCTGATGGTGGAATCTCTAGGAATCCTAAGCCCTAGCTATAGGACCGAATTTTGCTTAGGTATTCCCAAGGCTAGACCTTAGTAGGATCAATTCAACATATTGAAGTGAATATTCTTGGTTGGTCCTTTCCCCTCAGTTTGTCTAGGCTAGGAACATCATTGGTTTCTATATTCCATCCATCCCCGAACTTGGGCTGGGTCCACTTGGCCCCGTGTGGTCCCACTTCTCAATAAAGACTATTTGTCAAAGACCACTTGGGAATCCAAGTTTCCAAGGATTATAGGGATTGAGAAACTCCTTTATAATCCTATTCTTTCTCCCTCAAACCTCCAATACCCACCCCTTACCCCTAGTGGATCAAGTCCCTTGCTTAAAGAGCAAGCAAGTTCCATTTTTCACCCCATCCTTGGGAAAGGGTTTTCAAGGTCACTCCTTACCTATCCATTGGCATCTATCTTACAAATTTATCCCTACACTATCGAGACTTCTCCCATCGGCGAATGTCAGTAAAGAGCAAGGAGACTTAGCTGTGGTGACAGTGGGCTAAGCCTCCATCGTTGCCCATGACCTAGAAGTTGCCCTATTAGGAACCCCCTTTAGGTCCCCTGTTGGTTTGAGTGGTAACAGTGCCCAAAACCATAGTTGTTAACCATAAATGTTGACACAACCTCAAATCCACCATCGAGTCAAGTTTATCTAACATTTGACTGATGTTTCATCATGTGTGCCAAAACTTTGCTTTTGAGATGTTTAAACCCTTGGAAAACAACCACAATTGCAATTATGATTGTGTTTAAAAGTTTGAATGAATTAATTCTTATGTTCTTATGATAAAATAATGCCATAATTAAGCAAATGTATTTTCTCACGGCAAAAGAATATCATGAAATTTATGTAAGGTATCTTGAGCAAGATGATCTCTTAAAGAATGCAAATCTTTCAGTAATCAATGAAAAAGTGGATTTAAGATCATTTCAATTAAAAATATTATTCTATCATGATAAAATCAGTTCTCAGTGAAGACATTTGTTGAGGTGATCAAAGTCAAACTGACCAGTGATAGGAAATACTTTTGCTTGAAAGTGATATTCGAAATTTATCGTTGGTGGCTTCTGAATTATGTTATTTTAAATTTGCAGTATTTTTAAAATTATTCTTAGTTAAGAAAAAAATATAAGACCTGCAATGTATCTAAGGTTCTTGAATGAGTTTCTCAAACGTGTAACTATATTTTCATATCTATTGATTTGAATTCATTGCTCCCACCGATTGTATTTTCCATAGTATATTGATATAAAGCAAGTTTAATTGAAATTTGTTCCCATGGGTGGATTTCTTTTCCCTAACAAAATGATTTTCTGTACAGATTGTGACTAACATTAACATGGCTATTGCAGTAGATGTTTCTCGCTCTTAAGGAGTGACAATGGCACCTCCAAATCTAATTTTGTTATGAAACCAATTTACAAAAAGATATAAAAGATATATCAACACCTTAGAAATAAGCCTCTTCGAGGGGGCAACTCCTTTACATTACACAAATGAACAATTCATCGATTATACAAATGACAAGACCTCCTTTCTATATATAGGAGTCTAAGGAGTCATAATATAATCAGAGCCGACATAACAATAGTAATGTAAAGGCACCATAATAACAATAGTGGGCTTCTATGGGGCACAATAGTAACAATATGGGGACTACATGGGTACAACAATATAATAAGGGGGTTGTACTAAAAACAATAAGGGGTTACACTAGTAGTATAGGGGCCTAACATGCCCCTCTCCTTCAAAAAGTGTTGTCCTCAATGCTTGAGTAGTTCTTGATGCTTCTGTAGTATATTCTTGTCCTCCCATGTGGAATCTTCAGCGGGTAAGTTCTTCCACCTGATGAGATACTTTGAAATTCATCGATTTCATAGTTGTCGGGTTCTTGTTTCTGTGACTGCTCCAGGTTCCAATATGATTTTTCCTTCCTCTTCAAGTTTTGACAATATTGTTTGAATTGGGATCTTCTGCAACTTTTGAATGAGTGGCCACACTTCTTCATCCTTCTTCCATTCATCCTTTGCTTCGTTTATCCAATCTGGTTGGATAATAGAAATAGCACAAAGCAATGCTTCCACATCCTCATCCTTTCTTGAGAGTGCATCTCCAACAAAATTTTGCTTCCCTTTTCTATAGATGATGTCAAACTCATAACCCAATATATTTGTGACCCATTTTTTCTGTTCTTCTATAGATAATATTTGTTTTAAGAAGTATTTAAGACTATCATGATCCATTTTTACCTTGAAGTGTCTTCCCATTCGGTAAGGTCACCATTTCTTAAGTGCATGTAGTATTTACAACATTTCCTTCTCATAAATAGCTTGCTTGAGATGTAGCAGTAAAAATACCTAATCACCTACATCAAAACATTTTTCACTACAATGTTGATCTACCTATTGTTTCATTTGATTTTGCACCAAAGTGGCATTATCCTTTAAAAGTTGGAGAACTTGTTTTTGATGCTCGATGTGATCTTCCACTGCTTGAACCTTTTTCTTCTTGATATGTCCTTCTATCTTGAGAGTTTGAGGAGTGGTAATTTGTTCCAATGCTTTACAAGATATGGTCGGATTCATTTCTTGATGCTCGATGTGATCTTTCACTTCTTGAACATTTTTCTTCTTGATATGTCCTATCTTGATAATTTGAGGAGTGGTAATTCCAGCCAATGCATTACAATATATGGTTGGATTCATTTCTTCTTTCTTGATGTGATCTTTCACTTCTTGAACCTTTTTCTTGTTGATATGTCCTTCTATCTTGAGAGTTTGAGGAGTGGTAATTCTTTCCAATGCTTTACAAGATATGGTCAGATTCATTTCTTCTTTCTCTGGGGTTGGTTCCTGGTGTATATACTCTTCTTTTGATGTTTCTTGATCCTTTTCTTCCTCCTCTTCATAATCTATGTAAAATAATTTCTTCTTAGCACACTTATGACCTTTAGTGCATTTGCTATCACAATTGTAACAAAGCCCTTTTTCTCTTTTCTCTTCCAATTGTTGTGGTGTAACCCTTGTAGGTTGTGGAAGGCTAGGAGAAACAACACTTCCATTATTATAGTTGTGAGGGGTAGACTTCCTTGTTTCCATAATTTTACTTTCCACTATGTAACAAAGCTCTTTTACTCTTTCCAATTGTTGTGGTGTTGCTCTAAAGAATGTGTTGATCTTTGTATCCTCATAATGTGTTGTCATTTCCTCCATGAAAATTGACCACGTAACAAGTTGTTTATGAGAACAAAGCCCTTTATACCATAAAAATTGATCCGGTTCTAAATATGAAGATGCAATACATACCTTTTGTAACAGTGGTACACCATGTAGATCAAAATATTGCTCCATCTGAAGTATCCAATTTACCAGATCCTTGCCATCAAACTTCCTCATATTGCCTTTTCTTGATTTTAGGAGCTCGATCTTGAAATGACTATAACTCTGTAATTTCGGTTCTTCCAGTTCTGAAATTGTGATCTGCAGTAGCCCTCTGTGTCCTCTTTCCAATGCCACTAGTCTGATCCAAATTGGATTCTCCAAGGAAGAGTTATGCCAAATCTCCCATGGTGACCTGATTATAGACTAGTTCAGTAGAGTGAACTTGTGCGACATGGCACGTGTCATTGTTTCAACCTTTGGATCTAAACTACATTCTGTCCTCGTTCTGTAACTTCTTATGAAATTTCAATCTGAGGATCAAAACAAAAGTTATGACTATTTTCCCAGGTCACCTGTTTCGAATGTAATTCGGGAGTCTGCAAAAAGGCCAACTTCCTCAGATCATATCTCCGGAAATAGGACCCAAGCTTCAGACTGATTTCAACCCAAATGGGTTTGTTTATTAGCATCTGAAATGTCGCAGAAAAAAAATTTATAGCGCAAATGCCACAATGACCTGTTTGGAGCAGCGAAACCCTAGAATCCAAAGCTTTGATACCAAATGTTATGAAGCCAACCCACAAAAAGATAGAAAAGATAGATCAACACCTTAGAAATAAGCCTCTTCGAGGGGGAAACCTCCTTTACATTACACAAATGAACAATTCATCGATGATACAAATGACAAGACCTCCTTTCTATATATAGGAGTCTAAGGAGTCATAATATAATCAGAGTCGACATAACAATAATAATGTAAGGGCACAATAATAACAATAGTGGGCTTCTATGGGGCACAATAGTAACAATATGGGGACTACATGGGTACAACAATATAATAAGGGGGCTGTACTAATAACAATAAGGGGTTACACTAGTAGTATAGGGGCCTAACAAATTTTGGGTGTGTTAGAATCATTTAAAGAAAATAAGTGATTTGAAGCTTAATCTTGGTGTTGGAGCTTACGGAACAGAAGATATTCAACCATGTGTGCTCAATGTTGTGAAAAAGGTGTCATTGAATTCTTTTTTCTTTTAGCTAATCTGCATTGGATAATATAAAGCTTTTAAGGTCTTTATCTTAGTTTATAGCATTTTGAGGGCTCTTTTAGATTTATATTATCAATTGGAATCCTTCTTATCACTGCTTCTATTTTGCAGGCAGAGAATCTGATGTTGGAGAAGGGAGACAATGAAGAGGTATGCATGTGGTTTTTGTGAAGAAACTATTGCACCCTTTCCATGGGAATCGTTTTAAGTTTTTACATATTTGACATTATCTTGTTATTCTTTGTCTACAGTACCTCCCTATTGAAGGTTTGGCTGCTTTTAATAAGGCTAATGTGGAATTGTTGGTGGGAGGTAACAATAATGCAACCAAGCAAGGACTGTATGTTGTCTCTGAATTACTCTCTGAATTACTTCTGGACATAGTAGGGTGGGGGATGACAAGGTGAGATGGGTGGTAGAATAGGGCGAGTTCTTTTTAACTTTTAGGTCGCACAATATTTTCCCTTATGCAGACTATGCTAGGAAAATGATATTTGTATCTCTGTAGATCACCTAAGAGATGGTAGCGAAGGTCGTATCATAGATCCCTTTTTTCAAACTGGCATTACAGTGCTTCCGTAATGTGCGTGTCAGGATGATGATATTTTGTGCTTGTGTATGTGGAATTAAATTTGCATAGTACCCTATTGACAGTTATCTAAGTTGCTATTGTCCAAGGCCTTTCAGGAATTTGTTCTCTTCACCGTGTTACTACCTTTATTCTAAAATATTTCCCTAGAGCACAAGTCTTGATTTCTTCTCCAGCATGGAGCAATTATAGATTTTTTATTCTGAGCTCTAAGTAATGTATTTAGAGTTGTGATACTGAACTCTAAGTTATGTATTTAGAGTTGTCATGCCCATCTTACAATTGAACATTTTTAATCATTTTGATGCAAACTAATATTTGATCTATTTGAAGCTATTTGATTCTAGTTTGATTTTGATCAAGGAATCACAAGAAAATTTTCAATGATGTTGGGGTTCCATGGTCGGAATACTGATACTATGATCCTAAAACTGTAGGACTAGATTTGGAAGGGATGATTGCAAACATCAAGGTAAGAAACATTTTTGTTCCTGGATATTTTCACAGAGAGATGATTGGTAAATGCACTGTTAATTTTTTGTTAGTAGAGGAGACTGATAGTTTCTCAACTTCCTTCAGCCTACACCAATTGGTTGTTTTGTGCTACTAAATGGTTGTGCTCACAATCCAACTGGAATTTTTCTAACTCCTGAGCAGTGGGAGAATATTGTTGATGTCATTCAGGAAAAGAATCTTATTGCTTTCCTTGATGTTGCTTATCAGGTTATTGATGATATGGGGGTTATGTTTACAACCTTTATATTGTGAATCACTCATTGCATATTACTTTGTTCTTTCATTTGTTTACATTTTTCTATATTGACAAGTCTTATTTTGTTTTTTGAAAATAATTTTTTAGTTTTTACTAGTTCTTCATTTTCAAATCTTTATGATTGCATTGCAAGTTCCCTCAGAATTTGATTATCAATCTGAGAATAATTAGAATATCATCAACCTGTATGATTCCAGGATGCAAGAGTCTACTAGGACTTTGTATGATTACCAAGATGCAAGAGTCTATCAAGACTATGTACCATACTAAATTGTAGGGTGACATTGGAACCAGTAACATAGGAAACAATATAAATTGTACTATTATTGACATGCATTTGATAGTAATCTAGGTTTTCATAACATACTATGACACTATCTAGTGGAAATAAGGGGTTCATATGGGCTAGATTTCTGGTAGTCCAGCTATTCTCCAACCTTGCCCTTGTCATGCAATTGGGCAAGGAGCACTTTCACTTGAGAGAGTACGCAGGTTGCAGGTTTGCTTGGAGATCCCCTTGGAAAGAGTTGTGAATGTCAGCTCCGAATATGACAATAGATCTTTAAGAAGGTCTAAACTTCTTGCATCAATATGGGAGGCCAAAAAAGATCTAAGGTGCCACATCGAGTCCAAAGTGTTCTGCCATTAGGTAAGTGTCTCGTGTTCCTAGGATCATTGAGAAAAACATTTGAGGGAGGGATGCCTTCCAGACCCTTTCCTTTGTCATCCTGTCGTGCCTCCTCATCTAGCTTAACAACCTCGTGTAGGCTTCTTGAGTGATTGCAATTGAAGGATGAATGTAGGTGTTTTTTGCCGAATTTCAAATAAGGAGGATTTCCTTTCCCAAAAACTTACTTCTCAATGTCTTCATCAATATCTTCTCCACTGTTTGAGCCCGGGGGAACCCTTCTTTCTCTAGGGTAACCTAAGTCCTGCAACTTGCAAATATCGTGTCATGGACAATGGGGGTAGACCCCACTTCTGCATCACATTAGTTCTAGCCTCTTATAGATAAGGATTGGGATGTGCTTGTCCATGGATGTGGGAGGGTGAGTTAAAATCTTAGCAGAGGATAAGCACAAACCCATGACGAGCATTAGCCAAGCAACTTCTACAACCCAACAGAGATAAGCAAAGGAAAAAATCAACTTCATTGAAAAAACAAAGGGGTGGTATGTTGGCTTACCTACTGAAAATAAAACGTGTTCATGTTGTTCTCCATAGATGAGGTCTATTGTTACTTGTTATAATTTGATTACTATTAGGGAGGTAGGTGTGGGGAGGGTATCTTTAACCTTAGAGGATATCAACTAATAATAAGGTGGAAGCCTTGGAATTATACAAAGGTCTCCTAATCTTAAAATATAAATGGGTCCATACAGCTACAATTGTGGGGACCCCTCAATAATTCAAACATCAATGTATCAAAAGGATTTCAAAGAATTTCAGTCTATATAGGCTAGCACAAATAATTCTAGTAAAGGTTAAATACCTTGAAAATATTTGAGTTTTATGATGTCCCATGAAAGCAAAACAAGGTCGTGGACAAGTAGACTAACAAGGGAACTAGGTTGTTGACATGTGTGTGATTCAAATGGGGCCCTACTATCCATCTATCCCCATGAATGCATTTGAATCTTAGGGTGAGCCCTCATTTAAACACACATAAAATTATGTAAAGTTTGACATGATAGCAAGTTAATACACCAATATCACACCTTGCAGTTCTTCCTCACAACTTTTGAATAGGTGTTTTTGAAGGCTACAATGGAGGAGTCAAGTGCCACTAGTGGGTTTATTTAGCTAGGAATTGGGATGTGCTTTGCATTATGCTCCCTTGATTTTGGCCTTTTCCCCCTCTCCAAGTGCAAGCAATGGGTGTGTGGGCTTGTTCAATATGGAATAGGGATTTTGTTTGACTTATTTGTCTCTGCTTTAGGCTTTGACCTTTTGCATGAGAAATGGACATAGAATGGTGGTTTTTTATTTGTTCAAATTGCTAGGATTGTGGCAATGGCTCATGACCATTGCAAGAGTGCTTCTTGTGAATTTTCTGAGCATGGTAGGGTAAAAATTGGAGTGAAGGACATGAAAAATAAATAGTGGAGGTAAATTTACTATTAATTTTTTGTTTGTAGAGGATATTGATAGTTGCTCAACTTCCTTCAGCCTACACCAATTGGTTGTTTTGTGCTGCTTCATGGTTGTGCTCACAATCCAACTGGAGTTTTTCTAACTCCTGAGTAGTGGGAGAAGATTGTTGATGTCATTTAGGAAAAAAGTATTATTGCTTTCCTTGATGTTGCTTATCAGGTTATTGATGATATGGGGGTTATGTTTATAGCCTTTATATTGTGAATAACTCATTGCGTATTACTTTGTTCTTTCATTTGTTTACATTTTTATATATTGACAAGTCTTATTTTGTTTCTTGAAAATAATTTTTAGTTTTTACTGGTTATTCATTTTCAAATATTTATGGTTGCATTCCAAGTTCCCTCAGAATTTGATTATCAATCTGAGAATAACCAGAATATCATCAACCTATATGATTCCAGGATGCAAAAGTCTACCAGGACTTTGTATGATTGCCAACATGCAAGAGTCTATCAAGACTGTGTACCATACTAAATTTTAGGGCAACATTGGAACTAGTAACATAGGAAATAATATAAATTGTACTATTATTGACATGCATTACTGCTGGTCCAACTATTATCCAACCTTTCCCTTGTCATGCATATGAGCAAGGAGCACTTTCACTTGAGAGAGTACGCAGGTTGCAGGTTTGCTTGGAGATCCCCTTGGAAAGAGTTGTGAATGTCAGCTCCAGATATGACAATAGATCTTTAAGAAGGCCTATCAACTTCTTACATCAAGATGGGAGGCCACAAAAGATCTAATGTGACACATCGTGTCCAAAGTGTTCTGCCATTAGGTAAGTGTCTCGTTTTCCTAGGAGAATTCAACAAAATATTTGAGGCAAGGATGCCTTCCAGACCATTTCCTTTGTCATCATGTCGTGCCTCCTCATCTAGCATAGCAACCTCGTGTAGGCTTCTTGAGTGATTGAAGTTGAAGGATGAATGTGGGTGTTTATTGCCCACTTTGAAATAAGGAGAATTTCCTTTCCCAAATACTTACTTCTCAATGTCTTTGTCAATATCTTCTCCACTGTTTGAGTGTCGGGGAACCCTTCTTTCTCTAGGGTAACCTGTAGTCCTGCAACTTGCAAATATCCTGCCATGGACAATGGGTGTAGACCCCACTTCTTCATCACATTAGCTCTAGCCTCTTTTAGATAAGGATTGGGATGTGCATGTCCATGGATGTGGGAGAGTGAGTCAAAATCTTAGCAGAGGATAAGCTCAAACTGACAACCAACATTAGCCAAGCAACTTCAACCACGCAACAGAGATAAGCAAATGAAAAAACCAACTGTAGTGAAACAACAAAGGGGTGGTATGTTGGCTTACCTGTTGAAAAATAAAACTTTTTCATTTTGTTGTCCATACATGAGATCTATTGTTACATGTTATAATTTGATTACTATTAGGGAGGTAGGTGTGGGGAGGGTATCTTTAACCTTAAAGGATATCAACTAATAATGAGGTGGAAGCCTTGGAAATATACAAAGGTCTCTTAATCTTAAAATATAAAGGAGTCCATATAACTACAATGGTGGGGATCCTTCAATAATTCAAACATCAATGTATCAAAAGGATTTCAAAGAATTTCAGTCTGTATAGGCTATCACAAATAATTATAGTGTAGGTTAAATACATTGAAAGCAAAACAAGGTCTTGGACAAGTAGACTAACAAGGGAACTAGGTTGCTGACCGGTGTGTGATTCAAATGGGGCCATACTATCCATCTACCCCATGAATGAATTTGAATCTTAGGGCGAGCCCTCATTTAAACACAAATAAACTCATGTAAAGTTTAACACGATAGCAAGTTAATACACCAATATCACCCATTACGGTTCTTCCTCACAACTTTTGAATAGGTGTTTATGGAGGCTACATTGGAGGAGTCAAGTGCCACTCGTGGGTTTATTTGGATAGGAATTTTGATGTGGACTCCATTATGCTCCCTTGATTTGGGATTTGACCCCCTCTCCAAGTGCAAGCAATGGGTATGTGGGCTTGTTCGATAGGGAATTGGGATTTTGTTTGACTTATTTGTCTTTGCTTTAGGCTTTGACCTTTGACATGATCAATGGACATAGAATGGTGGTTTCCTATTTGTTCAAATTTATAGGATTGTGGCAATGGCTCACGACCATTGCAAGGGTGCTACTTGTGAATTTTATAGGCATGGTAGGGTAAAAAGAGGAGTGAAGCACATGCAAACTAAATAGTGGAGGTAAATGCACTGATAATTTTTTGTTAGTAGAGGAGACTAATAGTTTTTCAACTTCCTTCAGCCTGCACCAATTGGTTGTTTTGTGATGCTTCATGGTTGTGCTAACAATCCAACTGGAATTTTTCTAACTCTTGAGTAGTGGGAGAATATTGTTGATGTGATTCAGGAAAAGAATCTTACTGATTTCCTTGATGTTTCATATCAGGTTATCGATGATATGGGGTTTATGTTTACAACCTTTATATTGTGAATCACTCATTGCATCTTACTTTGTTCTTTCATTTGTTTACATTTTTATATATTGGCAAGTCTTATTTTGTTGAATTTAGGCTTCTGTGATCCATATCAAGTATTGAGAATATTTTTTGGCGTAAATCACATCATAATTCATTTGTCGATGCATTTTGAACCAACAAGTGCGGTTCATCAATAGGACAAGTTGAAGAACCAGACCATGGCAGAAGTTGAAATAGAGATTGCAAGTTCATAATTCATCATCTGGTTCTTCATTTTCAAATATTTATGATTGCAATTGCAAGTTCCCTCGGAATTTGATTATCAATTTGAGAATAATCAGAATATCATCAACCTTTATCATTCCAGGATGCAATAGTCTACCAGGACTTTGTATGATTTCCAAGATGCAAGAGTCTATCACGACTGTGTACCATACTAAATTGTAGGGTGACATTGGAAGTAGTAACATAGGAAACACTATAAATTGTACTATTATTGACATGCATTTGATAGTAATCTAGGCTGTCATAACATAATATGACACTAGCCAGTGGAAATAAGGGGTTGATATGGGCTGGATTACTTTTGGTCCAACAATTCTCCAACCTTGCTCTTGTCATGCAACTGAGCAAGGAGCACTTTCACTTGAGAGGGTACACAGGTTGTAGGTTTGCTCAGACATCTCCTTGGTAAGAGTTGTGAATGTCAGCTCCAAATATGACAATAGATCTTTAAGCAAGTCACTAAACTTCTTGCATCAAGTTGGGAGACCACAAAAGATCTAATGTGATAGATCGTGTTCAAAGTGTTCTGCCATTAGGTAAGTGTCTCGTGTTCCTATGATCATTTATCAAAACATTTGAGGGAGGGATGCCTTCCAGACCCTATCCTTTCTCATCCTATCATGCCTCCTCATTCAGCCTAGCAACCTCATGTAGGTTTCTTGGTTGATTACAGTTTAAGGATGAATGTGGGTGTTTGTCGCCCACTTTGAAATAAGGAGGATTTCCTTTCTTAAAGACTTACTTCTCAATGTCTTCATCAATATCTTCTCCACTAGTTGAGCCTGGGGAAACCCTTATTTCTCTAGGGTAACCTACATTCATGCAACTTGAAAATATCTTGCCATGGACGATGGGGTTAGACCCCACTTCTTCGTCACATTAGCTTTGGCCTCTTCTAGATAAGGATTGGGGTGTGTGTGTCCATCAATGTGGAAGGTTGAATCAAAATCTCAGCAGAGGATAAGCTCAAACCCATTACCAGCATTAGCCAAACAACTTCAACCACCTAACAGAGATAAGCAAATGAAAAAACCAACTGCAGTGAAACAACAAAAGGGTGGCATGTTGGCTTACATGCTGAAAAATAAAACTTTTTCATGCTGTTGTCCATACATGAGGTCTATTGTTACATGTTATAATTTGATTACTGTTAGGGAGGTAGGTGTGGGGAGGGTATCTTTAACCTTAAAGGATATCAACTAATAATGAGGTGGAAGCCTTGGAATTATACTAAGGTTTCCTAATCTTAAAATATAAAGGGGTCCATACAGTGACAATGGTGGGGACCCCTCAATAATTCAAACATCAATGTATCAAAAATATTTCGAATAATTTCAGTCAATATAGGCTAGCACAAATAATTCTAGTAAAGGTTAAATACTTTGAAAAGATTTGAGCTTTATGATGTCCCATGAAAGCAAAACAAGGTCGTGGACAAGTAGACTAACAAGGGAACTAGGTTGCTGATCGATATGTGATTCAAATGGGGCCCTACTATCCATCTATCCCCATGAATGCATTTGAATCTTAGGGTGAGCCCTCATTTAAAGACACATAAAATCTTGTAAATTTTGTCACGATAGCAAGTTAATACTCCAATATCACCCCTTGCAGTTCTTCCTCACAACTTTTGCATAGGTGTTTATGCAGGCTGCAATGGAGGAGTCAAGTGCCACTTACTGGTTTATTTGGCTAGGAATTGGGATGTGGACTACATTATGCTCCCTTGATTTGGGATTTGACCCCCTCGCCAAGTGCAAGAAATGGGTGTGTGGGCTTGTTCGGTAGGGAATTGGGATTTTGTTTGACTTATTTGTCTCTATTTTAGGCTTTTACCTTTGGCAAGATCAATGGAAATAGAAGGGTGGTTTCCTATTTGTTCAAATTTCTAGCATTGTGGCAATGGCTCATGACCATTGCAAGAGTGCTACTTGTGAATTTTCTGAGCATGGTAGGGTAAAAAGAGGAGTGAAGCACATGCAAAACAAATAGTGGAGGTAAATGCACTGATAATTTTTTGTTAGTAGAGGAGACTTATAGTTTTTCAACTTCCTTTAGCCTGCACTAATTAGTCGTTTTGTATTGCTTCATGGTTGTGCTCACAATCCAACTGGATTTTTTCTAACTCTTGACTAGTGGGAGAAGATTGTTGATGTGATTCAAGAAAAGAATATTACTTCTTTCGTTGATGTTGCTTATCAGGTTATTGATGATATGGGGTTTATTTTTAAAACCTTTATATTGTGAATCACTCATTACATCTTATTTTTTTCTTTCATTTGTTTACATTTTTATATATTGACAAGTCTTATTTTGTTGAATTTAGGCTTCTGTGATCAATATCAAGTATTGAGAATATTTTCCAGTGTAAATCACATCATAATTCATTTGTCGATGCGTTTCAAACCAACAAGTGTGGTTCATCATCAAGACAAGTTGAAGAACCAGACCATGGCAGAAATTTAAATAGAGATTGCAAGTTCATAATTCATCATATGGTTCTTCATTTTCAAATTTTTATGATTGCATTGCAAGTTCCCTCAAAATTTGATTATCAATCTGAGAATAATCAAAATATCATCAACCTTTATGATTCCAGGATGCAATAGTCTACCAGGACTTTGTATGATTTCCAAGATGCAAGAGTCTATCAAGACTGTGTACCATACTAAATTTTAAGGTGACATTGGAACCAAAAACATCGAAAACACTATAAATTGTACTATTATTGACATGCATTTGATAGTAATCTAGGTTGTCATAACATAATATGACACTAGCCAGTGGAAGTAAGGGGCTCATATGGGTTGGATTACTCTTGGTCCAACAATTCTCCAACCTTGTCCTTGTCATGCAACTGAGCAAGGAGCACTTTCACTTGAGAGAGTACGTAGGTTGTAGGTCTGCTTGGAGATCACCTTGGAAAGAGTTTTGAATGTCAGCTCTAGATATGACAATAGATCTTTAAGCAGGTCTCTGAACTTCTTGCATCAAGGTTGGAGGCCATAAAAGATCTAATGTGACAAATCGTGTTCAAAGTGTTCTACCATTAGGTAAGTGTCTCGTGTTCCTATGATCATTTAGAAAAACATTTGAGGGAGGGATGCCTTCCAGACCCTTTCCTTTCTCATCATGTCGTGCATCCTCATTCAGCCTAGCAACCTCGTGATGGCTTCTTGAGTGATTACAGTTGAAGGATGAATGTGGTTGTTTATCACCCACTTTGAAATAAGGAGGATTTCTTTTCCCAAAGACTTACTTCTCAATGTCTTCATCAATATCTTCTCCACTGTTTGAGCCTGGGGGAACCCTTATTTCTCTAGGGTAACCTATAGTCATGCAACTTGCAAATATCTTTCCATGGACAATGGGGGTAGACCCCACTTCTTCATCACATTAGCACTGGCCTCTTCTAGATAAGGATTGGGATGTGCGTGTCCATCGATGTGGGAGGGTGAGTCAAAATATCAGCAAAGGAAAAGCTCAAACCCACGACCAACATTAGCCAAACAACATCAACCACCTAACAGAGATAAGCAAAGGAAAAAATCAACTGTAGTGAAACAACAAAATGGTGGCATGTTGGCTTACATGCTGAAAACTAAAACTTTTTCATGTTGTTGTCCATACATGAGGTCTATTGTTACATGTTATAATTTTGGTTACTATTAGGGAGGTAGGTGTGGGGAGGGTATGTTTAACCTTAAAGGATATCAAATAATAATGTGGTGGAATCCTTGGAATTATACAAAGGTTTACTAATATTAAAATATAAAGGGGTCCATGCAACGACAATGGTGGGGACCCGTCAATAATTCAAACATCAATGTATCAAAAGGATTTCGAATAATTTTAGTCTATATAGGCTAGCATAAATAATTCTAGTAAAGGTTAAATAATTTGGAAAGATTTGAGTTTTATGATGTCCCATGAAAGCAAAACAAGGTCGTGGACAAGAAGACTAACAAGGGAACTAGGTTGGTGACGGGTATGTGATTCAAATGGGTCCCTACTATCCATTTATCCACATGAATGCATTTGAATCTTAGGGGGAGCCCTCATTTAAAGACACATAAAATTCTGTAAAGTTTGTCACGATAGAAAGTTAATACTCCAATTCACCCCTTGCGGTTTTATGTGATTCAAATGGGTCCCTACTATCCATCTATCTCCATGAATGCATTTGAATCTTAGGGCGTGCCCTCATTTAAAGACACACAAAATCATGTACAGTTTGTCAGGATAGAAAGTTAATACTCCAATATCACCCCTTGTGGGTTTATTTGGCTAGGAATTGGGATGTGGATTGCATTATGCTCCCTTGATTTGGGCTTTGATCCCCTCTCCAAGTGCAAGAAATGGGTGTGTGGGCTTGCTTGATAGGGAATTGGAATTTTGTTTGACTTATTTATCTCTATTTTAGGCTTTGACCTTTGGCATGATCAATGGACATAGAATGGTGGTTTCCTATTTGTTCAAATTTCTAGGATTGTGGCAATGGCTCACGACCATTGCAAGAGTGCTATTTGTGAATTTTCTGAGCATGGTAGGGTAAAAAGAGGAGTGAAGCACATGCAAAATAAATAGTAGAGGTAAATGCACTGATAATTTTTTGTTAGTAGAGGAGACTGATAGTTTTTCAACTTCCTTCAACCTGCACCAATTGGTTGTTTTGTGATGCTTCATGGTTGTGCTCACAATCCAACTGGAATTTTTCTAACTCTTGAGTAGTGGGAGAAGATTGTTAATGTGATTCAAGAAAATAATCTTACTGATTTCCTTGATGTTTCTTATCAGGTTATTGATGATATGGGGTTTATGTTTACAACCTTTATATTGTGAATCACTCATTGCATCTTACTTTGTTCTTTCATTTGTTTACATTTTTATATATTGGCAAGTATTATTTTGTTTAATTTAGGCTTCTGTGATCCATATCAAGTATTGAGAATATTTTTTGGCGTAAATCACATCATAATTCATTTGTCGATGCGTTTCGAACCAACAAGTGCAGTTCATCATCAGGACAAGTTGAAGAACCAGACCATGGCAGAAGTTGAAATAGAGATTGCAAGTTCATAATTCATCATCTGGTTCTTCATTTTCAAATCTTTATGATTGCATTGCAAGTTCCCTTAGAATTTGATTATCAATATGAGAATAAACTGAATATCATTAAACTTTATAATTCCAGGAGGCAATAGTCTACCAGGACTTTGTATGATTTCCAAGATGCAAGAGTCTATCAAGATGGTGTACCATACTAAATTGTAGGGTGACATTGGAAGCAGTAACATAGGAAACACTATAAATTGTACTATTATTGACATGCATTTGATAGCAGTCTAGGTTGTCATAACATAATATGACACTAGCTAGTGGAAATAAGGGGCTCATATGGGCTGGATTACTGTTGGTCCAGCAATTCTCCAACCTTGCCCTTGTCATTCAACTGAGCAAGGAGCACTTTCACTTGAGAGAGTACGCAGGTTGTAGGTCTGCTTGGAGATCCCCTTGGAAAGAGTTGTGAATGTTAGCTCCATATATGATAATAGATCTTTAAGCAGGTCTCTAAACTTCTTGCGTCAAGGCAAGAGGCCACAAAAGATCTAATGTGACACATCGTGTTCAAAGTGTTCTGCCATTAGGTAAGTGTCCCGTGTTCCTATGATCATTTAGCAAAAAATTTGAGGGAGGGATGCCTTCCAGACCCTTTCCTTTCTCATCTTGTCATGCCTCCTCATTCAACCTAGAAACCTCGTGTAGGCTTCTTGAGTGATTATAGTTGAAGGATGAATGTGGGTGTTTTTCACCCACTTTGAAATAAGGAGGATTTCCTTTCCCGAAGACTTACTTCTCAATGTCTTCATCAATATCTTCTCCATTGTTTGAGCCTGGGGGAACCCTTCTTGCTCTAGGGTAACCTACAGTCATGCAAATTGAAAATATCTTGCCATGGACAATGGGGGTAGACTCCACTTCTTCGTCACATTAGCTCTGGCCTCTTCTAGATAAGGATTGGGATGTGCATGTCCATTGATGTGGGAGGGTGAGTCAAAATCTCAGCAGAGGATAAGCTCAAACCCATGACCAACATTAGCCAAACAAATTCAACCACCTAATAGAGATAAGCATAGGAAAAAATCAGCTGCAGTGAAACAACAAAAGGGTGGCATGTTGGCTTACATGCTGAAAAATAAAACTTTGTCATGTTGTTTTCGATACATGAGATCTATTGTTACATGTTATAATTTGATTACTATTAGGGAGGTAGGTGTGGGGAGGGTATCTTTAACCTTAAAGGATATCAACTAATAATGAGGTGGAAGCCTTGGAATTATACAAAGGTTTCCTAATCTTAAAATATAAAGGGGTCCATACAGCTACAATGGTGGGGACCCCTCAATAATTCAAACATCAATGTATCAAAAGGATTTCGAAGAATTTCAGTCTATATAGGCTAGCACAAATAATTCTAGTAAAGGTTAAATACTTTGAAAATATTTGAGTTTTATGATGTCCCATGAAAGCAAAACAAGGTCGTGGACAAGTAGACTAACAAGGGAACTAGGTTGCTGACGGGTGTGTGATTCAAATGGGGCCCTACTATCCATCTATCCCCATGAATGCATTTGAATCTTAGGGCGAGCCCTCATTTAAACACACATAAAATCATGTAAAGTTTGACACGATAGCAAGTTAATACACCAATATCACCCCTTGTGGTTCTTCCTCACAACTTTTGCATAGGTGTTTATGAAGGCTACAATGGAGGAGTCAAGTGCCACTTGTGTGTTTATTTGGCTAGGAATTGGGATGTGGATTGCATTATGCTCCCTTGATTTGGGCTTTGACCCCCTCCCCAAGTGCAAGAAATGGGTGTGTGGGCTTTTTTGATAGGGAATTGGGATTTTGTTTGACTTATTTGTCTCTACTTTAGGATTTGACCTTTGGCACGAGAAATGGACATAGAATGGTGGTTTGTTGTTTGTTCAAATTGCTAGGACCGTGGTAATGGATGACGACCATTCCAAGAGTGCTGCTTGTGAATTTTCTGAGCATGGTAGGATAAAAAGAGGAGCGAAGCACATGCAAAAGAAATAGTGGAGGTAAATGCACTGTTAATTTTTTGTTAGTAGAGGAGACTGATAGTTGCTTAACTTCCTTCAGCCTGCACCAATTGGTTGCTTTGTGTTGCTTCATGGTTGTGGTCATAATCCAACTGGAATTTTTATAACTCCCGCACAACGGGAGAAGATTGTTGATGTACTGTTAAGAATATCTCCGTAGATTACCAAGCACTATCTTCCCTATCCTTGAAATTAAATCTATTAGGAAAACAAAATTCCCTTCGATTTGATCTACATTATGGTATTTGAAGAGATGCAAACAACAACAAAATTGTATTTCAAAATCAGTTTTCTATATTATACATATAATGCATCTACACTATAGGGAAAATCCACTTCAGAAAAAACAAGATTTCAAAGCTAAAAAGAGTGAAATATAAGTAATGAATGTTGAACTGAAACCAATGGAAATTACATATTGAGCTCATGGATAACCATCTAACATAGTCAGATATATTGCATGAATTGTTGTTCTCCACGGCTAAACATCCAAAAACACACAAGAAATAACAGAACTAAAATAAACATATAAATTACAAGGGCTAAAGAAGGTATAAATCATATGACTACAATAGGAGGCAAACGAACAAATAAAAATAGAAGAGTTCTCAAGTATATATACACGCACATCCAGACTAATAATTAACTAGATTATACAAAGATCATTGCCAAAAAAATCATTCTTGTACAACACTATCCATATTAAACATCCATTGATTATGGCTACTTAAAAAAATGTGAATCTAGAAAATGAACAGATTTATCTTGAAATCATAATTACTGTCAACTTTCACTAAGGTTGTGAGACTTAGACACTTCAAAAATTTGACTAGCTTCAGGCTCAGAAAAAGTTAATTCAAGACTTCGATGAATCATCGCAAATATAAAAAAATAAAATAAAATTGGAAATTTTGTGCACAAAAAATAATAATGATATTTCATCCATAAAATCTATAAAGCAACAGTTTATCCATCAATTCATCTCATCAAATAAGATAATATAAAATTCGGCCATTTGAAATTTGTCTCAAAAACTAAAACATAAAATGACCAAATGAGATTGAAATGAGTCTTGTTTTTGGGTTATTTCCTTTAGGGTTTTGTTGATGTGTTTCCACTCTGTTTTCTCCCTCCAAAAAATGCATTCCAATATTTTCATGAAGTGAAGTCCATGTTGACTCCGTATGGCAAATTTCGAGCGAGTTCATTGTGAGCTTCTGAAAGTCTGTCGAGTTCAAGCTGTGCTCCATGAGTTTTGGCAAGTCTCATTTCCAGGTGTTTACACTAGTTTACTCACTTCAAGATTAATATGCCAAGATTCTGCAAGAATTATAGGTCTTGGCAAGGTCTCACAAAAAGTTACAACTCTTGAGGAAAGTTAGTAAGAGCGCAGTTTATGTTTTGGCACAAGACACACAGGTTGGATCTTTGTAGCAGCTTTCCATGCAATAGAAAACTCAAAAACACAGCCAACCTTTGAATCACTACTGGAAATGTATTATAGAGATTGAAACTCTAATTAGCTAGATGGACATGAACTATGCAGGTCAAACATTAAGGATAACTTCAGGGATAGATTCATTTAGCAAATCATACGTCATGGAAATGGAAATCAGACCTTATAAACTAGATTGTTAGGAATGGAAGACATAGATTAGACTGCAAAAATGAGAATAATGATCATAGACCTACAAATCTGAATTTTAATTGTTTTGTGGGGACGTCCATAGAGTTTACTCAAGGACACCATTTTGCACCCATGATAGGAGACACATCCTTGGGAAGGGAAGACACAGGACTAGGGATGCTTCCCCTACCCACACAACTTTTAGAACTTCTATAATTTCCTCCAAGTAGCAAGTCACATTGGGTAACATGTGCAGGTGTGAGTTTCCTGTCATTGAGTGTCTATCTCCTCCTTATGGTGTATCAACTCTTTATTTTGATGCATAAAATCTTACACTATTTTAGTATCTATCATGGTTGGACCTTTCTCTTTAAATAACAATTATTTACTTAGAGACATTTTTAGTATCAAGAAATTTGAAGAATTTCTTGGAGGGCTTATTAGTATAAACCCTAGTCGTGTTTCTTATTGTTTAAAGGAGATACATGGTACACTGTTGAGATGGATAGAAAGTTTTTGTTTTGAGCTATATCATTAGAGTTTACTCTTTTCAGATTATACAAAATAGTGATGTATATTTTCTGTTAGTGTTTCCAACAGCATGTGTTTGTGTATTCTAGTAATTAAGAAATTGCAATTTTGGTCGGTTTCAGTTTTTAAGCTATCTGGGGTTTAGTTTTTAAGCTATAATGTAAGCTCAAAATAGCACCTTGCATCGTATACTAGAAAATTTTGATTTTAAAAATATGTTTGAAGAACATAATGTGGATATTGAATCACATATTTATCTTGGTTAGCGTCTGAATCTCATGGGTGCTCCATGTTTGCCTAATTATCAAGTTATAGGGAGCAACCCCCAAGCTTTAGTTTTAGAAACATAGGAAGTCAATCTAGTGGCAGTAGTTCTTTTTTCAATGGGTTGGGCCACTAACAGTGCAACAAATTCTAATAGTTCAGTTGATCAATGATGCACTTTTGAAGACTTTTGAAGATAAAATGTTTATTGGCTAGAATCCAGTTTCAAATGTGCAGTCAATTTCAAGGTTTGAAAGGAAGTGGTGGACTCACATGTCCTTCATTCTAAAAGTGTCTATGAATGCCACCCTCAATAACCAAGTCATGGATGATTTTCTACGTATCTTTTCAAGTTGTAACTATGGAACTACTTTTGATGGTAGTAATTATAACTTTAGCTCCAATCAGACAGCAATTGCAAATGAAGGGAAACCATTCATGGATTTAAGTTGTTGTCCTCACCCAACTCAATTGGTTTGATCAGAATTTGAACAAGTGACCTTTTCTTGTAGCAGCGTGGCTAGATGTATGCTAGAGAACAATAATGGACGTGCAAATAATCCTATGTATGGTAGACAAGGATCATGTAAAAGAAATACTCTGGAAATCATTTTAGGTCCATCATCTTTAAATGTCCTCCCATGTTATTCATAGTGGGATGATGGCCACCTCTACCTTATAGCTCCTGGATGACACACCATTGGTAGCAACCTAAATATTCTCATGTTCAAGTTGGAAGCCAATGCCACGTTGATAGGGTTAGATTGTTCTTTTTCCTTGAAAAATGGCTTGAATTTGTTACTGAGCTACCCTTTGTTTCTATTTATCTACCCTTAAACCAGATACTCTCCTAATTTGGTTGATGCGTCCTTGTATAGAATATTTTTTGTTACATGCCGCATGGATGTATTTTGTTTCCTAGTACAAATCAATGAGCTGAAATTTATTGTCTCAAGTAAAGGTGTTCAGGAACATGCACCTAAAATTATGCATGCCTATCCATGAATAGTGAAAATTTGGGAGCATATACCTACTAGTTCTGAATTTGTTTCTAAAGCAGACAGAGTTGAATCCTACATTTCCAAGAGCTTTGTTGCTAAAACAAACCTTAAAACTTCTGTAGGTAATCATTGTTCCAAAACACACACTAATAATACTTGCAAAGGTAGAAAAATGAATATCTATTTCTACTAATTTAATGGGTGAAATCTCCTTTCTTTTCATTAGTTAAACATGGTGTATCCTTAATTTTTTTAGTGTTTAATTGATATGCATGTTCTGGTCTAATGTTTTGTCTCGTTTTATAAGTATTTCAAGAAAATAATCCATGGAACTTTCTAATGTCATGTTGATTGTTCATCAGGGTAGAAGAACAAAGAATTTCCTATTGTGATAGGGGTATTGTAATCACATTGCCAACCTCTTTCTTTGTGCTATCAAGAACATATATACAAAATAGAAGGTTTTTTCTCGTACCCAACTTCTCTTTAGGATTATTTGGATATAATCTACTATTGCTGCTTCTTTTTTAACCCTTTAAGCAATTGTTCATTTTTTAACCACAAAGTTTCATTAGTGGGTCATATATTCCTTTACAATTTTTCATAAAAACATGTTTATTTGTCCTCGTGGATAGAGAACCTGTGATGAGGTTTCATGGTTCAACTTTTTCTTGAGAAATGAGGCTACCTTGCCAGAAGACTTAAAAAGCTACCATCTAAGAGATGTTGGGTAGTGAAGCACAGAGGTTTGGATATGGAAAATATGATTTGATTGTAACAAAATGATATGTGGAACTTCCTATTGTCATGTTGTTTGTTCAATAAGCTATAAGAACAAAGCATTTCCTTTTGATAGGGGTTGTGTAAACACCTTGCCAACCTCCTCCTTCATGCTATCACGTACATATATACACAATAACAGGTTTGTTCTTGTACCCAATTTCCCTTGAGGACTATTTGGATTTGTTTTCCTATTATTGCTTCATTTTGGACCCTTCAAGAAATTCTTAATTTTTTTCACTACAAATTATCATCAGTGGATTATCTATTCCTTCACAATTCTTCATAAAAAATTGTTGATTTGTCCTCATGGAACAAGAACCTGTGACAAAAATTCATGGTTCAACTGTTGCTTGAGAAACAAGGCTACCTTGCCAAAAAGACTTAAAAAATTACCATCTAAGAGATGTTGAGCAGTGATGCATGTAGGTTTTGAGATGGAAAAGATGGTTTGATTTTAGAATTGACTTTGACACATGCCATTCAGAAAAATGCAGGGAATGGAACATAAACTTTCTCACAGATCCTATGTTTTGAGGATGTATCTTAGTTACTCAAATTTCCAAGGTGACAACTGTATCTTAACTCTTTTGAGTATGGCACAACCTATGTTATGAAGGGTAGTATCTTCATGTGTGACATGGACAAGGCTACCTAGATGTGCTAGTCTACTTTTGTGGTATGTAGTTGGGAACTAAATTAGGGTGCAAGCTATCACATGTATAACTACAAATTTGTCATATTCTAACAAAAACAAACCTAACAGCTGGACTTGCTTCTTTGACTTGGTCAATCTATGCATTTGAGATTTTGTAATTTGCAAATAATAATTTGTTCCTTGATTGTAAACTGCTTGCTACTAATTACAAAAGTCATTTATCTAATGTACAAATCGAAAGGAAAGTATGGGGAGAACCACCTTTTGGGAGAGGTCTACATGAGAAAGAAAATCTCACTAAAATCTCACCAGAAACCTCAATCTGCCATGACTGTTGTTTCCATTTGAACTCTACTTTTGGGAATTGTTTAATTAGAATTCCCAATGTTCTTATGCATTTCATGTGTGCCCATCTTATTATGAATTAACCATTACTGGTTTTTTTATTGTTTTGATCTTTTCCATTTCACTTCCAGGCCAGAAATCCATAAGGACATGGATTGGAGAAAGCTAAAAACACTTCATGCCAATTCTACTAATATGTATATACAAGGAGTTCAATTCTAACAATATTATTTTGGACTCTTATGCCAAAAAAGGATGTGTTGGAAACACTTTGTCCTATTAGTAGGGAAATAGTTCACTAGCCTTAATCCATTTCCCAATGTCTACGACATCAATTTCCGAGTGTCTATGACAATTCTTAGAGATATACAGTTGATATAAATAGGTCACAATATAGTCAAAATGATTGCGCAACTACGGGTCAGATAGCAAGCAAGGGCGATCCTAATCAGAGTGTAAAATATGAAAGTGATTATAATGGGAAAATTCCTGAAAGGGAAGATGATTTATAATCTTTAAGTAATATGAATCACTGGGGATATAGCCAGTTGATTAAAATGAGTACTGGTTCAGGTGAAAGTTTTGGAAATGATATCTTGAGAATGCCCCCTAGGCACATGCTCCAACAGGCAGTAGGCATGAATTCAATGAAACAGTGGCATGCATAAAGTGTTAGAAAATAATCATCTTTGAGAGAATAGTGCACATGAATTCTGAAGGGAAAAAGGCTCTTGAACAGGCAGACTTAGCGCAGTCAAAGGTGGTTAGCACAAGCTCACAAAATAACACTACGAACACAAGAGAGGTATTAAATTTATTTGATGTATTTGGAATCGAATGAAATATCTAATCTATGAATATTGTGGAACCTTGTAAGAAGTTCAATTTTTTAGTATTGTGCATCCTTTTATCCCAATTGAAAGTACTTCATGCTTAGATTGATATCATATGCTTGATTTGTTTGTAGCCCTTTTGTAGTAAGCAATTGTTTCTTTTGCATGATGTTCTAAATTCATATTTACAAACTAATTTAAGATAACTATTGGGAGAAGGACATCCTAAATACTTTTTTTTTTATAGGTTATGCTTATGAAAACTCATCTTTATTTGACAACCACACAAACCTATATGGTTCAAACAAACCAATATTCTTTATCAAGGGTAGGTGATGCTGCCACATCTGAATTAAAAAAAAAGCTTGCAAGTGACCACTTCAACAATGCCATTACGTTTTCCCTCTAGATCATCATTAAAATGTGTAAAAGAGAATTGTTCTAAATATGGACAAACCTCCATATTTCGCAGCCTCTGATACTCATCCTTCAAATCAGTTAGAATATATTCAACGCCCAAATGCCACTGGACAACTTATATCAATTCCCCAATCAATAGTTTCATGTGTAGTCACCTAAAGATAGGCAAACATGTAGGGTAACATGATCAACACTCATCAAGTTCAAGGCTCACATGATGTAGCTGTTGTAGGGCAAATAATGATAAGTTTCTATTTAGCGACATTGTTTACAGTTTATTCCTTAAGTTCTACTATAGAAAGGGAAACTAAGACACAGGGATCTCTCACCCGCTCAACATGAACTTTTAGTCGAATCAATTATCAAAATTCTTTAGTTGTCGTCAGGAGTGGGTGATAGAAATCATTTCAATTAAAACATTTTGAATTCCAGATTAATGTAGTTTTGGGTGAATTCGGAAGGTATGGAACTTTAAACTCTCAACAAGTTCCTTCAGGGAGAAATCTTGAGCATTTGTTCCCTAGCTTAGGATTAGCACCAATAATTACTAGCCACATTAGTTAGTCAGACATGAAAGACGTTGAATTTGCAGTAATTGTGTGAACCCCAATAGTTGTGTCATTGCTAATGATGGAGGGCCACATTTCATATCAACACCAATACTATTTATCTAAAGTAAACATTGGAGCTCTAGTTGCAATTCTTCCTAGTAAACATAAGAAACAAGTGTCACAACTCATTCCTTGACATGTAGATATTACTCGAGCTTGAGGGCATCTTCCCACTACAAGGTTTTGAGCTACTACTTAGAAAATTCACTTCTTTTTTGTTGTTTTCAGTATTCTATGAATTTATATCAATGGTGTTCTTTTTGTTTATTCCTTGTAGTTTGAAATGGTTTATGTTTCTTTATGAAGACTACACCAATGTTCATGCTAGGGGAAAAAGTTTTAATTATTGTTGACCATTTATTTTCAATGATGATGTGCTAGCATGGGCATCTGCAACAAACTACTTCACAAAAAATGTCTGGTTATATTTAAGGTCTTCCTGTCACTATTTTACTAGTAGTTAAATAATAAAAATGCATCCTTTCAAATTTGAAGACATCATATGAATATATTTATTCTCACTGAACCCAAATTATCCCTATGTTGGCTACAAGAGAAATATGAGATTGATAACCAAGAAGAAGGGGAAGGATCAATACCTCGAGTAAAGAAAAAGTTAAAACTAACAACTTAGCTGATGTAGCAACTAATTCCTCCAATGTTGGTTGTCATTGTTTATGGAAAAACAAGTGTGGAATATGCGAATGCAACATATACTCTTGCTAAAATAGCCTTGTGAGATGCTTGCAAGTTAGCTTCCACCTCCAATAAAGATATGGGAAAGAAAGATGAAAATGAAAACTTGTATGTATCTAGTTGGATTTAATTAGAATAATCAATCAACTGTATTACAATTAGGATTTTTTAAGTTCTACCTGTAGTTTTATATCTAGTTTATTGTTTTGCAATATTGACCATCTCTATTAAGATGTTTTTTCTATCTGAAATATGCAAGTTTTCCTTTCAACATGAAGTCATCTAAGAAATATTGTACACAATTTTTTAATTGTTTGAATTGTCTATTACATGGTCAAACCATATTTTTTCAGTACCAGAAGAATTTATGAAAATCAATGAAATTCGCAGCTTCATTTGGCAAGGCCTTTTGGCAGCTTCAGAAACCTAAAAGGTTAAATGCGAATTTTGTTTTGAGGATAGAAGAAAGCTTCGTGGATACAACAAAGAATTTGGAAGATGAGTTCTCCAGGTAGTATTTCTCTTTGAGCAAGACCACTAGTTTTAGTGGATTGCCAATATAATTTATAGTTGTTTATCAAGCTTCAAAAAAAAACTTATCATTTTTTTATTGATTATTAATTGATGAATTTTTCATTTCTACTTGTTGCTCTTTCTTGAAGTTTTTGTGCTAACTAGTTTGAACTAATTGATGATCAAACATTGGTGGTATTGCTGTAATATGTTAAAATGTTGTTTATGTTAAATTATTGTTTGTATTGAATCAAGTATTTGCTGTAAAAAACCAATGGATGTGTTATATCTTGGAAATTACAAGCATGGTAAATATGGGAAAACTATTGGTGCTTTACATGTAAATATACAAAACAGATCAAAACTATTCCTATTTTATCTTTTCATTACAATGATCACTGACATTTTGAGTTTGAGTGATTGAGGATGGCCATAGCTGTTCCCTCAAATTGGAAGTTTGGTGTTGGAATTTAGTGTGTCTTTTCCATTCAAGAATCATATAGCAACTGGAATAAGAAAGTTACATTCCAAAATAATCCTATTTGGGGGATTACTAGTGGTGATTGCTACATATTTTCGATATTAGAAATCTGCTCCAAATCATAGTTAATATATTGTACCACAGGTTAGGAACACAATAGGAAAGGAATTGTCTTTTCAATTTATCCACTTATACTGTAGTGATCCATAAATATAAGCAAAACATTAAGAATTTGATATAGACTAGTTGGCTTATTTATATGTGATAATGGACCTAAATAATAGTTTTTATTTGAAGAAATGCTCATCAGACTTGGCATTCTTGACATCATCGACCTCTAGCTTTGGACTTATTCACTTGCCTTCTACATTATTCGGTTATATACATGTATATAAGGCTATTGTATTATTGTATCCCTTTTTAATTCATTTCATTTTATTTTAGACTTAGCTGTGACATTTTCTAGGAGTTTTGTTTGCACTACCACATTATATAAGTAATCTACAACTTGAGCTTTTTAGCATGTAATTTATTTGGCATGATTGTGCCTAATATTTCCTTGAATGTTGAATACTAAGTTTACGAATTAGGTGTTATTTTCTATGGTGACAGTTTATTTGTTGTGTTTATGCAGGTTATTTGGCCACATAGTGGCCACTATTGCCCAACTGAAGAAAACTTGTTTGAATTTCTTATTTTTATGGGGGAAAATGACATTGATAATATTGGTGATGTTGAGGTATATATCCTATAAATCCTTTATAGTCTTTTCTATTTTATATTTCAGTGTTCATCGTCTTTCATGTCTTATACTCTGCATTCTATTTTCTTTCTTTTTTTCAGGAAAATAACTCGATATTGATGGTAAGAAGCGGAAATTTAAGAAAAAGGATAACAATAACAATGAAGCGACAAAATGTTAATTAAAGAGAGAGAGAAGAGAATTGGTTTAGTGGTGCCCGTAAAGCCAATATCCCACATAAGATAGAACTGATGGTAAAGTCTTCAGAGTTGGTGAATTCACCTGCGATGCCTTGGCAATACAAAGTTAATGTTTTTAAGTGATGAAAGAATATTTCATGTGTAAATTGTACTCCAACCAATATTAAGTTGGAAACTCATATTGTAATACTTGACATTTATATAATATAATTTTTGTGGTTGAAATTATTTATAGTTGCACTTGATATTATTTAGTATTATAATTAACATTGTAACTTTACGCTTTCATATTAAATGAATATATATATATATATATATATATATATATATATAGTTGCAAAATCATACTAATTAATTAATGTTGACTAATAATGAACACATAAAATCAATCTAAAACTACTAAATTAGTAGTTTATGTTGATTAGTGATGAACACAAATTAAATGAATATATGACTACATTAGTTGTTTTATAATGGTTGTTAACGAAATCAAATGAAATAAATATAAATTACTAAATTAGCAATTTATATAATGAATATGAAACTACCAAAAAAATATAAATGACTACTGCAAAATAATAATTTTGTGATTACAAATGATGACTAAATTTTGCATATATAAGACTATTAGCAACTAATTTATATTATCTTATAACACGACTAAAATTTAGTCATATTTCTTTGGTCATTAATTGGTTTCAAAGGATGACTAAAATTTGCATATATATGACTAGTAGTAGTTAATTTACAGTATCTTATAGCACGACCAACATTTTGGTCATATTTCTTTAGTCATTAATTGATTTTTTCGGGTGATTATTTAGTAATATATTTTGTTGTATATTTGGTCATTAATTGTGGCAATTAACGACTAAATCAATGACTAAATTAATGACCAAATTAATGACTAAATCTGCTACTAGATAATAAAATTGAGACAACCAATTAATGACTAAGCTAAAAATGACTAAAAGTTGGTCGTGTTATAAGATACTGTAAATTAGCTACTATTGGTCACCCACTAAAAAATAGTCATTTATATGCAAATTTTAGTAATTTTTTTAGTAACTAATTAGCCATTTTGTACTAGTGAAAATGCAATTGAAATATTTCTTCGCCAACTTCGAAAAATAATAAAAAAAATATAATTTTGCATAAAATAATAAATTTTTAATATGAAAAGTTTAGCTCTCTCCGTGTAGACTATATATATATATATATATATATATATAGATATATATATATATATAATTACACATTTTATACTAAGTTATGCTATGTGAACACACACATACCTCTTAGGATGTGTGAAAGTTTGCAAGGAAAAACAATTCCTTTAATGGAAAATTGACATATTATACGACACTAAAGTTTTTTGCAAAAAAATATCATTAGGACAACAACATAAATCTCTACAAATTTTCCTTTTTCTTTGAATCAAAATTCACAATACTTATATGAATTTTGAGGGCTTCAATTCAATAAAAAAGTAAAATTTTGAAATTTCATCGTCACATTTGGCCTAAAAGTGTAACCCATCTTCATGCATTCACCCTTATATATTCTATAATTTGTTTTATAATAAATGTCTAATATAAATATACATATAACTTAATTACAATATATAATATATAAAAAAAGTTTTTAAAAGTTTAATAATATATAATGTTTTTCCCTTTTTTCAAAGATAGTGGTAATGTCAGGTGGAGCTCTAGGTGTATCAACGAGTTGCCACATCACTAAACCATTGAAAATGAACAACATATAAGATATCATAAATTTTGAACCAGGATTCAGGATAAAAAAACTTTGTCATTGGTAAACTATTGGAGGAGATCAAATAATGGCGAACTGAAAATGAAAACTAACAAAAGCTAAAATCGCTCAACAAAACAAGCAAAAGCAATCCAAAAGCTACATTACCGAAATTCATATGGGGGCCCCTTGATGTTTTGACGAAATCAAGGGGAGGTGTTGAGGCCTCGACAGGAAGTAAGGGAGGAATGCTACCACATGGAAAGGCAACATTTACCAAGCCACAACAAAGTATGACACTGCCAAATGCTGGTATTAGAATTAAATGTCATTACTGTTGCATGCCTAGGCACTCTTCTAAAGATTATTTCAAAATAAAGTATCCTAAATCCAAACATTGGAACAAAAGGTGCACTTGTAATTTTTTATAAAGGAGAAGATATGAATGATGACTTCAAAAATATTAGACTATTTGTTTTAAATTCCACATTGTCTACTGCAAAATAGATGATTCAAATGCATCGTTGTATATTTTGGAGCCTCCATCCATATGTCTTGTAATAAGCATTGATTTGTAAATATCCACGAAGCTAACAATGGTGCAAATATGTATCTTGGGGATGATTATTCACACAAAATTAAAGGGTATGGTGATGTGTCTATAACATTACCAAATTATTGTACTAAAAAAATTCACAATGTGATGTATGTGTTAGGTCCCTATAATACTAATGATTCCCCCATTACTATTGTCGTTGTATCCCTTATTATTATTGTTGTGCCCCTAGTGTCCCCATATTGTTATTATTGTGCCCCATAGAATCCCTCTATTGCTATTTTTGTGGCTTCATATTATTATTGTTAGGTCGGCTTGGTTATATTGTGACCCCTTAGACTCCTATATATAGAAAGGAGGTTTTGTTATTTGAATCATCCAAGAATTGTTCATTTGTGTAATGTAAAGGAGGTTGCCCCCTCAAAGAGGCTGAATTCTAAGGCATAGATCTACATTTTTAATCTTTTTGTGAGTTGATTTCATAACATTTGGTATCAGAGCTTTGGATTCTAGGGTTTCGCTACTCCAAATAGGTTATCGTGGCATTTGCACTATAACGTTTTTTCTGCGATGTTTCAAACGCTAAAAAAAAACCCATTTGGGTTGAAATCGTTCTGAACCTTGAGTCTGAATTTTAGTGCTTTTCATGCTCTATTTGCGGAGATATGATCTAAAGAAGTTGGCCTTTTTGCAGCCTCCCGAATTACATTCCAAATAGGTGACCTGGGGAAAATCGTCATAACTTTTGTTTTGAGCATCAGATTGAAATTTCGTAAGAAGTTATAGAAATAGGACGGACTGTAGTTTCTTGTGTATATTTTGCAGATACTAAGGCCAAAACAGTGACACGTGGCACTTCATACAATTTCGCTCTTATGAAAAGTTATATAATCAGGTCATCTTGGGAGATTGTGAATAACTCTTTCCTGGAGAATCTAAATTCAATCAGACTGGTGGCATTGGAAATAGGACGCAGAGGGCTACTACAGGTAGAAATTTCAGAACTGGAAGATCCGAAATTACAGAGATACATTAGACGCAATATCGAGCTCCAACAAGGTGAAAAAGGGTGTGTATATTTTTTTAAATTTTTGCATAAGCTTGGTTTGAAAAATTAGTTTGAAGGAATTCAAAGGGAATAGTGAAGAATTATTAGCATTAATTAATGCCCCAAAAAGAGAAAATGGAAACACCTAGTAAGCAACCTAAAAGCTCTAGCATGACTTGTGAAGAAGAGGAAGAAATGCAACATGATATATCAAAATTACAAGACCAAGTACAACAAATTTCACTCTCACTAAAGGTAAATGAAGCCAAGATGAATGGCGTGGAAGCTAATATGAATGGAATGCAGGTTAATATGAATGGCGTGGAAGCTAAGATGGATGGCATGGAAGCTAAGATGAATGGCATGGACGATAAAATGGAAGAACTGAAGATAAATTTGAATAAGTTGCTACATGAAATGGTCACTAATGGTGAAAGGGTAGTAAAGGAAACTCATATTGAGAACAAAAAAAATGTTAATCATGATTTCATAGACTTTAATGTTGGATTGAAGACACACCATATTCCAAAAATTGATATAAGGAAGTTTGATGGCAAGGATCCCGCAACATGGATACTACAGATGGAGCAATTTTTTGATCTCCATAATGTGCAAAACACACAAAAGGTACATATTACAAATTTATATTTGGAACCAAATCAGTTTGTATGGTATCGACGACTTTGCTCTCATAAACAAATTGTCACTTGGGCAATTTTTACAGAAGAAACGACAGCACATTATGAGGATACAAAAAGCAACACGTTTTTTAGCCAATTGATAAGTCTCAAACAAAAGGGTTCAATGATGGAGCACATTGAGGACTTCCAAAAATTGAAGGTAAGGGTAAAAGATATTCTAGAGGAGCATAGGATTGATGTGTTCATAGGGACTTTAAAGGATGATATCCAACATGAGGTTCGCCTTTGGGAACCTGATTCATTGGAGAAGTCATTCAGGTTAGCAAGAAAAATGGAAAGCAAAATTATGGCAACCAGGAAGCCTACCACTCACAACTATAAAGATGGAAGTGTTGTTGCCCCTAGCCTTCCACAACCTATAAGGTTGACACCACAACAATTGGAAAAAAAAAGAACAAAAGGGCTTTGTTACAGTTGTGATAGAAAATACACTAAAGGTCATAAGTGTGCCGAGAAGAAATTATTCTACATAGATTGTGAAGAGGAGGAAGAAAAGGAACAAGAAATGTCAAAAGAAGAGGATATGCTCCAGAAAAAAAACACTAGATAAAGAAGAAATGAATCCGAACATATCTTGTAATGCATTGGCTGGAATTACCACTCCTCAAACTATCAAGATAGAAGGACATATCAAGAAGAAAAAGGTAATAGTGTTGATTGATTCAGGAAGTACCCACAATTTTATTCATTGTAAGATATCAAAAAAAAAAGGAATTGCTTCCTATATCTAGTACCAGAGTGTCAAGTGATGGTTACAAGTGGAGGAACCATAAATTTCTCTAGAAAGTGCCATAATATCAAGCTATCCATGGGAGAATATGTATTGAATAACCCAATGCTTTCCATTCCAATGGGAGGTGCTGATGTTGTACTAGGAGTCCAATGGCTACAATCCTTGGGAACAATAGCTATTAATTTTCAAGAACTTTTCATGAAATTTTCTACGGAAGGAAAGGAAGTTGAATTAAGGGGTATTGTAGGAAACCGGGAAATATAATCAGCTCTAACGGTATGACAAAGCTTCTAAAAAAGGAACAACGAGGAGTAATTGCACAATTATGTTCGCTAGATGTTTCCACATCGAAATCATCTATTTCTCCAGGCATCCAAAAGGTCTTGGACAATCATTCAAAAGTAGTTGAGACTCCCAAAGGTCTCCCACCTATTCATGATCATGATCACGCTATTCATTCGATTCCAGGAAGTGTTCCTCCAAACATCAGGCCGTACAGATATCCCTATGCTGAAAAGAGTGAAATTGAACGTATGGTTGCAAAAATGCTAGAGGTTGGTATAATTCAACCTAGTCAAAGTTCTTTCTCTGCTCTAGTAGTATTGGTGCACAAGAAGGATGGATCATGGCACATGTTTCCGGATTATAGGGAGCTCAACAAGCTCACTATTAAAGATAAATTTCCCATTCTTGTCATTGATGAATTATTGGATGAATTGCATGGATCAATTTACTTCACCAAGATGGATCTTCGTTCAGGATATCATCAAATCATAATGAAGACTGAAGACATTCCGAAAACAACATTTATAACTCATGAGGGTCATTATGAATTTTTGGTCATGCCTTTTAGCCTTACCAATGCACCTTCTACAATTCAAGGTTTGATGAATTCCATTTTCAAACCCTTCCTTAGAAAATTTGTGTTAGTATTTTTTGAGATATACTAATCTACAACAAGTCTTGGAAGGATCATGTTGAACATGTTGACAGGGTGCTACAACTATTGGAGGAGAAACAATTATATGCAAAAAGATCCAAATGTTTCTTTGGAGTATAAGAGGTGGAATATCTGGGTCATATTGTATCTCATGAAGGTGTTAAGGTAGACCCTAGCAAAATTAAAGCCATTAAGGAATAGAAAATCCCCACATCCATAAAGCATCTGCGAGGATTTCTTGGGTTGAGAGGGTATTATAGCAAGTTTGTTAATAATTATGGGAGAATAGCAACACCTCTAACAACATTATTGAAGAAAGATGCATTTTGATGGACTCCAAAAGCAACAAAGGCCTTTGAACATCTTAAAGAGGCAATGTGCCAAGCATCGGTCTTAGCTACACCGGACTTCACAAAAACATTTATTGTGGAATGTAATGCTTCAGGAAATAGAATTGGTGATGTTTTAATTCAAGATGAAAGACCCATTGCTTTCGAAAGTCCTTCAGTCAATGGAAAGTATTTACACAAAGCTATTTATGAGAAGGAAATGTTGGCAATACCACATGCACTTAAGAAATGGTGACCCTACCTAATGGGAAGACACTTCAAGGTAAAAACGGATCAAGATAGCCTTAAATAATTTTTAGAAAAAATATTATCCTCTAAAGAGAAACAAAAATGGGTCACAAAGATGTTGGGTTATGGCTTTGAAATCATCTAGAAAAAAGGGAAGCAAAATGTTGTGGCAGATGCACTCTCAAGAAAGGAAGAGGATGTGGAAGCATTGTTGTGCGCCATTTCGATTATCCAACCAGATTGGATAAATGAAGCAAGGGAGGAATGGAAGAATGACGAAGAAGTGTGGGAACTTATTTGAAAGTTACAACAAGATTCCAGTACATCTGATGCATTTAGCTGGAAAAATGATTCGTTATGGTAGAGAGATCGCTTATACCTCTGTAAGAATTCCCAACTCAAACAAAAGATTCTTATGGAATTGCACACTTCTCCCTTAGGAGGGCACTCAGGATTTTAAAAAACTTACCACAGGGTTAAGAAGGAATTTTTTTGGGATGGCCTTAAATCGGATATTCAAAATTTTGTGGTGGAATGTTTGGCTTGCCAATAAAATAAAGATGAAACAATTAAGACCCTAGGTCTATTACAACCTTTATCCATTGCAAGCCAATGTTGGGAGGATGTTTCAATGGATTTTATCACAGGTTTACCCAAGTCTGAAGGAAAGAGTGTCATCATGGTGGTAGTTGATAGACTTACCAAGTATGCACACTTTTGTGCATTATCACATCCATTTAAAGCCAGTACAATTTCTACTGCATTTATGGAAACAATTCAAAAGCTACATGGAAACCCAAAGATTATTGTAAGTGACAGAGATCCCATTTTCAATAGAAATTTTTGGCCAAAATTATTTTCTTGTCTTGGTACTCAGTTAGCTCATATCTCATCTTATCATCCTCAATCTGATGGGCAAACTGAGATAGTAAGCAAATGTTTGGAAGGATGTCTTCGTTGCTTTGTATCTGATAAACAGACACAATGGGTCAAATGGTTGCCTCTGGATGAATGGTGGTATAACACTTCCTTCCATACTACAACAAAAATGACCCCATTTATGGCACTTTATGGATATCAACCACCATCCATCACATCATATTTAAGAGAAAATTCTAAGGTTCAAGCAGTGGAACATCACATCGAGCATCAACAACAAGTTCTCCAACTCTTAAAGGATAACCTTGTGTTGGCGCAGAATAGAATGAAACAACAGGCAGATCAACATCGCAGCAAAAGAAGTTTTGATGTAGGTGACTGGGTATTCCTACGGCTACAACCATATAAACAAATGTCCCTCAAGCAAGCTAAGAAGGATAATAAATTATCACCAAAGTATTATGGTTCGTACAAGGTGTTGCAAAAGATTGGTACTATGGCATACAAATTGGAGCTTCCTGCAGCTTCTTGAGTGCACCCAGTTTTCCATGTTTCATGTTTAAAGAAGGTTATAGGAAACAAGCTCCTAGTTCAGACAATATTGCTAGAACTTAACGAGGAAGGAAAAATTATATTGGAACCGGAAGCAGTCACAGAGACAAGAACTCGACAGCTACGAAATCGATCAATTTCAGAGTATCTCATCAAGTGGAAGAACTTATCTGCTGAAGATTCCACATGGGAGGATGAGAATTTTATATATAAGCATCCAGAACTACTCAAGAATTTAGGACAACACTTTTTTGAAGGAGAGGGGCATGTTAGGTCCCTATAATACTAGTGATTCCCCCATTACTGTTTTCGTTGTATCCATTATATTATTGTTGTCCCCCTATTGTCCCCATATTGTTATTATTGTGCCCCATAGAATCCCTCTATTGTTATTTTTGTGGCTTTATATTATTATTGTTAGGTTGGCTTGCTTATATTGTGACCCCTTAGACTCCTATATATGGAAAGGAGGTTTTTTCATTTGAATCATCCAAGAATTGTTCATTTGTGTAATGTAAAGGAGGTTTCCCCCTCGAAGAGGCTGAATTATAAGGCGTTGATCTATATTTTCTATCTTTTTGTGAGTTAGTTTCATAACATTTGGTATCAAAGCTTTGGATTCTAGGGTTTCACTGCTCCAAACAGGTTATCGTGGCATTTGTGCTATAACATTTTTTCTGCGATTTATCAGATGCCAAAAAAAAACCCATTTGGGTTGAAATCATTCTGAACCTTGGGTCTGCATTTCAGAGCTTTTCCTACTCTATTTGTGGAGATATGATCTGAAGAAGTTGGCCTTTTTGCAGCCTCCTGAATTACATTCCAAATAGGTGACTTGGGGAAAATCGTCATAACTTTTGTTTTGAGCTTTAGATTGAACTTTCGTAAGAAGTTACAGAAAGAGGACAGACTGTAGCTTCTTGTGTATATTTTTCAGATACTTAGGTCAAAACAGTGACACGTAGCACTTCATACAATTTCGCTCTTCTGAAAAGGTATATAATCAGGTCATCTTGGGAGATTGTGCATAACTCTTTATTGGAGAATATAAATTCAATCAGACTGGTGGCATTGGAAAGAGGACGTAGAGGGCTACTGCAGGTAGCAATTTCAGAACTGGAAGATCCGAAATTACAGAGATACATCAGATGCAATATCGAGCTCCTACAAGGTGAAAAAAGGTGTGTAGATTTTTTTAAATTTTTGCATAAGCTTGGTTTGAAAAAATAGTTTGAAGGAATTCAAAAGGAGTAGTGAAGAATTATTAGCATTAATTAATGCCCCAAAAAAATAAAATGGAAACACCTAGTAAGCAACCTGAAAGCTCTAGCATGACTTGTGAAGAAGAGGAAGAAATGCAACATGATATATCAAAATTACAAGACCAAAGTACAACAAATTAGACTCTCACTAAAGGTAAATGAAGCCAAGATGAATGGCATGGAAGCTAATATGAATGGCATGCAAGTTAAGATGAATGGCATGGAAGCTAAGATGGATGGCATGGAAGCTAAGATGAATGGCATGGATGATAAGATGGAAGAATTGAAGATAAATTTGAATAAATTGCTACATGAAATGGTCACTAATGGTGAAAGGGTAGTAAAGGAAATTCATGATGAGAACAAAAGAAATGTTAATCATGATTTCATAGACTCTAATGTTGGATTGAATACACACCATATTCCAAAATCGATATGAGGAAGTTTGATGGCAAGGATCCCGCAACATGGATACTACAGATGGAGCAATTTTTCGATCTCCATAATGTGCAAAACACACAAAAGGTATGCATTACAACTTTGTACTTGGAACAAAATCAGTTTGTATGGTATCGACGAATTTTCTCTCATAAACAAATTGTCACTTGGGCAACTTTTACAGAAGAAATGACAACACATTATGAAGATACAAAAAGAAACACGTTTTTTAGCCAATTGATAAGTCTCAAACAAAAGGGTTCAATGATGGAGCACATTGAGGACTTCCAAAAATTGAAGGTAAGGGTAAAAGATATTTTAGAGGAGCATAGGATTGATGTGTTCATAGGGACTTTAAAGGATGATATCCAACATGAGGTTCGCCTTTGGGAACCTGATTCATTGGAGAAGTCATTCAGGTTAGCAAGAAAAATGGAAAGCAAAATTATGGCAACCAGGAAGCCTACCACTCACAACTAAAAAGATGGAAGTGTTGTTGCCCCTAGCCTTCCACAACCTATAAGGTTGACACCACAACAATTGGAAGAAAAAAGAACAAAAGGGCTTTGTTACAGTTGTGATAGAAAATACACTAAAGGTCGTAAGTGTGCCGAGAAGAAATTATTCTACATAGATTGTGAAGAGGAGGAAGAAAAGGAACAAGAAATGTCAAAAGAAGAGGATATGCTCCAGAAAAAAACACTAGATAAAGAAGAAATGAATCTGACCATATCTTGTAATGCATTGGCTGGAATTACCACTCCTCAAACTATCAAGATAGAAGGACATATCAAGAAGAAAAAGGTAATAGTGTTGATTGATTCAGGAAGTACCCACAATTTTATTCATTGTAAGATAGCAAAAAAAAAGAATTGCTTCCTATATCTAGTACCAGAGTGTCAAGTGATGGTTGCAAGTGGAGGAACCATAAATTTCTCTAGAAAGTGCCATAATATCAAGCTATCCATGGGAGAATATGTATTGAATAGCCCAATGCTTTCCATTCCAATGGGAGGTGCTGATGTTGTACTAGGAGTCCAATGGCTACAATCCTTGGGTACAATAGCTATTAATTTTCAAGAACTTTTCATGAAATTTTCTACGGAAGGAAAGGAAGTTGAATTAAGGGGTATTGTAGGAAACCAGGAAATATAATCAGCTCTAACGGTATGACAAAGCTTCTAAAAAAGGAACAACGAGGAGTAATTGCACAATTATGTTCGCTAGATGTTTCCACTGTGAAATCATCTATTTCTCCAGATCTCCAAAAAGTCTTGGACAATCATTCCAAGGTATTTGAGACTCCCAAAGGTCTCCCACCTATTCATGATTATGATCATGCTATTCATTTGATTCCAAGAAGTGTTCCTCCAAACATCAGGCTGTACAAATATCCCTATGCCCAAAAGAGTGAAATTGAATGTATGGTTGCAGAAATGCTAGAGGTTGGTATAATTCAACCTAGTCAAAGTTCTTTCTCTGCTCCAGTAGTATTGGTGCACAAGAAGGATGGATCATGGCGCATGTGTCCGGATTATAGGGAGCTCAAAAAGCTCACTATTAAAGATAAATTTCCCATTCCTGTCATTGATGAATTATTGGATGAATTGCATGGATCAATTTACTTCACCAAGTTGGATCTTCGTTCATGATATCATCAAATCAAAATGAAGACTGAAGACATTCTAAAAAAAACATTTATAACTCATGAGGGTCATTATGAATTTTTGATCATGCCTTTTGGCCTTAC
The DNA here is from genome assembly GCA_031772625.1 of Pinus tabuliformis. Lineage (NCBI taxonomy): Eukaryota > Viridiplantae > Streptophyta > Pinopsida > Pinales > Pinaceae > Pinus > Pinus tabuliformis. The sequence goes on from CM062812.1 coordinate 92,802,233, forward strand.
CAATGCACCTTCTACATTTCAAGGTTTGATGAATTCCATTTTCAAACCCTTAGAAAATTTGTGTTAGTATTTTTTGATGATATACTAATCTACAACAAGTCTTGGAAGGATCACGTTGAACATGTTGATAGGGTGTTACAACTATTGGAGGAGAAACAATTATTTGCAAAAAGATCCAAATGTTTCTTTGGAGTACAAAAGGTGGAATATCTGGGTCATATTGTATCTCATGAAGGTGTTAAGATAGACCCTAGCAAAATTAAAACCAGTAAGGAATGGAAAATCCCCACATCCACAAAGCATATGCGAGGATTTCTTGGGTTGAGAGGGTATTATCACAAGTTTGTTAAGAATTATGGGAGAATAGCAGCACCTCTAACAAAATTATTGAAGAAAGATGCATTTTCATGGACTCCAAAAGCAACAAAGGCCTTTGAACATCTTAAAGAGGCAATGTGCCAAGCACTGGTATTAGCTACACCGGACTTCACAAAAACATTTATTGTGGAATGTAATGCTTCAAGAAATGGAATTGGTGATGTTTTAATGCAAGATGAAAGACCCATTGCTTTTGAAGGTAATTCAATCAAGGGAAAGTATTTACACAAAGCTATTTATGAGAAGGAAATGTTGGCAATACTACATGCACTTAAGAAATGGTGACTCTACCTAATGGAAGACACTTCAAGGTAAAAACGGATCACGATATCCTTAGATACTTTTTAGAACAAAGATTATCCTCTGAAGAGTAACAAAAATGGGTCACAAAGATGTTGGGTTATGACTTTGAAATCATCTACAAAAAAGGGAAGCAAAATGTTGTGGTAGATGCACTCTGAAGAAAGGATGAGGATGTGGAAGCATTGTTGTGCGCCATTTCTATTATCCAACTAGATTGGATAAATGAAGCAAGGGAGGAATGGAAGAATGATAAAGAAGTGTGGGCACTTATTCGAAAGTTACAACAAGATTCCAGTACATCTAATACATTTAGTTGGAAAATTGATTAGTTATGGTAGAAAGATCGCTTATACCTCTGTAAGAATTCCCAACTCAAACAAAAGATTCTTATGGAATTGCACACTTCTCCCTTAGGAGGGCACTCAGGATTTTTAAAAACTTACCACAGGGTTAAGAAGGAATTTTTTTGGGATGGCCTTAAATCGGATATTCAAAAGTTTGTGGCGGAATGTTTGGTTTGCCAACAAAATAAAGATGAAACAATTAAGACCCCAGGTCTATTACAACCTTTATCCAGTGCAAGCCAACATTAGTAGGAGGTTTCAATCGATTTTATCACAGGTTTACCCAAGTCTAAAGGAAAGAGTGTCATCATGGTGGTTGTTGATAGACTTACCAAGTATGCACACTTTTTTGCATTATCACATCCATTTAAAGCCAATATAGTTTCTATTGCATTTATGGAAACAATTCAAAAGCTACATGGAAACCCAAAGATTATTGTAAGTGACATAGATCCCATTTTCACTAGAAATTTTTGGATAGAATTATTTTCTTTTCTTGGTACTCAGTTAGCTCATAGCTCATCTTATCATCCTCAATCTGATGGGTAAACTGATATAGTAAGCAAATGTTTGGAAGGATATCTTCATTGATTTGTATCTGATAAACAGACACAATGGGTTAAATGGTTGCCTCTGGCTGAATGGTGGTATAACACTTCCTTCCTTATTGCAACAAAAATGACCCCATTTATGGCACTAAATGGATATCAGCCACCATCCATCACATCATATTTAGAGAAAATTCTAAGGTTCAAGCAGTGGAACATCACATCGAGCATCAACAACAAGTTCTCAAACTCTTAAAGGATGCGCAGAATAGAATGAAAGAACAGGGAGATCAACATCGTAACGAAAGAAGTTTTGATGTAGGTGACTGGGTATTCCTACAGCTACAACCATATAAACAAATGTCCCTCAAGCAAGCAAAGAAGAATAATAAATTATCACCAAAGTATTATGGTCCGTACAAGGTGTTGCAAAAGATTGGTACTATGGAATACAAATTGGAGCTTGCTGTAGCTTCTTAAGTGCACCCAATTTTCCATATTTCACGTTTAAAGAAGGTTATAGGCAACAAGCTCCCAGTTCAAACAATATTGCTAGAACTTGACAATTAAGGAAAAATTATATTGGAACAGGAAGCAGTCACAGAGACAAGAACTCGACAGCTACGAAATCAATCAATTTCGGAGTATCTCATCAAGTGGAAGAACTTATCTGCTGAAGATTCCACATGGGAGTATGAGAATTTTATACAGAAGCATCCAGAAGTACTCAAGCGTTGAGGACACCACTTTTTTGAAGGAGAGGGCAATGTTAGGTCCCTATAATACTAGTGATTCCCCCATTACTATTGTCGTTATATCCCTTATTATTATTGTTATGCCACTATTGTCCCCATATTGTTAATATTGTGCCCCATTTGTTATTTTTGTGGCTTTATATTATTATTGTTAGGTTCACTTAGTTATATTGTGACCCCTTAGACTCCTATATATGGAAAGGAGGTTTTGTCATTTGAATCATCCAAGAATTGTTCATTTGTGTAATGTAAAGGAGGTTTCCCCCTCGAAGAGGCTAAATTCTAAGGCGTTGATCTATATTTTCTATCTTTTTGTGAGCTAGTTTCATAACAGTATATCCCTAGAATTAAGAAGAACCTAATCTTAGTTTCCATTATATAAAATCAGAATATGAAGGTAGAATTTCTAAAGTCACATTGTGTGGTAAAACATATTTAGGATCGCTTCAAGGTTATTGTAACATGGACAATAATTGAAGGTTTATACAAAATTTATTTTACAATAAAAAGTAATCAAGCGTTGGCATGCACAACCATGATAACAAAATTTCTTTGGAACCAAAGGTATGACCACCTTTGTTATCATGATTTGTTGCCACTTCAGAAACAAACAATGGTGGAGGGACTCACATTGTTTAAGAATGAATATTCTGCATGTGAAAGTTGTGCATTAGGGAAGATGCATAGGGAAGAGTTGCGTACTCATACAAATAGAAGAAAGAGGGATATTCTTGAACTTGTGCATGCAAATGTGTGTGGGCCTATGTAGACAAGATCATTAGGTGGAGCATATTATTTTTTGATCTTTATTTATGGTTGCAGAAAATAATCTTGGGTGTATTTCATAAGAATTGAAAGTGATGTATTTGAATATTTTAAAGAGTTTGAAAACTTGGTTGAGAGGAAAACAACAAAATATATCATGATCCTCCAATTAGATCAAAGGGGGGGGGGGGGGGGGGGGGGGGGGGAGGGGAATATACATTAGGTGAATTCATCAAGTACTACACATAATTCTCTTGGAAGTAGAGATGTTTTATTCCATGAGCAAGCAGTTGTAGGCCATAAGGAGAACAACTATGATGCATGACATATTCCTCTTGATTATGATTATGTCAAGGAAGAGGTAGATGATAAATAGGAACATAAATAGGAGGAATAATATAGTGACATTGACACCTCAAACAATCATAACACGTGAGGAGAAGGAGATAATTCACCACAAAGAAGGAGAAGATATGAAAGCAATGAATCACCAATGAGGTCATCATGCCAAACTTAGCTACACATAAGGTATAAAGATTATGCCTTAATGACAGAAGTAATGAATTTCATAGAACATTTTAATTTTGAATAGGATAATGAGCATAAAGAATGGAGAAATGCAATGAAGGAAGAATATGAGTCCATAATGAAAAATTATATTGGGAATTAATAGAATTGTTTGAAAATAAAATACTCATAGGATCTAAATGGTTGTTGAAACACAAATTTATTTTTGATTAAAGTATAAATAAATCTAAATCCAAAATGGCTACCCACAAAGAGAGGGAATTGATTATGATGAAACCTTTGCACCTATAACAAAGCTAAATACAATTAGAGTAATGATTGCATCAACTACAAAATATCAATGGAAACTACATCAACAAGATGTTAAGTCTGCTTTTTTGAATAGGGAACTAATTTAAGAAGCATTTCCTATTCAACTAGAAGGATTTGTTAAAAAGGGTTAAGAGCATATTTTTTTAAACTAAAGAAATACTTATATGGGTTAAAACAGACACCAAGATCTTGGTATGTGAAAATTGACCCTTTCTTCCTTTAAAAGGGTTTAAGGGAAGGCAAATGTGATCCTAACATGTATTTCAAATCACATCAGAAGGGGTATGTTGTTTTGATTTCCTTGTACAATGACGATCTCATTATAATTGGCAATGCATCTAGGTTAATTGACAAAATTAAAAGAAAATTGTCACGGGTTTTTGAAATTAAATACCTTTGGCAATTTCACTATTGATTAGGCCTTGAAATACGAAGATAAGTTAAACAAACATTGTTTACACAAAGAAAATATACATGAGAGATTCTAAAAAGGTTCAAAATGGACCAATGTATGGCAGTGTCAGTGCCTTTAGAACATAATGTCAAACTCTACAATGATGATGGCACTAGAGAGGTGGATGGTACATTGTATCGCTAGTTGGTGGAAATTCTAAATTATCTCACTACAACTAGCCTAAACATAGATATTCAATTAGCATCGTAAGTCAATTTATGTCCAAGCTCTCGAAAGCTGTTGGAAAGAAGTGAATAAAGTCCTTCGATATTTGAAAGGGTTGCTAATTTTGGTATTAAATATACTGATGACATTGATGTTGAATTGGTAAGTTATTCTAATTTAGATTGGGTTAGAAATCCTGATGACAGAAGATCAACTTCAAGATATGCATTCAACCATGGATTTGAGATCATGAAATAGATTAGTTAGAAACAACCAACTATTTATTTGCCATTAACTAAAGCCAAATATAAAGCTTTATTCAATGCTTCTTGTGAAGCAATTTGGTTGAGGCAAGTTCTTGAAGATGTGGGAGAAGAACATAAAACATCAATAATTATCAAGTGTGATAATCAAAGCTCCACCCCACTAACCAACAACCCTTTGTACCATGCAAGATCAAAACATATTGAGATTGATTATCATTTTGTCAGGGAAAATATGTAGTCTAAGGAAATTGATTTAGTTTATTGTAATACCAATTAAAACATGACTGACATCTTTACAAAATCTCTTGGAAAGGAAAGGTATAAATTATTTAGAAATCACTTAGGTGTTTTAGAAAATACATATCTCCACTAAGGGAGAGTGTTAGAATAATTTATAAATTTCTATATTCTATTATTAGCACATTATTATACATTCTCATTGAGATTATGTAGATTTTAGATCATATTTATGAGGAGGTTGTTAAAACTCCTCAACCACTTTCTAATCCTATATATGTAAGTGTTTTTTGGTTGGATGAATGCAAGTGTGAGTTTAGGTAGTCTCCAAATTGAGATTTTCCTCACCCGAGAGTTGCATTTCTCATCTTCCCATCACTTTGACTTCCATTCTCATTATTTAATAATCATTCCATGATATAGATTGATAAAATTAATTAACTTGTAATTAATGAATAGAATTACACAATTAATTTCAATATAAACCCTTTATCCATTAGTGTTAATATTTTAAACATGAAAATAATGTTTTCTTTACAATTAGATAAAAAATTATAGTTAATAAAACCCTGCAGTTAAAATGTCAATATTATACATAATGATGTAAATAGTAAAGATAAAGTAGAAAAATAATAAAGTATATATATATATATATATATATATATATATAAAATTTTAAAAATTAAGAAATATAAAAAAAAAGATAAATAATAAAAAATATAGAAGGGATAAAAAAAGTAAAAAGACAAATTGGAAGAATGTAAATAGTGGAATATAGATTTAAGTAAATAAAAATATATACAACAACCAATATAGCCATGAATAGATTTAACACGTTGATTTTATCTTAAGCTAACATGTCACTCTAATTCTATAGTTCATAGTTTCTAAAACAATAGTCATTCTATGATAAATTTAATTAAGATGTAATTAATGGATATATCTACACAATTAATGTCAATATAAACTTATTGTCCACCAATATTAACATGCTAAACAAGAATATTTTATTTACCATTAGAATTAAATTATAAGTTAATGCAACCCAACATTTAAAATATTAAGAGGGTATATAATGATGTAATGTCCACCAATCTGAACATGCTAAATTCAAAAAGAATATTTTCTTTACAATTAAAATTAAATTATAAGTTAATGGAACCGAACATTTAAAATATCAAGAGGGTATATGATGATGTAAATAGTGAAGTATACGCAGTAAAGGTAAAATGGAAAAATAGTAAAGTATGAATAATAAAAATGGTAAAAATAAATAATAAATTATCGAGAATAAAAATAACAAGGTGAAATAAAAATAATTGCTATTAAGTATAACGCATAATGTAGAAAGATGTACAAAAAATAAATAATATAAAAGGAGTGAGAAATAATAATAAACATCGAGTACGAGATAATATAAAGATGAAAGTAAAAATAATAAATGAGTGAAAAATAAAAAAGATAGAGATAAAAGAAAATAAAGAATAAAGTTATAAAATGAGTTAAAAATAAATAAGAGGATAAAAGAGGCATTAAAAATATATGGGGAAGAAGTGTTAGAGTATCTAACTCTTATTCATGTTAGGTGTGATCACAGGCTTGCAAAGGAGTTTGTTTAGTCTTTAGGGAGTTGATTAGATCTTGCTGGTTTAAGAGATATTTTCTCAAATAGATGTTTCTCATAGATTAATGTTAGTTTGAGAGATTTGCTCAATTAATTGATTGTACGATCAAGGTAGTTTCTATATCTTGAGATAGTATTCATGTATTTTTAATGTAACAATATTTGATTGAATTAATAGAGTGTTCTTATGCATTTGTGAATTGGTATCATAGTAGGTCTAGGATTGTCTCTCTCATAGGAGGGCTCAAGGACATGGGGAGAATAGTGTGTGCTAGTTTGTCCATTTGAAAGTGTTATTGTGAGCATGGTAGTTATGTTTCCTGGGATCATTGCATGGGGGCTTCACTCAATGAACCTCTGACATATCACGTGCATTCATGGCATACTAAACAATAACCTTAATTTGACTACATATTGGAAAATACCTCTAAAAATCACATTATTTAATCCTCTACCACTACAAACCCAATACACCTTCCCAATTTAAAAAAAATCCTACTTTCACTAGATATTATAGGTATCCATTTTTTCATTAATATTTTTTATATCCCTTTATATTCTTTCATAAATTTTGAGCTCCATTTTTTATACCTGCTAATATAAAAACCCTTTACCTCCTATTATATACTCAATATATTATTCCATTTTTCCTTAATATATATCCCCCAATATGAATGCACGTGGTATGGTATTTCTCCACCAGTGAAGCCCCCATGGACCACTATAACTTAGACAAATGCATTGATGGAATCCTACGAGATTATTGAGGGTGTATCATTGCTAGGAAATTTGCTTTTGAAGATATGAGAGAGAGAGAGACAAAAAATAAGCATTAATTGGGAAGGCTTATTGGAGTTTTTGGAAAAAAGTATAAGAGAACCCATGCTCCTCTACAAACACCTCACACATGCCACTTGTGATAGATATGGAAACTGGAAGCCATGTATACATCATACATGTTGAGAGACCACAATGGTCGTGAAAACGAAAATTCTCATTCTCATGGAAATTGATACTGGAGAGAAATGTGAACATGATAGCTAAATGAGATCTCATTCTATAGATACTCACTATGTGGATATGTTCATAGAGAAAAAAAAAAGAGCTTAGAATTGATCTGCATTATGTATCCTATGAAAGGAGAATGCAATGTGCATCTTATTTGGGGTTTAAACCTACATGCACTTTGTATGAAATTGATTGCAATAACATGAATTCTCTAATGATTGAAGGAGATATTTTAGATTGATTAGAGGAGCCTAATATTTCAATGCCTATATCTGGTAGATGAAGTTATGCCTTCTATTTAGACATATTTCCAAGCAATGAGTTTTTTACAATTCAAGTGGAGATTCTCATGGAAAGAGGTGATGGGTTGATTGAAATGCATGGTAGTGGCTGTGGACATGAGCTAGCAGAGTATTCATACATTGGAATGAGCTCTGGATAACATCATTTTGTTCCCTTATAATTGTGATAAGGAAGTGGGGAAAGTAAGTTGTACTTCATGTCTAGTCCCCACCTTCTATTTCAATAGGTATAAACTTAGGATAAATCCCCTTCAACATACCCACTGATGTTGAGGTGCTAACATTCACAACAACTAATGAAGCCCACCAGAAGAATATTATTGAAGCTATAATGACACATATATAAGGCATATGGACTGAGAGAAATGTGGAGGTATGGAAAGTGGTTGTCGTAGGTGAAGTGAAGGAGCTCATTTGCGAAACAAATTAATATACAAAATTAGATATTTTGGTTATGGATAGTCATAATTTTGGTGCAGTCAATAGGATGTTTATTGGAAATGTGAGTAACTATCGAATTAACAATGTCGAATGTCCTATAACCATTGTGAAAATGGTTCCCAATTTACTAAAGTGTGGTGCTTGAAGATGGGAATTTATTTTAGCATATTTTCCACACATGTTGCTTTAAGAAGGATAAGGGAAACAAAGATACAAATCCCTGGTTTGAGTCATGGTAATATTGTATTGAATTTATATATTGATCTTAGGTAACTCAATATGTAAGTGAAGTTATTTTGTTAGAATTAGCTATTGTAGCAAAAGACAGATGAAGTAAGGGTATCCAAGATGAAGATAGAGATTCCTAGTGTGTGAGTGATTGTAGAAGAAAATGATATTCTTGTTATATATTTCATTATCTCTTGTTGATGTAATGTTGCAATGTTTTGTGATGTAAACATCATTCCAAAGTCTGCTTTGCAAAGAAGTGTTGTAGGAAAAATGAGTTCCAGTTATGTGTTCTTGCTTCATGAAGTATTTTTCAAATGTTGCACTATGAATCCCCATTGGCATGGACAAATAATATAAGGGTGAGATTGATACATCTCATAGCTAGACTACTTTCGTAGATAATTAGCAAGTATAGTGGATGGAATCTAGGTATCTCATTAGATGGAAGTATGTACATAGGATGAATAGCTAATAAGTCTTCATGATCTAATTGATGTTAAACCCTAGACTACAATAGGTTCCAAATTAATTTGAGGTGTAAATTGTATGATTGGTTTCCAATCGGTACATGACAACAATTCTTCAAATGTAGGGAGGAGCATGGACACCTATTGAGGTGGAAGTGAGTTACATTCTTCTAGCTTGAGAAAACCAAGTGATGAATAGAGTTTGAATTTTTGGAGTTGAATGATAATATTGGAGCAAGAAGGACAGAGAGGTTGTAGATACATGAAGACTTTATTGGAAGGCAACTAAACATGTGTTGAGGTACCTCATAGGAACCACTTAGTTTGTTCTTTGATATAGACAGACAAAGGGAGTGAAGCTTCAAGGATTCATAGATGAAGATTGGGCATGGAGTTCATCTGACAGGAAGAGCACATCAGGGGGAATCTTCAGTATTGGGTTAGCAACAATTTCTTGGTACAGTAGGAAGCAGAGATCAGTGGCATTCATTTCAGTAGAAGAAAAGTACATGGATGCTAGTTAAGAAGCTTGTGAGGCTATCTGGATGAGGAAGATCCTTGTTGGGTTATTTGGTCAACAGATGGATCCTATAGTGATTTATTGTGACAATAAGAGTTGTATCAAACTATCCGAGAATCCATTTTTTCATGATCAATCCAAGCATATTGAAATCTGGTATCACCATCTACGAGATTGTGTGTAGAGGATAATCATGTTGTTGGAGTACATTCCTATAGAAGAACAGGATGCAGATATTTTGAAAAAGGTATTGTCAAGATGAAAATTCGAGTTTCATAGAGGCAGGCTCAGGGTAGCAGATAATCCCTTTCTTTTTGAGAGGGAGTGTTGAAAAATCAACAAGAAAATAATTATTTAATTTTGTCCTTAAATTAAAATGAGAATAAAATTGTAATTCCACATCTCATGACAACTTGTATTAGTTAACTAAGTTGATTTGACTTAGTTGGCTTAGTTAATTCGAGTTTAGGGTCTAACTTGAGTCATGTAGAGTGTCTCCTACTTTATAGAGACCTGGTTGAGTTTATTTTGACTTGTAATTAATCAATTCAGTTTAACTGATTTAAAGTCAGTTACACTCGTTCCAACTATTGGAGGAACTAGTGGGAGGTCTAGTAGTGTGGTGTTGCCTGCAGTGATCAACTAGTAAACTGATGATTCACTCATAAATAACTCATGCATTTCAGATCGAAGAGTTACCGAGTTTAGATTGGAGTTCAAGGGAAATGTACTATCAATTGTATAATTATTTTAATTGTACAGATGATGCATGCAGTGAGAGGAAGAGCCTAAAGGAATTGCGCAATTCTAGTTGAAGAATTTTCCTAATTAATAGGGACCTGGGCAAGAAGAAAATTGTTTAATTACTAGCCCGAGCTTGTCTAGGAAGCTATGAGATATATAAAGATAGTGCAGAGGTTGCTTGGACTTGAACAAAGCATTGTAATCTTCTCATATTTTCTGACTAATGCAATATACATATAGCAGGGGTTTTTAGTTGTGGATTTCCTGAGGAAATCATTGTATAATGTGTTGTTTGAATTCTGTCTCTTGTATTCTTCATGATTTCATGATCGTTTAATTATTTTCGTTGATGAGTAGAGTAGATTCAAGTCTATTGTTTTAGTAAAATACATAAGTAGTTTGAATCTACAAGGAATTTTTACACTCTCTTGGAGAGGCCAATGATAAAATATATGTCCTCCTAAGATGGTTTATACCACACCTCAGGATTGGCATGGGAATCCTAATCTTGGACACTCCACTAGCGGACCAGATGTGCCAACAATATAGAGTGCACCTTCAGGGATGTAGCCTCCTCATAGTACTTAAGGAGGCCTACATTCCTCAAGAATGCTCGAGTCGCTACACTAATAGGGCGAGGGTATAAATCCCACTCCCTCTCTCTGACCTCCCATGGTTGGAACACATTGTACTGGTCCACCATTTGATCCTTCTCTTTTTGTTGCTCCCTCTATTGACATCTCTGCTACATGATTGACATATAAAATACATTAGCCTCATACATAAAACATATTTTTTTTTTATTAAATGAAAATTGTATTTACAAATATGGAAACATAACCTTCAATTAAAAAAAAAATCCCCAATGCACCCAAAAAATAATAATGCACCAACTATGGTGTGCTATCAAACACAACCACACTAGAGACAATGCGTACATACGTATGACACACTGCTTTTGGTTCACATATATACATTTTCATCGCAATGTGTTTAAACTTATGCACTTGTGCGCATGTATAACCTTTATTCACTAGTACAAACTGTTCAGGTTATTGAACACACTGAGCTATATTTTTCAATATGATTTTTGCGGTGCATTTAGTAAATATAAACGCACCAGGAATAACCTAAAAATGTGCACAACAATGTACAATTTATAGCTTCTCCCGGTGCATTTTCATTTACGAATTGCACCAGGCATAACCTAAAAATGTATGCACTGATGTATAATTTATAGCTTTTCCTAGTGCCTTTTCATTTACGAAACACAATGAAAAAATAGTGGTGTGTTATGTTTATACACTGAATGATGGCGCACCCTGTAAATTTATAGGGTGCACCACTATCAATACGAGCCAAAACTATCGAATGCACTGCGCATGATTTTTTTTTTTTCTTTCAAAAACAATGGTTCTTGTGACCTATTTTTCAATTCTAATTCGCTAAAAATTTATGTATTGAGAAAAATAGAAAGTCATGCATTGAACATGGTACAAAAGGATGGTGAGCAAGAGAAGCACCAATGTCAGTGTGCTTGCATGAGGCAAGAGTGGCATCGATGCTTCAGAGCTCTACAACATTGTAGATGGTAAAAATGAAATATACTGTCGGGAGGTTTTTTTATTTTTTATTTAACCCTATTTATGTGTGTTATTATAACTGCACCAGTGCATCAAATATCCAAGAGCACCACCTTTTTTTTTTTTTAAATTAAAAAGCCTATAGCGGTGCTTTTGTTAAGACACCTTGTGTTATTCAAGTACATGTATTGCACTAGTGATTTGTTGGACTTAGCACCACATTTAAAAAATAAATAAAAACCACCTAGTAGTGCTCCTTTGAAAATGCACCAGGGCATTTTAATACATGAACAAAACTGGTGCTAGGTTGGAATATAACACCACATTTTTTTGAAAATTAAAAACTATAGTGATGCTCCTTCTAAGTATGCACCGAAGTGTTTTACCACAAGAAGGGCACTAATGCTACGGTTGTATATAACACTGACAATTTTTAAAATTTAACCTTTATCTGGTGCTTTCGATTATTCAATCATTGGTGCATGGTATACTATGTACACACCGGGGCATTATAGTATTGGTTTAGCACCGCATTGTCATCAAAATATAGCATGAGATTGGGAAAAAATAATTTTATAACGGACATTTTTGTAAATTTAACCCTTTTCTAGTGCTATTAAGTAGGATATGCACTAGTGCTTTTTATTATTTCACTAGTAGAAAATGGTGAAATTAGTGACTAGGTGACTAAAAAAGTTAGTCACCACAACTTTTCCAAGTGAAATACTACCAAAAATTAGCAATATTAAGAGACCCAACTAAAAACAACTAACATAAAAGACTAATTTAGTCCCGAGTTAAAATATATGACTAGCTAATAAGTAATACTACTAAAAATGACTAATGTGAATGACTAATTTAGTCTAGGAACAAAAATATGACTACCTAACAATAACTACAATAATACAAGTTAGTCATCTATGTTAGTCATTTTAATTATGTCATTTCAACAATATAAACTTACAAGTGATAGGGGATTCAAAGGTTGTTATAGATTGGATGAAAGGTTATACTTCCTTATACACCTCTTTATTGGATCAGAGGATGATTAGAATTATGGAGCTTATTAGAATCTTTATGGTTATATCCTTTAATCACATTCATAGGGAATTAAATTCAAAGGTTGACATATTATCAAAAATGGGAGTGGGCCAACACCTCTTTTTGCAACATGACATGACCACCTATATATGTTGCAACAACCTTGGCAACTTATTTAGTGGGTTGCACATCTATTTCACATTTCTTCTTCGTCTTGCAAAGTGGTAGTGCCAATGAGAGGGTATGAACTTTGATCAAGGAATGTTCACTTAGTAGCACTATCAACACAATGAAACACCCATTCTCTTTTATGAAACAAGAAACATAATAACACAAAATGGTTTTCTTAATTATTTTAAAAACTAGATCCATCTTAACTCTGGATCTATCAAGCATCAAGAGGGATCAAATATTTCGAGATGCAAACCTCTTTTTTTGAGTAAAAAACTTGAGGAAAGGTTTGCACCTCGAGAGATTTGATCCCTCTCAACGCTTGATAGATATAGAGTTAAGATGGATCTAGGCTGGTTTTGAGTCATGTGTGGCCAAGGAAAATCTATCGAATCTATGATTAATTTTATCAATAATATATAAATACATCCAATATTAATAGAGTTGTTTTAAATATGTTAAATATGTATTGGTCATTTTAATTTAAAATTTTCTTAGTTAGCTCAGTCTGTTGAGATGATAAATATTGTTAATAACTTTAATGATGAAAAATGATGAAATAAAAATTTTGAATGCAAAGTGACAATGTAATAGTGTTGAATGATAGAAAATGTGAATAATAAGAATGCAATCAATTACACATAGTCTTCATTGTGATCAATATTAAACTATTTTCTTCTACTATTCTTATTTTCACCCTTGTTAGTTTTCACTTTTCATATCGATTATATGAAAAGGACAGTTGAAATCATAAAACATTTAAATCTTTAGCTCGAGCTATTGTAGTAAACATCATACCTTGTCTCTCTTGCTCTCCAATATTAATAAATTGAATTACTAAAACACAAAAATCAATGTACATTGCCAATAATTTTTTGTTCTTACACTGAAATCAATGCACATTGTTAATCCAATCACTTTAAAATTAATGTACCATCATGCATCCAATTACATCAAATTAGAAATCAACATCTACACTAAAATAAATACATCTAATGCAAGCAATCAAATAAGATTAGAAAACAACTTCTACACTGAAATCAATGCATCTAATCCAAACAATAAAATAGGATTACAAATCAACATCTACACTTAAATCAATGCATCTAGTGCAAGTAAGAAAATAGGATTAGAAACCAACATCTACACTGAAATCAATGCATTTAGTGAAAACAATCAAATATGATTGGAAATTACCATCTACACTGAAATCAATGCATTTAGTGCAAGCAATCAAATAGGATTAGAAATCATCTATGCATCTAGTTCAAGGAATCAAAGATAATTAGAAATCAACATCTACATTGAAATCAATGCTTCTAGTGCAAGCAATCAAATATCATTAGAAATAAACATCTACACTAAAATCAATACATCTAGTGCAAGCAATCAAATAGCATTAGAAATCACCATCCACACTGAAATCAATGCATATAGTGCAAGAAATATTATTCCCTCTCTCCCCCCTCCATCTATATCTATATCTCCCTCCATCTCTTCGTTGTCTCTCTATCTCACCCCCCCAAACACACATGCTCTCTCACTCCATATCTATCAATCTTTTTGTCTCTCCCTCCCTCTCTCTCTTCTTCCCTCTCTTCACCTTCCATCAATAAATATATATATCTCCCTTTGTCTCATTATATCACCCCCAAAACATGCACTTTCGTTCTCCAATCTATCTATATATCCCTCCATTCTCCTCTCCCTCCCCCCCCCCCCTCTCTCTCTCTCTCTCTCTCTCTCTCTCTTCCCTTCTCTCCCTCTCCCTCGCTTCTCTCTCTCTTTCCTCCTGCTCTCCTCTATCACTCTCTCTCCATCTTCCTTATCACTCCCTCTCACTCTCTCCACCTTTCTCTCTCTTTGAATTTCTTATTCCCTTCCTATATCCCCCCCTCCAACTTCATCTCTCTTTCCCTCCGTCTCTCCACTCTCTCACATCCTGTCTCTTCCTTCCTCTCTCTCCCTTTCTCTCCCACCCCTCTCTCTCTCTCTCTTCACCCTCCAACTTTGTTATTATATCCCTCCCTCTCTCCTTTTGTCTCCTTCTCTCCCCCCTTCTCTCCATCTCTCCTTCTTTGTCTCTTTATCTCACCCCTGAAACATACACAACCTCTCTCCATATCTCCTTTGTCACTCCCTCTCTCTCTCCACTTCTCACTCTCTATGTCTTTCTTCTTCCCTCCCTCTACCCTCATCCAACTCCATCTCTCTATCCCTCCAATTCCTCCTCTCACCCTCCTTCTCTCCTCTCTCTCTCTCTCTCTCTCTCTCTCTCTCTCTCTCTTCAATCCTCTCTCTTCCCCCATCTCTCTCTCTCTCTCTCTCTCTCTCTCTCTTCAATCCTCTCTCTTCCCCCATCTCTCTCTCTCTCTCTCTCTCTCTCTCTCTCCAATCCTCTCTCTTCCCCCATCACTCTCCTCATCTCTCACAAGTCCTCTCTCTCCGTTTCTATCCATCCTCCCTCTCTCTTCCCCCATCGCTCTCTCTCTGTCTCTCTTTGCCCTCCAATCCTCTTTCTCTTTCTCTCTTTTCCCTCAAATCCTCTCTCTCTCTCTCTCTCTCTCTCCAACTATGCTACTATATTCCCCCTGTCTCCTTCTCTCTCCTTATCTCCCTCCTTATCTCCATGTCTCCTTCTTTGTCTCTTTATCTCACACCTAAACATACACACACTCTCTCCATCTCTCCCTTGTAACTCCATCTCTCTCCACTTCTCACTCTCTATGTATTTCTTCTTCCCTCCCTCTCTCCCCCTCCAACTCCATCTCTCTATCCATCCCTCTCTCCTCCTCTCTCTCAAGTCATCTCTCTCGTCCTTCCTCTCTCCCTTTCTCTCCTACCTCCCTCTCTCTTCCCCCATCTCTCTCTCCCACTCTCTCTCTATACCCTCCAATACTCTCACTATCTCCCTACCTCTCTCCTTCTCTCTCTCCCCCCTCCATATTTATGTATCCATCTCCCTCTCTTACCCTTCTCTACCTCTCTCACTCCTCTCCATCTCTCTCTCTCTTCATTCCTCCTCTCCCATCTCCTTCAGTTTATCTCCAACTATCCCTACATCTCTACCTCTATCACTCTATGTCTTTGTCCTTCCCTCCCATATATATCTAGAGTTAATATATATAATGATAGATTAATCTATATTATAATATAACAAATTTAATATTGTATTATTCCAAAGTTATTAAATTTAATAATATTAATATTATAATATATTAATATGAATATTAGATTTAATAATAATATTAATATTAATATTAGGGTTAATAATATTTCTTTTTGCATGGTATTAATATTAATTTGGCCCATGGTATTTGGCCCATAGGCTTCACCTAAATAAAAACTCTTTTTTGATTGTTCATAAATATAAAGAGGATTATGGAGTAAATATAAAAAGAGGTTTTATTTATTTACCATACCTTTGGTTTAATTATATTTTTATTTAATTACCATACCTCTTTTATTTACCATGGTATTTGGCCCATAGACTTGGTATATAATTAGATGTTGATTTCTAATCCTATTTGATATATTTTGATTTATTTACCATACCTATTTATACCTCTTTTATAAATATGATATTTGGCCCATGGTATTAAAATGGTATTTGGCCCATAGGTTTCACCTAAATAAAATCTCTTTTTTAAGTTTTCTTAAATATAAAGAGGTTTATGGAGTAAATATAAAAAGAAGTTTTATTTATTTACCATACCTCAAGTTTATTTATATTTTTCTTTATTTACTATATCTATGGAGCAAGTATAAAAAGAGGTTTTATTTATTTACCACACCTAAGGTTTATTTTTATTTTTATTTATTTACCATACATCTTTTTTGAGTGTTAGTAAAACTCTTTATATTTTAAATTTATATTGTGTTTATACATAACAATAATTAGATTGTTAAATGAAATCCACATTACATTAAAAATATTAAATGTTAAATGTTAAACATTACATGTTAAATGCTTATGTTTACATTTACGTGAAATCTGTCCCATACCCCCATACTGAGTTGTTTACTAGGTTGTTTGCATGAGATCTAACCCCATGCCCTCATCACATGTTAAATGTTTACATTTATATTTATATTTACACGAGATCTACCTCATACCCCAAAAATATATTTAACAATAAACAAAACTACATATATAAATGATACTCACCATCAAACCATTTCCAAATAAATGATGTTATTGTATGATTACAATATATATTGCTATCAGAAACAACAATGATAAATTTAAAAAAAAAAAAATACCATGAGAAAACCAACCAAAAATAAGCCTCTATGAAACTCCTAAAAGACCAAACATTGCACTTATAATTAAATAAAATATATAAATAACTTTTTGTGTCGCTTACCATCCAGAAAATTAGATTTTGGTAAAATGACGAGAAGGGTCAAAATCTATGCTAGTTGATTTAGCAGAGATATAAATTTGGCATATAGAGAAGATGAAGGGAACACAAATAAAAAGAAAAAAAAACGAAGATCTAGGTAATTATTCATTCATTCTTCTCTTTATTCTCTCTTTAATTGGTTGAGATTGGTTTTGTGCCTTCGTGGGATTAGACTTTGTGCCTTCGTCCCTGCAGTGGAAGAGAGGGAAGGTGAAAATCTTGGAATCCTATATATTAATTTATGGCGGGTTTGGCTTGTTAGATTCAAAAAAAAATCTTTTGCTAAAATATATTCTCCATCATTTTGTGTTCAGAAAAGGGTGGGTTGTCTTGGAGGGGAAGGCATTATTAGGGAATTATTATAGGAAGCACAAGGAAAATGCACCGGGTATGAAAATGGGTGGCAGGGGGATTTCAATTCCATCCAATGTTAAAAAAAGCATACAAGATATAAAGGAAATAGCAGGGAATCACTCAAATGAGGAGATATACACAATGCTAAAGGTATGCTCTATCAAGGTAGGCCCTAGGTTTGGTTCTTTTTTCTTTTTCAGTGTTTGGGTTTTGATTGAATTTTCTGCACCATAATTCCTCATTATCTTACTATGAAACCCAAAAAAAACCCAAACTATGTGGAAAATAGGGTTTATTGTAGTGTCCATATTTTAGGTTTTTGGGTTGTAGTGGAGTACGTTTGGTTCTTTTTTATTTTTTCAGTATTTGGGTTTTGATTGAATTTTTTACACCATAATTCCTCGTTATCTCACCATGAAACCCAAAAAAACCCAAACTATGTGGAAAATAGGGTTTATTGTAGTGTCCATATTTGAGGTTTCTGGGTCGTGGTGGAGTCTGCTTCTGTAGTAAGAATAGAACAAGTGTGTTTTGGATTTTATATTTTAGAAAAAAATGATTAGCAAAAGTTGAGGGGTTTTAGGTTTTGCAGCAAAGAAATTGTTGGGATAGTTTGTAACAAGGAGTCACTCATAAAATGTTAGTGGGATTTGAGTTTAGCCTGAAATTACGAATTATTTTCGGATTATAGTAGTAAAATTTTAGCAATTACTTTCCCCTGCTCCATCACTGCCCCATGAGAGTTCAACTGGACACAATATATCAGCAAAGACTTGGCACACAACTATTAAACGGATGGTTTTGTTTCCCAATGTTTTCCCCACGTCACTAGTGACTTTACTAAGTCTTACTACTTGAAATCTTTCAACTCTTGAAATTTTTATACCTGTCAATTCTTTAGTGAACTTGAAATATGTTGGTGCATAAGTTTCAATTTGTGCAAACATTTTACAGATATTATAAATCTATATGTATGTTTGTGTGGTTGTGTAAAAATTACCATGAACATTGAAAAGTTAATCTAGGTTTGAAAGTTATGTTTTGGTTTGATGGGAATTTATACATGTATGTTTGTGTAAAAATTACCGTGAACATTGAGAAGTTAATCAAGTTTGAAAGTTATTTTTTGGTTTGATGGGAATTTTGTTGTTTTTCCTCTTATTATGGTCTATCATTCAAACAAATACTTATTCAGTAATGTAAGTTGCAAACATTTTACAGATGTTATAAATCTATATGTATGTTTGTGTGGTTTTGTAAAAATTACAGTGAACATTGAGACGTTACTCGAGTTTGAAAGTTATGTTTTGGTTTGATGGGAATTTTGTTGCTTTTCCTGTTATTCTAGTCTATCACTCGAACAAATACTTATTCGGTGATGTAAGTTTCAATTTAAGCAACATTTTACAGACGTGATAAATCTATATTTATGTTTGTGTGATTGTGTAAAAATTACCGTAAACAGTGAGAAGTTAATCGAGTTTGAAAGTTATGTTTTGGTTTGATGGGAATTTTGTTGTTTTTCCTGTTATTTTGGTCTATCACTTGAACAAATACTAATTCAATGATGTTGATTCTTGTATTCTTTATTAAAAGATGAGACTTAGTATGTTGTTTCTAATGTAGATCTTTTTCATGAATTCAAGAGGATGTGAGACAAGCTTAAAGAGGTGAGCTCCCTTTTATTCAAAATTTTACATTTTTTGGAACATATATACTTTTGAAGAAATTCACATTTACCCCTTGTGTAAATCAAATGCATTTCCAATGATTTGCTTTTAAATGGTAGCTAATTATATTAAAGTCTATGATAAGTAGGTGTTTATAATATTTCTTGAAAAATAGAATGTTGACATAATCACAAGTCAATTAGAATTTTGAGCCTCAAAAGTTTGACTATTGCAGAGATGCATTCAATGCTAACCATTATATTGGAAATATGTTGGCTGAAAACATATATCCAACAATGTTAGCTTCAATGAAATATTTATCATCAAAGAATTATTGTAGTATCATCCTTTATAACCATTATATTGGAAATATGTTGGTTGAAAACATATATCCAACAATGTTAGCTTCAATGAAATATTTATCATCAAAGAATTATTGTAGTATCATCCTTTATAAGCGACCTGCTTACATTAATGATTATATCATCCATACATTCAAGAGACAAATACAGAAATGCTAAATAATTGACGAGATAATGGACACAGTACAAGATAGTGTATTTATTTATGTATGTGTAGGTGAAGGGGCATAATTCTTCTAAAAGACACGATAGATAATAATGTTTACATAATGGCATATACGATTATGCTTTCGATGTATTACAAGTTTCTCTCTTTTGGAGATGCTTCAGCCTTAAAGCATACAAAAGGAAGCAAGATGAGAAAACAATTGAAACTTGGAATTGTACTTGTACATTGTAGGTGCATGGATCCAACCAAGATCTACTTTTATTGGAATTATTTGTTGAGAAATATTTTGAATGAATCTTATTGCAACTTGCAATATAATTGTGTATGTTGTTGTTGATAAGGTTTGGAACAAAAGTAAGATTCTTTGAAATGTATGTAAATTGGCCCCTATTTAGATGCC
This sequence comes from Pinus tabuliformis, assembly GCA_031772625.1. Taxonomy (NCBI): domain Eukaryota; kingdom Viridiplantae; phylum Streptophyta; class Pinopsida; order Pinales; family Pinaceae; genus Pinus; species Pinus tabuliformis. Next base: position 92,822,781 of record CM062812.1, read on the forward strand.
AATAGATTGCCTTATTAAGGTGATGAGTTTTGTGATTAAGATGACGGTAAGGTTTGTCTCAAGGACAATTTTCTTTATCATAGGTTCAAATTAATGACATTCATTTTTACTTTCAATTTTTGTAGTCATATGTCCAACAATTTCTTTAAATGATTTACCAACGGATAATATTTCATTAGGAACAATAGATTGATCTTCAAATTCAATCATAATCATAGATCACAATTTGAATTTTGAACAAGAGTATCTCCTATTTTTAATAATTTGATTTTGATTTTTAGGATGAGTAATTTGTTTTTCTCTTCTTTCCTCTTGATGATATTCTACTATTTTGCCTTGTAATCTTCTTATTGGAAATTCCCAAATTTGTACCAAAACCATCATGTGACAAATTGTTATCAGAAATTCCCAAATGTTTACCAAAATTACTCAATTCCTTTATGAAAACACAAGTTTCGTTTTACTCCTAGAACAAAAGAGGGCTTGTATTGGGGATGGACTTGGACATAGGTTATATAACATCTACCGCTTGAGAATATTTCATGATCTATGCTAAGAACTTGAATTTGACCTTACATTGAATTTGGAAATTTTTCTTCAATTTCTTCTTCCTCACTTTCCAATGGACGACCAAAAATTATTTATTCTTTATCTTCCATTGAACTTGGAAATTTTTATTCAATTGCTTCTTCATCACTTTCAAATGGAGGACCAAAAATTCTTTCTTCTTGACACATTTTATACACCTTAAGGTAGAGGGCCTTCTTCAACGCAATTAAAATGTTATTTTTTCAACATGGGGAGACATCACTTCCTTCGAAACCTTCCCTTGCCAAGGTTCTCAGGCTAGCCCTTTGTAATTCCATTTAGACTTGAAGAAAAAAATCTCATCATGGTATCCTCATAAGAGAGGCCAAGTACCAAAGATGCCAAGTATACTAAGGGTGGAAAATAAGAGTCCTAACATATTTATAATGCAAACCATTCAAGTGAAGATCTACAGTGAGTCATAAGAAACAAATAATTTTAAAGGCAAGAAATATTGGGGATCTTTGCCAATGATTTTCCTTCAAATTTATTTATAACTAGTAATTGTAGATTTTAGCAGGTCAAAATGTTTCAGCCAACTGCTAATAGTAGGATGCTCATTAGTGCAACTCTATATTATTTTTAAGAGGGGGTTGAATTCATAGGAACCCAAGAACACTTTTGGAGGGTAATTTTTTTAACTTTGATCGAAAGAACTAAGTGTTGGCCCTGTCAGTACAATATAGTGGATAAGTGCAAAATATGCAATTTAATTATGAAATGGCATCTCAATGGATTTTTGATAGCTTATGTTGTCCAAATTTTTAATGGCTTACTCAACCTATTTTCTAATCTTGATTTTTAAAATATGCACTATTTTGAGGATGCCCCATTTGATGTCAAGCATTCTTTCACAAATTCCACCTATTAGAGGTAGTTTGAGCTTGCTCTAACTAGATTATCCTTTCTCTTGATTGGCCTATAGTTGAATCCCTTGGTTTAAGTTCTCCACAACTGTGCTATTATTATTATCTTTAAATTTTTTATTTTTCATTTGGAGTTTCTCTTTGGGATGAAAAGTGCTTCCCTTGGATGGTCTAACAAACTTTGTAGTATGGTTAACATTCATAACATTGTTGCTTTGGGGTTTTATTTTTGTCATTTCAAATTAATATAAATAATAAAATTTAAATAGAATTGTTATGTCCTACTTAAAATCGTTGTTTCATGTTTGTGTGGATTGCATGAAGAAAATATGGTAAATTTCATATTCAAGCCCTAAATTTTATATTTGCTTCATAAAGTCTAACATTGAATCCAAGACCAGAATAAGCCCTTGTCAATTAGGTATGTGATTTCCAGTCGTTTAGACCAAAATAACCTCTTTTGTGAAGGGTTCTTCACCAGATTTAGAGTGGATGGAGAGCCTCTCAGAGTGTAGTTTGATATATTATTGAGGCTTGTACTGGAGTTGTGTTTTATGGCTGGTAAGGAAGATAAGGTAGTCTGTTTTAAACACCCTAGGAGTTCCATATGCTATGAAATAAGTGATGTTGAAAGAAAAATAAAGACTCTCTTTGGGGGATTGCAATGAACTATGAAATTAGGGCAGCGTTGCCATTGATTATATACTCCCAATTCACAGTCTAACAATAACTATACTTTACTCCCTTTTTACTCACTTTTAATTCATTCGCATGAGGATTCATTTTGCTTTTGAAAACTAGTTGATGAACTCAATGCAAGAAATTAAGTAGCACGTCGTGCAGGCCACATGATTGATACTTTAAACATAAATTTGAGATCAAGCCTATCTACTCCACACATGGTCACCAAATGTTTAATGAGGTCGATCCTTGGCAGACAATCACCTCCACTATGCTGGAAAACAATTTGACATACAAATTGAAGTGCCCACCTTATGAGGGTATCTCTTCAATTATTTTTGACAACGTTACCTTCATCATGTGCAACTTTCATTTTCATTTTTGTTGGTTGCATGTCCAAATCTAAATGCATTTATTTTCATTAAAAGAACTCATTTTTGTAGTTTTCGTATTCATAAAAATGGAATGCACAGTTTGTAAATATAAAATTTTTAATAACTGAAATTTAATTTTTTTGAAAATTAAGTTAAGAAGTAGTTTTTAAATGTTAAACTTATATATACATATATATATATATATATATATAGAGAGAGAGAGAGAGAGAGAGAGAGAGAGAGAGAGAGAGAGAGAGAGTTGGGCCAATACTTTTCAATTGAGCTACACTCAGAACTTATTGATATTTTATTACTATTAAAATATAAATGAAATTAAAAAATTAATAATATTAATAATATTTATATTTATATTTAAATTGTTTTAAAAATAATGAAAATGTTTTGGTTTGGTTTTTTTAATGTTTTCATCTATAATTATTTTGATAATGAATTGAGTAAATAAAGACTTTAGAATAGATTTTAGTTAGGTAGTAATGAGAATGATATATATATATATTGCAATTTTTTTCAAACCTTGAGAAATATTCAAGTATATAACTTTTGTGCAAAATTCTATATTGAAAAAACTAGAAAGCTATTCAAAATAAATTTCAAAGATTGTATCACTAAGTCAACTACAAAACACTCCACAAGTTCTTCAAAAGTTATCTACAATTTGAGTTTTTTAGCATGTAACTTAGTTTGCATGATTGTGCCTAAGCTTTTCCTAAAGGTTGAATACTATGCTTGTAATGTATTCTTTTCTATGGTGACATTTTATTTTCTTTCTTTATACAGGTCATCTGGCACTATTGGCCAACTGAAGAAAACTTGTTCAAGTTTCTTTCTTTTCTGGGGGAAAATGGCATTGACATTTTTGATGTTGAGGTATATGTCATATAAATATTTTATAGTCTACTTTAGTTTATATTCTAGTGTTCATCGTCTTTCGTGTCTTATACTTTGCATTGTATCTTCTTTCATTTTCACAAGAGAAACTCAGTATTGATGGTAAGAAGCAGGAATTGAAGAAAGAGGAGAACAATAACACTGGAGCGACAAATGCAGAAAGAGAGAAGAGAATCAGTCCAGTGATGCCCTTAAAGCCGATATCGTGCAAAATGTCGGTCAAGTCTTTAGAGTTGGTGACTTCACTTGCAATGCCTTGACAACACAATGATAATGGTTTGCAGTGATAAAACAATATTTCATGTGTAAATTGTAGTCCAACCAATATTAAGTTGGAAACTCATATTGTAATACTTGATATTTCATATAATATAATTTGTGGTTGAAATTATTTATAGTTATACTTGATATTATTTAGTATTGTAATTAACATATGTAACTATGTATTTTCATATTAGGTGAAAATGCACATTTTATGACATTTTTTTAATTTAGTCGCAAAATCATACTAATTAATTTATGTTGATTAATAATGAACACATAAAATCAATTTAAAACTAAAACTACTAAATTAATAGTTTATATTGATTAATGATGAATACAAATAAAATGAGTATACAACAACTAAATTAGTCGTTTATAATGATTATTAATGAAATAAATATAAACTATTAAATCAGTTATTTTTATAATGAATATGAAACTACCAAAAAAATATAAATGATTGTTGTAAATGATAAATTTGTGATTACAAATGATGACTAAATTTTGTATATATACGACTATTAGTAGCTAATTTACGGTATCTTATAACATGACCAAAATTTAGTCATATTTCTTTGGTCATTAATTGGTTTCAAACGATGACTAAAATTTGCATATATATGAATATTAGTAGCTAATTTATAATATCTTATAACACGACCAACGTTTTGGTCATATTTCTTTGGTCATTAATTCGTTTTCTCGAGTGATCATGTAGTAGTACATCTTGTTGTGTAATTGGTCATTAATTGTGGAAATTAATGACTAAACCAATAACTAAATTAATGACCAAATTTATGACTAAATATACTACTAGACAATAAAATTGAGACAACCAATTAATGACTAAACTAAATACGAATAAAAGTTGGTCGCGTTATAAGATATTGTAAATTAACTACTATTGGTCACTGACTGAAAAATGGTCATTTATATGCAAATTTTAGTAATTTTTTTAGTAACTAATTAGCCATTTTGTACTAGTGTTTAGTGCACCGTTTTTTGTTTTTTATTTATTTTAAAAAATAAATCTACCACTTTTCACCATGTTCTATTCGGCACCAGTGCTTATACGTATAGTAAAGCACCGATGCTTTTGTATATTGTAGAAACAGTGTCAAAAAATTATCTGCCCACCCACCTCCGTTAGTGACCTCTGCTACAAATCGATTTTTGGTCTATTTTTATAGGGGCTTCCACAAAAACCTCTATTAGAAGGTCTTTTCCTTGTAGTGCATCATAGTTGATTTTGGTGTCTTCTTGCTAAGTCTTGCAGGCCAGTAATTATAGTTCCACCTACCCCTTTCTTGCCATCTATCAACCTTCCTGGTTGTACTAAGAAAACCAAAGTATGTCCCAAGAAAACATCCTCCTTAGCCCTAGCAATGTCCCTCTGACTCAATCCATGTTTAATTTATTTAATTTACAAGAAACAAAAAAGGTAATCGGGGCTATCACATGAACAAATCCCCATGTCGCATTTAACCATTGTTAACCATGGAAAACCATAGTCAACCATAAGCACCCATAGCCAAACATATTCAATCATAGTTATGGGAATCATATTCAGCTATAGTCACCCATAGCCAACCATGGGAGACACTATCAACTATGGTCAAACATTTTAAACCATGGTTGACCACAGGTAACCATAGTCAACCATCGCCAAACATAGTCAAACATGGTCATACTTAATCTATAGGGGCAGCCAAAGCCAACCATGGTCTACTATAGTCAAATATGGTCATTGACGGTCACCCATAGTTAACTGTAGATAATATCGTTAATTCATGGTAAACCATTTTTAACATGGTTAACCAAGGCCAATGGAAATCAACCATGGTCAATGATGGAAAACATGGTTAACCATGATCAAGTAGGTCAAATCATAGTTAGCATGGTCAACCATGGTCAACTAGGTCAAACCATGCTTAGCATAGTTAACATGGTCACCATGTGCAATCATATTCAACATAGTCAAACATTGTTAATAATGCTAACCATAGTCATGGCCAACCTTAATCAACCATAGTCAACATGCCCAACCATAGAGGACTAGGGACAACTATGGTCAATCATGGGAAACTATGATCAACTATGGGTAGGATGGTCAAACATGGTCAACTATGGGTAACGCAGTCATGGTCAAGGTCATGGATAACCATAGTCTACCATAATTAGCCATAATCAGCATGGTTAACCATCATCAACCATTGTTGACATGTTCGATGTGGTCAAACATGGTCAACCATGTCAACCATAATCAACCATGATTAATGACAATAAACCTTAATCAACCATAGTCAGCATGGTTGGCCCTGGTTAACCATGGACATCGAAGGCCAATAATGGGTAGCATGGTCATCCATGTGCAAAATTTCCATAATCATGGGCAACATGACCACGGTGAATATCATGGTCAATCATGGGAAAGATGGCCACAATCATTATCATGGTCAACCATGCGCAACATGACCAACTATGGTCAATTATGGGCAACATGGTTATCCATAAGTGGTATGCTCAACCATGGGCACCATGGTCAACCATGTGTACTACAAACCTGGGCACCATGGACAACGATGAGTAGTATGGTCAACCATGGGCACCATGGTCATCCATCATAAACCATGGTCAATCATAGACATCATGGTCAACTATGGTCAACCATTGTGAGCCATGTATAACACGGGCAACCATAATCTATGATTGTCAATTATAGTTAAATGTTGTCAACCGCAAATAACTAAAGTCAACAAGGCCAACAATAGTGAACCATAGTCAATCATAGTCAAGTATAGTTAAACATGGACAATCATGGCCAACCATATTCAACCATAGTCACTTGTAGTCAAATATATTTTCGCCAAAATTAAATGTTATCAACCATATAAACCATAGTTGATCATAGTCAACCATAATAAGCAATTGTATATTAATCCTCTCCGCACATACCAACTACCAATTAACACAATCACATTATTAAAAATGATTAATGTATATTGATTAACACCATTAATTTTCCAAAATAAAAAATAATATCAAATAACATATATCATCCTCTTTTAAAAATATGATTATTCTAATTACGCCGTAAGGCGTTTCCCTCTGAAATCAACTCCCCCAACTGCCTCCCTGTCCTAATCCTCACCGTCAGATCTATTGTTAGACGATTAAACAATGCTCTGCCGTTCAATTTTTAAAAACCTATTAAAAGATTATTTACCCTAACCAACTCGTCCGCTCAGGATATCAAGCGTTCGCTGCAGAGGAGGGTATTATTTGTTGTAGGACGGAATTCTCATCCGCGCGGGATATGAAGCGTTCGCTGCAGAGGAGGGTAATTCTCGTCCGCGCGGGATATGAAGCGTTCGCTGCAGAGGAGGGTATTATTTGCTGTAGGAGGGAATTCTTTGCTTCAGACCGGAAACTGTACAGTTTGGGGTTACCCTACTTCTTTTTTGTTGTTTTATTCCATTTTTTTTTATTGTTTACTTATTGACCTCTCATCGAACCTTCTTTTTTGTTGTTTTATTCCATTTTTTTTTTATTGTTTACGTATTGACCTCTCATCGAACCTGGTTTGGCCAGACTACTGGTCTGATCTTCACAGAAAGAGATATTTGCACAGGTCCGCACTGCAAATTAAATACGAGTAAGTGCTTCAAACCTTGAAAGTTTTATGTATGTTAGGGTTCTTGTGGGCTTCTAAGCTTTTAGTGGATCTTAAAGATTTAATTTCCCAATGGTTGGGTGCCCAATGCTTTGTATTGAAGAATTATGAAGATATCCAGAGTTTGAATTAGTTTGGGCTGTGGAGAGGGTTGTTGGGCTTATCGGCGTTGGGGCAATTCGAGGGCCGGCAGAGTTTTCTGTTATAAAGTGTATGTGAGAATATCTGGGCAGTTTCCACTGGTTCTGCATATGCCTGTTGTGGGTATTTTTGATATCTTAGTTTCTGTAGAGGGTATTTTTTGGTTTGGGGATTTGTATATTCCTACATATTTTAGGGGTAACTTCATTGAGAGCCGTAATGAAGTGGGTAATTTGAATATAAAGGCCTTGTGGATGTATCTTTAGTTGGGTTGTCTAGAAATCTGAAGCCAAAGATCTTTCAAGGCTTCGGGTTATTCTGGCAGGGAAATGTAAAGTATTGTGTGGTCTATTGATAGGATTAACATTTCTAGGCCTCGAAAGTGGTTCGATTTCTTGGTCCCCTCGATTTTACTTGAAGATCTTTGAAGTTTTTTATTGTTGTCTGTTTTGGTGGAGCAATAACAGAGATTGCCAGATCCATCTATTTCAGTGTTTTTCTGAGACAATTTTTACATAAAATTTAGAGATTTGATGTTTCAGTTCTTAACCTCGTCAATTTATGCCATTGGGTATAGAGGGATGCCATTTTTTGTCTGTTCATCCCCTTTGCCGACTTTAGACTGTTTTGTCGTTTATTTTTTTAGATTAAGGGGTTTTGTTTGGAGAAAAGAGTAGAGTTTTAGCTGGAATAAGGGTAGTTTACTTTGCTTTGTTAGGGGGCTATTGTGCAGAACCGTGGGAACTGCCATCTTCCCTGCCCAGGATTATTTGGCCTCTTATAAAGCAAACAAGAATATGCATTCAACTGGGAAGGCTTACCATCGTGTCAATTCTCTACGATCAGAGAACAACACTGTACACAGCCATAGAATTTCGGGGAACAGCCCTGATATTGATAGAATGAAAACAGATCCCAAGTGGTTGCAAAATTATGTGGCTTCCAATGCGGTTAATTCTGGAAAGTGTTGCAGGTTATGGCCTTCTCCGAGTTACCGAGCCGGTGTAGACTCGGAGAATATTTCTTTTCTGAAGCGGCCGCATAACACAACTTCAAAGTTCGATGTAGATGGAGCTTTGCTTGGAGATTCTTTTTCTATTTTCTATGGTCAACGCCCATTTTATTCTTATTCTTCTACAAATTCATCAGGCCAGAGGTTTGGCTATTCTCTGCAACAGTCGGTTTCGACAAGGCAGTATTTTCATGATCCAAAGCTTACAATGGGAAATATTGTTCATACTGAAGCAAAAGGGAGGAGAGGTGGCCAATAGAACAAGAACCTTGTCACGGAGAAGATCACAATATTGAAACGTGGGGAAACAATAAAGAATGCTGTGGGGAAGGATCCCGACAAAAAGAGCCAGGCCAGACAAAAAACTGGTCATTCAAGCGACAGGGTTATTGTAAATAATGTAGAATACAGGTTGTCTAGCCTGAAGCGAAACAAATCCGGTTGGGCATCTAAAACAGTTGCAAAGGTCTGTGGCGATGAGAGAAAAACAAATCAAGCCGCCAGGAGAACAGGTTGTGAGGATGTCAACCTCACTGAATTGATAGATGATTTAATAATATCAACAGATCCTCTAGGGCCAGACCCAAGTGTTCTTCCAAAGGAAGGATCCGGAATCTTGCAGTCTGTCTCTTCAGGGGTGAAAGCATCCGAGGCGATAGGGAATGAGTCGCCAAAGATGTTGAAAGAGTTCCAATATGTATCTTCTTTTGATGGTGTGGATGACACAAAAGTTGGAAATCCCTCTAGCAGTGACTTTGCTTCTCCTGTTTTTGAGTCGGAGAAATGGGCTGGTCCTGCGTATTCCAACAGTCCACCTCCAAGTAGCTTACCATTTCCCAAGTTTTATATGCAGCAGATGAGATCTATCGCAATGGATCTTATTGGTGCCAATCATTGTTCCAAGAGCGTTGAATACATGGAATCTTCTCCAGTGTCACCTTCTGAAGAGAAGGTACATTCAGCTTTACCCGTTGCTCCAGAGAAATCCCAGTCCACCTTTGCTGCTGTCCGATCTTGTTCTAATTCTCTTCAGTTTGGAGTTGATACCTCTGCAACAAAAGATATGAGACGCTTGTTGGGTCTGGACTAACTAACTACTCTGATAATATGGTATACTAGGTGTATGTTCATACAGAAGCATTTTGATGGTATTCATTTCTTTTCATGTTGGAGGGTATAGTAGGATATTGATGCTGCGGGAAAGTTGCACAACGACTTAAACCTTCCATTTTTTTGACGGGAGAGTTTGGCTCAATCAGGATCAAATTGGGATATAAGGACTTGTGTATCCTGCTACTGTAATATAAGATGTAGTGTAGTTTGTAGTTTGTATATAGTTAAGCTAAATAAGTCTGGTCGACCGACCATGGTACAATAGTGTATGGAAGGATTTAGATGTTTTCGGAGAATTCTTTACAGTATAGTTGTTTGCTTGATGATGGGTATGTAATAGACAGAGCATGAAGAATGGGATTTTACTTGAAGCATTCTTCCCAGACAGGTAGAGCATGGGGAATGCCTTGGATGGCTTTTAAAAAAAGTTGTGCAGATTGGCTGGTCTATTTTGTTACATGGACGCAGATGTCACTGCTTTCCAGAGTATGTGGCTGAAGGCGGATTATGCTGGACATGATATGCTCTGTGGATGTTGTAACTGGGTTGATAAAATAATTCAACAATGAGTTGCAAAGAGTCCCAAAGTTGCAATGAGTCTCTGGCAGTCTTATGTTCTTTTGATTTTGTAACTGGGTTTAATAAAATTACTCAACAATAAGTTGCAAAGTTGTAATGAGTCGCAAAGTTGCAATGAACAATAGTTGGGGCATTATGCTTTATGAAATCTGCTTAATTGACTAGCAAAAGTGAACAAAATGACCAGGGAAACTCAAAAGATTGAAGGAAGATTGTCTATAGGTCTTTCTGGAATATTTTCAAAAAATGCAGCGGGAATATTGCTTCTGGTAGATTTGCAACCTAGACCCAGAGAACATAAGAAATGAAACATCCATAATGTATTCTACCTTGCTTGTTCGCGATCAAGTTTTGTGGATGAATCATGGAGATTTGCACAACTCAACAGCACTGAACGGCTTTACTGGCTTTTCTGTATGAATGTAGTTTTAAGCTAGTGAATAGCCTATATTTTGTGGTTTGACAAGTAAACCGAAGTTGTTGAGCATTGTGATCCTTTTTTTAGTGGTAAAATAATTTTGCTGGATTAAATTTGCCAGTTCATGAATTTATTGTCAGGCACTTCCACCGCTTATCGTAGTTGCACTGTTTGGTGTGATAAACTGGTTTGTTTCCAGATTTTATGTTACATACAGTGGATTTTATGTTACTACTGTGTATTTTGCAAATGAACTTAGCTTTGTTATACAGCATAAAAATGTATCATTCAAGCTGAAATTAGAAGCAGTGAAGGGGCGAATATTACTTGTGTACCAGCTGTCTTTAATTTCTGCCTGAGAATATTTGGATTTGTTATTTGGATTTGTTATGATTTGGATTTGTTATTTGGATTTGTTATTTGTTATTTGAGAATATTTGGATTTGTTATTTGGATTTATTATGATTCTGGATGTTTCTGGATTTCAATATGAGATGTTGAAATGATTAGGTTGGATGTCAATATGAGATGTTGAAATGATTAGGTTTGGTTTGAGTTCGAAGTTTTTATGAGGCTGACCTGATTCAGGTTTGTCTATATACATAGAATTATGAGATGTTGAAATGATGAGGTTCGGTTTGAGTTCGAAGTTTTCAGGTTTGTCTATATACATACAATTATGAGGTGTTGAAATGATGAGGTTCGGTTTGAGTTCTAAGTTTTTGATGATTTTGATGAGGCTTGTCTATATACATAGAATTATGAGATGTTGAAATGATTAGGTTCGGTTTGAGTTCGAAGTTTTTGATGAGGCTGACCCGATTCTGCTTGGTCCTAATTCTGGTTGGTCTATATACATACATTAACTGTAAAATGAAATAATGAAATTCAGGTTTGTCTATATACATTGAATTATAAGATGTTGAAATGATTAGGTTCAGTGTGCCATTGGGTATTAAGCATGGTAGTGCAGAAGATAAGTTGATGGTTTACAGAAGTCGAGTATTTCTATTATGTGTCTTCTTTGGACATAATTTTAATGGGCTTCCTTCCTCGGATTTCTAGCAGTTATGGCACCCAAATCCCATTGGTGGGAAATGGGATTTCTTACTACACACTGCTTGCAGTTTTCATCGAATGAAGTAGCTACCTTCTGGGTGGGTCGATGCTAGCCTCATATGCTGAAAATTGTTAAGATGTTGAAATGATTAGGTTCGGTTTGAGTTCGAAGTTTTTGATGAGGCTGACCCGATTCTGGTTGGTCCTAATTCTGGTTGGTCTATATACATACATTAACTGTAAAATGAAATAATGAAATTCAGGTTTGTCTATATACATTGAATTATAAGATGTTGAAATGATTAGGTTCAGTGTGCCATTGGGTATTAAGCATGGTAGTGCAGAAGATAAGTTGATGGTTTACAGAAGTCGAGTATTTCTATTATGTGTCTTCTTTGGACATAATTTTAATGGGCTTCCTTCCTCGGATTTCTAGCAGTTATGGCACCCAAATCCCATTGGTGGGAAATGGGATTTCTTACTACACACTGCTTGCAGTTTTCATCGAATGAAGTAGCTACCTTCTGGGTGGGTCGATGCTAGCCTCATATGCTGAAAATTGTTAAGATGTTGAAATGATTAGGTTTGGTTTGAGTTCGAAGTTGATGATTTTGATGAGGCTGACCCGATTCTGGTTGGTCTATTTACATACATTAACTGTAAATGAAATAATGAAATATAGCATATAAAATTAAGAAATCAACATCATACATATAAAAAATGTTATTAAGGAATTTTTTTATGGTTTGTTGAATTTCAAATGTAAAGGTTGAAGTTCAGCGAAGCTTCTTACATAGTTGATAGGTTGATGTCTCTTTACATATACATTTCTGCATTCTCTTGTTTATGATATATTAATGTTGACATGTTCATATGATAATTTTCGGTGCAAGGGCATGGGATATGACTGTTTCTCAGCTTCGGGTTCGGAAGGCAATAAAATAGTGTTTGTTCATTGTTATCGTGGTGAAGATATTTGTAAATTCTCATTTGTGCCTCGGCCAAAAAACAAAAAAAAAAGAGTCTATACGTAGAAATGGAATGTGAGAAATCAGCAACAGTGAAATGAATAAAACAATTCAGAGCCCTTTGATGGGTTATTTTTTCTGGGAAAAACATGGGTTCCCTCCCTAAAAAATCAGGGGTTCAGAAAATATCAGGGGTTCAATTTAAAGGCGAAAAAAACTTTCATATTAATTTGGTGGCTAACTTAGCTGAGTCCTCATAACTATTAGATTATTAGATTATTGTTATTTGTTTTAATACTTTCTTCCAAATTTCACTCTGCCCTAGATTTCAAACCTATGACGGGGTGATCTACTAGCCAAAATTTCATGGCCTCGTGTTTTCTGCTAACCATATTTGAAATTGGATTAGATGGTTTGCTTGTAGAATGAACAAGCAGGACAAAACGCCAACTTTCGCAATTCTACAGGACTTTATTCTTTGCGACACTTTACATTCAAATATTTATGCGGACTCTCCTATGGGGTGGATTCATCCACAATAGTCGGGTTTTTTGTTTGCTTTTTCGCTGGTGTGATTAATTGCAGTGGCATATCGCTATGACCGTAGTTTGATTACCATGCTTTTTCGAGTTTAACTCTGCTCTAGGGTTCAAACTTTGTGGCCTATGATAGGGTCCGATCTACCAGCCAAAAATTTCATGGCCTCATATGTCTTCTTCAAACCAGATTTCGAATGAGATTAGCGGATTCTCTTATACAGTTGGCAAAGCACCATAATGATAGTTTTGTATTTATAACGCTAGCTTTTGCATTTCAACAAAGGTGTTGTCCTTTTCACTACCACACTACAAAAATTCCGCGGGATCTCCTATGAGACTGGGTGCTGGGCCGGTTCATAACAATTGTGATTATTTCTGTTGCTTTTGCTGGTGTACGCAGTCAACTCGCTTTGTTTGTATTGTAATAACCTTGCTTCCGAGTTTCGCTCTACCTCGAATTTCAAACCGTGTCCTATGATGGGGTTCGATCTACAAAGGAAATATGAGTTTCATCATTTCTTCATATTTATTTTTGCAGCTAATGTGGAGGAAAAATATTGACTTTCTGGCAAATGTTGGACACAAACATCACTTCTAATGGAATCTACAATGCCAGAAAGTTCATGACCATTTTCACATGTTCTCACACTAATAGGCAGTCCTCATAACTATTAGATTATTAGATTATTGTTATTTGTTTTAATACTTTCTTCCAAATTTCACTCTGCCCTAGATTTCAAACGTATGACGGGGTGATCTACTAGCCAAAATTTCATGGCCTCGTGTTTTCTGCTAACCATATTTGAAATTGGATTAGATGGTTTCCTTGTAGAATGAACTAAGTTACCAGGATTCGAATTCGGATTCGGATCCGGATCCGGATACGGATCCGCCAGTTTTTTGAAAATCCAGGATCCGGAAACGGCAAAGAAACGGCAAGTACAATCAAATATAAAATATTTTGTAATTTTTAAAATTAAAATTTATATAAATATAAAAGTAAAAACTAAATTTATACAAATATTAAAAATAAAAACATATACTAATTTTTTAATATATAATTTTTACATATAATAAATAATTATTTTATAAATAATTCTTAATGTATCATTTATAAATATTAATTAAACATTAATTAAATTTATATAAAAAGAAAAAAGCATATGTGATTTTTTAAATATATAACTCCAATTTAATGCTTTAAAAATAATTATTAAATTAATAATAATATAATTAATGCATTATAAACACTAAATTATAATTATTTATATTAAGCAAATTATTAAACTTATAGTTATTTTAGAAGAAGTTACTTTTAAACTTGAAAAGGAACTTTAAAATTGATTAAAATATAAACTTACTTTATGAACTTTAAAATATCTTCTAAATAAATAAGAGTTCATGTCACATGTATTAAAGTTTATAATGTCTTTAATACTATTAAAGTTTAATAAATATGAGTTCACGTCAGTCACGTGTATTAAAGTTTATAATAAATTTTATAATCTCTTTAATACTATTAAAGTTTATAACATGGTCAACATAGAAATAAAACTTGCATTAAGTTTTATAGCGTCTTGTATGTCGCCACGAACTTGCATTAAGGTTTATAGCATCTTGTATTAAAATTTATAATATGTTCGACATAAAAATAATAAATTTTATGTCACCCATCAATTCCTTAGTTTATTTCCGCTAGCAGATTCATTAATCTATTTCTTACCATTCCATTGACTTGCATTGAATATCTCGTTTTGGAATTTTGTGCTCCCATATGTTGATGATTTTTTACCCACGAAAAGAAGATAGGCGGATCTCTGTGGATCCGGATCCGGATCCGTCTCCGATCCGGGGATCCGCAGATCCAGCCATTAGGTCCAACGGATCCGGTAACATAGAGAATGAACAAGCAGGACAAAACGCCAACTTTCGCAATTCTACAGGACTTTATTCTTTGCGACACTTTACATTCAAATATTTAGACAATATAGTCAGGTCCTTGTTCTGGAGATAGTAAAGTGGCTATGCCTGGTTTTATAACTGCATCTTTAAGTTCGGGGCTGTTATGATGAGCCAAATCGTCATCTGCATTTGGCTAGAATTTTAATTTTCTTTGTGGGTTCTTTGGTAAAGACAATATAGTCAGGTCCTTGTTCTGGAGATAGTTAAGTGGGTATGCCTGGGTTAATAATTGCATCTTTTAGTTCATGGATGTTATGAGCCTCATATATATGGAGATTACTCATGCTAATAATTTTAGGTAGGTGAGCCTAGGTGAGGCACCCTGACTAGGGCTGATAAGTCAGCATGATGACTTGTGTTATCTATGGCATGGGAACTAATAATTCTATGCACTGTTTTGGCTATTGAACATACTACTTATGTATATATACATGTCTGTTATGATGAGATATTGTTTGTAATCTTGTCTGTCGAACTAATTAGAATGCATGGAATGAATGATGTTGATATGGTTGCTTATGTGATTATCAATGAAATGTGGTCTCAATAGTTGGATACTATAGTTGGGACATATGATAATAAATGACTGTTGATGCTCTTGAGAAAGTGTGAACTGTGTAAGATTGGCCAGACTTGCAGGAATCACCACTGCCCACCTAAATTGTCCACGTCATCATTAATGTGGAAAATTGGATTATTATGTATTATTTCAAGAAGAAAAACAAACAACAGGTTCCATGTATTTTAACCAATTAATGATGCAAACTATAAGAGCTAACCAAAACTACAGACATCATAAGAACAACCAACTATAGGTGGTTCATTGATTATGAATTTGATAGCCTCCAATTTCTGAGAGAATGTCTTCAGCTTTTCTAACATAATATGTTTACTGTAAGAATACTACCTAAAAGTAACGGGTATGAGAATTCCCATATTAAGGATCACTGAATCTCTAGTAGCATAAAAAAATTATTGTCCTTGGCCTAGTCCTAGTTTAATCTCTGGCCCTAGTTATTTTGATATCAACAAAATAGGAATTTGAGGAATTAAAGCAATGCCAGGTAGGAGAGGCTTACACTGGCCGGTGTTGATTCATTATTTGAGACATGACTTGTGAATTTGTGCATAGACAATTGACTTGTTTGTCCTGATTTTGGTGATAAATTTTGCAGGGTACCGGTGCCTTGTGAAAACATACCTGAAAAGAAACCAGGGAAGCAAACATACGCTTCTCCCACTAATCCAATTCATCAAGCTAACATAACATAAGTAAAAATAGGTCTTGCAAAATTTCAATCCTTATAGCAAAATTTACCTAAAGATTTTGGTAGGATTGCCAAATCCTATTTCAGGCTATGACACAATTGACTAGAGAATAAGATTTGGTGAACATGCTCTTCTTGGAGGCCTTGGAGGTTTTTTCCAACTGGATTTCAGGTTACTGTTTACATTCCCATCATTTTCCTTCTCCGAACATCCAGAAAGGGTATCCATGCCTCTTGCAAGACCCATATCTTCAGACTGGTTTGTAACCGCAGTAACAGTGGACTCCTTCACTGTATTGTGATGAGATGAAAAAAACAACTTAGCATTTGTCTCCTGGACAACCCCACATTGAAGTATATTCTTCCTTGCCTTGTCATCTTCTGATGCATTAACTACTAATGTTAAGCTTAACCTATACCTTATTTTTCCAAAAAACGTTTTGATCAACGCTAGGAATGGTGGAGCCCCTGCTTCAGTGACTGTAATATCACTTTCTAAATCATACTAATTTGCCCTTCCTGATTTTAAGACAAGCCCATCTATATCTAAATACGCAATGAGTATATTAGCATTCTTTTGAACAGTAGCACTCAAACTCAAGGGCATAATGCACGCTTGTTTTAATTGCATGCAGCTCCCCAGCCCATCCATTTCCATCACAGTAGTGAGCCTAAAGGGTACCCAAAACTTCTTAAACTAAAGCAAAACTGCCATTCCTATCAATTGAAAACAACATAATCTCCAAATTCAGCAAAGGGGCATGAAACTTCCCACTAGATGACAATCTTGAATGAAACCCAATGCCCAAAAGAACATGCAAAACTCATGTGGGGACCTAAATTCCCTACTGCAGGTTGGTACCCAAATGTCAAATTGTTCTTGAGAATTAGCCTGAGATAGCCATTCTCATTGAAGTTTGTTTTCAAGCTTTTGTCTGGATTATTCAAAGTGTCAAAATTAACTTCACAAGCTGATTGATTTTTACTACAAAGGAAATATGAGTTTCATCATTTCTTCATATTTATTTTTGCAGCTAATGTGGAGGAAAACTATTGACTTTCTGGCAAATGTTGGACACAGACATCACTTCTAATGGAATCTACAATGCCAGAAAGTTCATGACCATTTTCACATATTCTCACACTAATAAGCAGTCCGGAAAATCTCCAACCACCATTGTTGTCACCTTGATCTCATCCTCTACAAATTAAGAATTTAGTGTATGGTATAGATTGGTAATTTGTCATTTCCAAATTAAGCCCCATTTGGTCGGTACTTATAGTTTGTTAAGCAGTCATAGTTTTATAATTATAATGGCATTCAAAGTGGTGAAGTCTCTTGCAAGTTTTCTGTTGCTGTTGAATTTCTACATGTTTCTTGTTGTGGGTGCTATTGCTAGATGGGCTCTCAATGACACCCTTTACCACACATACTGGTACTTACTAATTTCTTAGTAAATATACATATTGTTTTTCTGGTACTGCTTTGATAGCTGCGATTGTAAGGGTTGCTTCATGCCTTTCATGACTCCATCATTTCTGGATTTTGCGTGCCCTTGGCTTCCAGTGCTAGACGACGGATCCAAATGCACTTGGTATGGATTAAGATGTGTTAGAATCAAAATAAAATTTTTGTGGTACCCTTTACGAGATGGGTTGAGATTTCGATCCTGGGACAGTTTCATCATCTACCCAGGATTTTCAATACGTACATCGCGCATTTTATAGAAAAATGACACTTACAGAACTCATTGTGTATGTGTGTATGCACTTCATATATATATAAAGAGAGAGCCTGAACGCCCAATTAAATTAATTTATAAAAAAACTAGGTAGGTGCTCTAAAATTGAAATTTTTGCCAGTTGTTTAGTTTGCTTCTTTTTTATTCACTATGTTAGTTGATTTCTCTTGATTCCCTCGATGCGACAAGTATTTTGATGCTTTTGAATTCCGTTAGCCCAACAAACACTACCAAGTGTCTTGTTCTGGACATGATGAACCTAACCTAGATCGATTGATCCAAAAGGACAAGAGTTTCACCAGCAGAGTGAAAGAGATTCGGCGGAAATCACATGAGGAAAGACCTTTGTCGACGCGTTTCGAACCAACCACTGTGGTTCATCGCAACCACTGTGGTTCATCGTCAGGACGATGAACCACAGTGGTTGGTTCGAAACGCGTCGACAAAGGTCTTTCCTCGTGTGATTTCCGCCGAAGTTCTGCTTTCAACAACTATTATGGATCACAGAAGCCTCAATTCAATAAGAGTGAAAGAGATCATACACCAGGTAGTTGTTCAAGTTCCCACTAAGGAGTAAGGTAGTTGTTCAAGTTCCCACTAAGGAGTAGCTATAGATATAGACAAATCATGTAGTCTACATTTTCTGAATTCACGAAGAACTGAACAACCCTTCTATTGTTGTTGGTTTTCTAGCATTTAGTTTCAAGGGGTGAATTTTTGTTTCTGTGTCGGGTGTTATTGCTATCTTTCTTGCACTGTATTTTTGGTTTGACACGCAGTAGCATTGAGATATTAAAACACATATCAATTTTCTTGAATTCACAGTTTACTTAGTTCTGCATTTTAATGGTGTGCTAATCAATTTCATTTCTTGTGATCCTTCATTTTTGCAAATCAGTAAATATTTTGGGAAATCTCGATAGTAATTCATTGGTATTAATTCGCTTCCTTTGCAAATTTGATGCCATAGGTCATAAGGGCATGCTATTGTTTTACCCTCAACTTACTCCTTGTAAAGTTGCATTTCATCCTTCTTCAATTAAAATTGTGCAAGGTTGTTACAAAAGTCTGCAGGAGCACACATTGCCGCTCTTATTTTTTTAACTGGGAAGAGTATTTGTATTATATAATTCGGTGTCTGGCTCACTGCAATTACATTAGGCAATTTCATAGATGTCTCTTCAAAATTTTCAGTGTCCCTCTCCTCATAAAAAATATTTCATACCTTACCTGAAGAGGGTGATTATGGCTTACAAAAACAATGAATTTGTTTGTAAAGACTTTACAGAATTGCCTCGACAATTTATTATATTTTGTTTACTATTTTTTATATTCAATGATCTTCTATATCTCACTATTCTTTTCGAATTTATACCTTACGGCGTTTTCTTTGCAACATTTGGTGCAAATGCTAGTTACTAGTATCTTAATATTTATAATTTATTTTATTTTTAATAATCTATTACCATATTTATACCCAAGTAATTGAACATACACCGAAAAAGTTTCCATATTAAACATTCCACTATGATACCGTTAAAATGTCCATATTTCATTACGATATCCTATTAAATATTTCACTATGATGCAATTAATAAGACCATCGCCTAAAATCCATCAAAATTGGAAAGATACAAAAATCTACATCACAAAGTAGGTCGACACGAATGACCAAGTAAAGCACACCTACATGGTCCCAAAAAAAGAAGTAACATAAAGGGTACAATTTCAACTCCGTGACCACAGAAATATTTGTAAAGATTTGAAACTAAAAGATTCTACATTAAATTTCCCAAATTTCGATTGATTCTTTTAGTCTAGAGAATAAGACAAAACGCCCACCAAATTCCACCCAGGAATAGAATTTATATCATGTTACAATTTCAACAATGTCTTGAAAATTTTATTTGTAATTTTAATGCTAAAATAACTAGCATAATAAATGTGGTTGATAGGTTTATAAACATATTTTAAGTACATGTATAATTATATTAATAATAGACTTGTTTTTAGTGTGATTTTTTGGAAGTTTTTCTGGTGGGTTTTTCCAGTCTAATTTCTCTAAAATCCAGCAGGAATTTATTGAAATCACAAGTTTGATGGGTAACCCTTGCACAATCCAAGTGCCCTATAAATTTTTCACAGTGTTGAATCCACACATATAGTCAAAAACCACTTTAAATAACACAAATCAAGATTTCACCTCAAAATTTTCAGCTGGACTCCGGCACCGAAAAGTCCAAAAAATTGCACTAAAGACAACTCCATTAATAATTATTAAGTGTATGATAGGGATTTATAAACTCTATTATTAAATATATCATTTCTAATAAAGAGCTTAATATCATTGTTTATAATATTGAATTTAATATCATGGTTTATAATATTGGGTTTACTATTAGAGGTTATAATATTAGATTTACAAGATTGAATTTAATATTAAAGTTTATAATGTTTGATTTATAACAATATGATTTATAATTTAAGGGTTTATACTAAGTTTATGCTTTATATTATTATTATATGGTATTTGAGTCAATTTCTCTATAGAGTCACTCGTATCACTAAATTAAAAATAATTTGTATAATTATAAATAATGCTATTTGTACTATACAATTTTTATAATATTTTTATTTTTATTAATAACTATGATAGGGTTTTTTATTCACAAATGTGAATTTCATCTGATACAAACTTTCTAGATCATTAGAGAGAGTTCATAACTTTAATACTAATTGTGTGTTGGGGCATGCAAAAAAAAGTTAATTTTAAATAATTATTAGGTTATATTAAGTAATAGGTAAGTGAAAAACATAGAAGTTCCATTCTTAATGTATTGTTTTACTATAGTTAAAATTATTATAGGAGATCAAACTAAAAAGAAGATCATGTAATCATCATAATAACCATATTGTACATAACCATATTGTACATAGTAGTAAACTTCTAAGTATTTTGTGTATTCTTCTTTTTTGGGATGTTGAACTTAATGGGATCATCTTATAATGCATATGTATTTTTGAGCATATGGTTGAAAACATTATGAAAGAATAATCGACAAGTATCCCTAGTTATTTCCTATTCCTATGAGAAGTTAAACATATTTATTTTATTAGTTCCTGGCAAAGTCAAGGACTATAGCAATCACCTGGCTAAAATTCCCTCGACTATGGAACATTTTGCCAATTTTATGTAATTTTTTGTAACTTTAACCAAAGTTTTTGAAAAATGTTGAATATTTCCATTTTTTTGTAAATGGAAAATTATTTTTCTAATTTTTGAAAATATTATTTCTAATTTTCCATTGGCTTAGTGAGCATTGATGTGCCTTAATTCTCTTGGTGGAGTTCATTTTTATTTTCCTATTTGCCCATGCTTGACAAATTATTTTGAAATGAAAAAAATGGTAATTTAGTAAATGACCATTGTGTCACTGAGTGCTCTGACATTGGCACTGTTATGCTTGACACTACTAGTGCTCTACCTAGGTCCTTTATGGGGGTGTCAGTAGCAGTGGTGATATGTCTAAATCAAGTGCAAAGGTAGTTGTGTGGAACAACAAGTGTATGGAGCTGGGTATGTGTTCGGACTAAAGGATGTGCAAAAGAGGGGGTGTGTGTGGGAGAATAGAGAAAGGACACAAACTTTCTTCCACACACATGAAATTATTTTAACTTTGAGCAGAAACTTCAGGATATTCATAATTCAATGTGGAGACGTTAATTTTTTTTGTTATTTAGTCTTAAAAAATTATAGAATAGAGTAAAAATTCTAAAATTTCGTCCACTATCAAAACTGTTGTTGATCCATCAACCACCATCAAAAACACACCTTCTTCCAACAACTTTTGGTTAGCAGTGAATGTGTTCCCATTACTTAAATATCTAGATTCAAGATCATTTTCTTGATTGGCCTAAAAGGACTACAATTCCTAACACATGAAGGCAGATGTTGGGACACTGTGTTTTCAAAGAATAAATAAATCAAAAGCTTGATGTCCCTTTGGAAGGAGGCTCTGGTTTAATAATAACCATGACCAAATATGTCTCATGTTCGAATCTGATATTCAAGTTATTGACTATAATGTCCAAATTCTTTCCTTAAATTTCTACATGGTGGATGACCTGATTGCTTCTTCCATCTCGTCTCATTATAATGAGTTCAAATGCTTTTTGTTGAACTGTGGTTATTCGACCAAATCCTAACTGATAACCTTTTCTCAAGGTTGTCGATCATGACTCCATTTCTGTAGAATTATAGTGATCGTAGAACGAGAAGCCATGCTTGGACTAAGGAATATGAAGGAAGTTGCGAAATAGGTGATTGATTTATCTACCAATAGACTATTCTAATTCAAAGCAGTTAGCAATACAATTGTAATCACAAAACCCTCATTAAATTTGATATATAGATATACATAATTAATTTATCACATGGTTTGTCCCGGTCCACATTTGGGCCCCTTGAACTACATTTGTTCAGACCTAGTCACATTCGACCTCCACACTAACTCTTGTTTGGGTTTGGCCATATTCACCCTTACACTACCAGTATTCGGCATGGCCATATTCACTACAACACTACCCCTCGTTCATAATCCTTTGGTCGATTTTTTCCAAAATGTGGTAAATTAATGTAAACTTTCCTTGAAAAGACACGATTAGTATCAAATATTAGCTTTAATTAAAATAAGCATTAAAATTTCAAAAAATATTTCGCAAAATCCCATTACTAATTTAACATTTTATCATTTCATGTTGAGATTGTAATGAAAACAATACATCACAAATATTTTAATTTTTATACAATCTACTCATTAAAGCTCATTATAATATAACTTCTTTTCCTAGTTATTTGCATATAACATAACTTGCATTTTTGGCTATTTGCATTTGTTTAAGTTTGTAGTTTCATTGTTAAATATAAAAAGAAATATATGTCAAATGATTGTGAATATATCTAAAAAATATATTATATGGTAAGTTGATTATTAATAAACTTTTGTGGTTACAAAGTCCCTAGAATCTAAGAAATTTTATCTAGAATAAATGTACCTGTTATTCCTCTTCACAATAGCAACTAAGGTTTCTTTGCCCAATGAATTAGCTTTATTTTATGCTTGGAAGGTTCAATTATCTACTCTGACATGGCTCTCCTTGCATGGATAAACTTGACTTTCCTCTCTAGTCTCTGCTTCTATGAACATATTTTGCTCCGACCCCACATATTTGTGGCTCAAAACCTTTTTACTTAGCCAATTCCCATGGTTTAGTTCCCTTTTCCTTGCAATAGCTTCCACTTCCATGGATGGATTTGGTTTCGAGCTTTGCATTTTCTATAAATATGGTTGCTATGTGTTTTCTCTAATGATTACTACTCTATGTTTCCTTCTAGTTATAACAATGCATGTTCCAATGGCTTCTACGCATTGGACACAAAGGAAGATGTTGGGACCCTATGTTTTCAAATAATTAATAAATGAAAAAATTAGTTGATGTCCCTTAGAAAGAAGGTTCTGGTTTAACAATAACCATGACCATAAATGTCTCATGTTCAAATAAGATATTCGAGCTATTAACTATAATATCCAAATTCGTTCCTTAAATTTATGCATGGTGGATGACCTGATTGCTTCTTCCATATTGTTTCATTATAACGAATTCAAATGATTTATGTTTATCCATGATTATCTGACCAAATCCTAACTGATAATTGTTACTCAAGGCTATTGATCATGACTATATTTCTATAGAATTCCAGTCATCGGAGAACTATATGTCGTGCTTGGACTGTGGAATATGCAGGAAGGTCGGAAATGGATGATTGATCTATCTATCAATAGGATTTTCTAATTCATAACAATTAGCAATACAATTATAATCATGGGCTCCTCGGTGAATTAGAGTTAATCGATACAACAAATAGTTGTTTTTATAACACATAGAAACACACTTTTATTTTTATTTTCTTTTTTAATTATCATTTCTCATGTGGCCAATCCCTAGCCCACATTTGGGATCCCCAAACTACCTCTATCTAGACCTGGTCACTTTCACCCCCGCACTACTTCTCATTCAAGCCCGCTATATTTTCCACACACTACCTCTATTCAAGCTGGCCATATTTTCCCCACACTACCTCTCATTCATAATCGTTTGGTCAATGTCTTTCCAAAATGTGGTAAATTCATATAAAATTTCCTTGAAAAGACATGATTGGTACCAAATATTAGCTTTAATTAAAATAAACTTTAAAATTTCATAAACCATTTCATAAAATCCCATTACTAATTTAATTTTTTATCGTTTCATGTTGAGATTGTAATGAGAACCATACCAAAAAAAATATTTATCGTTTCATGTTGAGATTGTAATGAGAACCATACAAAAAAATATATTTAATTTTTATACAATATACTCATTAAATCTCATTATACCATAACCTTATAACCTCTTTTCCTAGTTATTTGCATATAACATAACTTGCATTTATGACTATTTGTATTTTCTTTAAGTTTGTAATTTCATTGTTAAATATAAATGGAAAGATATGTCAAATGATTTTGAATTTTTGAATTTTCATGATTCATTGATAAAATTATATTATAAGGTAAGTTGATTATTGATAAAAAAAATTGTAATTTACATATAAGATAACTTGCATTTATGATTATTTGTATTTTCTTTAAGGTTGTAATTTCATTGTTAAATATAAATGGAAAGATATGTCAAATGATTTTGAATTTTAATGATTCATTGATAAAATTATATTATAAGGTAAGTTGATTATTGATAAAAAAAATTGGTTATAAAGTCCATATAATCTAAGAAATTATATCTAAAAAAATGTACCAATTATTCCTCTCCAAAATTGACTATAGTTTCTTTGCACAAAAAATTGGCTTTCTTTTCTGCTTGGAGGGTTCAATTATCTACTTCGACATGGCTCTCCCTGCATGGATAAGCTTGAGTCTCCTCTATGCTCTTTTATTTTATGAATATATTTTGCTTCAGCCCCACACATATGTTGCTCAAAACCTTTTTACTCAACCAATTCTTGTGGCTCGGTTCCCTTTCCCTTGTAATGGCTTCCACCTCCACAAATGACTTTGGTTTAGTGCTTTGCATTTTCTATAACGATGTCTGCTTTGTGTTTTCTCTAATGATGATTGCTCTATGTTGGCTTCTAATGATAGCAACGCATGTTCTAGTGGCTTCCGCGCATTGGAAACGAAGGCATATGTTGGGAGACCATGTTTTCAAAGACTAAAAAATAAAAAACAATTACTCAATCTCCCTTTGGAAGAAGGCTCTGGTTTAACAATAACCATGATCGCAGATGTCTCATGTTCGAATATGTTATTCAATCTATTGACTATAATATCTAAATTCTTTCCTTAAACTTCTGTATGGTGGATGTAAACACACCCCTTTACCCTTAAGAGTGTATTTACTATGCTAACCCAACTTCCCTGGTACGGATAGAGAAATGGGGTAATTTTTTTTTACTTTCTTCCAATTTTCGATAACTCAATTTTGATGTCATCAACATGTGTGCCTCGATTCCCCACAATTGCATTACCCCTCCACCATTGCATGCCAGTAAAATGTTATGCCTCAGCTTATGATCCTCTTCCATTCAACGAACCAAAACAAATGGCATGATCGACAGTAGTAAATAAAAGCGCTAACCCCCATTGTTGACGTCACATGAGGGGAGGCCTCACTATCACGAATCCTCTTTGAGGTTTCAGGTAGAGCTCCAAAGGTCCACCATCTTTTGGACCATCTGATAGTCCTTTCCAATAGCGACATCCCGCCCATCCCTAGCTAATGTCACAGGGGTAAGGCCCCATTATTTTCCTAACCATTGATCTCCCACAACTCAAGAAACATCTACAATTAAAGCATGACCCCTCGCCTTGCTAACGTCATAAGGGGACTGGGGGAGGGGGGAGCGCTATCACGTCGATTGTTGATTTTTCCAATGAACCTCCATTGTCCATTACCGATTCTGAATTCTGCCCTTGGATGGGTTATGTAGTCGCATGGTTCCATGACCTGACCCTCGGGGCTACGACCTCTAACTCCTTGCACACACACGGTCAAGATGCAACCTCTAACTTTGGTGTTGGTCTCTCTTGGCCACACGCAACCTCATCCTTAGTGCTCCTTAACATTTATTTATATAATACACACACACACACACATGATATATAAAATATATTGATACATGTCAATAGTGAATACCTTGGCCCACCATGAACGATATTCTACATGAAGATTCATGTAATACCACTTCCCATATAATGAATTCAATGACGTATTCAGTTATGTTGTATTCCCACAACTAAATGATATAGAAAGAAAGTCGTGGCTTTAGCATATGAATATGCAAGAATGCATTTTATCCCTCAGGCTTGAGGCAAAAATTCCTATACAAAATACAAGTTTAGGATATGAACTCTTACTTTAAGGTTGATTTAACATTACAGGGGCCATTTCAAATCGCAATATTTTTTCTTTATGCAATTAAATTAATAAATTGATTGTACATGTAGTCTTGGCTATGAAATTTAGGCATTAAGCCCATAATCTCAACACTCAACCCAATGATGTTCATGAATATATATACTTCTTTCATTTTGGTTTAAATGTTAGAGATATAGTGGATAGGGAAGCTCTTAGGAATGTGGATGAGGTTAGATCATTCATGGGACTAGCAAGTTACTATAGGAGTTTCATCAAGAACTTCTCACAGATTCCCTATACAATTACATCTTTCTAGAGAAAATGAAGGAAGTTTGAATAGACTAGGGAGTGTGCAGCTAGTTTTGAGAAATTGAAGCATTTTCTTACAAATGCTCGAGTCTTAAAGATTGCAGATCCAAACAGAGTTTGTGGTATGTACAGATGCTTGAAAGAGGGGACTTGGTGAAGTCTTGATGTAAGAGGGATAGGTGGTATGCTATGAGTCGAGGAATTTGAATGAGAAAAAGCACAACTATGTGCCGCATCCAAGTGGTTTGAATTAGAAAAAGCGTAACTATGTGAAGCATCCAAGTGGTTTATTGCAGCTGATTCCAATTCTACAGTAGAAATGGGAGGTAATTTCCATGGACTTCATTACAGGTTTTCCTCGGACATTGAGACAACATGATTCCATCATTGTTGTGGTTGACAGGTTAAGTAAGGTAAGTCATTTCATTATAGTTAATTCTATGAATTCAACTAGTGAGGTAGCTCAAATTTTCATCAGGGAGACAATGAAGTTGCATGTTGTTCCCAAGAAGATCACATCAGATAGAGATTCCAAGTTCACTTCAAGGTTTTGGAAGGAGTTGTTTGTAGGTTTGGGGACATATTTCGCTTTCAGTACAATTTATCATCCACATATAAATGGACAGAAACAGAGGGTGAATAAGATTCCTAAGGACATGTTGAGGATGTATGTCAAGCATCATCATCAGAAGTGGGAAGATTATTTTCCACTGGTGGAGTTTTTGTATAATAATGGGTATCATGAATCCTTGAATATGATTCCATTTGAGGTTCTTTATGGGTAGAGTTTTAATACTCCCATCAGTTGGAGTGGTCTGGTAAACGAGATACTGATTGGACTGGGCATGTTGGCAGAGGGAATAGGAAATGGGGGTTATTAAAAGGAATCTAAAGGTAGCACAAAACAAGCAAAAGATTTTTGCACATCAACACATGGTTTCTAAGGAGTTTAAGGTTGGGGAGAATGTGTACTTTCTTGTCAAGCCCAAGAAGAGTTCCTTGAGGATTGGTTCATGTGCCAAGCTAGCACCTCAGTATTGTAGGTCTTTTGAGATCCTTGAAAGGATTGGATCAATGATATACAAATTTGCACTATCTCTGACAGTGAAAGTACATGATGTTTTCCATGTTTCATTTCTTAAGAACTGTTATCACAATTTTAGTTGTTAGTTTTTAGAAGCACTGACAGTTTCAGGGTCAGCATCGATTTGTAAAAAACAATGTTAAAATGCTGAAAATGGGATTGTTAGCGTTATTGTGCATTTGAAAATAAAAAATTGTGCTGACAACAAAAGTAGCATCGTGAATTTATGAAGACATTCAATTAAAAGTTGACTGCTGGAAAATCAATGCCAAGTACAAAATTCAAACTTTTTCATGACCAAAGAAATGCACCAATGGAATAGCATGGTTAATCTCAATTGTTTCTGGATGGTGGAAGTACTTATATTACCATGAGTTAAAAGTTGTGCAGAGTTAATCATTTGTATTGTTTTATCCGCCAAAGTAAAACAATTGTTATCCCACATTCTTGTAATCAAATCCCACTCCCATCTCCATTGCATGTGTTTCTGGACGGTGGAATTTATGACACAAGCTCAATAGTCAAAGGGAAAAGGTGCCAAAACATATTTGTTTTTACTTGACAAAATGTTTGTTTTTATTTATTTTTTTCCTATAAAATGCAGTAAATTTGGGAGTGGTTTATGAATAAATGGAAATAATTTTTCCAAATTTGAAGGAGGTTTTATCCACAACAGACCCATTTAAAAAAAAATCTCTCGGTTTTCCAACAGGTGTTGCGTTTGAAATATTCGAAGGGATATTTGAAGGTTGTTTTTCAAGATTTTGCAATTTTGTTGTCGTAACTGTTTTCAAATCAGATCCTGAACAAATGAGATTTTTTTTTTCAAACCAAGAGTGGTTTTTATCCACAACAGATCAATTTAAAAAAACATCTCTCAGTTTTGTAACAACTATCACGGTTTTGGGTTTTCGAAGGGATCACTGGATCCTATTTTTCAGGAAATCGTGATGAAAAAGCTCATGGATAGTTGTTGACTTGGATGCCACCTCATCGAATTTGACTTTTTGATCCTTATCTCCAGTCATGACTCTAGTAACAACATGATCTTTAGGTTCAAATATGATTAGGAAGTTTTCTATATGCATGTATTTGAGAGATACACTTTATCTCTTTTATTTTTCGCAGATTATAATTAAGGATAAGCTAGAAACCTTTTTTATCTATTATAGTCTCTATATAACAATTTCTGAAGAAGGAACAAGGTTTGGAACTTATTTGAAATTATCCTTTTTATGTATTGTGTGATCAAATTATAATAAAGCAATCAATGTGAGTAGTTTTGCAGAAATTCCTGTGTCATAACTCCCTGTCTGTCTCTTGGTGTAATACTTTATTCAATGTCTGAATGTTAAGTGCTGAATTTAGAATTCATATTGTTGTGCTCCATTTTCTTATGTTTCAGATATTTAAATGCTTATTTTTCCACATATATATTGTACTGTTTTCCTCCACTATCCTCCAATTTTCCTAAAAATTATCAAAGGAATTGTTACTGCCTCGGTTTTGTGATGTTTTCTCACTAAACCTATGATTATATAAGCCATAATTGGTCAGACTCCATGCCCAATGGTGAAATTTTCCTACAGTCCAACCAACCTCAATTTTTCTTAAATAAATCTGGCCATAGGACTTATTGCAAACCCTCTACCACTATGACATTAGATAGCTAAGTTTTAGGGAGAGATCCCTCTGCAGGCTGAAAGGGCCAACTTTCAAACTCAAAGTGGTTTGAGGTTACCTTAGAGATTTTCCCACAGCCAAGTTTTTCTCTAAGAGATAACAAGAAGTATGTCCAAGGTGTTGATCATTGTATTGACTAGTTCGTATTGCAAGTGGAACTAGAGGGAGAATTTGATCTAGAACCATAATGCATATTACAGCAAAAACAAATCATGCTCCAAAACCAAGCAATCAAGCAATTAAAAAGAAATGGAAGCAATTTGGGCCCGGTGAAGCTACATGGGAGATGGCTAATCCGAGGTGAGATTTGTATCCTTCATTATTTATTGGTTTGAGAAAATGAGTTTTGGTATATGTATGTATATATGTATATGGTTGTAAGTACCACGATGAGCTATGTTATAAAGCTCCAACAAGCAGTACGATTGTCATGTTTGTTATTTTGGTCATGGTTTGCAGTAGTTGTTCATTATAAATACTACATCGAGCTGTCTTATAAATCTCCATGGGCAGTATGTTTTCTTTTCAGCGGTTTGCTTGTCATAGGTGTTAAGAGGAACGTGTTACCCTAAGTAGGAGGGGTTTTTAACAACCCCGGGTTGAATTTCATGTAATAAAGGTTAATAAAGGAAAAATAAGACTAAGGTCATGGGACACATACTCCAAGTTGAATGTTGGGAAAGCATTACAATAGGCATCACTTTTAGTTTATTAATGGTTAAGGAAATTGGCAAAGGAAAAGAGGCATTCATTGGAATTTAATTATGAGAAATAAAGGAAAATAGGAGAAAAGAAGGTGAAGAGACACAAATTTGCATGAGAGGGAAATTAAAAGGAAAATTATGGAAAATGAAGAAAATAGAGGCTTCAATGGTAAAAAATCTTATGAGGATCAATTCACAGCTTTTTGTCAGTTTGGCTTTGGAATTAATTTCAAAGAGAGAGAAGACTGTTGGGTAATTTAATTGTTTGTTAAATTACTTGCATTTATATGTCAATTCGGGTACACGAGTTTGTGAAGGACACTACACCGTATGTGCTAGGAGATTAGCTTTCAATATTTATGCATAAATGAAATGAATTCAAAACTTCAAAAATAAATTAGATTCTATGCATGAGATCTTGGTAAGAACATGCACATGTTTTTTCTCAAAGAATTTATCTAATAAAAACATCAAATCGAGAATTGAATTGTAAGGAGGTTCAAATCAAAATGATTATAAACTATGAAAGCTCTTGAAATTCTATGCTATTAATCATAAAATAAAATGCTAGTCTATTTTAATTAAAATCAAATCTAGTTTATTATGCTTGAAATCAAAACTAATCTATTAAATTCAAAGGCAATCCTAATCTATCAAATTTAAAAAGCAACTTTAGTCTATGAATAAAGGCAACACTAATCTATGAGACTTGCAAAATAAACCTCGATTATCATTATTATGGAAATAGTTCTAGAAAGAAGGAATAACGAATCTTATGATGAGTGAACTTGAACTAGAGAAAATCATAATTTATTAAACATAAATCTGAGACTAAGTTAGAAAAAGAAATTCAAAGTAAATATTCTTTTTTGTTTTTGTTCTTTTAACAAGCGCTTGTCTTGTAGGAAAAATAGAGGCAAACAAGTAAACATAATGAAATGAATTCAATCTAAAGCAACAAAGAATTAAAATGAAATAAAGTTTTTATTTAAGCGTAGAGAAAAAATAAATTAAATGAAAGAAATTAAAAGCATCTACACTATTCTTACAGATCTCTAGGGGGCCTCCTGAGGAGGACTATGACGTGTTGAAAATTCAGATCAAGAGAAGAGAATTGCCAATTAACAATTACCTGAATGCCATGGACATAGTTTGTATTATTTGCAACGTGTAAACAGATTTTTCATAATGATAAATTTCAAAAGTAATTACAACTTCAGACCTGAGCTTAATACATTGAATATCTCCTCCTTTATCAAATAGATTATTGTGTTTTATAGAATTCTGAAACAACTAGAAACTTAGAATTTCATTGCATGAATTCTAACCATGAGATCTCAACAAATTAATTTGATAATAAAATAAAATATGATTTGAAGGATTTTAGGATAAAAGATGAGCCCATATATGTTCATAATGATCTTCTTGCCACGAATTTGCTAAAGAAAAGCTCGTTCTGGCCTCTTTGTTGATTGTGCATTAAATGATGAATTGAAAAACTGTTTATCCACGTAATATACAAAATAAGGCTTGAAAGAACCTCGTAAATATCTCAAATGGTAACAAAATTGAGAAAAATTCTCACAAAGAACCTAATTGGGCCTATGTTGAACAAAACCCATGTTTTTTTTTTTCTGAAATTCACTTTCATTTTCTCATAAAACACAGTTGAATTTGACTGTTCAAAAATGTTGCGTATTTCCTTTGATTTGATGCTGGAGGTCCATACATGCAAGATGGGTGGAATTTAACCAATACAAATACGTATTGGAACCTTTAGGAACAATGTCCATGTGTAATATTTCCTTCTAGAGTTGTGCTACTACCTCAACCAAAAAGATAGCTACAGAAACTTGACTGAGCTTTAGAACTTGCACTAGCAAATCTATCATTAGTAAAACCAAAAGAAGTTCTTCTTTAATCATTAAAAATAATGGAAATAATAATAATAAACCATGTAAATATGTATGCCAAAATTTGGTGCGTTTTTGAAGAAATATGGTTAAGAATTATGACAATGGGTGAGTGGATTGATGCAAAAATGGATGGTTTGATTAGCAAAATCATGACAAATTGGAGGCCCAACATTCCCCCACACCTGAGATTTTTCGTGTCCTCATGCAAACAAATCTTTGCAAAATTTCACAGTTCAACTAGTTCTTGGTAATCCTTTATTTTTTTCATTTCAACTGAATCCTTGACCAAAGCTCCAAGGGATTGGTGTAGATCATCTATCTTAGTAATATTTGTTTTTCTCTCTTGTTCAATGAACCAATGAATTCATTCTCCAAAATTACACATCTTGTAGAAAAACTCTTTGTTTCCACACTTGTTTCTTGATAGTTGCAAAATGAAAAAGAAGAGCTATCCATCCTCTTGTTGAAATTCTTGCCATAGTATGCTACTCATGAATGATATAATGCCTGTTGATTTGTTCATCTTTAGTAAAACAAACATATCTGCATTACTTATTAATCTCTATCACATTATCATATACAACTTGTGTGAAAGACAAGGGTGTCCATACAGTAGAATATCCAAGTACTTGTCATTGTTGTTAAAGCCTTTGCAAATTCAATCTTAGAAACAATTATCAAGTTTTTGTCACTTACTCAATTGTGCACAAATTGTTTAATCCTTGATAGAATATAAAACATACCATATTGTGAGGAATGCATCAATATGACTACTACGACATCCATGTGCTTTCCAACCCAAATAATGAATGATATCCATGTGCACCATGAATGTTATATGTAAACAGAACACCACCTTTTGATCATGTGCTACATGTAGGTTTTAATCCCGTACAGAACTTACCTGCATACGAATTCTAACAACAGAAAATAAACAATGGCGAGAGCATAACACATAAAACAAATATACAGAGAGGTTTTTCGTTGGATCCCAAAACAGGGCTACCAGATTAATTTTTCATTATGTTCCTTTCAATGTTACAATACCTATATATACATGTCGAAGCACCCATAAACCCCAATCTATTAAACTTGGATTAGAAAATAACCCTAGTTCCCTTGACCGGATCTACAAAATATCATGGATTGAAAAGCATCGTGCCCAAAACCATGTGCGACATCCATGCACAAAACCATAGGTAGGTCTGCCCACCTAATATAGGGTCCAATTTTTTTTTTCCTAGGGTGCTGCCCCGGACCTCGTATAGGGGGGCTGCCACCCCCTGATAGGGGGGACTACCGCCCCCCCTGTGACCCCCCCGCTATGCCCAGCGCAACAAAGGGAGAGCTCTGCCCCCACCTCTAACCCCCCGGCTTAACTACTAGGGCTAGTCGTGGAAATAATATAACACAACCCAACATTCTCTCACTTTTTTTCTTTCCACAGGGTCCACAAGAGAGCTTAGCCATTGATCCAGCCCTGCAATGCCCATTGTTTCTCTACACCAATAGAACTTCTCAGTGCTCACAGACTTTGTCAATGCGTTTGTAGTATTCTTTGAAGTGTCCACCTTTACCAGCAACACCTTTTTGTCCTCTACCATATCCCTCACAAAGTGATACTGAACATCAATGTGCTTTGTCTTTGAATGATAAGTAGGGTTCTTTGCCAAGAAAATTGCACTTTGACTGTCACAGTCTATCCCTATAGTTCGCTTGACTAACCCCATACTTGAACACAATCTCTACAACCAAACCGCTTCTTTTCTTGCATGAGTGGATGCCATGTATTCTACCTCTGTATTTGACAATGCCACTACAAATTTTATCTTACTCATCCAACTGACTTCACCTCAAAATAGGTTAAACACATACCCACTTGTAGATCTTCTCTGATCCAGATCCCCAGCTCAGTATGCATCAACAAAGCCATGGATGTCCAAAACTTTGTCCAAGCCTCCTCTTCCTTGGTAGCACAAACCATAATCACTAGTGCCATGGAAATACCTGAAAACCCACTTCACTGTTATCCAATGCTCCTTCCCTGGTTTTGACATAAACCTTCTCAATATTCCCACTGCATGTGCAATGTTTGGTCTAGTATAGACCATTGCATACATCAGGCTACCGACTGCACTTGCATATATGACACGAGACATGTCCTCTTCCTCTTCTTGTGTCTTGGGACACTGTTCAACAGATAAATTTACACCTACATGAATAGGAACCTTCACCGGTTTACTATCTTGAATATTAAACCTCTATCGTATTGCCTCGATATGCTTACTTTGGTTTAACCAAAGCTTCCTCTCTGCCTGATCTCATTTAATTTCCATTACCAAACTATAGTTTGCAGCACCAAGATATTTCATGTTGAATTTGGAGGACAATTTGGTCTTCAAATACTGGATAATTTTTTTTTCATTTCCAACCAGCAACATATCATCCACATACAAGACCAGATAAATAACACATCCGCTAATTAATTTAAAATACACACAGTGATATACTTTGCTTCTGGTGAAGCCAAGTCCCCGTATAAATGTATCAAATTTCTGATACCACATCCTTGGT
Organism: Pinus tabuliformis; assembly: GCA_031772625.1. Taxonomy (NCBI): domain Eukaryota; kingdom Viridiplantae; phylum Streptophyta; class Pinopsida; order Pinales; family Pinaceae; genus Pinus; species Pinus tabuliformis. Next base: position 92,857,679 of record CM062812.1, read on the forward strand.
GATTGTTTTAACCCATACAAAGACTTTTTTAATGTGAATATTAGTTCTTTCTTACCCTTCACCGCAAAGCCTTCAGGTTACTTCATGTAGATCTCTTCTTCTAGATCCCCATGAAGAAATGTTGTCTTCACATCCATATGTTCTACCTCAAAATCAAAAGCAGTAGCAATAGATAAAAGTAATCTAATAGAAGCTACCTTGGCAATAGGAGAAAAAATATCACCAAAATCAATTCCCGACACCTGGGAATAACCTTTTGCTACCGACCGAGCTTTCTCCACCTTTCCTTCTACATTAATCTTATCCTTGAACACCCATTTTCTGCCAATGGGTTTCCTTCCAGTCGACAACTCCACCATATCCCAATCCTCATTTTTGTGCAAAGATGCCATTTCATCAACCATGGACTCTTTCCAGAGTTTTCTGTCCTCTGAATCTACTACTTCCTTCATAGTTCTGGGATCATCATCAGTAATAGATAAATCAAAATTTGAACAGAAAGCAGATGGACTATACCTTTATGGTTTCCTTATTTCTCCAACTGATCTTCTCACAATCGGAGTTTGTGGCTCTTCATCTTCTGATTCCTCTTCTGCTGTAGAGTTTGATTCTTCCTCCTTTAGCTCAAACTCTATCTTCTTAGGTTCCTTTGGTAGGACTTCATGTTTAATAACATCTTTCACCTCTCTAAACACCACATCTTGGCTGTACACAACCTTCCTTGTTACTGGGTTCCAAAGCTTATAACCTTTTAAACCATCCTTATACCCAATAAAGATGCACTTTTCAGATTTACTATCCAACTTTTTTCTTTTCTCCTTTGGAACATGTACATATGCATCACATCCAAATACCTTCAGATGTGAAAGAGAAGGTTTCTTACCAGTCCATACCTCTTGTGGAGTCTTATCCTCCAACGCTGATGAAGGTGATTTGTTGACCAGGTAACATGCAGTCTCCACTGCCTTTGCCCAGAATTCCTGTCCTAACCCAACACCACTGAGCATGCCTCTTGCCCTTTCCATCAATGTCTTGTTCACTCTTTCTACAACTCCATTTTGCTCAAGTGTGTATGGAGTAGTCTTTTTCTGTGCTATACCACACTTCTTACATAACTCTTCAAATTCCTTCTTGCAAAACTCTCCACCATTATCTGTCCTCAACAACTTTATCTTCTTCTCTATCTAGTTTTCCACCAGAGCCTTAAATTCTTTAAACGTGTCAAAGACTTTAGATTTCTTCTTGAGGAAATATATGCATGTATTCTTTGAGAAGTCATATATAAATGATACATAGTACATAGACTTACCCAGTGATGGAACCGACACAGGTCCAAACACATCACTGTGCACAAGCTCTAATATTTGTTTCGCCCTCTTACCACCAGAGGGGAAACTCACCCGATTCTGCTTCCCATATACACAATTTTTACAAAAATCAAAATCCAGAGAGCTATTAGATATACCTTCTACCATACCTTTACCATGAAGTATTCAAAGGCCCTTCTCTCCAATATTTCCAAGCCTTTAATGTCATAGCATGGTCTTTTCTCCAGAGACCACTAGATTTTTTGCTCCACTTCTAGGAACCATAGAACCATTGCACCCATCAATAACAGTGCTACCTTGCAGCTTGTACGGAGTTCCAATCCGAACTCCCCGCATCAATACCAGTGCTCCCCAAACCATCTTGCAGGTATCTTTCTTGAACTCTGTTTTTACACCTGCATCATCTAGCTTGCTTACAGAAATAAGATTTCTGGCTAATGCAGGAATATGTAGAACACTTAGAAGTGTTCTAACCCTTCCACCTTGCAACTTCAACTTGACTTTTCTATGACTAATGATTCTAGCCTTCCTGTCATCCCCTAAGAAGACATCACCAGCATCATAATTTTGATACTCGCAGAACCATTCTCTATGGGAGTGAAGTGAAAGGATGCACCTGAGTCAATCAACCATGCCTCATGATATACATGTATACTTGAAGAAGAATCCATGTACACATCTCCACCTTCATCTGCAGAAGGAGCATCATCAGATCCCTTTCCTTTCTCAGGAGCTTTATATTTACAATCCCTTTTGTAATGCCCTTCCTTTCCACATTTCCAACACACCTTTACAGGTTTTCCTGGAGATTTAGATCTCCCACTCGATGACTTATTTTTGTTTTTGTTCTGGGACCGTCCTCGTATAGACAAGGCATCACCATTTTGGCTGTCCATATTTTTCCGGCTCATCTCATCCATCAGCAAGGATGAGACTATTTCATCAAACTGCAAGGAAGTTGCATTGCTACCTACTGCAACAACCATACTATCCCATGAATTTGGTAGAGAACACAACAAACTGATGCACTTATCTTTAGCTAAAATTTTAATATCGATAGATAATAACTAGCTTACCACAGTATTAAATGCGTTCAGAATCTCTGTCACCGAGTCTCCATCTTTCATCCTTAGGTTATACAACTTTTTCCATAGGAACAATTTATCCACCAGAGACTTAGATTGGTACAAAGTCCCTAACTTTTCCCACAAAGCCTTCACTGTAGCTTCCCCTGATACATTCAACAATACTAAATCTGAGACACATAATCATATTGTGCTTTTTGCCTTTCGATCCAACTTCTTCAATTCTTCATCGAACACTGTTGTTGGTTTAGTACTCAAATCTACTGCGATCCACTGATCTTTATCCACCAACAGATCCTCCATCTTGAGTTTCCACAACTCAAAACTCTGACAATTAAATTTCTTGAACTCTATATTTCCACTACTCGCCATCCTCTTTCACCACAAGAATTGATCCCACAGATCTCCCACTGAATAGGGTCTACCACAAGCCTGAGCAAAACCCCTTAGTAGTTAGGGCGTCCCCTTGAAGCCAAAAAATCTCTGATACCAAATGTAGGTTTTAACCCCATATAGAAATTACCTGCATACGAATTCTAAAAACAGAAAATAAACAACGATGAGAGCATAACACATAAAACAAATATACACAGAGATTTTACCTTGGATCCCAAAACTGGGACTTCCATGTTGATTTTTCATTATGTTCCTTTAAATGTTACAATACATATATATACATGCCGAAGCATCTATAAACCCCAATCCATTAACCCTAGATTAGAACAGAACCGTAGTTCCCTTGACTGGATCTACAAAATACCATGAACCAAAAACCATCGCGCCCAAAACCATGTGCGATATCCATGCACAAAAACATAGGTAAGTTCGCCCACCTAATATAGGGTCCAAAAAAAATTCCCTGGGGCGCTGCCCCCAACCCCGTAGAGGGGGGCTGCCAGCCCCCCTGTGACCCCCCTACTGCACTCGATGCAACAAAGGGGGAGCTTCGCCCCCCCTCTAACCCCCCAGCTTAACTATTGAGGCTAGTCGTGGAAAGAATATAACACAACTGAAGACTACAAACATGTACTATGAAGTCAAGCTTGCTATATCTATAAATAATTCTTTTTCTCAAGAATTTCATGTTGATGGACCGTTAAGGAAAGCATGAATGAAGGCCAAAAGGTCAAATTGTTCATCTAAGAAGTATGAATTAATTTATATGGCAGCAAGAAGAGAAAAGGTAAGCATAAGATCCCATGAAAAGATTATGCAACCATAGTATGGGGCTCAATCATAACAACATTGGTAGAGCATTCAATAAGGTATGAGGGCTGAAAATAGTAGAATAGGGATGAAGGATTGAAAAAAAAATGGTTTGAAGAATGTGAATATGATAGGTTGAAATACATAGATCACATGTTTTCAATAGCTTTCTTATTACAATTTCCAAAACTTTTAAAAAATTAAATAGTCTAATGCTAGTTTTATGAGAAGTTTACCTTTTTAAGAAATTGAAACGCTAAAGTAGGGGCTATAGGTGTTAATTTGGCTCAAGTACTCTATTGTTGCATGATGCGTTGGTCATCACTTTGACCTTGTTCCATAGATTTTATCCCCTTCTTGTAGCAGACATTTTTTTTCAAATATCTCTCAAATGAAAAATCAGATTCTCTTGAATTGTTTTGAGGTTGTTACCATTAGTTTTATGCATCTTCCCACAAAATATCTCAGCCAATGGGCACACGGATCTTGAGAAAATAGAGAAATGGTTGTAGGTGAAAGTCACCAATTTCTTGAAATGTTGTGTATTTATTTACCCTACCTTGACGCATTTACCATAATAAAATTAAGGACCAACGGATGCACAATTTTCAAGATATGGTCAAATCAATTTCTTCCTTATTTCACCATTCACTCTACCCAACGTTGCAACAAAAACATATGCCATGAACTCATTTTAAGGCCAAATTGAGTGCTTCAAAAGGGAAATGGTGTATTTTTACCCTTTTTACCACCACATGCCTTCAGAATCCCATTTTGATGAAGAAAAGATATTGTCGTGCAAAAATACCGAAATCTGGCGTAATTTGTGCACAATGGTGAAAAATAAAAATATGCCTTAAAACCCACTGAAAAGTCCTGGAACACTTTTTTGGAATTCTACCCGTGAATGACTCAATTGACCATATTATGAGAAAACCTAGTAGATCATTTTTTTTTTTTTTTTTGCTCCAATCTCTTGCAATATTTGTGCCAAAACTGCCTCTAGAACAAGCTCCTACAACAAAAATGTAGGTTGTTACTGCAATAGCTGTAGAAACTGCAACTTTCTATAGTTGTTGCAAAAAATTTCAATTTTTGCATAAATTTGTTTTCTCCGAGTTTGAATTGTTGATTTAGATTGTGTACCGCGTCTTGAAGTAGAAACCATGAGACATTACGCATATTCACTGAAATAAACCCAATTTTATTATTTTCCCTAAAAATGAAATGAATGAAAAAGAGTTGTAGTGGTGCCATCATGTTGCTGTTGAATGAAAACAAGATGAACATGCTACTACACGAAACTAATAAAATGTATTGCTGCAAGTTATTGTTGATTCCATAAAACAATATAGTCTTCATCAAAAACAAAATTCATGGTACAATTCTTACCATGCGAATGAATATGCCAAAGTCAAGCATGGAAATAAATCATTGGATTACCGATCAATGATGAAAATCGTTAACCAATGTGAGACAACTCACTGATAATGTAAATGAGTGTCAAGGTACCTGAGTGCATCTTGAGAGAGACGAATGAATGTGTTGAAATTGATTCACCTGCAAGACAATCAAGAGATATTGTTGTATTCCCATTGTTGTCAACGAGGAGGCTTTCCATTGATGTATGCAAGTTCCAAGGCACTCCAAATAATCTCTGATCTTGATCCCAGATAAGGTGTTGAGGTTGATGGGACAAGATCTATTGGAAGGTGGGCCTTAAGGAATCCCACATTAGCCAACTCGAGCATAGAACCAAAAATGATTTGAAGAACCATAATAAAAGATTGAAACCATCATAAAATTGCAGAACTTATTGTGAACTTTTCTCGCCAGTTCCCTAGTTTTCAAGCAAATCTCATGTCCAATTGCGCTAGCAAGCTGGTTTTCACAATAGGACTTATTTTTCTCTATATTTTTTATTTATTTATTTTTTATATGTCCTACTGTACTTGAAAAATAAATCTCATTCAAGTATATGAATACTTCCAATGGAACCAGGTGTGCAACAAGATGATAGATAAACTCATATGAAGGTTTCAAATATACTCTTTTATATGTACTAGTATATGAGAGACCAACTTCCTTGATAGAGATGATGTCAGAAAATACTAAGGAATTGAGTACTAGGATCCGATGGCTATTTTGAACCAAGATTCATTGTAATCTTGTCTTCCTTGGCTTCTTGCTATCATGCCATGCACGTCTTCAGAGATGTGATACCCATTCATTGAATCCGATGATAGGCATGCATGAGCTTTTCAATCTCAGGTTTTAACAATTGCTCTTCTTTAATGGGCATCCATGATTCATGGACCTTATCTGAATCTTCTTCTTCTTGTTTTTTTCGTCAATGATAGTTGGACATCATTTTTGCAATACCTCCACATTTTAAGTAGATTGAGGTGTTTTATTATTGGAGATTTGAAATGGTTGTGCAGGTAGTGGAGTGGGAATGGGTCTTTGGGGTGGTTGTGTGTGTGGTAATGGGAAAGGTAGAATTGAGATCAACTAAGGGTGAAATTGATGTTGTGGTGGAGGCGAATGGTATGGATAACATTGATGTTGGTATTAAGGATAGTGAGGAAAATATTGAGGATATGGTGGATTTTCTCTATAAGGCCCTTGCCAACCTTATTGCCAATATTGATTTTGAGGTTGGGATTAAGATGACCAAGGTTTCCAAGGTTGGTTTTGAGGTTGGGATTGAGATGTCCAAGGTTTCCAAGGCAAGGGTGTTTTCCAATTACTTTGAGATTGTTGTGCATAACCCTGAAATTGAGAATTAAGATTTTGCACCATGCCAGTTTGATGAGGTTGCTATGGTCTTCTTGGAGCTACATAATAGGATTGCTCCACTATTTTATTTTCTCCTTGATAAACTACCTTTAACCTTGGTGATGATGGACACTCTTTAGTAGTATGTAATCCTGCACCAACTTCACGAATTTTAATGTTATCAAGTGGACATTCATGCAAAAGATGTTTATTTTTGCATTTAGGGCAAAATATAAATGAAGCAACATTCTCAACTTTTTGCTTGTTTTTCATTCTTAGCATATCAATTTGTTCATTTAAATTACCAAAAATGTCTAGCAAATTGTTAAGTTCAGTTTGACTTACCAATACTGATGTCAACTTACTTACTCTTTCCATAACTGGATCCTGAGGGGATCTTCCATACTTTGCTTTTCCTCTTGATATGTTCTTGCATAGTTCACAAATCTCTTGAAATGACAATTGAGAGACATATCCTTTTCCCACCAAGTTAAGAAGATCAATCCATTCATCCCTTATATCTTTTAGTAAGAGAGTTTTTAATGTGTTTGGTCCTAATTATGCAATTTAGATCTTTTGACATTATAAGTAAATCTCTCCACTAAATATTCTAGGCTTTCATCCTCTTTTTGGTTCATCTTAAAGACTTCATTTCTAAGGTCATGGTGTATGCAATAATATTTATATTTTTCCAAAAATACTCTTTTCATATCATCCCATGTCCTTATAGAATTTGTTCCTAAAGTCATGAACCATCTAAGAGCTCTATCCTTCAATGTTGTCGGAAACAAATTCAATTTTTGAATATGTAATGAGTAGCGATAAGATCTACAAATTATTTCCAATTCAAAAAGAAAGGTTTCCAGGTCTTGTGATCTCATACCTTTGAAGTTAGGAAGCACAGATGGAGGGATGTTATTCATATGAACATTGATATTAGTTTCTTCAATGGGAAATCCAAAAGGATCTTCCTCATTGTCAACATCTCTAGCCATTTCTTTTACCTCCTTTGTCACCTCTTCTTCTATCTGCAAAACTAGGAATTCATGATGTGTATGTGTGGCTCTTACTACACCACATGATTTAGTGGGGGTGGTAGGTGATTGGAGTTTTTTTTTATTTTTGTTTTTGTTTTAGTTTTTTTGTTTTTTTTTTTTAAATGAATCTACTTTTAGGATGTACTAAAATGAAATTAGTCTTATGCAACTAAATGGATGCAACTAAGAATGAGATGAAATTGAAAGCTAACACCTATGTATACTTCCCCAGCCACGACGCAAAAATGTTGGATAATTTACTTGATTGTTAAATTACTTGCATTTATATGTCAATCCGAGTACATGAGCTTGCGAAGTACACTACACTGTATGTGCAAGGTGATTAGCTTTCAATATTTATGCATAAATAAAATGAATTGGAAACTTCAAAAAGAAATTAAATTCTATTTATGAGATCTTGGTAAGCACATGAACATGTTTTCTCTCAAAGACTCTATCTAATAAACACATCAAATTGAGAATTGAATTGTAAGGAGATTCAAAGAAAATCGATTCTAAACTATGAAAGCTCTTGAAATTCTATGTTATTAATCATAAAAGCAAATGCTAGTCTAATTTATTAAAATCAAGTCTAGTTTATTATGCTTGAAATCAAAACTAATCTACTAAATTCAAAGGAAATCCTAATCTATCAAATTCAAAAAGCAATTTTAGTCTATGAATTAAGGGAAACGTTAATCTATGAGACTTGAAAAATAAACTTCGACTATCATTATTGTGGAAATAGTTCTAGAAAGCAGGAATAACGAATCTTATGATGAATGACCTTGAACTAGAGAAAATCATAATCTATTAAACATAAATCTAAGACCAAGCTAGAAAAAGAAGGTCAAAGTAAATCTCTTTGTTTATTTTAAGTCTTTTAACGAATGCTTGTCATGTAGGAAAAACAGAGCCAAACAAGTAAACATAATGAAATGAATTCAATCTAAAGCAACAAAGCATTAAAATGAAATAGAGTTGTTATTTAAGTGTAGAGCATAAAGAATTTAAATGAAATAAATGAAAACATCTACACTATCTCACAGATCTCTAGGGGGGCTCCTAAGGACTACGAGGTGTTGAAAATTCAGATCAAGAGAAAAGAATTGCCAATTAACAATTACATGAATGCCATGGACAAAGTTTGTATTATTTGCAGCGTGTAAACAAAGTTTTCACAATGATAACTTTAAAAAATAATTACAACTTCATACCTGAGCTTAGTACATTGAAAATCTCCTCCTTTATGAAATAGATTACAGTGTTTTATAGATTTTTGAAGAAACTAGAAACTCATAATTTCATTGCATGAATTTTGGCCATGAGATCTCAAAAAATCAATTTGAGAATAAAAGAAAATATGTTTTGAAGGGTTTTAGGATAAAAGATGAGCCCATATCTATTCATAATGATCTTCTTGCTACAAATTTGCTAAATAATAGCTCGTTTTGGCCTCTTTGTTGACTGTGCATTAAATGATGAATTGAAAAACCATTTATCCACGTAATATGAAAAATATGGCTCCAAAGAATCTCACAAATATCTCAAATGATAAAGAATTTGAGAAAACATATCAGTAGGAACCTAATTGGGCCTATGTTGAACAAAACAAATGTTTTATTTTTCCGAAATTCACTTTCATTTGCTCATAAAACACAATTGAAGTTGACTAGGGAAAACTGCTATGCATTTCCTTTGATTTGATGTTGGAGGTCCATATGTGTGAGATGGGTGGAATTTAACCAATAAAAAATCCATATTGGAACCTTTAGAAACAATGTCCATGTGTCATATTTTCTTTTTAGAGTGTTGCTACTACCTCAACCATGGAGATAGCTACGGAAACTTGACTGAGTTGCAGAAACTTGCACTGACAAAACTATCAATAGTAAAACCAAGAAAAGTTCTTCTTAACTCATTAAAAATAATGCAAATAATAATAATAAACCATGTAAACATGTATGCCAAAATTTGGTGCTTTTATGAAGAAATATGGTTAAGAATGATGACAATGGGTGAGTGGAATGATGCAAAAATGGATGGTTTGATTAGAAAAATCATGACAAATTGGAGGCCCAACAAAGAGCACCAAGAGGATAAAGCAAGCAAGAAAGAAGGAAAAGGAAGAAAATGAAAAGCAAGGAAAACAAGGAGAAGGTTGGATCAAGAGCTTCAGCAGGAGGATTTTGCAGGTAACAGGTCACATGTTTGATTTCCTAGCTGAGGTATGAATGCGTGGTACATGCATTTGTTTATTTGGTTCATTTTCTATCATTGGCATGGGTTTTTCTCGGGTTTACATTTATTTCAGCTTTTCCTTTCCATTTCCTTGATAACCATGGTGTGATGGGATTCATTTCTTGTTAAGCTTTCGATTACTGAAACATTTTGGATTCAGGTGATGTGGTATCAGGAAAATTCCCAAGGGTTGGGGGTGGATATGGTTTTCTATGAGAAGCCCTCTAAAGGTGGGTGGAGACGGGAAAATTCCTCAAGGGATGTTGAAGGAATTCTGAGGCATCCAAGCTTGTTTTGGTTTGTGATCTCTTGACCAGTTTTGGAGAGATTGCAGTAGTTTGAGGGTGGGGGTGATTTAACCTCTGGATTCCCTAGGTTGTTTATGTCTTGGTTTATCCTATGAGATCCCACATTCATGCTTGGAATATGGCACGAGGGTGATTGGATAAAATATAGATTTGGTTCAGCTTAATCTATGGTCGAGCGGTACGTGGAAGTCATTGACTTGGTTGAATTTTGTATATGTTAGTAAGAGACATTTCTCTATTTTGATTTGTGATTACTTGTACTTTTTATTATGTATCTTGATAGTTGTTCTGTCATGGTTAATATTCTGATTATATGCTCGTTATAAGCATGGTTTTGTAATATGTTTTATCTATGGCTCTTGGTCATGCTTTGATAAGTTAGTAAATGGTTGATGAATGTATGGACTAATAAGGGTTATTGAAGCTATGTGGAAAGGGTAGAAATCCTTCTTGGTGTTTCTCAGATGAATCTCAGACTAATATGATCATATATGCATTCATGACCTGTAGCTTACATGTTTTTCATGTGTTTGATGAAATGTGTGTTATCAATTAGGAATGTCCTGGGTCAGTGCTTGTTCAAGTTTTGTATGAAAAGCTTTGTCATTGTGTCTTTTATCAGTTTGAGAAGTTATAGGAAGTTCTGGATAGTGGTTTGGAGGTTGTCCTAGAAAAGTGGCTCAGATTTTGGGACCACACCCTCTGAACTGGAGATTTTGGGTTATAACTGCATGGAGGCAGTGTTGTGCATGCGGTTGGAGGTCTATAACCACACCCAAGCCTTTTCATGCATGTGATTGTGGGCTTAGGGTAGTGAAAAGAGCCCCAACTCAGTGTTTGGTCACCTGGGGTGGTCCTTTGGCCCCTAAGTTTCTTGTAGCCTTGAGCGATGTTGTGAGTTTTCACTTTGTTGGCCCCAATTTTATAACTGGAGCTTGCAGGTCGAATCATGTCATATTAACTCTTCGTCTCATGTTTACCTTGGCAGGTCAGTGAAATTGGGTAAATGTGGGAGGGGGCGATTACATTCTCTTTGATTGCATCATACTTAGAGGGAAAGAGTGTAAGTTGAGAATCATTATGGAAGGGGTGACATCCACAATGGAGGGAATGAGATCCGTAATGGAAGGAATGAGATATAGGATAGAAGGAGTTCGAGCCCAATTTCCATCGCTTTGGAATAGATACCATTCTTGAGGCTTCTAAAATAGAAGCTTCTTTACCCTTTTTTATTTTTTCCCATGTAAGAAGATTGTCACACCTTTAATGGAGGAAAATCATGATGAATTGAAATTTGTTTACTATGCAAGATGAAACATTTGCAGGTTGTAACTGAGGACCCATGATGATCTCTAAAATTATGGTTTTTTAATTATTTAATCCAGGATTCTATTGGCAGTGTTGGATCCCACCAACATATAGGGCGTATCCATAATGTGAAGTCCTAATTAGACCTAACATCCATTGCAGTAGGAGCCCCATCCGAAGTATCATCCCAACCACCATAACTCAAGGTTTTCCTTGGATGCAATGAGTAACATAAGAGATCACACACATAACCTTTGAAATCAACATGTAAGTTGACACTGTGAAACATGAATTGCAATGTGTAAAAGGAGGCCTTCATGAGAGGGGAGACAAAAGTGAGTCTCTAGAAGAAAATAAATAGTACTATCCTAAGAGAGGAACATGAGATCATGGAAAGATTCATTAGTTATCTAGTGAAGTAGTGCACATATACACAATGGTCATTAAAGAAAATGCAACACACATTCAACAATAGTAAGCACCAAAGCTAATGAACTAGTTCAATTTATTTAGTACTTATGAAAATAACATATATCGCAAACATATAAAGAATAGTCTTACAACATTCATGATACATGCATGACAGTGTGTTGCCTCAATGAGCTTCAATTATTAAGTGAAAAATACAAGTACACGGTTACAATGGTGAAACACTAGCCCCAATAGTGGAAAATTAAGTCACTTATTTCTTCTCCAAGGAACGATCTTCTCTCCTATGCCAAGTTGAAGAATCCAAGGCTAGTTCTCCAAAGTCCTAAGCCTCCAAAAATCCCTTTCTTGAGTTATGACGTTTCTTTTATAACAAGAGGAATGACCTTTCATATACCATATGACTCTTGAGTTACCCCCATGACTCTTGGACTCCTAAGTGACCTTTGAACTTCTATATGACTCTTTGGTCCACATGTGACTCTTTGACTTCCACACATTTACATTTTTCAATTTCTTGAAAATACATCATTACATTCCACATTATGTGGCAAGACATATTGACACATATGACATTATAATGACACTTGTACAAACCATGACTAGGAAATGATGACATGGAACTTCATGATGATGTGGCAATGCCAAGTTCCTGTCTTTGTTTCTTTGTCTTCAATATTCATGATAGATTTGATTTATTCTTCATCTTCACTCTCCAAGGGGTCTTGGATCCATATTGGAATGTTTGAGTCATCATGAAAAGTATCCATTTTGTCTTGATCTGGGATCTCTCCATGTCTCCATGATGGTTCTTCTTTGTGCTTCTTCTTTGCAAGAGACTCTTTGCTTCTTCTCCTTTCTATATTCCTTGAGAATCAACTTTCCTTGTTGAGGAGGCAGACCTGCCAATGAAGCTTACTCATGACAAGGAAAGATCATATGAAAATCATCTATTCCACCCCGAATTTTCTCATGGAAAAAGCTACTTGTGATGGGACTATGAAAGGGATGAAAGAGGATGGAACAGGTGAGCTCAGCAATGGCTGAGAAAGGAACTACTGCTCACTATAACTACAACATGTGCTATAAAAATGGGCTCTTTAAGGTCCAGTGAAATGAGAAAGTGCTAGAGATAGTGTGATGAGCTTGCTGACTAAAACTATGACATGTGTAGGAAACAAGGGAGGAGGAGGCAGTGTGTTGAAACCTAATCTTTGGGATCAGGGAAATCCATGTAAATATTGTAAATAACAACATAATGGAAATTTAAAGATGAAGAGACATTGGGAGATGAATCCCAATAGTATCCCTCTCCTTGTATATATCCATGTTCTCGATTAATGCAAAAACACAATTAGTTTGTGGAGTTACTCTCTTGGCCTAACATGGTATCAGAGCACAAGTCTGAAATTTGGTCTTCTACTCTTATAACTCCTCTCTCCCATGACAGAAAATTTGTCTTTGATTCCTTGCTATTGTCCTCTATTCCCATCATTATTCTATGGATTGTTCTTTGCGTTTGACAACGTGTTTAAGTCTCCTCCTATGCATTAGAATTGAACCTTGAATGCCATGAATTTCATTGAAGCATTGAATTGTCGAATATTCTGGTGCGCGTGCTCCTACAACATTAAGAATCTACATGTGCGTTGGATCTTTGCTGCTCTGCAATGGTTCTCGTCAAAGGTTTGAAATTCCAGTGCGATGAGAAAGGCTCAAACTTTGAGTTTCATCTCTACATTCAAGACTGAGCTTCTTATGGTTTCTATGGTGAGTGTGGATTCATATATGAGTTAAACCATTTTTTGAATGCCATACATGGTTCATATGCATCGTTTGGTGCATTGATTTTATTATGTGTGCCCTTTTCATAAAGCATTGATTTAAAATGAACATATGTATTTGAAGGTATGGATATGAATGATAATGGTTCGCTTATATGGTGGGAATATATGGTATATAATGGATTAAAAAAAAAGGAAGGGCCATGACACATGTATGTAATGTGATGCTTTTACATATACCATAATGGCACATGAATTCATTGAGCTCTTCTTAATGACCATATATTATATGAAATTACCATATGGGGTATATGGAAGTTATATAATATATATTGGATGAGTGGAGGTTTATATACTTACATTAAATTATTGATTTTGTATAGCGAAGAGTGAAGTTGGTAGTGAGGTTTTTAAATTAGTTTTCTAAGAAGGCAAAAAGTAAGGCTACAATTATTTTGGAAATCAAAAGCATATAGTATTTTTTGATGATGCATTCACTAATCTCCAATGTGGGAGTAGTTCTCTATGGCAAAGCGAACTATCATGAGTGGTCTAAGAAGATAAAACAAACCCTCATTTTCAATGAACTTTGGAAAGGATTTTGTGAAGGAGAAGGAGAAAATGCACCTGAAAAGCCTACTTCAAACAAGGATCTTGTCATTAGGGAAAAGAAGAACAGCAAGGGCTATGCCTTGATTGCAAGTCAATAATGTTGGATGTGTGTTATATTATTTCCATGCGTCATGGGGTCCAGGGAAATGCCCCAAATTTATTTTATTTTATGTAGAGCCAATAATAGTTGGGTGGACCCAAGGATGGGGTGCATACTCAAGGTACGGTGGGTTTTTCCCATTGTATTTGTAGATCTAGTCAAGGGAACCATGGTTATGTTCTAATCGGGTTTTGGATGCTTCGACATGCATATATATGTATTGTAACATTGAAAGGAACATAATGAAAAATCAATCTGGTATTCGCAGTTTTTCGATCCAGGGGAAAATCTTTGTGTATATTTGTTTTATGTTCTCACCATTGTATATTTTTCTGTTTTAAGAATTCATTTGTAGATAATTTTTGTATGGGGTTAAAACCTACAAGTAAATGAAGAGGTGAGTTTTCATATTTCACCATTTTCAAATGCTTTGGAAGCCTTAAATAAGTTGAAGGAATTATATGACACACTCTGAGCTTGAAGTTGTTCAATTGATGATCAATTTGTTCAATCTTAAGTTGAAAAATGATGACCCTCTTGCCTTAACATCGGAAATAAGATCCATTATGCATGAAACAAAAGCCACTGGTGTTGAAATAGAGGTTCCTCTCACATCCTATGTCAAGGCACTATATCCCACTGTTGATGCCTCGAAAATCGTTGTATCAACATTGGGGGATAACCACCCAATCCAGACCTTAATACAACTCTTTTTCCATTTGGGATGGTGGCTCTAACTGGATATAATGGGACCAGTTTCCCAGTAATGAATAAAAAAGGGATGGATGAGTGATTGCTTTTCTAATAAGTGATAATGAAGGGGTGACTTAATCTAAAAAGCGAAAATACAAATGACTATTTTATCCTGGGAAGCTTCTATTCTTAAGTGCAACGTTTGATGATCTTTGTTTATCAATAAGCATATAGACGACTCTATTCAATAAACATAGACATTCATTCATATAATAATTGCTTTGTTCAAATAGTTGAACAAAGTAATTAATAAAACATTGTTACACTTTATCGTTTTATATTACTGATACATGTATGATTAGAAGAAAAGCACGTTGTAAACATCCAATAGTGGAAAGTGTAAAGAATGCGGTTGAGACACATGCATATATTCAATAATAGCAAGAATGATCAAATAACAATTTGCATAAAAAGAATGAATTCAGACATAGATAGTAGTACCATATGAGCTGCAAATCATTCCCAACATCAATCGCAATTTGAATTCCTTCTTCCGACTCAGAAATACTTTTAAATAAAGGCAGTAGTGCACATCCACATAAAAGCTTCGTTATCAAAATTGGAATAATTGGCCCAGTCTTTATAAAAAATATGCCTGAAGTACAGTAGTGCAACTTCAGGTTTAAGTCATATATAAAAACTTACGACCCTTTCCAATGCATTGAAAGGGTCTATAAATACTTAATTAAACTAACTAACTACAAAATTAAAATGCTACTAAATTGATACAACTTGATCTTGAATATCTCTCCCATAGAAATTTGGTAGTTGGCAGCATGATTCATCACTCTCGTTGTTTGCCTTTCGACCTAAGTTGGCATATTGCTAGCATCGGTTCCACTTCTTGAGGGCGGCTGAGACGAGAATTGAGTTGAGCAGCATAGGTGGCATCGTGTATATCGGGAATGATACACCCGATTGCATCTGTGAGGCACTTGAGCGCTCTCTGTATGTATGGTTTTACTAGGAACAACCAATAGGTGTCCCAAGTTAAACTGTTAATACCTGTGATCAATCTCCCATTCTTTTCCAGCTCTTGATAACATGAATGCTCCAATGTTGTGGCCGATGGTAATTTTCCTGGTGTACACTGAGAGATCATATTAGATAAATAGAGAGTATCGTTAATTAATTCAATCAAATTACTTGTGGATAATTTGCATCTAGAAACTGCTCTCTCTGCCTTCATCAATTGGGACTGCCACTCCATAAATAAAATTTCTTTATGGGATTCTAGGATTTTAGGAAAATTTGTTGCCTGTCCCTCAGTAGTGTCCTGCCAATCAAGAAAATTTGTTAAGGTCTCATCGGCCTGCTCGAAGTCTTGTCTAGCATCGACTGATTTATCGGTTATTGATGCTGTTATGTCACACAAGGGTTCAACTTGAGCAATTTTATGACATAATAATCTTATTTGTGTTACCAATGCCTTATTAATCTGTAGTGCTTCTGCTCTGAAATCGGCAGGCTATGGAAGATTCTTGAACTTCTCTATTTGACCTAATAATTGAGTAATTTGCTCATCTTTTGACTTTACCATCTGTTCATTCATTGTTTTCAATTTTGCTAATGCCTCCAATAATTCTTTCTGCTTTTGAATCGCACTCAAATCTACCTTCTGTTTCTGCTCATGCAACTGTTTGTTCAATTGATTATTTACTTGTTGTTGCGTGGACAATTGCTGTTCTAATTGTTCTGCTTTCTGCTCTGTCTCGGATAGCTGTGCTTGTAACGAAGCGATTGTCTGGTCTTTTCCTTTTAACAAATTACTCACTTCCGATGCCTTGTCCATGGTGGCCGCTGAACAGGCTCCAGAGGTCATCGGAAGGATCGAACTCCTCCTTCCAAACTACGTTGGCTGTCACTATTTGTTCAGGGAACAGGGAAGATTGATCAATCCTTCTCCTTTTCCGCTGTCGCTTTACTACGACCCTGTGCTTTGGGCTGTAAAAGACATCCAATGGAGGTATATCCTCCACTTGCAAAATGATTTGATCCGAAGGATCTTTGGGAATTATTTCTAAGTCTATAGTAGGGGGTAGACCGCTGGTTCCTTCGCTTGGAACCTCTTTTGATGCTGTATCTTGTGTATCAGCCTGTTTGGATGTATCGGCTTCTCTTGAGCTTTCTAGATTGCTTATGATTGAATCGAATTGCTACCATTCCTGGAGCAACCTTGGGTCAATCTGGGTATCGACATTCACATCCTTGCTGCTCTGCTCCTGCTGCCTTTTCTGTTCCTCTTCACATATTCTCTCTTGTTCTTTCCTCTGCGCTTCCTCCTGCTCTTTCCTCTGGAGTTCCTCCTGCTCTTTCCTCTGGACTTCTTCAAGAATTTCTGATGTAGCAGGAGGTTCGTTGGTAAGTAGCTGTTCAGGCTCGCTTGACTGTGTCATCGGGGCAGTGGCTAACAAATCTAGAGGCAGAGTTTGCAACCTCTGCTCTCTAAGTTTGTTAAATTCGACTAACCCGTCGTCGTGATATCTCATTTTAGCTAGGGCTTGAGCCTGAAATAATGACTCAGTCAAGGAGAATAGGTCATCAAAGTCATTTGTTTTATGTTCAAATTTAGTGAGTTTTGCCTGTTCTAGTGCATTATAGACGACTTTGTTTGGATCAAATTGTCTATTAGGAAGAGTGGGGAGATTTAGTGTATTTATCTTTTCTGCTTCTTTCTCTGCATGCTTGTAGTCATGCAGAGTGTAGACGGCACACCTTAGAGGAAAAGGAGGCCAGACTTGCTTCTTTTTATCCCTCAGAGTCTTTGTAACTCCTTCGGATGTAAGCTGATATGCTATCTCTCGAGCCAATAGTTTGTTGGGTATATACAAGGGGAGGACATGAGGCCTGGCATGACTGCCGAAAACTCTTACATATGTAAATTTTTCTTCTCCGAACCATCTTCCTAAGGCTGTCAAGTCAATCTCTGCTTGTGAGGAAATCTTAGGAGCAGGTTTGTCAAAAATTGCATAGTAAATGGGTAACATGAATCCATGGCAAATTTGATATAGGTGGTGTTTATAATGGGCTTTCCACAACTTCTGGTGATAGATATGAATGGGCATAGGGTCATGTGGAGTCCATCTCCACCCCAGTACAGGAAATTCGGAGTTAAAACAGAGAGTATCTAAGATGTAGGCACTAAATTAAAATGGAGGGATGAACCTTTGAGTAACGAGGGATTTGTTTCTGAACTCAAGAATAGCTGTTGCTAACTTATCAGATAGAATATTTCCCCAATCCATTATTTCGCTATTTCATGCCGCTTCCATTAAAGGTACCATCTCTATGGAGAATTTTGAGGAATCATGCAACCCCCAAATCCTACACATCATCGCTCCAGCATAACAATAAGGAAAACACAAGGAATCGACAGAGTACTTACCCGAGGACTCATGCTTGTGTTTCGCTGGGTTTTGTCTCCATTCCCGTATAGGTGCTGATTCAGTTTCATTTTCATCCCTGAACTTCTCCAGAAATGCTTTGTTATACCTCTTCTTTGGTTCGGGCAAATGATACATTTGTCTCAAATCATTGGGCTGAAATGAACCAAATACTCTCCCGTCAATAGTGCAAAATGTTCTATTTGTAATTGGAATTTCCTCAATTGCCCATCTTACCACATCTGTGTATGGAAGAATTTGCTCTCGAGCCACTATCCGGTGTAGGTAAGAATCGGCCAAATCTTTTAGGGTAGCGTCAGACTTCCAGTTCGCGCCTGCTGTAGCTTGTACTGATGTTTCCTGAGGCTCTTCAGCCTCAACCAGATTATAGATGCTCTGCCAAGTAGTATTACCGAGACCAAGACATGTTGTGTCAGAGATTAATCCTTTTTTACTCGGTCCTGGATCGGCAGTGGGTTGTCCTGTTACTGCGGACGCTGAAGCTATTCCAGATTTCTTAAACTTCTTCCCCATTTGGCCTGAATTTGCTGCTTCAGAGGAGCTCTGCACAGCAGATAAAATAAACGTAATGCGGAGAATAGATGGCGCAAATCAAATATGAAAGAGTTATATCAATCAATGAATAATGGAGGATTAACATAAGGTGGCCGTGATACAATCTCTGAAGAGATTTTGGCATTACTGCTCCATTAATTGGCCGTTTAAACATGTCAATCATTTAAATGCTCATCATATCATTTATTGGCCGAATAATTCATTTAAGCATGGCTTTGATGTTTTGGCGGTTGAGCGTAAGTGAATCACTATCGGGAAGAGAAAGGCTTTTAATAATAATTAAACATAATATACCCAAGCCTTATCAATCCTTTTTGAAAGTCGCGCTTAGCTTTATCACAATCGGGGATCAAAGGAATGCTTGAGTTGTTATATTGGTGTCATTGTGAAATCCCCGATCGCCGATAGCGATATCGCATCGGAGCAAAGAGAGGGGTCTTTTAATTGCATGCATGTTACATTCCCGATCGCTGATAGCGATATCGCATCAGAGCAAAGAGAGGGGTCTTTTGTTATGATTACTTACCTTCCTGATATCCGATAGTTATTTCGCGCTTGTCGCATCAGGGAAAACCAATGGCTCTTTTGTTATGCATCCTTTGTTATTGCGATAAGCGATCTTGCGATCGCTTTATCGCAATAATAAATAATTATTCATTTTTTAATATAAGACTGATTATATATTGTCTTGAAAGGTTTATATTGTTTTGTTTCTTTTCGGACCTTTTGAGGAATGATAAGTTGATACCAATTTAATCTAAAAGGGACCCATTTCATATTATAGTTTTGAAAGTAAAATTTTATGAAATGGGGGGTTGTTGTACAACACAACAATTGGCGATTCGCTGGAAGAAACAGTTATCTCTGAGAATTATTGAAATACTTAGACTTTCTTTGTATAGAAATCTTATCAAAGAGGAAAATGCTAATATAACTAGGTATACATACATTCTGAATATAATAAGAGCTATTTTTGCTAATTTCTTCTCATGTTAAAATTAGATACATTCTAAGTTTTACATTGGCCTCTATTGGTTGATAATGATAAAACAAAAACCTTTCCAACTTAGCTTTTTAATTGACTCCTCTGTCATAGGTAGAGCCTCTGCTGCCAGCAAACGTTCATAGTTTCGACAGGGATACATTTTAACCATTTGACTGTCCATTATCCCATCCATTTTCAGAGTATGATTAAAAGAATGAATTCAAAATATGCTTTCATATTTTTTATTTATTTCTTCCTTTTCTATTATTTTGTAAGATAAAAAGCCATTGTCCTGGTTTGGTGGCCAGCTGTTTGACAATGCCATCCACTAGTTGTAATCTAACCGAACAAGCTGGCTCATGATGAGACCCCTTGTCTTATGATTATAAGCCAATACCCCGTTTTGGTATGCAGTGTTGGTAATGTCAGTTAAAATATTTCCCAATGATCATGGTGTTAGCCTCCTATTGCAATAGGTGTTCATGTTTCATGATTGACAGTGGAAAATGCCAAATATGTCATCTTTTCATGCTGCAAAGTTCCATATTTCCATCAAATTCCATTTTTGAAGAATCATACCATTTTTGAAGAGTTTTACAGTTAAGGGAAGGCCAAACAGCTTAATCTTGGCTTCCCTAGGTTTAAATTGCTTGTTTTAGAAGATAGAGAATGAATATCTGTCCAAACTGTTTAATCTTGGCAGATTTGTAGATAGGTAGAGAATCTTGGGTGCTCAACAGCTTAATCTGGGCCCCGGAAGAAATAAGGGTAGATGTAGATAGGAGGATAGCAAGAAGAAAAGAATGAAAAGTTGGGTTTGCTAGTTCAAGTGCACCCAAAACAAAAAGAAGAGAAAATGCTAGGTAAGTAGGTTGGGTAGGTAATTTTGAGGTTGCAGAATCATTGATTGTGATCAGTTTTGTGTTTTCAAGTGTTATATCTATTCAGATCACAAGTATGAGGCAGTTTTCCATTTGGATCAGCTCAAGCGAGGCATGTCTAACTCCCCCTTCATCCTTGTCCCCAAATCATTCACTAACTTCCCCTAAAGAGGTCAAGATCTGCTTGATATCTCTTAATTTCATCGTTTTTCATATCATTTGCCTAAGTAAAGGTCTACTTTGCTTAGGAGTACTCTTATTTACTCTATGAGTCATTTTCCCCTTTAATAGCCTAATATTTCTATACTTAGCGCTTTCTTCATCAATTTCATATTAACTTCTAACTCTATTATGTAAATCCCTAGCTATTTCCCCTGCCCCTACTAAAAATATGTTATAAATCCCTTTTATATACATATCCCCTCCCCTGGTTGAAATATAACCATAAATATTCCTTGGGAATTACTAAGTTTACTTGAAACTTAGTAAGAACCCTCATCTTGCCTCTCAAACCATCTTCTAATGCATTAGGACTCATTCCTATGCATAAAATCCCCTCCGATGTATAAAAACCCTCCATTTAACTTTGTTTTCACCTTTTAAAGGCATAAAACCCTCTTTCACTGCTATCGGACCCCTTCCGATGCATTAATAACCCTTTCTAGTGCACAAAAATCATCCTCCGATCTATAAAACCTACCTCCGATCTTCAATATGCCCCTTCCGATGCATTACAGGCCTTCTTTTTTGTTATCGGAACCCTCCGATCCAATAAAAACCCTCTTTTCCATGTAAAAACCCCTTCCAATGCATAAAAGCCCTTATCACTTCATAAAACCCTTCTTCCGATCGCATTGGACTCCTTCCGATTGCGAAATCCCCCCTTCGATCACATTCCTCCCCCTCTGACGCGATATCGCTGTCGGAGGTCGCAGCGATCATTGTTGGCCTTTATATATATGCCCCGATGGAAACCCCGCCGATGCGATATCGCTATCGCACCCGAAGCGATATCGCTATCGCAATGCTTCTTTATCGCAAAGCTCCCTTTTCATATATCTCCGCTTATTCCAGTTTTAACGCAAAACTTAGGTTTTTCGCAAAACCTATGTTTTATTGAAAAAATTCGCATTATCGCATATTTCCCTTAAACCCCGCTTTTCATCCAACGCAAGCCTTATCGCATTTCGCATATCGCTGTCGCTCCAATACAAAGGCCCGCACCCATAGACCTTTGCCGATGCGATATCGCCGACCTATCGACAGCCGTCCATTGCCCCCGCCCATCCAACGACTTTGATCATTTCGGCGATCGCCCATTTCGGCAATCGGCCATTTCGGCGATTGCATATATATATACCCTCCGCCCTGCCGATTGCCGAAACAGCGATTTAATCGCAGCCGCCCATTCAGGACCCTTAGATCAACGGCCCATAATTAGTTGCTTCGCTCCCATATATGGCTCCGACTGGTCGGAGCTGAAAAGTTATAAAGAACAGTTGAAAGGGATTTCGGGCCCGCTTATCCATTTTTTTGAAATCTGCCGATATAGGACCGCCGATGGGCCGAACCCGATATCAATAAAAAGTGAGCTTAATGCATTTTGGGTCCGCGGGTTCATCTCTCATCGGAGGTATTACAGTTTGGGGATCCGCCGATCCGCCGATCGCCGATTTAGCGCCAGCCGTTGGATCTGCCTTCGCACGATCCAATGGCCTGGATTTAATTCTTTCCCATTTCTTCAATATTGGTGCTCCCGCTTGAAAATGAGCCAATTTCCTTTGTAATATGGTTTTTTCCTTTTACAGTTCGGCGCCCGCGCGCTCCAAAGCCAAAGGGTCCAACATCATTTCTTCGACCGTTTTTTGTCGTTTCAGTCCAAAATTGCTCCAGATAGCTAGCCTCGGCCTCAGCATAGTCATCGGCATGCGGATCCTCCTCCATTATGTAACAATTCTTTTGGCCAAACAGGGGCTATAAATGGGGCAATTTTGGTATTAAAGTGTATCAGTTAAAAGAAAAGGAGCGATTGAGCAATGAAAAGCGTTTTGGCAATAAAGAATGTTGGCATTATGTTTTCTGGTATGGCTGTATGTTACAGATGTTGTACTTGATGGCAACTCCCGTGGCAAGGCTGTCAGTTTGTTGAAAATTAAGAAGGACGCAGGAAACCAGTTCAGAAGGTGCGTACCCACAGGTACACCATGCAGGGTCCGCGTCCAGAGACACAGGCCAATCGTTCAGGGGGTGCGTCCACCCAGTGCACACATTTCAAGGCAGAGAAAAGCACGTGGGGGTTTCTTGTGTGGTATCTAGCCGACGGTTTTGTGTTTCTATGGTGTCGGCTCGTGGTATTGTTCCATGTTTTGAGGAGGAGCTTGCCTATATAAAGCAAGGAGATCATTTGGCTAAGTATGTCTTTGGTTGAATATCTTATTGGGTGAGATCTAGTCTAGATCTAAAAAGGCGAATCTTCTGAAGGACTAAGATCTCTTTGGCGCATAATCAGATCTGTAGATCTGTGTGTTTGGGTTTCTCTTAAAGTCTTGAAATCATTCATACCCGAAGGCACGCAGGTACAGTGAAGGGCAAGTGCGCCGGGACGCAGCGCAGTAGAGAGATACCTGCGTGGGGACGCAGAGCAGACCAGGCTCAGGTGCGTCCGGGACGCAGTTCAGTAACGGGAGATCTGCGTGGGGACACAGGACAGACCAGGTTCAGGTGCGTCCCTGAGGTAAAAAGATGCGGCGCGATAGTATCTCTGGGTGCGTCCTTTCAGCAACTGGACGCGGCGCGATAGTGTTTTTGGGTGCGTCCCTGAAGCAACAGGATGTAGAGCAGTTGAAGAAACAGTGCGTGGGCACGCAGCTCAGTAGAAGGACCTCTGCGGGTGGTCGCAGGAAAGCAGAAGGTGAACTGCGTCTATACGCAGGCCACAGAAGGGAAAACTGCGTCTCTGTTCTGTTGATTGTATTTCTCTGTTGATAAGGTGTTCTAGGTTAATTCTGTTATTACTGATCTGATAACTGTAGTAGACAGTAACTGTTATGTACTTGATGATCATTTGATGCTTTATGAAAAGAAGTAGAGAGTTGTAGCTCTCTGCAGGTTGCAGCCTGCGTACTGGTAAAGGACTGCACTAGTACAAAATCATTGTAAAAGGAGTTTCTAATTTGAAAGAAGATAGAGACATATTGCAGTAGGTGGTTTTCACCCACATTGGGTTTCCACCTTACATCTTGTGTTCTTTGGTGTGACTATCTGCTTTCTTTGTTCATGCTCATTATTTTATGGTACTGATATGCAAGAATAATTCAAAGATCAAATAAGGAAGATTTGTTAAATTGCTAGATAATACTGATTCACCCCCCCTCTCAGTATTATTTCCAACAATTGGTATCAGAGCAGGTCCTTCAGAGAGGCTTGATCGCTTGAAGGTAGATCGTTCATCATGAGCAACTACGAGAGAGAAGCATCAATCAGGCCACCGGTTTTTGATGGGACAAAC
Organism: Pinus tabuliformis; assembly: GCA_031772625.1. Classification (NCBI taxonomy): domain Eukaryota; kingdom Viridiplantae; phylum Streptophyta; class Pinopsida; order Pinales; family Pinaceae; genus Pinus; species Pinus tabuliformis. Next base: position 92,881,981 of record CM062812.1, read on the forward strand.
TTCAACTATTGGAAGGTAAGAGTTACTGAATATCTTCAATCTCTTGGTACAGAAGTTTGGGACATTGTAGAAACAGGCTACGCTTTTCCTTCAGCTACTCCTACAGATCCAGCTGAGAAGAAGAAGTATGAAACAAATGCGAAAGCAATCAGTACTCTATTAGGAAGTATATCCCAAACGGAATTCATGAAGGTAATGCACTTCAAATCCGCAAAAGAGATATGGGACAAAATGGTCACGAGCTATGAAGGAGATGAACAGGTAAAGCGTGCTAAACTTCAAACTCTCAGGATTCAGTATGAGACTCTCAAGATGTATAATGATGAAAGTGTGGCTAATTATTTTCTTCGGGTAGATGAGATTGTTAATTGTATGAAAAACTTGGGTGAAGAAATAAAAGAGGCTACAGTAATTGAAAAGATTCTAAGATCATTGTCCCCCAAGTTTGAATCTAAAGTGTCTGCAATAGAAGAAAAGGAAAATCTCCGAATTCTCACTATGTCTCAGCTACATGGAATTCTAACTGCTTATGAAATGAGAAAGGGAGGTCCATCAGACAGAAGGGAAGCTGCTTTCAAGGCATCAGGCAAAGAAGATTATTATGAAGCAAGCCATGTTCCAGAAGAAGAGGAAGAAGAATCAAATTTTGTCAGAAATCTTCAAAGGGGTTCTGGAAGGTTCAGAGGTAAGCTACCTTTTAAATGTTTTTCTTGTGGAAGAGTAGGTCATTATGCTGCAAAATGTCCTTATAAGGATAAAGGAAAGGAACCTGCTAGATGGAACAAGAAACAAAGGGCAAATAAGAAAAGCTACTACACCCATGAAGATAGTGATGGTTTATCAAACAGTGATGAAGATGAACAAGGTAATAAATATAAGTTGTTAATGGCATTTGAAGATGATGATTATGAGGATGCTGTAGATGTGGATAACCTCTATGATGAAATTACTAGACTCAAGAGATGTATAGAAGAAAAGAATGTGATCATTGATACTCTACAATTTCAAATTGATGAAAAAGAAAAACATCTTGAAAAACTAGAAGGTGAAATTGTTGGTCTCAGAAAAGAAATTGAGAAAACAAAAGCTATTAATCTTAAGTTTGTCAAAGAATCTGAAACTTTGGATGAGATTATCAATGTGCAGCGGTCTCCTCTAAACAAGACAGGTTTGGGTTATAATGGAGAAACCTCTCAAGCATCCACCTCAAAAAGTTATCTTGATGCGGCAAGAAGAAATGAGCAGAAGAACAATGAAGATAATCAGGTAAAGCAGGGACGAAATACAAACAGAAACTATCAGGGGAAATCCATCTTAAGGGTGAAAAAAAGCTACAACCAACCACAGGTAAAACCTTCTCAGTTTGGTTCAAGAATAGATGAAAATAGAAATTACAATCAGTTGGCTGGTAGATTCAATAACCGCAGAAGCTTCTTCAATGGACAATGCTTTTCTTGCCATAACTTTGGTCACAAAGCAGCTCAATGTGTTGCATATAAAACAATCATGACTAGGGAAGCTCAAAAACAAAGAAGTATGACAGGGAGTACAAAAAGGACCTATAACAACTTTTCGGTTCTTGAAAATGAAGTTGAATGTTCTATTTGCAATAATTTTGGTCATGAAGACTCTGAATGCAGGAGCAGGTTTCAGGAGAAAAAGGAACAAGAGCAGAAAAAGGAACAAGCCTCAAGCACCAAAACATGGAGAATAAAGGAACCTCAAACAGAAAGATGTGGGATAGCTTTTTATGCAGAGGGACAGGAAAATCTATGGTACATTGACAGTGGATGTTCGAAGCATATGACAGGTGATAAAGAAAAACTTGAGTCTTATTCTACTTTAGAAAAGGGAAAGAAAGTCTCTTTTGGAAATGATACTCCTGCAACTATAAAAGGAAAAGGCATTGCTCCGTTAAAAGAAAAGGTCAAGGCTAGAAATGTTTTGTATGTTGATGGATTAAAACATAATCTTCTAAGTGTCAGCCAGATGTGTGATAAAAAAACCGAGGTTATATTCAGATCAAATGGATGTCTTGTTCGTGATCTTGATACAGGTAAAACTGTACTCAAAGGCAAAAGAACTCCAAATAATCTGTACATATTTGAAGAAGGACAACAACAATGCTATCTAAGCAAGGATGAAGAGCATTGGTTATGGCATCGAAGGTTGGGACATCTAAGCTTCTCACAAATAAGGAAAGCATGCAAATATCAAGCAGTTTGCGATCTTCCAGATATTAAAATTCCTGACAACACCATATGCAAATCATGTCAGTTTGGAAAACAAACCAGAACTAACTTTCCAGAGAAAGAAGGATCAGCTAGCATGCCTCTTGAGCTAGTACATACAGATACATGCGGTCCCTTCAGAAAAAGGACACCTCGAGGAGAAGAATACTTGATATTGTTCATTGACGATTTCTCCAGGTTTGTCTGGTTAGGACTTATGAAGCACAAAGATGAAGCATTCGAAAAATTCAAATCCTTCAAAGCCTTGGTTGAAAATGAATCAGGTCACAAAATTAAGTGCCTCAAATCCGACAGAGGTGGGGAATTTACTTCAAATGAATTTTTCGATTTCTGTGAAGAACATGGGATAAGAAGAGAATTCTCTACAGCAAGAACTCCCCAGCAAAATGGAGTTGTGGAAAGAATGAATAGAACAATCCAACAAATGGCTCGTGCTATGCTTGATGAATCAGGAACTCCCGCAACTTTCTGGGGTGAAGCTGCACATGCTGCGGTTATTATTCTCAACAAAACAAATGTCCGGGTGAACAGCACTCAAACTCCTCATGAGCTCTGGAGTGGTAAAACTCCTTCGGTAAAGCACTTCAAAATCTTTGGGAGCAAATGCTATATCAAGAATACTGATGAGCAGCTTGGAAAACTTGAACCTAGAGCAGATGAAGGCATTCTTCTTGGTTACTCTCCACATAGCAAAGCATACAAGTGCTACAATAAAAGACTTGGCAGAATTGTTGACAGCATTGATGTGGTGGTTGATGAGAAGGGATACATTCCTAGGAAAATACATCGGGAAGACATCGAAGAAGATGAAGGCTACCCTCAAAGACAGAATGATGAAGAAGAAGAACCTCAAGAAGAACCTCAAGAAGAACCAGAGGAGAAAACAAGAATAGAAGAAAAGACTCCATCCAGATATGTTCAAAAGAACCATCCAGAATCTCAGATTATGGGACAGAAAGAAGCAGGTGTACAAACTAGAAGAACAGTTGCAGAAGCTTCAAGCTATTTGGCATTACTCTCCTTGACTGAACCACAAAATGTGAAAGAGGCATGCAAAGATGAATGTTGGGTGAAAGCAATGGATGAAGAACTTGAGGAGATCGAAAAGAACAACACTTGGGAGCTGGTTCCTAGACCAAAAGATATGAACGTTATCGGGACAAAATGGGTCTTCAAAAACAAGATGAATGAAAATGGAGAAGTTATTAGAAACAAAGCCAGACTTGTTTGTAAAGGGTATGCACAGCAAGAAGGAATAGACTTTGAAGAAACCTTTGCTCCTGTTGCAAGACTTGAGGCCATCCGAATGTTCCTTGCTCTCTCAAGTTTTCAAAACTTCAAAGTATTTCAAATGGACGTGAAATCAGCCTTTCTGAATGGAGACTTGGAAGAAGAAGTGTACATTGAACAGCCAGATGGGTTCATTCTTGGAAATGATCCAAATCTTGTATGCAGATTGAAAAAGGCTCTCTATGGTCTCAAACAAGCTCCAAGGGCTTGGTACTACCGGTTGGACAAATATCTTCATCAACAAGGTTTTTCAAAAGGTTCAGCAGATAGCAATCTGTATATAAAAGTTGAAAATGACAAATTGCTAATACTTGTTGTGTATGTAGATGACATTATTTTTGGTAGCAATGAAGAAGCTATGAGTCAAAGCTTTGCTTCGGTCATGCAGAAAGAATTTGAAATGTCCTTGCTAGGAGAACTGACATATTTCCTTGGTTTGCAAATCCAACAAAAAGAAGGAGGAATCTTTTTATCTCAAACCAAGTATCTCAAACAAATTTTGAAGAAATATGGCATGGAAGATGCAAAACCAGTATGTACACCCATGGTCACAGGATGTAGTCTCAGTGCAAATGATGAATCTGCAGCAGTACATCAACCAACCTACAGATCTATGATTGGAAGTTTACTATATTTGACAGGTACCCGACCGGACATCATGCATGCAGTTGGAATAGTTGGAAGATTTCAGGCAAATCCGAAGGAGACTCATCTTCAGGCAATGAAGAGAATTTTCAAATATCTTCAAGGGACTCAAAATTATGGCTTATGGTATCCTAGAGATACAGATCTTACTCTTCATGCTTATACAAATGCAGATTGGGCCGGAAGCGTGGATGACAGGAAAAGCACAAGTGGTGGTGCGTTCTTTATGGGTTCCAGACTGGTATCTTGGTTCAGCAAGAAACAGAGTTCGATTGCCTTGTCTACAGCTGAAGCGGAATATGTTGCTGCTGCATCTTGTTGCACCCAACTTCTTTGGATGATGCAGACTTTGCAGGATTTTCAAATCACTTGTACACCACCTATCCCCATCTTATGTGATAACACAAGTGCAATCAGCATCTCAAAGAATCCGGTTATGCATTCAAAAACCAAGCACATACCAATCAAGTATCATTTTCTCCGGGAACAAGTGCTTGAACAGAAGGTCAAGTTGGAGTATGTTCCTTCCAAGGAACAAGTTGCTGATATTCTTACCAAACCATTGCCCAGGGACACGTTTGAATACCTCAGGCAAAAGCTGGGGGTTGTTGATGCATCATCTTGTTGAACCTCTTCTTATTGGTGGTACAGGCTCAGGGGGAGCACATAATGCATTGTTGGCATTATGGAGGATGGTCAGAAGGAGATCTTGGAAATAGCTGCAATATGTCTCTATCTCTTTCATGTGGATTATGATTCGTCGCTGCAGATCTGGTTCATTTTCAGGGGGAGCATGATCTTAGGGGGAGCATACCCCTTTGCCCTTGATGTCAAAGGGGGAGAATGAAGCTGAAGTTTGTGAGGTTGCCATCAAGTCCAAAGGGGGAGATTGTTGGCATTATGTTTTCTGGTATGGCTGTATGTTACAGATGTTGTACTTGATGGCAACTCCCGTGGCAAGGCTCTCAGTTTGTTGAAAATTAAGAAGGACGCAGGAAACCAGTTCAGAAGGTGCGTACCCACAGGTACACCATGCAGGGTCCGCATCCAGAGACGCAGGCCAGCCGTTCAGGGGGTGCGTCCACCCAGTGCACACATTTCAAGGCAGAGAAAAGCACGTGGGGGTTTCTTGTGTGGTATCTAGCCGACGGTTTTGTGTTTCTATGGTGTCGGCTCGTGGTATTGTTCCATGTTTTGAGGAGGAGCTTGCCTATATAAAGCAAGGAGATCATTTGGCTAAGTATGTCTTTGGTTGAATATCTTATTGGGTGAGATCTAGTCTAGATCTAAAAGGGCGAATCTTCTGAAGGACTAAGATCTCTTTGGCGCATAATCAGATCTGTAGATCTGTGTGTTTGGGTTTCTCTTAAAGTCTTGAAATCATTCATACCCGAAGGCACGCAGGTACAGTGAAGGGCAAGTGCGCCGGGACGCAGCGCAGTAGAGAGATACCTGAGTGGGGACGCAAGGCAGACCAGGCTCAGGTGCGTCCGGGACGCAGTTCAGTAACGGGAGATCTGCGTGGGGACGCAGGACAGACCAGGTTCAGGTGCGTCCCTGAGGTAAAAAGACGCGGCGCGATAGTATCTTTGGGTGCGTCCTTTCAGCAACTGGACACGGCGCGATAGTGTTTTTGGGTGCGTCCCTGAAGCAACAGGATGCAGAGCAGTTGAAGAAATAGTGCGTGGGAACGCAGCTTAGCAGAAGGACCTCTGCGGGTGGTCGCAGGAAAGCAGAAGGTGAACTGCATCTATACGCAGGCCACAGAAGGGAAAACTGCGTCTCTGTTCTGTTGATTGTATTTCTCTGTTGATAAGGTGTTCTGGGTTAATTCTGTTATTACTGATCTGATAACAGTAGTAGACAGTAACTGTTATGTACTTGATGATCATTTGATGCTTTATGAAAAGAAGTAGAGAGTTGTAGCTCTCTGCAGGTTGCAGCCTGCGTACTGGTAAAGGACTGCACCAGTACAAAATCATTGTAAAAGGAGTTTCTAATTTGAAAGAAGATAGAGACATATTGCAGCAGGTGGTTTTCACCCACATTGGGTTTCCACCTTACATCTTGTGTTCTTTGGTGTGACTATCTGCTTTCTTTGTTCATGCTCATTATTTTATGGTACTGATATGCAAGAATAATTCAAAGATCAAATACGGAAGATTTGTTAAATTGCTAGATAATACTGATTCACCCCCCCTCTCAGTATTATTTCCAACAAAGAAGAGGCCCGATCCAGCAGTAAAGAGTATCAGGGAAGCGGCAAAGTGTATCAGGCACAAATATCAGCGGAAATCTTTGTTTCCAAAGCAGGTGGCATTAAAAGAAATCGCTCAAAGTCAAAGAGGTAGCTCTAAGGCTTTAAAGGCTCATCAAGCATAGTTAAGGGCATTTAAGCCATATGAGAGCAGCGCTTCAGGCCCAAGGCACAGTTATTGCAGAAATGGCCAGCGCATGGCTCAAAGGACCCATATTAACTCAGTTTTGGTGCTGCTGCCTCTAGCGCAACTCATATAGATATTTTTAGCATTTATTTCAGCATATGGTTAGGTTAAGACACTTATTTCATGAGATCTGTCTCAGATCTATTGTTTGTAGATATTTTCTCTATATATACCGCCCTCAGTGATGTAGAAAGGGTTGGTTGGTTGAGTTGCATTACTCTAGACTTGTGCTGTATTTTTGTGAACTTCTATAATCAAAGATCGCTGAAGAGCTTGTTGATGGAATTTTTGTCGGATGTTTTAATGGCTGAAGAGTGACTACAGGATTCTCGTGCTCCCACATGGCTTAATAAGTCTTCCTTGTCTCTGTTTTTCAATTTATATATGTTATACCATCTATATGTCATGATCCAAGTTGCAGAAAGAAAGATTAGCTTAGAATTTTCCTAGCAGCACTCTATGCTTAGTTTCTGTGATTTCTATATGTTTTCTTCTAATTTAGGCATAAATATGAATACCTCATGGCTCATATTTGCTCTATTTCATCCATGTATGACTGTTATTTAGGAATCCTTGACTGCTCCTAGATAAATTTCATTCACCTTTCCCTCTGTTAGTTAGATGAAAGATTCTTAGTTGCCTTTCATTTCTGACTTCCATTTCACCCTTATTTCAGCTTGAATGTTGTTCTATGTGTAGCTATCCTGCTCTGTATTCCTCTTGTGACCAAGAAAACGCACCAGCAGCCCTAAACCATGACTCCATGCCCAATGGTTCGAATTTCTCACACTATGCATCCCAACTCTGCTTGAAAGCATCATCCTTCCCACCAAAATCAAAACAAAACCCTTGTACATCATATCTAGCCTAAAATCACCCCTAAAACAAAGCTAAATCATAAAGAGAGAGCCCTCTCTGATTGCAGGTAGGCTAGGACCTGCAATCCAAAGATTGGTTTGTGGTTACCTCGGCCGTATCCCTTAAGGAGCCAAGGGACAACCTGAGTGATAACACATGGTAAGCAGGCTTGTAATAAGACCCCTTATCTTTTATATCAAATATTTTAGAATTACACTCTGAGTAATCATAAACTTGGATGAATGGGATGGACAATTTTCTCCTTAAGAGAGAATGGATGACAGGGTAAGAGTTGAAGATGCTAAGATTGAATTAGTTTCTGTCTTGATATTGATAACCTTTTTGTGGCCAATTTGAAAACCATAAAATGATTTACAGTACTTCTAAATCTTGAGAAGATTTCACAAAAATAAAATGGGGTTTCAGAATGTGAATATAGCTAATTTCCTAGAAATTATCCCTTTTGTTTAAGGCTTCTATTTTAAAAGTAAATATCAAAACTACTTCTTTTGAGGAACTTTTCAATATAGCAAAGGCCAATGGAAGATATCTTACAACTTTATTTCCTAATGGTCCTAAAAACTACAAATTCTACTTAACTAAAAAGGGAGAAGGGGTTACCTCCTCAATTGAAGAATTTCTTTAAGATGAGGCCATTAACAGGAAGAGAATCTCTCTTTCCTGATAAATCTTGTAATATGAATGTCGAATGGCCTATCTTCTCACAGATCTGAAATGGTCCAAGCCACATCTTCTGGAACTTGGTGTGTTTTCCTTTATCCTCATGGGCTTTGTCCCATTTCAGAACTAGATCACCAACTTGTAACTGTTTTGAACTAGATGAAGTTGAATCAAAATATGACTTGACAATTTGCTGATGTTTTGCATGAGTAATTTTATCCTTTTCTCTTTCTTCTTCTAATTTTAAGATTTGATCATGTCTAAGTTGAATAGAAGAAGAGGGGTTTTCTTCAATAAAATGAACTAGGGCTAGAGAAGGAAGCACTAGATTGGTTGGTAGCACTGCTTCTTTCCCATGTAAAAGGTTGAATGGAGAAGTACCTATGGAAACCTTCTGCGTTATTCTATCAGCCCATAGTGCGAATATTAAAGATTTGTGCCAGTTTTTATGATTCTATTCAATAGTTCTCTTAATAATCTTAACTAGATTTTTATTGGTAGACTCTGCTAAACCATTACCCTGAGGATAGTAATTTGCAGAATATTTCAATTTAAATCCTCTTTTAATAGCGAACTCAAACATAGCATTTCCAGAGAAATAAGATGCATTATCGAAAACAAGATCATTTGGGACACCAAACCTGGTAATGATGAATTGTTCTATAAACTCGATAATTACTTCAGAGTTTGTTGTCTTTAAATGAATTGCTTCAACCCACTTAGTAAAGTAATCAGTAGCAGTAAGGATATACTTATGTTGTTTGGAGGACTGTGGAGTTATTTCCCTGATGATATCTAATCCCCATTGCTCGAACGGTTGATCAATGTTGACTGGTTGCAAAGGGAAAGCTGGTTTTCTTTGTCTTCCACTGGAGATTTGACAACTTCGGCATTTTCTTACATATTCATGAGTATCTCTGAATAGGGTGGGCCAATAATATCCAGCATGAATGATTTTGTGGGCTATTGTGTCAGCTCCAAAATGTCCTCCTGCTGGTCCATCATGTAGCTCCTGCAAAACCTTTTGTGCTTCAGGTTTTTCTAGGCATCTTAATAAAATTGAATCATAATTTTGCCTAAAAAGTACATCATCAATGATTATGAAGTTTTTTTCTTTTAATCTAATGGCCCGTTTGTTCTTATAAGAAATATTAGGAGGTGCATATCCATTTTTCAAATAAAAGATCAAGTCTACATATTGTGATTCAGAATCAGTAATACTTATCTGGTTGATTTCTTCAATATGTTCTGTATCGCCTGGTTCTTGAATGTTGGATGCTCCTGCTAATAACCTGCAAAAACCTTGGCCTCTAACAATCTTTGCTGGCTTGATTTCCAAGTCATATTCTTGAAGTGTTGTAACCTAGTTTGCCCTTTTTTCACCTAATTCCCTTTGGATTAGTAATATCCTTACTGCAGGAAAAGGAACTATAACTTTTGTGTGGGCTTTTAAAAGGAAGGGTCTGTAATGTTTGACAACTTTATACACAGCAAAGGCTTGTTTTTCAACTTCTGAATAATTTAGTTCAGCACCCTACAGATTTGAACTATAAAATGAAATCGGTGCTTCCAGGTTGTGATTGTTAAGCTGAGTGAGTACTGCTGCATAAGATGAATCGGACGTGATAGTGTACAATATGAAATGATTAGAAAAATTAGGAGTGTTTAAAGCGGGGGCATTGATTATTGATTGTTTGATTGAATCAAATGCTTCCTTTTCTGCAGATCCCCATCTAAACACTGAATTTTTCTTAATCATTGTTTGTAATGTTAAAATTATGTGGGAAAAATCGGGAACAAATCTCTTGACAAAGTTAATTTGGCCTAAAAATGACTGCATGGATTTTTTGTTACGAGGAAATGGAATTTTAGAAATCTCTTTAATCCTATCCGGATCAATATAAATACCATCTTTGGAAACGATAAAGCCCAAGAGATTTCCTTGATTAAGAGCAAAGAAGGATTTTTTGGGATTGAGTGAAATACCATACCTTCTGCAGCGTTCAAAGATTTGATTCAAACCATGTAAATGATTGGATTTCTTCTTGGAAAACACAATAATATCGTCTAAATAGACAACTACTGTTTTGTTGATCAATCCTTTGAAGGTTATATCCATTGCTCTTTGGAATGTAGCTCCTGCATTAATAAGTCCAAAAGGCATTTTCTGATAAGCGTAAGTGCCCCATTTTGTTCTGAAGGTAGTTTTGAGTCTGTCATCAGGATGGACCAAAATTTGGTTATATCCTGAAAAACCATCTAAAAATGACATTAAATCAGAACCTGCTACTGAATGGAGTATCTGCTCCATGGTAGGTAATGGAAAATTATCTTTTTGGCTTGCCTTATTCAGATTTCTGAAATCTATACAAATCCTGATGTCGCCATTTTTCTTCTTAACAGGCACCATATTGGAAACCCAGTTTGAGTGCCGAACGGGAAAAATAATCTTAGCTTTCAAGAGTTTATTGAGTTCTGATTTTATTTGACTCTCTAAGTTCGGATGTATTTTCCTCAATTTGTTTTGAACTGGTTTTTGTTCAGAAAGCATTGGAATGGTATGCTGGATGATTGATGTATCATATGTTTTTAAATCATCATATTTCCAAGCGAAGACATGTTTATTTTTTCTTAATAATCTAATGAATGCTATCCTTTCTTCCACAGAAAGTCCTAATCCCAAATTAATGTTTTGAGGGTTCTGCTCAGTACCAAGGTTTATCAATTCAAATCTTAAGGTGGAACTTTGGAGCTTTGCATTGGTTACCTGTTTAAACATGTCTTTAATGTCGTAGAGATCCTCAAGTTTAACCACAGGTTTTGGTATTGAGTTTTCCTCATGTTTTATTTCATCTGTTGATCATGATCGCTTTCCTCAATGATCTGATCATCGTAGGACTTGTCGGAAGTCAAAAAATGTACAATGTCTTGATCGTGATTGAACACTCGCCAATTGGTGACATTGTCAAGAATCGATGGTCTAAAAATCAACTCTACTGAAAATCTATCTGGGCTATAATCTTCAGAAGGTAGGAGTTTGGAAGCAACATTAGCTAACAGGTTTGCTGCTGCATTCTAGGACCTAGGGATGGGAGAAATATTGAATGCTAAAAATTGAGAGGTGAGTTCTTGTACAAGAGACTGATAGTGTTTGAGATGACTCGAAAGACAATGAATTGTGTTTCTAACCTGTTTTATGACAAGCTCTGAATCACCAAACACTTTCAAATATTGAACTTTAAGGCCAATGGCTTTATATAGTCCTTTAACTAAGGCCTCATACTCAGCTGTATTATTCGTGCATTCAAATTCTAACCTACAAGACAACATTTTTTTTTCTCCCTCAGGGCTAACTAAAATGCAACCTGCTCCTGATCCTTCACTGGATTTAGATCCGTCAAAGTATAAAGACCAAAATAAGGAATTATCAACAATTTTATTTACAGTTTCCTCAGTAACATTAAAACATCTTGACCTATCTGTTTGTGAAAAAATTTCGATCTGAGATGTGAAATTATTAACTAGGAAAGGAGATGGTTGGGTAGTGAAGTTGCCAAAGAATGATTCAGATGAATAATTCCCCAAGATATTGTTATTAAATGCTATTGGTTGATTCTCCTGTTCAAATTCTATAACAGTATGGGTCATATGTTTCTCCCGATTGATTTTTATTTGATTTGGCTTTCCCTTGTAGGGTAGCCACATATGGGACCAATCGGTAGAAATATACCCATGGAGCTTCTTAGACCAATCCCTACTCAAGATTAAACCATAAAACTCAGGTATATCAGCGATTAAGATATCAATTCTTTGAACTACTCGTGGATCAGCCGATAACCTGATAGTCACAGAGTTGATTTCCCCTAAAACCTGGACTTTGGTTCTATATAACTACACAATGTGAATTGAGGACTTTTGGGGCTCAATGTTCAGTTTGGAACAAACTAAAGCTGGCATTATATTATATGATGCCCCTGAGTCAATCAAACAATTGTGAAGATTTCGATTATAGATCTCGTAGGTTAAGAGGAAAGGAGGAGTATGGGAAGTTGATCTGTCTCCAATTAGAATCGTATCAGTAGCTTCAACCCTACCAGAAGGTGGTTGACCTGAATCATTTGCAACTTTAGCACTAGGGAGAGGCGAAGAAGGAACTGCATTTAGTTCCTTAAGAAGCAATTTCTGCTGATGTTTTAATTTGCTAAGTTCAAACATGGTGATGTTTGCCTTAGTCTTCTTCATATCATCAACAATATTGTAATCCATTGAATCCGATACTACCAACGTTTTAGATGTTGAAGGTATATTTGAGGATGATGGTTGGTTTTGAGGTACTGTTGCAGCTGGCTTCTTTGTGGATACCTTTTCCTTTGTAGTAGTAGTACCTGCACTCCTTTTCTTTGAACTTGCCTGGACAGGTTCAGGGGCACCTTTACTCCTAGTAGTCATAGGAAAAGCTTCTTGTTCATTTTCTGTATCAGAGTTAGGTAATATGAAGTCCCACATTCCATGGCATTCAACAACTTTCTCTTCTTCGAATTCATCGGATGGTGGAATTGTTTCATCTTCTTCTTCCTCTTCAGGATCCGAATCTGCATTAGATATAACATTTGGTGGTTTTGATTCAGGTTTCTTGAAATTTCTAAATGGCCTTTTTGTTGAGGTTTCAGCTACTTGTTTTTTGATTTCGACCATTTCATTTGACATAGTCTTGAGGACCTTTTGTAGACCCTCCATATCATATGGATCTTTAGGGGTTTTCTTCTTTGAATCATCTTTAAAAGAAACTTTTTTGGATTTTCTATCTTCAAGAGCAGCTTTCTTTTCTAGAGCATTAATGCGTTTCTCCACAGCAAGTGCTTCTTTCATGTTTTCAGCTAAAGTTGGTTTTGCGGCCCTGTCTACGAAGATAGCTATATTGGCGGGTAGGGCAGTTATATACCATTCGCTTCTGATTTGCTCACTTGGTTTGGAGGCCGTTGGGATCTTATTCAAGAGTTTATTGAATCGCGAGTTGAATTCTTTAATCGGCTCCTTATGCTATCCTAAGATTGGAGAGATCACTTATTAATGTGGCTAAAGATCTATCATCGCCATACTTAGTAAGAAAATATTCTTGGCAAATGTTCCAACTGGTAATGGATCCAGAGGGCAGGGAAAAATACCAAGATCCCGCTGATCCTTGCAAAGTATAAGGGAAAAGCCTAACGACAACATCTTCCTCTGTTACTCCTTTCAAATTAACTGATAACATGAAGTTATTAATATGTTCTTCAGCTTGTGTTCCAGCATCTGGATTAAACTTGGGTAACCATTTTTCAGGAGCATCAGGCAATGCATGTAATGGTGCAGGCATATTGACCGCACTGGGACTATTCCATGGATTTGCCATTGAAACACCAGTAGTGGATGAGATTGCTGATGAAATTCCAGATGTTTGGGAAGGAATTGATATTGAGGATTGAGCAGGTTGGGATGTTGAAGTTCCTAATCCCTGATGAAAAACAATATGTAATGAGGGAGTGGATGGCTGGCTTCGCACTGGGGAAGATGAGATGGAGGATGTGGATGAGAATGTTTCACTGTCAGATCCTTCAGTGTTCTTCTTCGCCCTTTTCGTTTTGGGTAAGGGAAACTCAGTAGGTTCGATACTGAGCTTTCCGCTCTGAAGTCTGGTGAGAGGATGAGGTAGATTGAATTGCGAAGTCTCACTGCCTTGAGATACCTCAGATCTCTGTGGTGATATCGAGAAGCCTTGAAGTTTATGGATAAGTAACTTAACTTCAGGAGACTCAGGACTTAATCGGTCTGGAGTATTGTGGGTTTGAGCAGTGGTAGTTGAGTCCTCTTCTTCTCACTTGGATGCTGGAAAACCAGCATGCAATTAGGAAGTACGAGGTGATGCGGAGGGGGATTTACTCTCATAATGGATTGCGAGTTTTGTTTTGCTCGCCATTCACAGTTGATGGCCCTCCTTCTAGTGCCAAAAATGTTGATGCCTCGAAAATCATTGTATCAACATTGGGGGATAACCACCTGGTCCGAACCTTAATACAACTCCTTTTCCGTTTGGGATGGTGGCTCCGACTGGATATAATGGGACCAATTTCCCAGTAATGAATAAAAAAGGGATGGATGAGTGATTGGTTTTCTAATAAGTGATAATGAAGGGGTGACTTAATCTAAAAAGCGAAAATACAAATGACTATTCTATCCCGGGAAGCTTCTATTCTTAAGTGCAACGTTTGATGATCTTTGTTTATCAATAAGCATATAGATGACTCTATTAAATAAGCACAGACATTCATTCATATAATAATTGCTTTGTTCAAATAGTTGAACAAAGTAATTAATACAACATTGTTACACTTTATCGTTTTATATCACTGATACATGTATGATTAGAAGAAAAGCATGCTGTAAACATCCAATAGTGGAAAGTGTAAAGAATGCGGTTGAGACACATGCATATATTCAATAATAGCAAGAATGATCAAATAACAATTCACATAAAAAGAATGAATTCAGACATAGATAGTAGTACCATATGAGCTGCAAATCATTCCCAACATCAATCGCAATTCGAATTCCTTCTTCCGACTCAGAAATACTTTTAAATAAAGGCAGTAGTGCACATCCACATAAAAGCTTCGTTATCAAAATTGGAATAATTGGCCCAATCTTTATAAAAAATATGCTTGAAGTACAGTAGTGCAACTTCAGGTTTAAGTCATATACAAAAACTTACGACACTTTCCAATGCATTGAAAGGGTCTATAAATACTTAATTAAACTAACTAACTACAAAATTAAAATGCTACTAAATTGGTACAACTTGATCTTGAATATCTCTCCCATAGTAATTTGGTAGTCGGCAACATGATTCATCACTCTGGCTGTTTGCCTTTCGACCTGAGTTGGCATATTGCTAGCATCGGTTCCACTTCTTGAGGGCTGCTGCGACGAAAATTGAGTTGAGCAGCATAGGTGGCATCATGTATATCGGGAATGATACACCCGATTGCATCTATGAGGCACTTGAGGGCGGCTCTCTAGCTGTATGGTTTTACTAGGAACAACCAATAGGTGTCCCAAGTTAAATTGTTAATACCTGTGATCAATCTCCCATTCTTTTCCAGCTCTTGATAACATGAATGCTCCAATGTTTTGGCTGATGGTAATTTTCCTGGTGTACACTGAGAGATCATATTAGATAAATAGAGAGTATCGTTAATTAATTCAATCAATAAATAAAATTTCTTTATGGGATTCTAGGATTTTAGGCAAATTTGCTGCCTGTCCCTCAGTAGTGTCCTGCCAATCAAGAAAATTTGTTAAGGTCTCATCGGCCTGCTCGAAGTCTTGTCTAGCATCGAATGATTTATCGGTTATTGATGCTGTTATGTCACAAAGGGGTTCAACTTGAGCAATTTTATGACATAATAATCTTATTTGTGTTACCAGTGCCTTATTAATCTCTAGTGCTTCTGCTCTGAAATCGGCAGGCTACGAAAGATTCTTGAACTTCTCTATTTGACCTGATAATTGAGCAATTTGCTCATATTTTGACTTTACCATCTGTTCATTCATTGTTTTCAATTTTGCTAATGCCTCTGATAATTCTTTCTGCTTTTGAATCGCGCTCGAATCTACCTTCTGTTTCTGCTCATGCAACTGTTTTTTCAATTGATTATTTACTTGTTGTTGCGTGGACAATTGCTGTTCTAATTGTTCTGCGTTCTACTATGCCTCTGATAGCTGTGCTTGTAACAAAGAGATTGTCTGGTCTTTTCCTTTTAACAAATTACTCACTTTTGATGCCTTGTCCATGGTGGCCACCGAATAGGCTCTAGCATATTGAGACAACTTTGTTAGGTCATCGGAAGGATCGAACTCCTCCTTCCAAACTACGTTGGCTGTCACTGTTTTTTCAGGGAACAGAGAAGGTTGATCAATCCTTCTCCTTTTCCGCTGTCACTTTACTACGGCCTTGTGCTTTGGGCTATAAAAGACATCCAATGGAGGTATATCCTCCACTTGCAAAATGATTTGATCCGAAGGATCTTTGGGAATTATTTCGAAGTCTATAGTAGGGGGTAGACCGCTGGTTCCTTCGCTTGGAACCTATTTTGATGTTGTATCCTGTGTATGAGCCGCTTTGGATGTATCGGCTTCTCTTGAGCTTTCTAGATTGCTTATGATTGAATCGAATTGCTGCCATTCCTAGAGCAACCTTGGGTCAATCTGGGTATCAACATTCACATCCTTGCTACTCTACTCCTGTTGCCTTTTCTGTTCCTCTTCACATATTCTCTCTTGTTCTTTCCTCTGCGCTTCCTCTTGTTCTTTCCTCTGGAGTTCCTCCTGCTCTTTCCTCTGGACTTCACGATTTTCTGATATAGCAGGAGGTTTGTTGGTAAGTAGCTGTTCAGGCTCGCTTGACTATGTCATCGGGGCAGTGGCTAACAAATCTAGAGGCAGAGTTTGCAAACTCTGCTCTCTAAGTTTGTTAAATTCGACTAACCCGTCGTTGTGATATCTCATTTTAGCTAGGGCTTGATCCTGAAATAATGACTCGGTCGAGGAGAATAGGTCATCAAAGTCATCTGTTTTATGTTCAAATTTAGTGAGTTTTGCCTTTTCTAGTGCATTATAGATGAATTTGTTTGGATCAAATCGTATGTTAGGAAGAGTGGCGAGATTCAGTGTATTTATCTTTTTTGCTTCTTTCTCTGCATGCTTGTAGTCATGCAGAGTGTAGACGCCACACCTTAGAGGAAAAGGAGGCCAGACTTGCTTCTTTTTATCCCTTAGAGTCTTTGTAACTCCTTCGGATGTAAGCTGATATGTTATCTCTCGAGCTAATAGTTTGTCGGGTATGTACAAGGGGAGGACATGAGGCCTGGCATGACTACCGAAAACTCTTACATATGTAAATTTTTCTTCTCCAAACCATCTTCCTAAGGCTGTCAAGTCAATCTCTGGTTGTGAGGAAATCTTAGGAGCAGGTTTGTCAAAAATTGCATAGTAAATGGGTAACATGAATCCATGGCAAATTTGATATAGGTGGTGTTTATAATGGGCTTTCCACAAGTTCTGGTGATAGATATGAATGGGCATAGGGTCCTGTGGAGTCCATCTCCACCCCAGTACAGGAAATTCGGAGTTAAAACAGAGGGTATCTAAGATGTAGGCACTAAAGTAAAATGGAGGGATGAACCTTTGAGTAACGAGGGATTTGTTTCTGAGCTCAAGAATAGTTGTTGCTAACTTATCAGATAGAATATTTCCCCAATCCATTATTTCGCAATTGCATGCCGCTTCCATTAAAGGTACCATCTCTATGGAGAATTTTGAGGAATCATGCAACCCCCAAATCCTACACATCATCGCTCCAGCATAACAATAAGGAGAACACAAGGAATCGATAGAGTACTTACCTGAGGACTCATGCTTGTGTTTCACTGGGTTTTGTCTCCATTCCCGTATAGGTGCTGATTCAGTTTCATTTTCATCCCTAAACTTCTCCAGAAATGCTTTTTTATACCTCTTCTCTGGTTCGGGCAAATGATACATTTGTCTCAAATCATTGGGCTGAAATGAACCAAATACTCTCCCGTCGATAGTGCAAAATTTTCTGTTTGTAATTGGAATTTCCTCAATTTCCCATCTTACCACATCTGTGTATGGAAGAATTTGCTCTCGAGCCGCTATCCGGTGTAGGTAAGAATCGGCCAAATCTTTTAGGGTAGCGTCGGACTTCCGGTTCACGCCTGCTGTAGCTTGTACTGATGTTTCCTGAGGCTCTTCGGCCTCAACCAGATTATAGATGCTCTGCCAAGTAGTATTACCAAGACCAAGACATGTTGTGTCAGAGATTAATCCTTTTTTACTCGATCCTGGATCGGCAGTGGGTTGTCTTGTTACTGCAGAAGCTGAAGCTGTTCCAGATTTCTTAGACTTCTTCCCCGTTTGGCCTGAATTTGCTGCTTCGGAGGAGCTCTGCACAGGAGATAAAATAAACGTAATGCGGAGAATAGATGGCGCAAATCAAATATGAAAGAGTTATATCAATCAATGAATAATGGAGGATTAACATAAGGTGGTCGTGATACAATCTCTGAAGATATTTTGGCATTACTGCTCCATTAATTGGCCGTTTAAACCTTTCAATCATTTAAATGCTCATCATATCGTTTATTGGCCGAATAATTCATTTAAGCGTGGCTTTGATGTTTAGGCGGTTGAGCGTAAGTGAATCACTATCGGGAAGAGAAAGGCTTTTAATAATAATTAAACATAATATACCCAAGCCTTATCAATCCTTTTTGAAAGTCGCGCTTAGCTTTATCGCAATCGGGGTTTGGAGGAATGCTTGAGTTGTTATATTGGTGTCATTGTGAAATCCTCGATCGCCGATAGCGATATCGCATCGGAGCAAAGAGAGGGGTCTTTTAATTGCATGCATGTTACATTCCCGATCGCCGATAGCGATATCGTATCGGAGCAAAGAGAGGGGTCTTTTGTTATGATTACTTACCTTCTTGATATCCGATAGTTATTTCGCGCTTGTCGCATCGGGGAAAACCAATGGGTCTTTTGTTATGCATCCTTTTCTATTGCGATAGGCAATCTTGTGATCGCTTTATCGCAATAATAAAGAATTATTCATTTTTTAATATAAGACTGATTATATATTGTCTCGAAAGGTTTATAATGTTTTGTTTCTTTTCGGACCTTTTGAGGAATGATAAGTTGATACCAATTTAATCTAAAAGGGACCCATTTCATATTATAGTTTTGAAAGTAAAATTTTATGAAATGGGGGGTTGTTGTATAGCACAACACCCACTTATTCACATTTTCTTGAGTCATTGAAAGCAAGTGGCAAACTTAAGGATATTTCCTTTGACTCCCTTGAGAAGAAGTTTTCTAAAAGAGAAAGATTTTGGGGAGAAGATAGCTCCTCAATATTCTGAAGAAGTTGTGTGCCTTGCAAAGAAAGAGAAGAATCATGCACAAGATTCTTCTAGAGGAAGAGGTGGCCGGAGAGGAAGAGGAAAGAATAATTTTGGAGGTGGGGGGAAACTTTTCCAAGGAGAAAGGTCTGATCTTCATTATATATGATGTAATAGAAATGGACATGATGCTTACACATGTAAACTGCCTTGTTGCAAAATCGAGCAGGAACGAAATGAAGAGAAAGGTAAAACACCTGGTAAAGGGAAAGGTAAAGCACCTATATCTTCTCATTATGTTGTGTCACATTGAAATATTGGAGTAACTGAAGACTTCTTTAATTCTTCACTTGCTTCATGGAAAGATGCTTGGTTTCTTGATTAACCTGCAACTTTCCACCTGAATTTCAGAAGAGATTTTCTTGAAGAATTCACTGACAATGTTGATGGAGCAGTTTACTTTGCAAACAAGTCAAAACCCAAGCAATTGGGACTTAGCACCATAATGCTCAAACTATCTAGTCGTCTAGACTTTCTTCTACATGATGTTCTATACCTCCCAGAGTTGAGAAGAAACTTGTTGTCTTTGGTCGACATGTGCTAGAAAGGACACTTCATTCACATATTTGATGGCAAGGTTGAGGTCAGAAAAGCATCTAATCACTCTCTTGTCATGACTAGGATAAAGGAAGAAGAGACTTTGAAGTTGCAAGTGTTAGAAAATCAGAAAGAAAAAAATATTCTCTTATATTGATAATTGCTTGTGATATTATTTTGGACTTATTATCTTCTCTTTATATTATTATGTTATCTATGTTGCATCAAGAAATCATAAAAAAAAAACATGAAGATCAACGACACTAGATTGTGGCACTCAACTAGGGCTAAAACCCTTCTCTAGGGGAAAACCTAGTAAAACTCTTCAACTAATTAGATTGAGATATAAAAAGACCTTAGACCTGATCAAAAGACCTTCCTCCTCCAACAAGTCAGCCTTCCAATATGATTCAAAAAACTTGAGTAGTCTCTTCTTGTCCAACAACTATATCCCAGCAACAACCCAGAATTTCAACCCAGCTACTCTAGAATTTTTACTTAGCTACTCTAGAATTTTGTCCCAGCTACAATACTGCAATTTCAACCCTTCCAACAACCCAACAATTTTGAACAAGTGAGATAAAGATAGAGAAAAATCAGCTTCTTATGCTTGACAAAGACTTCCTTCTCCTTCACTAGGGTTTCCTTCCTCTTATTTGAATTTTGCACCCTTTTCTACCTCCAGCAACTACAGATTGAACTTGTGATTGATGTGCTCCAAATGAGTCGAGTTGCTTCCCTTTTATAGTGGTTTTTTCCTCCCTAATTAGGAAGATTTGTCCAAGTTGAGGCCGACTTGGTGGAGGAGGCCTAAATGACCTATTTTACAAAAAAATAAATTTCTTCTTTGATAGATGAAGCCCAAGAAGGGTCTTTTACATATTGTCAAAGACAAGGACTCTTGAAATAAACCCTAGAAGCCTACAATGCAGGATTTGACCTAAAACCATTGACCCAAGCATGAAACCAATGCTTTAATACATCAATTAATTCTATAATAATATTCCTTTTTTTCTTTTTCTTTTGATAAATACATTACATCATGACTCAAATATAATTATGAAGACCGACACTAGTTACAATTTTCAACACACCCTCTTAACTAGGGAGGTATTCATAATTACACATATACATAGGTACATGGAATATCTCAAAATGATATAGTTTATGAAGAGTTCACATCAAACATAGTGCTACAGATTAGATACCTGACAAGGGTACCCTAATCAGGTGGGACTAAGGTGTACTCAACATTTAGCCACTCTAGGTACCATCAAGATTTTAAGCTCTAACACCAACCCAAGGATCTAGGTGTGTATCCGAGGTCAGAGCTCCATGACCAATGCACCCTCCCTACTTCAGGATCTAGACATCAACACATAGGTCAACTAGATGTCCCCCCCAATCATCTTGTTGCCACAAGATGCTTCATCTCACCTAACTAAATCAGATATATATATCGACCAGTCCAAGCATGCTTCAAACGTTCAATATTTTTACAGAGAGTTATTGCATAATCACAACCCCAATCAGAAATAGCCTTTAAATATATATACAAGTAAACACAAACCTTCAAGGTCCCCAATCATTCAGATGCTACTTATATCATCATCAAGTTATCCAAATACAACTTGTCAGAAGCTTTCTTCTTTCATTTCTTCAGCAGCACCAAAAACAACCTTAGTGCCTCTCAAGTATTTTATAAATTCATGTATCATGAACATCTATTTGTAGTAATTTCATTCATTCTTTGATTTCATTCTTTCTACAAGGTATTCATTATGATTGTCATAATATGCCCTCCCTCTTAACTCAGGAGTTATACCCTTTCTTATATCCAAGGTCCCTCTCAACTTAGGGAGATCAACAACTGTCTTCTTTTATAACATTGGAGAAACTTCAACTTTTCAAGGCTTCATTCTTCCTCATGGCATAAAGTTCATCTTGATCATCATCATCATGCTTATTATTATTATAATCTTCAATTACGAACATCTTCAATATCTTTGAAGATTATGTACTTGCAAAACTTTAATAGAAAGTACAACCAAATGCAAATACATAGAAGCATGAAGTTAACTATATAAAAATAATATCATTATAACGGAAGCCTCAAAACATTCAAGCTTTATCAAATACCTAAACCTAGTTAGGTTCATTATCAATAAGGGTCACATCTTTTTACATTCTAGACTTCAACTTCTTGCTGGAGTTTTGTCATAAAACCTAGACTCCATCTTCGAGACATAAAGCCTTAGATGATTTGGATCTTGGGGGTAGGCCCCCAAGATCTAAAAAATTGAAATGCCAAAAGAAAATAAGAGAACACACACTAAACAAAACCACCAAGAAACTTTTTATTAAAATAGAGAATAATTGTAAAAGCTACATTGTTATGGACAATATGTTGTTTTACAAAATAAAACTTATTACTTATAGTATTTTTTTTAGCTATAATACCACAGGTAAATTCCATGGGTGGGTAGAAACCATGGGTGGATCTCACTTACAATACCATGGGTAAATAATATGGTTGAATGAATATCATGGGTGGATGTCACTTACAATACCATGGGTGGATGAATACCTTGGGTGGATGAATACCATGGGTGGATGCCATTTACAATACCACAAATATATTCCATGAATGGATAAATACCATGGGTCGATGCAAATTTACATTCAGGTCATTCCTCCATCCTTAAGAAGCAATGGTCCCCATTGCGTGAAGTTCCTAATAAGTCTTTGTTGAATATGAAGAGCCATTGAAGAGAAGGGTTTTGTGTGGTTAACCCATAACCATGATGAATGAAGATCCGAGGATAGAGATACCTTGTAATGCTTGTGACCAACTGTGATACTGATAGTGTGCAACCTAGCAAATGGAATTCGATGAAGTGTGGGTTTGTGGATGGCCCATAAACATGAAAAATGAAGATCCGATGATAGAGGTACCCTGTAATGGTTGTGACCAACTATAATACTAACAGTGTGCGGCCTAGTAAATGGACTTTGATGACAATGATTTTGTGTGGTTGACCCAGAACTGTGATGTTGACTATTGATGAAGCAGCAAGTGCCTACATAGTCTGGGGTCGGAAGACATGTCTCTAAAGAACCCACGACAGATGTTGTTATGTTGAAACTGATGAATGTGAAGCAGGTGCCTACTAAAGCGAGGTGGGAGGGCACGTCTCCAAAGGGAACCCACTCTGAATGCTGCTTACGATATAAAAACTAATTTAAAATGGGCATAAATTGGTCAATATAGCTCATAATATTTATTATAAGATGTTTTTGGAAACAAAATAACTATTTTTCATCTTCCCAAGTGATTGAAATCCCTATCTGGAGACCCCTGAAAGTTAGATTTGCGCTGCAACTGCCCCACTATCATAAATTTCTGAAAACATGTTGATTTTAAGTCAGTGATATCTCCCTCATCCGAACTTTGATTCAACCAATTGTTTTTTTAAATTGGGTGATATTTTAAGAGGAACTTATATCTGCAATCATTTTTCTGAAATTCTATATAAAAACAACAAAAAATTATAGGAGATATGTTGTCCACGAATTGTCGTCAAACAAATTTATACAACAGAGCTGATTTTAAATTAGCGATATTTCCCTCATCCAGACTCCGATTCCACCGATTTTTTTTAATTCCGGTATTTTTTCATAGGGAAACTAGATATGTTATTTTTTTTTTAATTTTGCACCAAAATTTTCATATCTTATCTGCAAATTCTCCGCCCAAAAAATTCCTGCAAAAAAAATAAAGAAAAAAATTCTTCTCGCTTTGGCCAAGAAAGTGCTCTATAGAGGTCATAGAAAGTGCATGAAGTTTGTTGAATATTGTTGTAAAATTTTGAAACTAAAATATGTGTCAAACCCTCATTCCCATGGAGCCATAACCTGAATCTGATACCACTGATCCAAATCTTGGGGGGAGGCCCCCAAGATCTAAAAAATTGAAATTCCAGAAGAAAATAGGAGAACACACATTAACAAAACCACAAAGATGTTAGGATATTCCGACACATAGGAAATAGTTAAGTTCAACTTGGTCTAGTATAGAGTTAGGTATAGAGTTAGGTAAAGTGTGTTTCTTTACCGTTGTACATTTTGTAACTTACAATCCGACGGTCATGATATGTAGTGATCCGACGGTTCACTCTCTCCTCGGTATTACCGACACTTGATTCGTGGCTTGACACCCGATTGGTCCATGAGTTCTATTTAAAGCGCATGGAGGGTCATTGTTCGGGTAATCCGCGCATGAGAGAAGCTTATGTAAATTTTCATTCTTTGATTAATAAATTGCCTGTAGTAGCTACGTTGGCGCAGGCCGTGGACTGTTTCCCTCTTTGAGGGTTTTAACCACGTCAAAAATACTGGTGTATTGATCTGTGATCTGGTTGTGAGCGGTGTCCTTTTGGTGTTCTTTCTGAGGAACTTACCCTGTAAATTCCTACATGGTATCAGAGCTTGGACCCAGGTTCGATTCCCCCAAGTTGCGTTTGAGGGGGGGTGTTGGAAGAATCACCGCACCTCTATAGAATCCGTAATTTCCACCCTGGGGATCCTAGTTACTGGCTTGTAATGTTTACCAACACCTGCGGGTTTTGGTGTAACGGCAAACCTCCACATGGTATCAGTCTCTTGTACTTCTCCTGAAGTTGATGCTACCTTATACCGTCAACTTGTAGGAAAACTCTTGTATTTAACCCATACTCGTCCTGACCTTTCCTTTGTTGTTGGCCTTGTTGCTCGTTTTATGCAAAACCCCCGTGAAAGTCATTGGAAAGCAGCTAAAAGAATACTTCGTTATGTTCAAGGCACAGTACAGTTTGGGATTCATTATAGTGCGAAAGCAGCTCCTCTATTAGTTGGTTTCACTGATTCTAATTGGGCTGGTGACCCTGATGATCGGAAGTCTACTGCCGGTTATGTCTTCACTCTTGGTTCAGGACCTATTACATGGGCTTGTAAGAAACAGGCTGCCATTTCTCTTTCGTCAGCAGAAGCAGAGTATCGCGGTGCCGTGGAAGCTAGTAAGGAAGCCTTGTGGCTTCGTCAGATCCTATCAGAGTTTGGCTTTGAGCAACAGCATCCAACCACACTTTGGTGTGATAATCAAAGTGCCATTCAGCTATGCAAAGATCCAGTCCAGCATCAGCGCAACAAACACATTGAACTACACATGAACTTCATCAAAAAGCTCATTCATGACCATGTTCTTGAAGTGCAATATTGTTCAACAGATGATCAGGTTGCAGACATCTTCACAAAGGCTCTCACAGAGGCGAAGTTCACTAAACTTCGATATATGCTTGGAGTTCAGGAAGTTGTCACTAAGGGGGGATAGGCTCTAGTGCCTCCTTCCTTCTCCTATTGTGTCATATTTGTAAATCCTTCAATCCTATCCCAAGTTGTTCTTAAGGGGGGATGTTAGGATATTCCGACACATAGGAAATAGTTAAGTTCAACTTGGTCTAGTATAGAGTTAGGTAAAGTGTGTTTCTTTACCGTTGTACATTTTGTAACTTACAATCCGACGGTCACGATATGTAGTGATCCAACGGTTCACTCTCTCCTCGGTATTACCGACACTTGATCCGTGGCTTGACACCCGATTGGTCCATGAGTTCTATTTAAAGCGCATGGAGGGTCATTGTTCGGGTAGTCCGTGCATGAGAGAAGCTTATGTAAATTTTCATTCTTTGATTAATAAATTGCCTGTAGTAGCCACGTTGGCGCAGGCCGTGGACTGTTTCCCTCTTTGAGGGTTTTAACCACGTCAAAAATACTGGTGTATTGATCTGTGATCTGGTTGTGAGCGGTGTCCTTTTGGTGTTCTTTCTGAGGAACTTACCCTGTAAATTCCTACAAAAGAAAGTTTTTATTAAAATAGAGAATAATTGTAAAAGCTACAATGTGGTGGACAATATGTCCTTTTACAAAATTCGACTTGTTACTTACAGTTGTTTTTTTAGTTATAATACCACAAGTAAATTCCATGGGTGGGTAGATACCATGCGTAAATACCACGGTTGAATGAATACCACGGGTGGATTCTACTTACAATACCATGGGTAAATTCCATGGGTGGATAAATACCTTGGGTGGATGAATACGATGGGTGGATGTCACTTACAATACCATGGGTATATTCCATGAGTGGATAAATAACATGGGTCGATGCTAATTTCCATTCAAATCATTAGATTTCAACAATTGAATCAAATAAAAATCCAATCATAGTACTACAAATCAACGATTTCAACAATATACTTTTAGAATTACATGTTAGAGTCTACTAGGATTTGATGCAAACCCTATATTTTATCATCAAAGCTAAATCATATCAATAATAATATAATCATGTCCTAGAATATCAATCTCTACTAGGGTTTTGTTACAAACCCTATATTTCACAAACTAAAACATTAAGTTATCATACTTGCATATACATATATCTTTCACATCAATAACTATTAGGTAAACCCAAGATACAAACATCAATACATCAAAGTTAGATATACCACAATTTGGACCAGACTAGGATTTCGATCATACATACAAATATACACCTAGGGTTTCATTCCTAGGATCTTACTTTAGTTATTACAAGGGTTTTCTCATAAAACCTATTTTACCAAACCCTAAAGATTTATCGTTTCATTATATAACAACAAACCCTAAAGGACTAGGGTTTTTATCATGAAACTATGAAAACCCTAAATTTCAAATGAATATGATTTCATTATATATTCTAGACCTTATGAACAAACCCTAAGAAAACTAGGGTTTCATAATCAGCATTGACTTACCCTTAACATCAAGAGTCTAGGGTTTTACAGTGAACCCTAAGGATTAGGGTTTCACATAAATAGACAAATGACAAGAGATAATCTAACGATGGTAGATTCAATATAATTATTAATCACCCTAACAAGAATATTTATGATTCAAAACCATAGACATAAAGATTTCAGTAATATAAAGAAAATTTCAAAAGAAGAATGATCATTCCTTTTGCATAAAGAGAACCTTATAAGAAAACTTGTAGTCTAAGACATACCTTGAGTTGTTCTTTAAAAAACCTTGTAGGACATAGATTATTTAAGGGATTCCTTTGCAACAAAAATCCTTTCATGACTCAAGTCTTTCCTTTGAAGTCTCCTCCATAACCCTTTTATATTTTGTAAGCCTTTCTAACCATGGAAAATATAAATAAAATGTTAATAGCATACAATAAAATTTTGATGTGACGAGGAAACCAAACATAAAAGAGGAAACAAGGAACAAGATACTTATCTTTTGGTAAAATGGTGGATGCTCCCTCTTAATCCAACCTTTCTAAGGGATACCTACAACTTATAAAAATAATTCAAAATTTTCTAAAAGATATATTAGACCTACAAACTCCATAAATCAAGACATATTACAACACTTAAAATAGTAGACTAAGAAGGATATGTAAGATAAGACTTAATGATATAAGTCTTTGACTTCCAAATATTTAGACTTATTCTTCTTAGGTGGAGCTTCATCGGTAACATTTTCTTGTTCTCTATCTCTCTTTTTATTCCTTGGATTCTCAGGACATTGACTTTTGTAATGTCCCATTTTGTGACAATTGTAGTACTCAATATTTGACAAATCAACCTTCTTCTTTGGTCCTTTGAACTTCTTGAATGTTCCCTTCTTCTTGTGATGAGAAAAGTAGGCATTAGAAGCGTTGTTTTCTTCATCTTCCTTTTTTTAATTTATTAACGAGAGGTGGGCTTCTTCTTGAATACATGCATTCCACATTTTTTCAAACGTTGGTGTATCCTTCCAACTAATAATTCCTTAGGCAAAAGAACTCCAAGATTTTGGTAGATCTAGTGGAGCAACAATCACGAGTTCTTTTTCTGGTACAACTTCACCTATTTCTTGGATTTCATCCCTTATTCTAGATATGCTTAAAGATCACTATGAAACGGTATCATCTTTTGTCATCTTTGTCCTTAGTTCATTCTTGAGGCTAGCTATCTCACCAACGTTCTTGATAGTGAATAACTTGGAGAGGGTTTCATACATTTCTTGAGCAGAGTCTATATTGGATATGTATGGGATTAGATTATCCTTTACTCCATATACTATCTGGTTCATGGCCAAGACGTGATTTTCCCTGAAATTCTCCTTTCCTGCATCATCTGTAAGTTTCTTAACTTTTCCTTGAACAAGATCCAAAACTCTATGTTTAGCGAGAATAAGATCTATCCTCTTTTTCCATGCCCTGTAGTTGGAGGCTCTTTCTAGCTTGTTTTATGTATTCATTGTAGTTGACATATTTTTTTTTATAAATAATGGGCTTCTCTTCTTATATGATCCTTTTTCTTAATGACCTTCCTTTGTTCTTTTTATTCAATAGGTCTTCAAGCTATATTTTTCTTTCTTCTTCACCTTAGCTCTGATACCATGTAAGAAATTCAGAAAGCAAGAAAGATTCTCTTATATTGATAATTAATTGTTATATTCTTGTGGAATTATTATCTTTTCTTCATGTTCTTATTTTATCTTTGTTTCATCAAGAAATCATCTAAACAAAAACATGAAGATCAATAACACCATATGTAGGAACTTAGTTAGGGCCAAAATCTCGCTCTAGGGGAAAACCCAATCAAACTCTTCCACTAATAAAATTAAGATAGACCAAGACCTTATACCTAACCAAAAGATCTTCCTCCTCCACCAAGTTAACCTTCCAACATGGTTCAAAAAAATTGAGTAGCCTCTTCTTGTCTAGTAGTTGTAACCCAATAGCTACTCTAGAATTTCAGCCCAGCTACTCCAGAATTTCAACGCAACTACTCCATAATATCGGCCTAGCTATAGTATTACAATTTTGGCACTTCCAACAACCCAGTAATTTAGCACTATGTGAGACAAATGGAGAGAAGATTTGGGTTCTTATGCTTGAAAAATACTTCCTTCTCCTTCCCTAGGGTTTCCTTCCCCTTCCTTAAATTCTCACACTTTTCTTCCTTGAGCAACTGCATATCGAATTTGTGATTGATGTGCTCCAAATGAGTAGAGTTGGTGCCCTTTTATAGAGGTTTCTACCTTCCTAATTAGGCTAACTTGTCCATGTTAATGCCGACTTGGTGGAGGAGGCTTAAATGACCTATTGTACATGAAAATAAATTTCTTCTTTGATAGATGAAGCCCAAGAAGGGTCTTTTACATATTGACAAAGACAAGGACTCTTGACATAAACTCTAGAAGCCTACAATAGAGGATTTGAACTAAAAACGTTGACCCAAGCATGAAACTTATGCTTTAATAAGTCATCTTCTTTTATAATATTTTTTCTTTTTCTTTTGACAAATACATTACATCGTGACTCAAATATAATTATGAAGACCAACACTAGTTACATTTTTCAATAGCAAGGAACCTTTTCTCGTGCAAAAAAAAATCATATAGTTTTCATTATGTTGAAGGTACACTTTCATAAAGTCTTTTATGGCATGCTAGATTTGTACACTTGAACTATGACAACCTTCGTTTTTTGAAGAAAAATGTTGTTACTAGCTTGCCTATAATTCCTAGGAAACTTAAGCAATGTGATGCTTGTATCTTAGGAAAGCACAACAAATATTTTTTTCATGATTCTCATTCTAGAGCACATAGAAAACTTGAACTCATTCATTTTGATTTATGTGGCCCAATGCCTATTCCTTATGCAAATGGTAATAAATATCTGATGACATTTATTGATGATTACATCAGAATGTGTTGGGTTTATTTATTGAAGCTCAAATCTTAAGCTTTTGAAACATTTAAGAAATTTCATGCATGGATTGAAAATGATGCACAATCTCATTTTGGATGTATTTGTACTGATAATGGAAAAGAATATAATTCAAATGAAATTGAAAACTATCTTTTTGAGCATGGGATCAAACATCAAACAATTGTTCCTTATAATCCCCAACAGAACATAGTAGCTGAAAGAAGGAATAGGAAAATCTTAAACATGGTGTGTTCAATGATGTTTTTCAAGAATGTTAAGCTAATGTTTTTGGCTGATGTAGTTCTATGTGTTGTGTATTTAAATAATGGATGTCCATATCATGCTATAAAAGACAAGACCCTCTATGAAATGTGGTATAGCTACATTCGTTCAGTGAGGCATCTCAAGGTTTTTGGTTCCACCTGTTATGCCTTGATACCCAAGGAAAAAAGAAACAGAGTCAATGCAAGGAGTCGAAAATGTATTTTCTTCAGGTGCTCAGATACCTACAAAGCATATCGTCTTTATGATAAAGTAAATAAGAATTTTAGAATATCTAGTGATGTGATATTTCTTGAATCTTCCAAGACTGACAATGTTCTTGAGCAACAACTTGATTGCTTGGATAGATTCAAGCATGAAAAGTGTTTTCAAGAGTTTCATAATGAGATTCCACATCTTCAAGGGGGCATCCCTATATTGGATCAATCTGTAGAATCTCCTTCTCAATTTCTCTCTCTCCCACATGACGTTCCAACCACTAATCAAGATGACACTTTGAGTGATGGAATTGAGAATTAAACCCCATCTCAGTCAACTATGCAACCTAGGCCATCTCAAAAAGGTCCTCCAAAATGGTTCACAAAGACACTTGAAAGTGTTCATCCTGATGGGGTTGGAAAGATAGGAACAAGAAGTTCAACCAGACATAATGGATGTGATGTAGATGATCCTGATTCCCTTGTTGATATGGATGTTTCTTATTATTGTGAACTAAATTTTTCTACAGATTTTGAACCAATTTCCTACAAGTGGGTCTTCAAGAAAAAGTATAAATAAAATGGCTCACTTGACAAGCATAAATCCATGCTTATGGAAAAAGTTGTTTCATAAAAAGAAGGGGTTGATTATTAAGAGAATTCCCCCCCCAACAAAAAAATGGGCTACCATCCATACACTCTTTTCCTTGGTAGCTTAGAACGGTTGGAAAGTCCGTCAAATGGATTTAAAAGGTGATTTCTTGAATGGAGATTTGAAAGATAATGTTTTTATGTCCCTGTTGACAGTGATGGACATGCCGACATGTCAGGGGATCTCCCCGGTAAGAAGTCCCAACTAGACCTTAGACCGTTTGGACTAGGAGTCCCAGGAGTGGGTAGTACGATATCACCTTGACTGTGGCTGCGCGTAGAGGTAAGTAAGATGTCCTTGTTGGAAGCAAGGGTGTGACCTTGCAGCAAGTCAGGGAAGGTGCATGAAAGGATCTAACACATAGAAGGGGAGAAGAGTGTGCCCCTTAGAAGCCTGTGATAGCACACAGCTTGAAAGGGAACACACGAGATGAAAGACATTATGAGATGGAAAGAAGGATAGACGACGATCCAAAGTGACGAGTTAGATAAAAAACACACCTCGATAAGATTCATACAAACACATATGGAATAGTCCATACATACATGCCTAAATTACAGCTACATACATTATTAGAGTAACCAGGATTGCCGAACTACATTAACAGTATATGCATGAAAAATGTTGGCTCTATTATATTAAAAGAGTGAAATATCCAATCATACATACAACCATGACAACCACTAGCCTTGATATCGGAACATTACAGTCACTGTTGCCTGCTCCTCCAAATAGATGTACTAGCTCTGCACTGTGGAGAAGCCAAGGCTCGTTACAATACACTCCAAGCTTTCTCTAAGTTATACCTATCAGAAGCTTGGATCTCAAAAGCATGTACAATGAATTATGAGGTTATATATGTAGCAAAGGGTTGGGTGACCTTTGACATTCCCCTTTGTGACTCTTCAACTACCCTCATGACTCTTCAACTTACACATGATTGTTTACATTCTACTATTGACACTTGGTCTTTCACTTTACAACATGTTTACAATACAATCTGCACATGTACCCATGTGAGACAAAAATGGGCTTGAGTAATCCATACAAGACATCACTAAGACTCGGACAGTTGTGGGAAGACTAACTCTTTGACATCCTCTTGGTGATCGATGGTAGCGAATTGATGCCAATATTGGTAGTCTGTTATGGTGTCTGCATACTCTATGGTGACATCCTTATGAAAGCAAACTCTTGCCTCCATTGCATCCAGGTACACTAATTTGGCACCTCTATCCAACTCATCAGATAGAATGCACATCATGGTCTTGAGTGTAGCCGAACCAATGACATGCTAGTGCATAGTGTTTGCACTCATCTGCAAGTCTGTGTTGGTGGCTATGTGCATCAACTACTCGAAGTACATGTCCAACTCCAGTTGGACTTGGTTCTTTGCTTTCGCCTCGGTGAGTGTGCTAATGGATGGGATCACATGTGTGCACAAAATGACATTCATGCTCCTGAAAACTCATGCATGTGAAGATTGTAAGCTGGTGATGAGATGTGGGAGTTCCTCATAGTTTTGGATCTGACTCTAGATGTGTTCCTTCAACTCCACTGCCTTTGGCTTCATCATCTTTGGAAAGTAAAATGGGGCTCCCTTGTACCTCATTGTCCATATCTTCATGTGATTGAAAACAGTCTGTATGTCTATCAAGATGCGTGCTCTCCTAGCACAGTGCTACTGCCAACCATTAAGATGGACAACTGACTTATACACAGTGAAGAACCTGAAGTACTGCTTCCACATGATTGTCTCAAGGGATGATACCTCATCAAGTATCACTTTCTTCAACTCTGCTCTAGCGAATGTTGTAGCTTGCTCTTCTCCTTGCTTCGCCGCTTGTAACTCCTTAGTCATGCGCTCGTTCTCAGCTATCAAGAATATTACACTTGTGCTGGTGGCTTTGACATATGCCTTTATAGAATCGGCCAATGAAACTGGATGTCTGTGCACATCAGACACGATCACTCGTTCTTCAAACTGCATAGGAGATACATGGACATCCATAGTGAGCACTCTATGCGACTGCACAACTTTGTGTTGTGACTTGTCGAAGGATATGTGCACATCCGCTTCTCAATTGTCCTCAAGGATTTCAGTGTCTCTTTGATCAATTGGGACTTGATCTGCTCCCAGATCTGGTGAAGCCGATGGAGTGACCTCTTGGTCCTTAGGCATGAGGTCAATGTCAAAATGTTGCTCTGGCGGAACCATATCTGTATCCATCTGTTCCAACATCTGTTCAATCTCCTAAGCAAAGTCCTAATCCTATGAATGCTCACCCTATTTGCTATTTTTCAGTTATTCTGATGAATCAATAACCTGTATAGATGCAGTTTCATCAATGTGTGCATGTTGCACCTCCTGTTGTTCTTGTTCCTGCTCTGCTTACTTCTCTCTTTTGCGTAGCTCTTGTTCTTCCTTTAGTAGTTGCTTCAGCTCATGCAACTCCTTTTCTGCCTCTTCCATATTCTACTTCTCCTTTTGTCTTTGTGCAATCCTTTTGTCGCATTATTGCCTCTTTGCCTCAATCTCCAAAGCTAATCTTAATACAAGTGGACCTTCTTTAAATTTGCATCTTTGTTCTGCCTCTACATTGTTGACAACCTTCCTCTTACCTTTGTCATGTGCAGGTTTGCTGCCCTCTGCTACTGCTGATGTTTTTGCTCTCTGAGATGTTGTTACCTTTTGCACTGCTACCCACTCTACAGTCATCCTGACTGGTTCATTAAGCCTTGAGAAGTTATAGCAATATCTCCATGGGTCTTCCTCAGGCCAATGAAATGCGCCATGGATCCAATGATAATACACTCTTGTACAATGGTCTTCCACTAAGCGTTGCAGGTCATATGGATTGAAATTTTTGTTGCCGAAGGTGAACCTCTTGAATTCCTCCATCCCGGCCTCAACATGCTTGAGATTATGGATGTCATACAACCCGATCTGCAAAGGAAGAGTGGACCAAGGTGCCTTCTTCTTCTTGTGCAGTCTCACTGACAACCCTGTCGAGATGTGGTATGCAACCTCTTTCATGACCAGCTTGTCCATGGAAAACTTTGGTAACACATGCAGAGCCGTCTTCACGGTGTACATCCAGATGAAGGTGCCAAGGGGTGAGGCATACCAATCTGTGATGTTAACCAATGACTTCATCGCTACGTGTGACATGCAAGGTAGATCCTATTCAATGATCATCTTGTACACTAGGGTGACGAAGTGGTCTGATAGCTGTAGTATAAATCCACAAAAACTGCACTCGGAGAACAACATGCAATAGGTGTGCACGGAGGTTTCTAAAGGTGTCCATGCCCAACACAAGCCAAGAAACTAATGATGGGCACAAATTGCATCAAGTATGTAGGTGAACATGAATAGCTTTTCTTGCTGACCCTTGGGCGGATGCCGAGCATCTGTTACTTGTCCCTTTAGCTAGAGAGCCAACATGTTAGACTAATTGAAAGGTCTTCCTTCATTTGCCAGCTGATCCAAAACAATCACCCAACTCTGCAGGAAGGTCTCTGTTCTCTCTTGGTCGTATAAGCAACATGCGAAGATGATCAAGCGCTGATAATCCTTCCACATTATCTTTATCTTGTAAACTTGGTTGGGTGTTGTCCTGAACTTAGATGGCTCTTTCACTCAGATTTTCAAGATGTCTCTTGAGTTTTCACTTTTGCTAGGCCTGGTGAAGGGTGCATCCATTGTGACCATTGGTTGAGGCAAGTGATACATATCCTGAAAGTTCTCTGCCTTGAAGGTAGCAAGTTTTGTTCTACTGACACTGCTCAACACCATTGTCCATGGATCAGTATGAGAGACAATCCAATGGATCATGTCCGTGCATGGAAACACGGGATACCTGCATCCAATACGGTATAACCCAAACTTGTGTATTGTTGGGCACCAAACCGGGCTATCTTTCTGTTGCATTTCCATCACCCTTTTTACCTTTTTGCACTTATTTACCCATGTTTACTATGCTAAATTTACGAGGTAAACACCCCTGACTTGTCTATTGGAATATTTTATTAATGAAGTAAAGTCACAGAGTTTTGCCTATTCGTAGCACTAAAATGTATGTTTGACCGCAGCTTCTGGAGAACAGGAACCAAGGCTTCAGCATTCTACAACAGATCTGCTATTCACAACAATGACCAGCCATAGGGAGGCCATGCAGCTGGAGTCGCAGATCCCTGAACCATTCTTGGGCATCTTGTTGATCTTATTTGTCTAGTGTTGGTGTCATTCCAAACTAATGTATATTTTTGGGGTTACAGTTACCATGTTTTGGGGAAAGAGGTTGTTCTCCCTCGCTGTGTATAAAAGAATAGTTTATTCCTGTAATTGGGGACGCCCCATCGATATTGTAATAACCCTTTTCAGATTAATAAAGTATCATCTATTTTGTTGTTCTAATCTTCGCTGTGACTAACACAGCCCTGATCAGAGAGCTGGGCCCACTCTTCTGATCAGGTGTTGCGTCCTTCTGTGTGTGTTATTTACTAGTTTATGCTTGCTGTTACAGTTCTTTCATTCTTGTAATTGTTTTTTTGAAGTTTGTATTTGACTTAGTTTCACAGCAATGTTTTGAATCTTAATTGTGAACCCTTGGTCAGAACAGACTGTGCTCTTGCCCCTACATATACCTTGCACGTTGCCTTGAGAGGATATGCACCCGGATCGATAAATTAATGTAGGAAAAAGGGTGAATAAGTCGTTCATACCTGGAAACCAACATGTATGTTGACATAGACTCTGCAGTCCTCCAAATTCTCCTCGAAGGTGCCTGAAAATATGTCATTGATGTGTTGCCATTTGATCTTGATCTCCTTGTCTATGAAGAGCTTAGTGTCTTCATAGATGGGCAATCTCATTAAAACTTGCTCGACCACATCTCCAGTTGTGCTCTCAAAGGTGTCCTTTGACCCTACTCTCTTGGAAGCCATTGTACCTATATTGTTGAGAGACTGATGAACACCCATGATACCTAGAGACAGAGCAACACTCATGGCAAGCAAGTTTTTAGTTGAAAACCAAAACATTAAGGGAGTTTTGAGGTCTAAAATGGGCCTCCTAAGGAAATAATAAAATAATAATGGAAATAATAAAATAAGATTAGATTACGTCATCAAATTTTAGAGGGAAAAATAAAAAAACTATTTTTTCAACTCATATTTTCAACTTATATCCCTATGGGTTTAGTCAAATTTCAAGCAGAAACACTAACTAGATGCAGAATTTGATTCATCATCCAAGGAGTACCCATGTTGCATACTTTCCATGGACCTTGCTACACAAAAAAAGAGAACTACATGAAAAACATTATTGCAATCATGTTTTTTCATGTATTTCTCATTTTGTGTGTAGCAGGGTCCATCAAAAGTATGCAACATGGGTACTACTTGGATGAGGAATTAAATTTTGCATCCAACGAGTACTCCCACTCGAAATTTGAGTAAAACCTTAGGGCGTTAAGTTGAAAATATGAGTTGAAAAAGTAATTTTATTATTTTTTAATCTTTTTACTTTTTTACTCCAAAAATGGTGAATCATCCCCCATGGTTGACATCATCAGCTTGAATCCTATTGGTTCTTATAAAGTTTATTTTGGTTGTACATTTTTCTTAGGGGGGCCATTTTAGATCTCAAAATTCCCCTAATGAGCAACCTGGGGACTGACATGCAACACAC
The DNA here is from genome assembly GCA_031772625.1 of Pinus tabuliformis. NCBI lineage: Eukaryota > Viridiplantae > Streptophyta > Pinopsida > Pinales > Pinaceae > Pinus > Pinus tabuliformis. Next base: position 92,918,319 of record CM062812.1, read on the forward strand.
CTGGGTGATTGACTAGAAGATTTGCACAATTTTCACTGGGAGGCTCAGAGACTGACTGCCAGAACTGCAAAGAACACAGTCTGAACTGTCAGTGAGCTAACTGCCTTCTGAAACTGTGCAGAGCATAATCCAACTTGGCCTGCTAAGGACTGGAATTGCGCAATGCGCAGTTTTAGTCAACATGACTGCAACCCAGGAAAATTGCATTGCACAATTCCGGGGGACAACCGAGGCACTGCCTCTCAGAATTGTGTAGAGCACACTCTGGGAGGCTAGTGTGAGGCAAGCTCTACGCAATTTCTGGGAGAAAGGCAAGGCCTTCCAGCCTAGAAATACGCAGTGTAAGCCGGGAAAGGCAAGGTCCAGGCCAAGGAAGCTTAGACCCATCGACGGGAAACTGAAAACAGTAAGGACTGAATGCATGTGTGAAACTGGGTGTAGACATGAGTGAATGAACATGCATGAAATCCGTAAGTACATGATTCAGTAAAATGGAAAGACAACGAAGTGTGTGAAGCAAATTGCCAAACATTGACCGTCACTACAGAAACAATGTCATGCATGCGACAACAAGCAGATGCAATGGGAAACTTGAAATAGTGATTCTACAAGCTAACATGCATTAAAAAACAACAAGCATTCAAAAAATCCAAGCAAACAACACCCACACAAACCGAAATAAAAAAGTGACAGAAAAGCAGCAAAAGACATGAAGAGAGGACTTACCTGGGAAAAGCTTAGTTGAGTGTGCCGAATGCTCCTAGATGTGTTGGGGATGCTAGAGATCCAAGATTGAAGTGAAGAATGAGCTTTTAAGCATCAAATAAATAGTTTTGACAAGATTGAGGCTTATGACATGCATGCCACAAATCTAGGAAAAAGCGACACTTGGTGGGAGGTTTGTAAAACGAATTTTGCATCTGACCTCCAACTACTAAAAATAGATCCCTAAAATCTAGGGATTCCTTTTTCTTTTTTTCTTTTTTATTTTTGGGGAAAAAGTTGCCATGCATGCAAGGCAAGACTTCTCAGCCCTAGAGGGAACTAGTCAGCTTGGGAGCACATGCAACAGACTGCAAGCCCTGGATGACTTCTGCGCAGTTTCTGGGCTGAGTGGCTTTGGCTACTCCTCAAGCTCTGCGTAATTTTTGGACTAAAGCCAAGGCTGCCAGTTGGAACTACGCAAATTCTAAGAGCAAGCCTGATGATGGGTTGCTCTGCGTAATTTTTAAGGGGAAGGCAGTTTGCATGCTCTACGCAATTTTGGAGAGAAACTGGCTGCCTTGATGCTTTGCACAATTTTGAGAGCAAGGTTGGTTTCCCTCCAGTTCTGCACAATTCTCCAAGTGAGCACAAGAACTAGTTGAAGACCAAGTCACGGGATGTCATCTTGCGGGTGAAAGGCAAACAAGTTAGCGAACACAAGATGATAAGCCAAAGAAACTCAACTGAAGCATAAGTACCTGGGCAGTGCAAGACATGCTACTAAGGATGGTTGGTAGGGAGGCTCCAAAATGAAGCTAAGGAAAATTTTTGGAGGATGGTTGTAGCTACTACAACAGTCCCAAACAAAATGATTTATTGTAAAGGGTCAGGAACAAAAAGTATACATGCTTATAAAATCCTTGTATTGCCTCAAGCAAGCAGTATGAGTCTGGTACGAGAAATTGATCGAGCATCTTTTGAAACTCAATTTCAAACATTATGATCTTGATGATGCAAATTTGTTTTTCATGAAAGTTGGAAAAACAATTGTATATATTGTCATGTATGTATATGATTTTCGTATGATAAGGACAAATGAGAATTACATTGCATAAATAAAGAAAGAAATAAGGAAAGGTTTTGAAATGACAAATTTGGGCTATGTCCACTACTACCTTAGTATTGAAGTAACCCACATCCAAATTTTATATTCCTCTCAGAAGAAGTACATTGGAGATCTGTTGAACAAGTTTGGCATGGCTGAGTGCAATCCTTTGACTACTCCAATGGAACATAATTTAAATCTTACATCCACTAAAGGAAAATAATTTGAGGATGCAAAAAAGTAAAGACATCTCGTAGGAAGTCTCAACTACCTGACTACTACCAAACCAAACATTTCATTTCATATTGGAATCCTCTCTAGGTTTATGCAAAAGCCTTGTGAGGGTGATTGGTCTACAGCAAAAAGAGTTCTAAAGTACTTGAAGGGAACTGAAGACTCTAGACTCAATTTTACATAGGTGGATGACTTCAACTTGATTCGATACTCTGATTCAAGTTTGGATGGAGATAAAGAAACCAGAGTATTTACTTCAGGTTATGTTATGAGTCTTGGATCAAGAGTTGTCTCTTGGAGGTCATGCAAACAATCAGTTCCAGCAGATTCCATAATTGAGGAAAAATATATGGTAGCAACTAAAGCAATGAAGGAAATTGTGTGGTTTGAGAAAATTCTAGAAGATTTGTAGGACAAACTGTAGTTTTTAACCCCGTAGAGAAATTACTTGCATACAAATTCTAAAACAAAGAAAATAAACAATGCGAGAGCATAACACATATACACAGAGATTTTCCCCTGGATCCCAAAACTAGGACTATTAGATTGATCTTTCATTATGTTCCTTTCATATGTTACAATACATACATATACATGCCGAAGCATCCAATACCATGGACCGAAAACCATCATGCCCAAAACCATGTGCTAAAACCATGCACAAAACAATAGGTAGGCTTGCCCACCTAATATACGGTCCAAAGAAAATTTCCCTAGGGCGCTGCCCCGGACCCCGTAGAGGGGGGTACCCACCCCCCTCAAACCCCCTGTGACCCCCCCACTGCACAATCGGTGCAACGAAGGGGGAGCTTTGCCGTCGCTCTAACCCCCCGATTAACTAAGGGATCTAGTCATGGAAAGAATATAACACAACCCAACATTCTCACACGTGTTGTTTTATTTCCACAGGCGGCGACAGGAGAGCTTAGTCATTTATCCAGACCTGCAATGCCCATTTTTTCTCTACAACAAGAGAACTTCTCAGAGCTCACAAAATTTGTCAATGCATCTACAGTATTCTTCAATGTGTCCACCTTTACCAGCAACACCTTTTTTTTCTTCTATCATATCCCTCACAAAGTGATACTAAACATCAATGTGATTTGTCTTTGAATGATATGCAGGGTTCTTTGCCAACAAAATTGCACTTTGGTTGTCACGATCTATCCTTATAGCTCCCTACACTAACCCAATACTTGAACACAATCTCTGCAACCAAACTGCTTCCTTACTTGCATGAGTGGCTGCCATGTATTCTACCTCTATAGTTGATAATGCCACTACAAATTGTTTCTTACTCATCCAACTGACTGCACCTCCAAATAGGTTAAACACATACCCACTTGCAGATCTTCTCTAATCCAGATTTAAAGCCTAGTCTGCATCAACAAAGCTATGGATATCCAAAACTTTGTCCAATCTTGGTCTTCCCTGGTAGCACAAACTATAATCACTAGTACCACTCAAATACCTGAAAACCCGCTTCACTACTGTCTAATGCTCCTTTCCTGGTTTTGACATAAACCTGCTCAATACTCCCACTACATGTGAAATGTCTAGTCTAGTACAGACCATCACATACATCAGGGTATCGACTGCACTTGCATATGGAACATGGGACATGTCCTCTTCATCTTCTTGTGTCTTGGGACACTGTTCAGTAGATAACTTTACACCAATAATAATAGGAACCTTCACCCATTTACTATCCTGCATATTAAACCTTTATAGTATTGTCTCAACATACTTCCTCTGGTTTAACCAGAGCTTCCTCTTTGCCCGATCTCTTTTAATTTCCATGCCCAAAATATAGTTTTCAACAAGAAGATATTTCATGTCGAATTTGGAGGACAATTGGGTCTTCAAATCTTGGATAATTTCTTTGTCATTTCCAACCAGCAACATATCATCCACATATAAGACTAGATAAATAACACGGTCACCAATTAATTTAAAATACACATAGTGATGTTCTTTGCTTCTAGTGAAGCCAAGCCCCCGTATAAATGTATCAAATTTTTGATACCACATCCTTGGTGACTGTTTTAACCCATATAGAGACTTCTTTAACTGCATACCAATTCTTTCTTACCCTTCACCGCAAAGCCTTCAGGTTGCTTCATGTAGATCTCCTCTTCTAGATCCCTGTGAAGAAATGTTGTCTTCACATCCATTTGTTCTACCTCAAAATCAAAAGTATCAACAACAGATAAAAGTAATCTAATAGAAGCTACCTTGGCAACAGGAGAAAAAATATCACCCAAATCAATTCTCAGCACCTGGGAATAACCTTTTGCTACCAACCGAGCTTTGTATTTCTCCACCTTTCCTTCTGCATTTGTCTTCTTCTTGAACACCCATTTGTTGCCAATGGGTTTCCTTCCAGTCGGCAACTCCACCAGATCCCAAGCCTCATTTTTGTGCAAAGATGTCATTTCATCAACCATGGCCTCTTTCGAGAGTTTTCCATCCTCTTAATCTACTACTTCCTTCACAGCTCTGGGATCATCATCAAAAATAGATAAAGAAAAATTTGAACAGAAAATAGATGGACTATACCTTTCTGGCTGCCTTCTTTCTCTAACTGATCTTCTCACACCCGGAGTTTGTGGCTCTTCATCCTTTGATTCCTCTTCTGCTATAGAGTCTGATTCTTCCTCCTTTAGCTCAAACTCTATCTTCTCAGGTTCCTTTGATGGGACTTCATGTTTAATAACATTTTTCACCTCTCTGAACACCACATCTCAGTTGTACACAACCTTCCTTGTTTCTTGGTTCCAAAGCTTGTAACCCTTTAAACCATCCTTATACCCAATAAAGATGCACTTTTCAGATTTACTATCCATCTTTGTTCTTTTCTCCTTTGGAACATGAACATATGCATCACATCCAAATACCCTCAGATGTGAATGAGAGGGTTTCTTACCAGTCCATACCTCTTGTGGAGTCTTATCCTCCAATGCTGATGAAGGTGATCTGTTGACTAGATAACATGCTACCTCCACTGCCTCTACCCAGAATTCTTGTCCTAACCCAGCACCACTGAGCATGCTTCTTTCCCTTTCCATCAACGTCTTGTTCATTCTTTCTGCAACTCCATTTTTCTCAGGTGTATATGGAGTAGTCTTCTGCTGTGCTATACCACACTTCTTATATAATTCTTCAAATTCCTTACTGCAAAAATCTCCATCGTTATCTGTCCTCAGCACCTTTATCTTCTTCTCTGTATGTTTTTCCACCAGAGCCTTAAATTCTTTAAATCTGTCAAAAACTTCAGATTTCATGTTGAGGAAATGTATCCATGTATTCCTTGAGAATTCATCTATAAATGATACATAGTACACAAACTTACCCAGTGATGGAACCTTCACAAGTCCAAACACATCACTGTGAACAAGCTCTAATATATGTTTCGCCCTCTTACCACTAGAAGGGAAACTCACTCGATTCTGCTTCCCATATACGCAATTTTCACAAAAATTAAAATCAAGAGAGCTATTACTCATACCTTCTACCATACCTTTACCATGAAGTATTCGAAGGCCCTTCTCTCCAATGTGTCCAAGCCTTTGATGCCATAGCATGGTCTTCTCTCTAGAGACCACTAGATTTTTTGCTCCACTTTCAGGAACCACAGAACTATTGCACCCATCAATAACAGTGCTACCTTGTAGCTTGTACAGAGTTGCAATCCAAACTCCCTGCATCAATACCAGTGCTCCCCAAACCATCTTGCAGGTATCCTTCTCGAACATTGTTTTTACACATGCATCATCCATCTTGCTTATGGAAATCAGATTTCTGGCCAATGCAGGAATATGCATAACACCGAAAGTGTTCTAACCCTTCCACCTTGCAACTTCAACTTTACTTTTCTGTGGCCAACGATTTTAGCCTTCCTATCATCCCCTAAAAATACATCACCACCATCTTATTTCTCATACTCGCAGAACCACTCTCTATAGGGAGTGAAGTGAAAGGATGCACCTGAGTCAATTAGCCATGCCTCATGATGTACATGTTTACTTGAAGAAGCCAATTACACATCCCCACCTTCATCTGAGGTGGTTTTCACCTCTGCCAAAGGAGCATCGTCATATCCCTTTCCTTTCTCATGAGATTTAGATTTACAGTCCCTTTTGTAGTGCCCTTCCTTTCTGCATTTCCAGCACACCACCTTTACAGGTTTTCCTGGAGAATTAGATCTCCCTCTAGATTTAGATATCACACTCGATGACTTATTTTTGTTCTGTTCTGGTACCATCCTCGTACAGACAAGGCATCACCATTCTAGCTCTCCATATTTTTCCATATCATCTCCTCCGTCAGCAAGGATGAGACTATTTCATCAAACTGCAAGGTAGTTGCATTGCTACCTATCGCAATAACCAGACTATCGCACGAATCTGGTAGAGAACACAACAAACTGATGAACTTATCTTCATCTGAAATTTTAATATCAACATATAATAAATGACTTTGGTCCTCATGATGGACCCCCTTTGGGGTTCGAAACGTCAACATAAGAAACATAATACTGTGGATAATTCGGAACATGCTACTCCAAAAAACTACCACAGAAGCTTAAAGTCTAACATAACTTCCATGTACGGAGGGGATACATGGAATGAGATTTGTCTTCTCGAAATCTCAAGGATAAAGATTGAAAGAAGAATTGTCGACCTGCAAATATATACTCTGGTCGGAAGATTCTTCTCTCAAAATAACTATCATTCATATTCTATCAATTTTGGTCCTGATGATGGACCCCCTTTGGGGTTCGAAATGTTGACATAAGAAACATAATACTGTGGATAATCTAGATCATGCTACTCCAAAAAACTACCACAGAAGCTTAAAGTCTAACATAACTTCCCTGTACAGAGGGGATACATGGAATGAGATCTGTCTTCTCGAAATCTCAAGGATAAAGATTGAAAGAAGAACTGTCAACTTGCAAATATATACTCTGGTCGGAAGATTCTTCTCTCAAAATAACTACCACAGAAGCTTAAAGTCTAAAATAACTAACTTACCATAGTATTAAATGTGTTCAGATGCTCTCTCACTGAGTCTCCATCTTTCATCCTCAGGTTATACAACTTTTTCCATAGGAACAGTTTATTGACCAGAGACTTAGATTAGTACAAAGTCCCTAACTTGTCCCATAAAGCCTTCGTCATAGATTCCCTTGATACATTCAACAATACTGAATCTAAGACACACAATCGTATTGTGCTCTTTGCCTTCTGATCCAACTTCTTTCATTCTTCATCGGACACTCCCGTTGGTTTAGTATTTGGATCTACCACGATCCACTCATCTTTATCCACCAACAGATCCTCCATCTCGAGTTTCCACACCTCAAAAATCTGACCATTAAATTTCTTTATCTCTATCTTTCCATTGCTTGTCATCTTCTTTCACCACCAGAATCGATCCCACAGATCTCCCACTGAACAAGGTCTACCACAAGCCCGAGCGAAACCCCTCAACAAAAAAGGCATCCCCTTGAAGCCAAAAAAACTCTCATAATAAATGTAGGTTTTAACCCCGTACAGAAATTACCTGCATACGAATTCTAAAACATAGAAAATAAATAATGCAAGAGCATAACACATAAAACACATATACACAGATATTTTCCCCTGGATCCCAAAACCAATACTACCAAATTGATTTTTCATTATGTTCCTTTCATATGTTACAATACATATATATACATGCTAAAGCATCCAATACCATGCATCGAAAACCATCGTGCCCAAAACCATAGGTAGGTTCACCCACCTAATATAGGGTCCAAAAAAAATTTCCTCGGGGCGCTGCCCCGAACCCCATAGAGGGGGGCTACCCCCCCCCTCAAACCCCATGTGACCCCCTTGCTATGCAATCAGTGCAACGAAGGGGGCCTCTGCCCCCGCTCTAACCCCCTGGTTAACTAGGGCAGCTAGTTGTGGAAAGAATATAACACAACCCAACAAAAACAAGTGCATTGAACTCCTCTTTTGATTGAAAACACTTCGGCAATAAAGTTGGCCAAGAACCCAAATTTCCATGATTGAACCAAGAAAATTAATACAAAATATCATCTGATTTGACATCATGTTGAGGCCAAGATAATCCACCTACAACATTGTTCCACAAATGAGAATATTGCAGACATCTTCACCAAAGAACTTGGAAGAGAAAAGTTTGAAATATTTACAACAATTCTTGGACTAAAAAACATCCCTCCAAATTAAGGTGGAGAATGTTGACACCTAATCTTTGGGATTAGGAAAATCCATGCAAATATTGTAAATAACAAAATAAAGGAAATTGGAAGATGAAGAGACATTGGGATATGAATCCCAATAGTCTCCATCTCCTTGTATATATCCATGTTCTTGCTTAATGAAAAAACATAATTAGTTCATGGATTTAATCTCCTAACCTGACATAGTGATAGCACAATTGAGGTTCGCACTAAGGGAGGCCCTGATTGTGGACTAAAACTAGGAAATGTGTTTGGTAGGTAGGGGAGAACTCAGTGACTACATAATGAGGGAGTCTAGTGAGAAAGGGTTGATGGCCTTCTGACTAAAACTGTGACATGCATTATGATCGAGAGGCATACTTAAGGGAGAGTGCAATTTTCTTCAATAGTGATCTAGGAAAGGCTCCATTATCCACTAGAAATGCAACATGCGACCAGGAAGGCAAGAAGAACAAGACATGATGCAGTGAGGGGTTCCAGTCAATAGAGAAGGAAAGCCTAGGCACTATAATTGTGACATGAACTAGGATTGAGGGGCATGCTCCTATGTTAGTGCAGTTTTCTTCTGTATTGGTTGACTATCCACTAGAAATGTGACCTGTGCCATGGGAGGCTCACTAGGAAGGAAGATTGCGCAGTTGGCTAAGGAAAGTGATAGAAGATCAAGTCACTTTACCTAGGGGGAGTTTGGTACAATGTGAAGGGAGGAAGGAGTTGTATTGCACAATATGCTTTTATAGAGGGTCATTATAAATTATGCATGCACTATACAAAGCATAATTTCTCAAAACTCAGTTCAGTGAGTCAACACAAACATTAAGAGTTAGGTGACTAAGTTTTGAAGATTATTAATGCATAATGATAGAAGATGACCTTGAGAAAGACTCAGTGCACAAGTCTGGGAGGGTGAGATCTCATCAATGAGGCTCATGGATAGGTTGTGCTCATCATGTGGTGAAATATTGATGCTTCCATAACTTGCACTTGGGAGGAGGACCAAGATGATCTCAAGAACGACTAAGTGTGGGATCAGTGGAGTATGAGAGGAAAGAGACATTTGAACAAGTCCAAAAAACAAATCACATACATGAATGCCATCAATACAGGCCAGGGGAATGTACAAGATTCATGATCAAAAATCACCCCTTAAAACAACAAAAAAGTAACAATTATTTCTAAGTGCAACAGTTGAAATGCAACATTAAGACACTTAGAAAATAAGTGATGACTGTGATCAGAAATTGCACTAACTAGTTCGTATTCTTACGATATATTGGACCATATACTGCAGAAGAGTTCGCTAAAGCTACCTTTAGTGATGTGAAAAGGTGTGACGCATATAGGAGTGAAAGAAATTAAAGGAAACAGTTACGACAATAAGAAAACATGAAAATGGCTCTTGCAAAAGCTAAAGAGACTAAAAGTGACACATGCCAAAGAGAAGAAAACATGAAAACAACACTTGTTAAAGTGAAAGCAAGCGAAACGGGAATGTAAAAGTGAAACTTGTGAAAATAAAGGTATGCAAAAGTGACAATTGGGAAAAGTCACCGAAATAGAAGTATAATTGCAACCGAAGTGAGGGAGACTATCAATGGAAGGTGCACACTTACTGTCAACAGTCTAGGCTTACAAAAGAAAAATGCACTCATGCATTTATCAAGGACCAATCATGTGAGAGAAAGTGACTTTGACACCTAGAATCTGAGAAGAAGACTTAAACACTTTGCAAAACATCAATTGACCATGAAGTGACTATGGAATGACAAATCGTAAGATCCTCAATAGGCTCCAAAATTCAACTGTAGGAAAAAATTTGGAGAGTGCTTGTCGTAATGACAACAAATTCTTATACTTCATGGAGAGGAATTTCTTCCATATTTCTTAGGGATTCATGACAATAGCTTGTCGAATAGCGAAATATCTGAATTTGACATCATTTGCATGGATTTGCCAAATTGATGTGTAATAAATATCTACTCCAGGTTATGTTATGAGTCTTGGATCAGGATTTGTCTCCTGAAGGTAACACAAAAAATCAGTTCCAATAGATTCCACAATAGAGGCAGAATATTGTAGAAGCAACGAAGGAAATTGTGTGGCTCAGGAAAATTCTTGAAGATTTACAGGAGAAACAAGTGAATTCTACTCCTCATTTGATTGACAATACTTCTGCAATAAAATTGGCTAAGAAGCCAAAGTTCCATGATCGAACCAAGCATATCACTACAGAGTATTATCTTATTCGACATCATGTTGAGACCAAGACTATTCACTTATGCCATTGTTCCACAAATGATCATATTGCAGACATCTTCACCAAAGTGCTTGGAAGATAAAAGTTTGAAAGATTCAGAATGATGCTTGGACTCACCAACATCTTTTCAGATTGGGGGCGGGGGGATGCTGACACCTAATATTTTGGATTAGGAAAAGTGTAAATAATATAAATAAGAAAATAAAGAAGATGAAGAGATATTGGAATATGAATTCCAATGGTCTCCCTCTCCTTGTATATATTCATGATTTTCTCTTAATGCAAATCACTTATTCGGGGAGTTACCCAAACCTTGCCTCACAATCTTGCATAATCTCTCACTTAGTTAAAATATGCATGTTGTTAAAGATGTTAGTTCATCAGAAAATTGTAATTGTAGGTTTGATTTATTTGAATCCATTTATAATGTTCTCCCATTAGACCTGTTAATATTATATGATATATAACTTCACGAAGATGTATTTAATAATTGTGTACCTCCTGATATTACTTCTTTTGTGGAAATAAATTAAATAGTTTATTTTAAAGGAAAAAACCAAGTGTTGAAAAATATAATGATGATATGAATTTCTCATATTTTTCTTCTAGTTTTGAAAAAATATAGAGATTATCATTTGATCAAAGTTTGCATGATGACGTCTCCTTAGAAAAATATGTAATTCATCCCTATTGGCTAGGTTCCACATTAACTACCACGAGGACTCTTCCATACTATAATTTTGTGGAAGCATGCCACATTGGTATGCCACATCAACATATCTTTCTTAGCATGTCATGTCATCCAATCCTAACCTTAATGCAACATCTACATGACATGTTCACCTACCACATCAATGGAAGTTCCATGTCATATCCTATTTACTTAGTATTTATATTACAGTTTTTCCATAAGTTCAACATTTTAGAAATTTTAGATGTTCGAACTTCCGCAATTAATAGAATCTAGATGCCTGGACTTCAATAGTTAACCTAACCTAGTCTTCAATGATTAATATGTTTTAGATACCATGAAAATTTCTCACTTGATAGATTATGATATCCATATTTTGACACTTAACATGACTTGAGTGCCAAACTTTCTGTATTTGACATATTTTGATATTTAGATTTCAATACTTGGAAAAACTTAGGTGTTGAATATCTTTTATTTTTAGATTTCAATATCCATATTTTGGCACTTGATAGAATTCAGTTTTGGGTTGTGTTATATTCTTTCCACGACTAGCCCACATAGTTAACCAAGGGGTTAGAGGGGGGGCGGAGCCCACCCTTCGTTGCGTCGATTGCGTAGTGGGGGGGGGGGGGGTCACAAGGTGTTTGAGGGGTGCAGGTAACCCCACTCTATGGCATCTGGGGTAGCACCTCAAAAAAACTTGGTTTTGGAACCTATGTTAGGTTGGGCAGACCCACCTATGGTTTTGTGCATGATTTTCGCACATGTTTTTAGACGCGATGGTTTTTGGTCCATGGTTTTGGACGCAATGGTTTTTGGTCCATGGTATTGGATGCTTCGGCATGTATAAATATGTATTATAACATTGAAAGGAACATAATGAAAAATCAAGCTGATAGTCCCGGTTTTGGGATCCATGGGAAAATATTTGTGTATATGTGTTTTATGTGCTATGCTCTCGCATTGTTTATTTTCTGTGTTTTAGAATTCGTATGCAGGTAATTTCTGTATGGGGTTAAAACCTACATTTGGTATCAGAGTTGTTTTGGCTTCAAGGGGACGCCTTTGTTGCTGAGGGGTTTCGCTTAGGCCTGTGGTAGACCGTGTTCAATGGGAGATCTGCGAGATCGATTTTGGTGGTGAAAGAAGATGGCGAGCAGTGGAAAGATAGAGATTGAGAAATTTAATGGTCAGAGTTTTGAGTTGTGGAAACTCAAGATGGAGGATCTGTTGGTGGATAAAGATTAGTGGATCACAGTAGGTCCAGGTACTAAACCAACGAGAGTGTCCGATGAAGAATGGAAGAATTTGGATTGGAAGGCAAAGACCACAATACAATTGTGTGTATTAGATTCAGTATTGTTGAATGTATCAGGGGAAGCTACGGCGAAGGCTTTATGGGATAACTTAGGGACTTTGTACCAATCTAAGTCCCTGGTGAATAAACTGTTCCTATGGAAAACGTTGTATAACCTGAGGATGAAAGATGGAGACTTAGTGATAGAGCATCTGAATGCATTTACTACTGTGGTAAGTCAGTTAGCATATGTTGATATTAAAATTTCGGATGAAGATAAGTGGATCAATTTGTTGTGTTCTCTACCAGATTCGTGGGATAGTCTGGTTATTGCAATAGGTAGCAATGCAACTGCCTTGCAGTTTGATGATATAGTCTCATCCTTGCTGACGGAGGATATGAGACGGAAAAATATGGAGAGCTAGAATGGTGATGCCTTGTCTGTATGAGGACGGTCCCAGAATAGAAACAAAAATAAGTAATCGAGTGGGAGATCTAAATCTAGAGGGAGATCTAAATCTCCAGGAAAACCTATAAAGGTGGTGTGCTAGAAATGCGGAAAGGAAGGGCACTACAAAAGAGAGTGTAAATCTAAAGCTCTTGAGAAAGGAAAGGGATCTGATGATGCTCCTTCTGCAGAGGTGAAAACCACCTCAGATGAAGGTGGGGATGTGTACTTGGATTCTTCAAGTACACATGTAGATCATGAGGCATGGTTGATTTACTCAGGTGCATCCTTTCACTTCACTCCCCATAAAGAGTGGTTCTGTGAGTATGAGAAATACGATGGTGGTGATGTCTTCTTAGGGGATGATAGGAAGGCTAGAATCATTGGTCGTAGAAAAGTAAAGTTGAAGTTGCAAGGTGGAAGGGTTAGAACACTTCCGAGTGTTCTGCATATTCCTGCATTGGCCAGAAATCTGATTTCTGTAAGCAAGCTAGATGATGCAGGTGTAAAAACAGTGTTCGAGAAGGATACCTGCAAGATGGTTCGGGGAGCACTTGTATTGATGCGGGGAGTTTGGATTGGAACTCTGTACAAGCGGCAAGGTAGCACTGTTGTTGATGGGTGCAACAGTTCTATGGTTCCTGAAAGTGGTGCAGAAAATCTAGTGGTATCTGGAGAGAAGACCATGTTGTGGCATCAAAGGCTTGGACATATTGGAGAGAAGGGCTTTCAAATACTTCATGGTAAATGTATGGTAGAAGGTATGAGTAATAGCTCTCTGGATTTTTATTTCTGTGAAAATTGTGCATATGGGAAGCAGAATCGGGTGAGTTTCCCCTCTGGTGGTAAGAGGGCGAAACATATATTAAAGCTTTTGCATAGTGATGTGTTTGGACCTGTGAAGGTTCCATCACTGGGTAAGTCTGTGTACTATGTATCATTTATAGATGACTTCTCAAGGAATACATGGATATATTTCCTTAAGAAAAAATCTAAAGTCTTTTACAGGTTTAAAGAATTCAAGGCTCTGGTAGAAAACCAAACAGAGAAGAAGATAAAAGTGTTGAGGACAAATAATGGTGGAGAGTTTCGTAGTAAGGAATTTGAAGAATATTGTAAGAAGTGTGGTATAGCACAGCAGAAGACTACTCCATATACACCTCAGCAAAATGGAGTTGCAGAAAGAATGAACAAGACGTTGATGGAAAGGGCAAGAAGCATGTTTAGTGGTGTCGAGTTAGGATAGGAATTCCGGGTAGACGCAGTGGAGACAGCATGTTACTTGGTCAATAGATCACCTTCATCAGCGTTGGAGGATAAAACTCCACAAGAGGTATGGACTGGTAAGAAACCCTCTCTTTCACATCTGAGGGTATTTGGATGTGATGCATATGTACATGTCCCAAGGGAGAAATGAACCACATTGGATAGTAAATCTAAAAAGTGCATCTTTATTGGGTATAAGGATGGTTTAAAGTGTTATAAGCTTTGGAACCTAGTAACAAGGAAGGTTGTGTACAGCTGAGATGTGGTGTTCAGAGAGGTGAAAGATGTTATTAAACATGAAGTCCAACCAAAGGAACATGAGAAGATAGAGTTTGACCTAAAGGAGGAAGAATCAGACTCTACAGTAGAGAAGGAATCAGAAGATGAAGAGCCACAAACTCCGGGTATGAGAAGATCAGTTCGAGAAAGAAGGCAGCCAGAAAGGTATAGTCCATCTACTTTTTGTTCAAATGTTTCTTTATCTATTACTGATGATGATTCCAGAACTGTGAAGGAAGCAATAGATTCAGAGGATGGAAAACTCTGGACAGAGGCCATGGTTGATGAAATGGCATCTTTGCACAAAAATGAGGCTTGGGATCTGGTGGAGTTGCCAGCTAGACGGAAACCCATTAGCAGAAAATGGGTGTTCAAGAAGAAGACAAATGTAGAAGGAAAGGTGGAGAAATACAAAGCTCGGTTGGTAGCAAAAGATTATTCCCAGGTGCCGTGAATTTATTTTGGTGATATTTTTTCTCATGTTGCCAAGGTAACTTCTATTAGATTACTTTTATCTGTTGTTGCTGCTTTTGATTTTGAGGTAGAACAGATGGATGTGAAGAAAACATTTCTTCACGGGGATCTGGAAGAAGAAATCTACATGAAGCAACCTGAAGGCTTTGCGGTAAAGGGTAAGAAATAACTGGTATGCAAGTTAAAGAAGTCTTTGTATGGGCTAAAACAGTCACCAAAGATGTGGTATCAAAAATTTGATACATTTATACGGGGACTTGGCTTTACCAGAAGCAAAGAAGATCAGTGTGTGTATTTTAAATTAACTGGTGACCGTGTTATTTATTTGGTCTTTTATGTGGATGATATGTTGCTGGTTGGAAATGAGAAAGAAATTATCTAGGATTTGAAGACCCAATTGTCCTCTGAATTCGACATGAAAGATCTTGGTGCTGCAAACTATATTTTGGGCATGGAAATTAAAAGAGATCGAGCAAAGAGTAAGCTCTGGTTAAACCAGAGGAAGTATGTCGAGACAATATTGCAGAGATTTAATATGCAGGATAGTAAACCGGTGAAGGTTCCTATTCCTATAGGTGTAAAGTTATCTGTTGAACAATGTCCTAAGACACAAGAAGAGGAAGAGGACATGTCCCATGTTCCATATGCAAGTGCAATCAATAGACTGATGTATGAAATGGTCTGTACTAGACCAGACATTGCACATGCAATGGGAGTATTGAGCAGGTTTATGTCAAAACCAGGAAAGGAGCACTAGACAGCAATGAAGCAGGTTTTCAAGTATTTGTGTGGCACTAGTGATTATGGTTTGTTCTAACAAGGAAGATCAGGATTGGACAGAGTGTCGGATATTCGTGGCTTTGTTGATACAGACTGGGCTGGAGATCTGGATCAGAGAAGATCTACAAGTGGGTATGTGTTTAACCTATTTGGGGGTGCAGTAAGTTGGATGAGTAAGAAACAATCTGTAGTGGCACTATCAACTACAGAGGTAGAGTACATGGCAGCCACTCATGCAAGCAAGGAAGCAGTTTGGTTGCAGAGATTGTGTTCAAGTATGTGGTTAGTACAAGGAGCTATAAGGATAGACTGTGACAGCCAAAGTGCAATTTTCTTGGCAAAGAACCCTGCATATCATTCAAAGACAAAGCACATTGATGTTCAATATCACTTTGTGAGGGATATGATAGAAGACAAAAAGGTGTTGCTGGTAAAGGTTGAAACTTTGAAGAATACTGCAGATGCATTGACAAAATATGTAAGCTCTGAGAAGTTCTCTTGGTGTAGAGAAACAATGGGCATTGCAGGGCTGGATAAATGACTAAGCTCTCTTGTGGCCCCCTATGGAAAAGTGGGAGAATGTTGGGTTGTGTTATATTCTTTCCATGACTAGCCCACGTAGTTAACCGGGGGGTTAGAGGGGGGGTGGAGCACCCCCTTCGTTGCGCCGATTGCATAGCGAGGGGGTTCACATGGCTTTTGAGGGGTGCAGGTAACCCCACTCTATGGGGTCCGGGGCAGCACCCCGGAAAATTCTGGTTTTGGAACCTATGTTAGGTTGGGCAGACCCACCTATGGTTTTGTGCATGATTTTCACACATGTTTTTGGATGCGATGGTTTTCGGTCCATGGTTTTGGACATGATGGTTTTCGGTCCATGGTATTGGATGCTTCGACATGTATAAATATGTATTATAACATTGAAAGAAACATAATGAAAAATCAAGCTGGTAGTCCCGGTTTTGGGATCCAGGGGAAAATATTTGTGTATATGTGTTTTATGTGTTATGCTCTCGCATTGTTTATTTTTTGTGTTTTAGAATTTGTATGTAGGTAATTTCTGTACAGGGTTAAAACCTACAATTAGGTGCTAAACTTTTGAATTTGATAAATTCCCATATTGATATAATCATATCAAAATATATTAGTTTCCATTATTGTGGAGTATTCTTGTCTTCTGATAAATATCAGTAAATATGAATTTCTAAAAAGAAGGGCCTTTTCAAGTTTTCCTAGATCTAGAGATCTGGAGATTTGATTGGTTGATCATAAGAGGTATCCAAAAATTTGGGTTTTTGGAAAAAAATTCTTTTAGGATTTTCACAAATCTATATGTTACTAATGCCAATGTGGCATGTTGATAAGGAATCTAAAAGTCTATATATTTGACTTATTGACTATATCAAAATCTGGAAGAAAGAAGAAGAGCACAACAAAAGAAAAATAAACCTTGAATGTGAATGGATTCAATTTTTTGGAAATCTTGAATTTGGAAAAATTAAAATCTAGAAAGATCGTATGTTTGAAAAGTTTTATAAAAGAATTTAAACTAAATTGTTGGATTTGAATGGGTTAGGAAGGTGAAATTGTTTGACAAAGGATGTGACCCCACATGGAAGCTATCATTTGTCAAATAATGTGGCGTTGTATGTTGGTAATATGGGGAAAAGGATACCACATGTCAAATCAAGTGTTACTAAGGTGGAGTAAGAAAGTGAAATTTCTAAAGGTGAGACTATATAGAAATTAGTATTTGATTTCTTGTGAATAATGAAATTCAAAAGAATGATATTAGTGAAAACATAGGGAGTTAATTCTTTTTCAGAATTATTGTAGTAAATCTGTATATGTGAATTTGATTTACTTGAATTAAAAAAAATGTTATGACTAATTGAAAGAAGTCTTTTTGTCATAGGACATCGCGATATTATACTAACCAATTTATGAACATAGAAATGGTAAATAGTAGTTTATATACTTGCTGGAATTTTTTTCCTAATTGAAAAGGAAAATATCATTTCCATTCATGTATAGTTACATGATAAGCTAATTTAGCAAACTGAGAGACTAAAAAATAGAATTGGAATACATGGAAAACCTGAGTGATTGAAGTATGATTATTATGTCAGCTTAGTACTACATGTGTAATGGTTAATTTTCTTTTAAAAGTGACCTAGACATAAATACATAACAATGGAATCTATAGTTCTCCAATTACGAACTGTAAGGTTATATTAACAAAACATATATATATATATATATATATATATATATAGGAAAGAAAAATTACTAAGGTAGAAACATTGCACTGTGGAAAATGGTTGATAAGACCTATTTAATTAAAATTAAACAACTGAAACCGAGTGAAAGATGTCATTGGGTACAAAACCAAGAGTAACCATACATAATGAAAATTGATGCATTTATGAATTTGAAGCATACCATTGAAAACAATTTATTATTAAATATATATGAAACTATTTATTGAATAACATACATCGATGTGACCTCAATAAGTTACAAATGTCAAGAGTTTTAGGTTGGAAGAACCCACAAATAGGTACATCATCATGCATGAAAGCTTGTATAACCTAGAAAAATTCCATGAAGGATGAAAGAACTTAATAATGTCAGCATATAACCTAAAAACTAAATAACAAAAGGCTTTGGTGAAATTTCTTGAAGTTATAATGATGAACACACAGAGAAAACGGTTTAGGTTTCAGGTTCTTCCGATCTGGAATGAAAAATATGAAGTCTTCATGAGAAAAAAAGAAAATCCCAAAGTAATGCTATGAAGGAGAAAATGTCTAAATTCCACTTTGAATACAATAATACTTGTGGAAAGAAAAGAAGAGTAAATGATTACTAATCATATTTCAAACATGTAATTAAACTAAAATAATTATGGAAACAAAGACAATATTCATTAAGGGATTTTTCCTAGAAATACTATCATAAAGGCTTAAACTCATGAAACAAACATCACGAAGGCTTTGTATTAGAATCAAGAGCAATTTTTTTTTAGTGTTAAAACCGAGAACCCAAAAATAAAAAAGAAAACTTGACAAAAACAACTAATAAATTGTGAGGGTTTAAAAACCCAATTAAAAGA
Organism: Pinus tabuliformis; assembly: GCA_031772625.1. Classification (NCBI taxonomy): domain Eukaryota; kingdom Viridiplantae; phylum Streptophyta; class Pinopsida; order Pinales; family Pinaceae; genus Pinus; species Pinus tabuliformis. The sequence goes on from CM062812.1 coordinate 92,937,232, forward strand.
ATTTTGGAGTAAACCAAAGGAAACTAACCCAGTGAAAAGAATTCTGGAGTAAACCAAAAGAATATATAAACACACATATAACCTTGAGATGCATTTTTTTATTAAAAATAACATAAACATTTTAATACACAGAGAATTAATAATTGTTCGCATAATATTGTACAAGTGGCCAAAACCATAGATTGACATTTGAAGTGCTAGAAGTGAAGAAATAATACGAGAATACACTTTAGGGATTAGGGTTTTATATTAGAGACCTTGTTTAAAAGTAATAACTAAAGAAAAACAAGAAAATGTATAGAAAACAAATAAATACTGTGTAAAAATCTAGAGTAATATAAAATCCAGCCACTGGACACAGATTAATATGAAAGAGAGTTAAAATAAAAATTATACATATGGGTATACCTAGAAACTATCAAGTTGTCTTGAAAAGAACTAAGGGTAGAAAACCGTGGAACTTCAATAACTTAGTCGACAGAGACACACGTCAAAATCCTGTAGAAATTACAAAAAGATGGAGGATAAAAAAAATTGAACTTTTAACTTGGAAATTTTCTTAATAATATGGAAATTTTAATGAATTTCATTACAAAGGATACCGTTAGAAGAGCTACATTGTGGAAATGTTGCGACGTTGCTCACGCCGAGGAATTTCTCAAATCAAGAATGATAAACCCAATAATTCTGCTTATGGCTGACAGCTTAAGTTAAAGTAAATGAAGGCATAACATTTTTTTAAAAATGTCCTCAATTGTACCTGCAAGAAACATAAATAAAGAGAGTTAACACATTCAAAGCAAAAGCCTTCATGTTAGGATCAAGAGGAGACACATACGCATGTTAGTACAAGCCTATCCATGGAACAATCTGGAAGGACCTTCATATAATTTCATCCCACATCGAAATCGAGACTTAAAGTTTATGAAATATATAACATATATTGATACAATTGCTTTGTGAAACTAACATATCTAGCGAAGAATGCTAGACACATAACTTGTAAACATTACAGGGAAAACAAAGTGATTTAGTCGTAAAACACAACCTAGGAAGGAATAATATAACGCGCAATTGTGGATATATATATATATATATATATTTGTGTGTTTGTGTTTTGTTATTAAAATAATAATAATACAAGACTACTATCTCTGTTGTTGAAGTATATATATATATATATAGGTTTGTATATATATATATGTGTTGTTGTTAAAATAATAGTAATACAAGACTACTATCTCTGTTGTTGAAGTATATATATATATAGGTTTGTATATATATATATGTGTTGTTGTTAAAATAATAGTAATACAAGACCATTATGTGTGTTGAAGTATAAATGTTTGTAGTGAAAGTATCAAAAGCACCGATGCATAGGATATAAACCCACAATGGATATGAGACCCAAAAATTGTACTCTAAGATACAGAATACATGGGATATGATAAGTTGTAAGAAAATCATACCTTATCAAAGTTATCATTGAAAAGTTATGAATGTACAAGGAGCACTAATATTCCAAAAACTAAGGATGGGAATATTTACACATGAGAGGATTTTCTTAAAATTATGATCAATTATATACAATGTAAACATGAGAGTGAGTTCATAAGATGTAGTTAGAAAATCTAGATCAAAATATAAGACGTAGTTAGAAAATCTAGATCAAAATATAAAGTAAGAATGGAAACAAAAGAAAATATGGTGCTTAAATATCAAGTTACAATACATGGTTATTTGCAAAAAGGATTTCTGAAGATTTTATTACAAAATAAATAAGTTAGTCCTCAATTGTTACATTATTAAAGAAGAGAAGAAAATAAATTTTTGTATTCACTCTTAAAAAAGAAGAAGGTGTAATTAAGGATATGTTACACATGTGCTCACCTAACACATTATCCCACTACTCACATTCAAATCTAAGATTTCCATATAACCCCATTGCATCAAATTTCTAGATTTTTGGTCTTCTAAATTCATCTAAATATAGGATTATTTTCTCATTCTCTAGTGGAATTTCCCTCTTCTCATGGATTCTCTTGGTCAATGGTCAACATCTAAATTTCAGAAAATGTAAAATTCCCCATATTCAAAACATCCACTAAGCCATGTCTTATCCATGATGGCCACTAGCTAGCCTCCACATCAACACCATTGCGCCTTGTATCCATGATAACACCCAATCATGTCAACCAAGCTCCATGTAGGCGAAACTCTCACTCATTAAGATATTTGTGTTTTTAACATTTTTGGATTCATTTAAATTAATCTAGATCTCGGAAAACCCAAAAATCCCTATTTCAGAAATATCTTAAATTTCAAATTTCTAGATTCTACTTCACCTACCATGATAGGAAACACATTGGCTTCCAAGTCAACTCCTTTGTAGCACCACTCACCAAATAATCATGCCACATCAATAATATGTTAGCATGTCACATCACTGAAACTTATACCTTATGCCATATTAGCATTAAGTGCCATCATGCCACAACATTACTAGTCACCATAGTCTACTACACTTGCATTTGAATCCAAGTTTTTCATCAAAAAATTTAATTATCTTTTATGGGTGCTTGGTCTTCCAACCCCAGTAGACTATGGTTTTGGTCTCCTTTTCTTGATAGATTCTAGTGCTGGTATCCAGCACTTAACAAATTCTAATGTCATTTTTTATAGCTCTTAACAAATTTTGGGTCCTTCCTTCTGTTTGCTCAAGGTGTCATTGAACACATTTTCTTCCATTTGGCATATAGACTTTTTTTAAAATCCTTTCATATGTTTTTCTAAATGTTTGGATATATGGATCTTTGGATATATATATATATATATATATATATATATATATATATATATATATATATATAATGTCTCCACTTCCCCACTAGTTGCTTTAAAAAATATCTAGGCTTCGCTCCATCTAACTTCCAACCTTGGTAGATATTTATTTGGTTGATGGACGTCAACTAATGGACACAATTCCATTAAATGATAGTAGCTAATTGGGCCACCACCCACTGATAAGTCTAAGAATGTATTTGAACACTTAGGGTTAGTCCAATTAATGGATCACTACACCACTGAGAAGTATAAAGAAATGTCTCTTATGACCTAAGGCTGCTAGCATCACCTAATACAACACTTAAAAATAAATTTGGGTTTTTATTATTAAACTATGTCAAATTCTTTTGGGGAGTTTTGATTTTAAGGGTTTTTTTGGGGATTTGGCCTGATCTTCTGAAGCAATGTGGTTGTTGTAAGGTGCACCAAAAGTGTGGGTTGTGCACCTATAGTGCATCATCTTTCAATAAGATAATATTGTGAAGACCAAACCTGTGGCACATTTGTTGTTTAAAAAAGGAATATATTGGTTGAGCCAGTGTATTGAAGGCACTATGAGGGGTTACTATGAGTGTGGAAATTAAAATTATTTATCTCCATTGGGATTTTTTTTTTACTTTTCTTGGTTTGAAGGGATTTATTGTAAGTTTTCTTTTTCTAGGTGTGAAATATTGTAAATTCTTCTCAATGGCTAACCTTTTGATGGAAACGTATCTAAATAAAGAAAATAAGTTAGATGATGTCAATTATGTAAATTGGAAGTTTAAATTGCAAACATTGATGGAAGGTTACAATGTCTAGTCGATAGCATGTGGTGATGAACTGATTCCTAATGCCACCATAGGAGTTACAACTACATCAATTCAAGATTAGGAGAGGTGAGAGACCAAAGAAAAGGCATTGTGGAGAATGTTCATAAATGGAAACATTATAACCCATATCCAAGAATGCAATACCTTCAATGAGATGTGAACAACAATTAGAGACATGTATGAGTTGAAGAATACAAATTGAGTCCTGACTCTAAAGAGTAAGCTCCTTTCCATTAGGAAGGAAGAAAATGAAAGCATTCATAATTTCATTTCAAGAATTAAAGACATTAAAGATAAGCTTGGAGATATAGGAGAAAAGGTATCTTATATTTAATTTAGTCACCATAACCTTAAATGGAAAGCTAGATGAGTACTAGATGTTTGTTATAGGTCTTGCAACAAGGGATAAATCTCCCTCTTGTGATGAGTTGGTAGCTATACTCAAGCAGAAGGAAGAAAGTCAAATACCTTAGGCCTCAAAATTCTAATTTGGAATAGATTGTGAAATGGAAACAACCTTTCAGAAGAACTCCATGAGAAGGAAGTGTTGATGTCCAACATTAACAATGTCTAACATTAAGGAAATCACTTGGTCAAGGCCCCAATTATAACCTTTTCAATTTGGTGTGGTTATTTCGACCAATTATGGGCTCGGTTGCCTCAACCTAAATATAACTTAAACTAAATGCGTGATCTAATCTAAAATTAATCTAAGTCTAACACTAATTTACACTTGTTGATGTATAATAATAATTGCTGATATTTAACCGGAAAAATAAAAGACTCACCTTTCCAAAAAATAATGATGAGAAAATTATGGCAATAACCCTAAAGTTGGGCCCCAATGAAATTTTATTACATAAAATGACGAAGTCAGAGTATCAAAAATTCAAGGTTGCAAATTTTTTATAGTTGTCGAGTGCTTTCGCACCCTACATATCGTATTAAAGGTAGATCAACAAACCTTCAGATAACTCAATTTCATCATTAATCACATATAAAATTCTATTGAGATTCAGCTATCAGAAATTATTATTATCCTATTTTAAGGTCATGGCCAAGCTAGACACCAAATTTGTGTATGAGACCCGCTTGTTTGTGGGGCAAGGTACCCACCTCCATGTAATGATTTAACTGCTAAGTCTATGAAGGCATACATACTCTACCCCCCTCAGGTTCAAAACCGAAGGGGGGTAGAGTATGTATGCCTTCGTAGACTTAGCAGTCAAATCGTTGCGTGGAGGTGGGTCCCTTGTCCCACAAACAAGGGGGTCTCATACACTAATTTGGTGTTTGGCTTGGCCGTGACCTTAAAATAGGATGATAATAATAATAATAATAATTTTTTTCTGATAGCTGAATCTCAACGGAATTTTATATGTGACTAATGATGAAATTGAGTTATTTGAAGTTCTGTTGATTTGTGTTTAATATGAGATGTTGGGTGTGAAATCACTCAACAATATCCATTTTGACTTTATCAATGAGGCCTAATACCTATACAATGATTCGTATGCTTTCATGGAGGATTGGGTGCAACGATGTGTGAAATGGGCAACGTGGCCCTTTTTCTTTGCTTGTCTGACATATGAGATAAATCTATTCCAAATTTTCATTTTTGGTGGATTAGCAATTGGGTATCTCTGCAACTATTGTATGTTTGACAAGTTTTAATTACCCTTTGGCATATATATCAAACTTTCTCATTTTATTTTTATTGAATGATGGTTGAGTGGACCCATGACTCACTCTATGCGTATGTTTCAAACTAGTCCTTTATTTCACATGGAGTAAAGTTTAAAACCTTTATTCCCCACACATAACTAACATGGAGTATTCGTCACACTTGGTTTATGGAAAAACGAACATGGAGAGGTAAGAGGCTCCACATAGACCATTAAAAATATAACACACACAAAAAAACCACTTTGATAATCTTTGTGTCGCTCTTAGATCTTGTCCTTCGAGAGATCTCGAGGTGAAATTGAAATTTGGAAGTCATCTGAGACCCCAAGTTCCTAAGCTTTGAGATAATTCCATCGATTAAAGTTGATGTAAAAAACATACTATTTTTGAGATGGAATATTAATATTGTAGTGTATGTTGATTGTATGATAATTTGGTGCTAACTAATGGTTGTTGCGCCCTGGGAATTTTTATTTAGGTGGGGGTTCCCCATGGATGGGAAAATCCACGATCCCAGACTCACTAATCAACACTTTGGATATTATCGTTGCAATAGTAGCGAGCTTTTCTTTTTTGCTCTTTTGGCTGGCATGAAATATTATCAAAACCTCTGACTTGGCTTGACGAACCTGACCGGGTGGCAAGACCTCCCATGTGGTAATATACTAAGGGGTTTGTGATTATATGACTTACAAGGGGTTTGTGATTGTAGGACTTACATGGATTTCCTATTGTTATATATGTTTATATGTTTACACAATTGTGGGTTCAAAACATAAACTCTAAATCAACATGGATGCAACAAATCCAGAAAATCAATTGGAACAAACTATAAATCGCAGAAACCTTAAATTAGAAAGAATTATTGGTTAATACAATGTGCTTAAATGTAATATATATAATATAATATAATATAATATAATATAGAATATATAATACATAACATGTGATATTATATAGTTTATTATATAGTGAGGCTTATTATATGTGTTTTATTATATTACACATTATAATGGTTTATAATATGTACAACATAACCATAACTATAGTTCATAACTATTTTCTAATTTGTACCATATTGTTTCATTATGTAGTGTTTTGTACAAGCAAAGTTGCTTTCATGTGCTTGCAACTAGTACATGTCATGTCTCAAAGTCAAACATTATAATAACTTAAAGTCTATTGGAGTATTTGGGTGGCATGAATTTTGATTAGCTTCGTAAATATGTTCATTTCAATTTTTTACATATATGTTTACATATTTATGCCATGTGAATAAAATGCATTATTTAGAAATGGGAAAAAGTGTGAAGGTATATTTTATCACTTCTTTCGATTATTTTTACATGGAACTCAATAATTTGGTTGATAAATTATAAAAAATGAACTCTAAAGTTTAACACTTCGGGCTAGATTATTTTGCTTGAGTTTAGAAATGATTTTTTTGTCAAGATTCTTTCTAAGACAACATTTTTTCTTGGATTAGTTTATATGTATTATGTGTATTATATGTCATATGTAGAGGCATCCCATATACAAAACCCAATTACAGGTTGTCGCAATGTGATGGGATCTGTTATACATGGTTGGGTTCATGATAGATCATGTAGCCCACCCAAAGTGCACGTTCCACTCATAGATATTGCCTTCGACGCCAGTCAGAGTGTGAGAGGAAATGTTTCTATCTTTGTTGATGATCATGATACCTCTAATGGACCTTCTTCACCTATTTCAGGTACACCTCCTGCATTTTTAAATCCTCTTTAAACTTTAAGTGTTTATGTCTTGAAATTGTCTTTAATTTTTAAATTGTCTTCAACTGATGTGTTTGAATTTAATGTATATGTTATTATTCTTCTAGTTTGTTAATTATATATGTTAAATTACGTTTATTATTTATTGACCCTCAGTAGGCCGAAGATGAGGATCATGTGCAACATCGATCCCTCAATGGGACGATGCTACAACTCATATCACATTGGAGGATGTTATGACCCAACATGCGTGGATCACAGAAGAGCTGTGTAGCATCACTGCCAATTCACCTATTGGTCGTAGTTTATCCTTGATGTTAGATAGCATCAATTGGTTGATTAAGACAGACCAAAGGTCGAGCCCACTGAGCCACCTCCTACAGTCCATACAAAGGATTAGCAAGCATGGGGTTAGAGGTCCACACACTTGGGAGGTGGTGAAAGAGACCACCAAAAACATTGATGTTGTGGGGAGTTGTTCGACATCCCTTCGGATCGCCCTGCGAGACATAGAGGTATGATTCCATTGAAATATTTTAGGAATGTTGATGCCAACCTTTTATGTATGATTGATTCCTTGGAGCTTGGGGCCAGTTCCCCCACCATGACCAAGTTGCTATTTATTTTTCCAAGCATATATATGTAGAGTTCGTGTTACATATGAGGTCAAATTACACTGATACCAGATCTTGTTATTATGGACCCAGCATGGGACGTACCTATGATCGCGATGGGGCTCATTGGGACCTTGGGCATGTACCACCACCTCTGAGATTCTTGCCACTATCGTCTCGAAGTGTGGTTTACTGATAGAGCTAGAGGAGTTGTCGCAACTCGGTGTTGAGACAAGGGAAACTATTGCAGATAACATGTGAATGTCATTGGTCAGTGCACGTGTTGCATTGGATGGAGAGATTAGGATACCACCACCATTGCCTCGTGACTCGCTAGTGCCTTTATATAATGATTCATTTCTCACGTGTTTACCCATTGCCCAGGTTTTGATATATGCATGTATGTATCGTGATGTCATTCGTGACATTTGGAGGGTGCATGACCTATGTGACACAGACCAAGTACATATATTTGAGAAACGTTTGACTCTTATTGTCAAATTATGCATAATTATTAATATTAATTTCTAGTTAGTAAGATTGCATTTATATTAATAATTGCACGATAACATGTAGACATAGGCCAACTACATGAATGAGTTTATGAGGTCATCGAGGGACCACTTGACTAGCCAAGCCATCCTACACTAGATCATGTTTCCATGGATTCTCCTCCACCTCCACCTCCACCTCATAACACTCATCTGGAAGAGAGTCACTATGTACAACCACGTGGACTAACAGTTGAGGTAAAAAATTTAATTCTTAATATTTCAACATTTTCATTTTTAAGCTACACATATATGTTAATTAATTTGTAGACTAATTATAATTTGTCCTTGTCATTGTGTACATAGGCCCATATGCAAAGTGTTGTTGATGTCACTGTTATGTGGACACATGAGTGAGATTTTGGGTTTAGAGGCACTAATGATGTGGGCCCATCGATGCAGGTCCCAATCCTTAAGCCATAGGCACGAGGCCACCAAATCTAGATTCATCAGACCCCCATCCTATCTTAATTGCATTTGGACTCAGCTGAGGTTAGTAGATTCATGTATATGTAATTAAAAATGTGGTTCACAATCATTTCTTTTCCATATTGTTTATTTTGTACAAATAATGATCTAATTAGTTTGAATTTGAATGTGTTATGTTGCAATACCAACTTATGAACACTTACTTTGAGTGGTGGAACTCACATAGGAGTTCTAGTGGTACTTAGAGTGCATATTTTGTATATTTTCAGGCTCATTTCATAGGGCACATTCACATGTGATACATACTTTGTATATTTTCATACATGGACAGTTTAAGGATGCTTATTATTTCAATTTATGGATGTTCATGTGATATTTTTAATTTGTATATATTTTCATATGGATAGTTTATTGATACATTCACTATTTCAATTTATGGATTTCTGTTAATCTTGTTTATGGATGTTCATTAATTTTTGAAGTTTATGGATTTGTTAAAATTATTTTGCTAATTTAATTTTTTTTCTATATACTATAACTTTTATTACAAAATATAACAATTTTGATTTCTAGTTTCATAGACTAAGAAAATAAGTACAATCTTAAGTTATGATGCAAGTCACTTTGATACTTAAAATGAACTAAAATATATCATGTATCAATTTAATATTGAACATGGAAAGAATTACAATCATGCTTCATATTGGCTTGTAGAAAGTGTCTTTTAGTGCAATCAACATGTATTTTATTACAATTCAATTTTTAAAATAAATTATTTGAATTATAAAGTCATCCATATTGTAATAAGATATATATATATATATATATATATATATAGATATGAAATTTTTTGTGAACCACCCATATACCATTGCATGGACAACTTTTTTAAATATTTAAATCAATTTCTTATCTCAAGGTTCAATTAAAAAACACAAATGTGATTGAGATAAGTTTTATTCAATTTAAAAAGATGTCATGTAAACAACAAATAGGTTTTATTTAGTATTATTTCTTTTGAGATTATTGACCCACCCATATACCATTGCATGGACAACTTTTTTAAATATTTCAATCAATTTCTTATCTCAAGATTCAATTAAAAAACACAAATATGATTGAAATAAGTTTTTTTCAATTTTAAAAGATGTCATGTAAACAACAAATAGGTTTTATTTAGTATTATTTCTTTTGAGATTATCTACACGAGCTTAGTCATAACATGATATAAGTCAATTGTATTGAAATTTAATATATAGTTAAAAAAACAATAAATGACAACATTTCTATAATTTTATAATGTTATAGACTTTCCTAAATTTACAAGTGGTTAGCCAAGTATTTCAATCAATTCCTTATGGTTGAAATAAGTTCTATTCAATTTTAAAAACTCAAATATGATTAAAATAAGTTCTAATTCAATTTTAAAAGATGTGGAGATGTAAAAGTTACAAATATAAGTTTTATTCTATTTTTTTTTTTTTTTTTTTGAGTTTATCTACAAAAGCTCAGCCATAATGCATGTAATCAATAATTTTATTGTGCTTACACTGAAATCAATGCACAATGTTAAACTAATTACCTTGAATAATGTACACTATACATCTAGTTACATAAGATCAAAAATCAACATCTTCATTGAAATCAATGGATCTAATGCAAGCAATCAAATAGGATGAGAAATAAAATATACATTGAAATCAATGCATCTAATGCAAACAATCACATAGGATTAGAAATCAATATCTACACTAAAATCAATGTATCTAATACTACAAGCAATCAAATAGGATTAAAAATATATATCTACAATGAAATCAATGCTTCTAGTGGGAGCAATGAAATAGGATTAAGAATCAACATCTACACTGAAATCAATGCATATTATGCAACCTCAATAAAACAAGATTAGAAATTAACATCTTTATTGAAATTAATGCATCTAATGCAAACAATGAAATATAATTAGAAATCAATATCTACATAGAAATCAATGCATCTAATGCAAAAAATCAAATAGAATTAGAAATCAACATCAGTACATTGAAATCAATTCATCTAGTGCAACCAATTTTCTTCCCTTTCTCTCCCCCCTCCATCTATATCAATATCTCCCTCCATATCTCCTTCTCACCCCCCGCCCCCCATGCACACATGCTCTCTCTCTTCATATCTACATATCTCTCCCTCCCTCACTATATCTCTCACTTCTTCCCTCTCTCCCCCTTCCATCTATATCTCTATCTCCTCTATCTCTCCTTTGTCTCTCTATATCACCCCGCAAACATACACATTGTTTCTCCATATCTATCTATATATCCCTCCCTCTCCCTCTCTCTCTCTCTCTCTCTTCCCCTTCTCTCCTACTGCCTCCCCTTCTCTCTCTCTCTCTCTCTCTCTCTCTCTCTCTCTCTCTCTCGATATATATATATATATATATATAATATATATATATATATATATATATATATATATATATTTCTTTCTTCTTGCGTCCCTCTATTTCACCTTCCCTCTCAATTCCTCTCTCTTTCTTTCTCTCCCACCTCCATATATCTCTCCCCCTCATCTCTCTCTCTTTCTCTCCCTTTGTACTGCAACTCTCTTGACTATCTCCCTCCCTCTCTCACTCTCTCTCCCCCTTCTCTACATCTCTCCTTCTTTGTCTTTCTATCTCACCCCAAACATACACACTCTCTCTCCATCTCTCCCTTGACACTCCCTCTCTTTCTCTCTCTCTCCACCTTTTTCTCTATATATGTCTTGAACTTCTTCCCTCCCTATCTTTTCCTCCAACTCCATCTCTCAAGCTCCCTCTCTTTCTCCTCCACTCTCTCCTCCTCTCCCTCTCTCCATATTTTTCTCCCCCTCTCTCCCTCTCTCTCCCCTCTATATTTCAAAATTTGTAAAATATTTTGACAATTAAAATATTATGTTTAAATAATTTTTTTATTTTGATGTCATACAACATTTTTTATTTATATAATACATATTGAAAATTCGAGTTTCAAATGTGTGTTGCAGATTCACCTAGAGGGAAAATGATAATTTTTTATGGAAATATTATCTAAAATTTTCGAAAATATTAATGTTCCAGCGACTTCTATCAGAGATACGTAAAGTGCTTCATGCATTTCAATTGAAATTGCTTAGGTTTTATTTCTTTAGGTAGCTTTAGGTTATGATTACTTCAGGATTTTAAAAATATTATATTTTATTATTTTAGATTTATAAAAAAATGTGTTATATAAAATTAACATATTGAGTTAGCTTGTATGACGCTTTTTGTGGTAATGGATCTTTTGCTAACGCCTACAACATATATAAACCACATTTATTAATGTGGTTGTGCTAGTATATATTATAATATAACAAAAATTATATTATATTATATTTAATCCAAAATTAATAATATTAACATTAAAATATATTAATATTAATTTTTTATATTAATATTAGATTTCATAATTTAACTTAATAATAATAATAATAATAATTTTTTAATATTAATATTAAATTTAATAAGGTTTCTACATAACATAATAACAAAAATTATAATAAAATTTGGAATTTTAAAATGTAGTAAAAACTTTTGTGGAAGGTAAATTTAAGATCAATTCAAAAGGTATATGATAAGTTATATTTTGAGCACGGACATACATACTTACACATTGCCCCCATACTGGGTTGTACAATGTGCATCTCGGTGCAATAACATAAAAAATTTCTAATGTTGTTCATAACCTAGATCTAGTTGAATTTTCATTTTTAGGAAAATAACATCATATCAACTTGGTTAAATTATTTATGGATAAAATTTTAGATCTTTATTGATTCTAAAAAATTAAATTATGGGATTCACAAATTTTTTGATAAAGGCTCAATCGAGCCATATAGCTCGATCGAGCCCCTGTTAACCACGTAAATGGCTCGATCAAGGGTTTACCAAACCCTCGAACAAGCTTTTTGAATTTGAAATTTAAGAAATTGATTGAGTTCTTTAAGTGCTCAATCGAGCCTCTAAAGTCCTAAAATCTAGATTTTCAGCACCCCTTCTACAAAATTTCCTGTAACACCATTTTGTACCTTAGTGGACTTAGGGAAAAAATTGTCCTTAGGTGGTTGAGTTGATCATTTTGGATTCATGAAGGAATATTCTATCCAATGGCATATGAGTTTGACATTTTTGAATTCATATGATGTTGTTCATCTAATTTCTTTCAAACATAATGCTTGAATTTTTTTTGAACAATTTTAAAGAGGTTGAATAAAAAATTGATATCATAAAACATACACAACGAAAAAATTTCAAAACATACCACTATATTCATTTACGAGTCCTCTTCAAAAGGGTACTGTTGGTTTTTCAATTTATTTGAATAATTTAAAACAACCTTACGTGAACACGTGTCTAGAAAATGCAATTGATACATTACTTCGCCAACTTCGAAAAAAAAAATTGCATAAAAAAATAAATCTTTAATATGAAAAGCTTAGCTCTCTCCATGTAGATCATGCTTATATATATATATATATATATATATATATATATATATATATATATATATATAGATTACACATTTTAGACTAAGTTATGCTAAGTGAACACACACATACCTCTTAAGATGTGTCAAAATTTGCAAGGACAAATATTTCATTTAATGGAAAATTGACATATTATACAATACTGAATTTTTTTGCAAAAAATATCATAAAGACAGCAACATGATTCAATAGAAATTGTCTTTTTATTCTAAATCAAAATTCACAATGCTTGTATGAATTTTGAGGGCTTCAATTCGATAAAAGAGTAAAATTTTGAAATTTCATCGCCGCATTTGGCCCACAAATGTAACCCATCTTCATGCATTCACCCTTATATATTCTGTAATGTGTTTTATAATAAATGTCTAATACAAATGTACATATAAATTAATTACAATATATAATATATAAAAAAGGTTTTTAAAAGTTTAATAATAAAGTTTGTTTATTTTTATTAGTATTACAAATATATATATATATATATATATATATATATATATATATATATATATTATATATATATATATATATATATATATATATATATATATATATAATATATATATATATATATATATATATATATATATATATATATATAATGTTTTTCCCTTTTTCCAAAGACAGTGGGAATGCCAAGTGGAGCTCTAAGTGTATCAATGATTTTCCACGTTACTAAACCAGTGAAAACAAATGACATTTGAGAGATCATAAGTTTTGAACCAGGAGTCACGATAAGAAAACTCTATCATTGGAAAATTATTGGAGGAGTTCAAATAAAGGGGAATTGAATACAAATTGTCTTTTTACTCTAAATCAAAATTCACAATTCTTATATGAAATTTGAGGGCTTCAATTTGATAAAAGAGTAAAATTTTGAAATTTCATCGCCACATTTGGCCCAAAAATGTAACCCATCTTCATGCATTCACCCTTATCTGTAATGTGTTTTATAATAAATGTCTAATACAAATATACATATAAATTAATTACAATATATAATATATAAAAAGGGTTTTTAAAAGTTTAATAATAAAGTTTATTTATTTTTATTAGTATTACAATTACACATATATAATGTTTTTCCCTTTTTCCAAAGATAGTGGGAATGCCACGTGGAGCTCCAAGTGTATCAATGATTTTCCACATAACTAAACCAGTGAAAACGAATGACATTTGAGAGATCATAAGTTTTGAACCAAGTTTCAGGATTAACAAACTCTATCATTGGAAAATTATTGGAGTTCAAATAATGGGGAATTGAAAATGAAAACTAAGAAAAGCTAAAATCACTCAAAACAAAACAAGCTTTCAAAAGTAACACTAGCAAAATTCATATGGGAGCCTCTTGAATTTTTTATGAAATCAAGGGGAGGTTTGAGGCCTCAACAGGAAGTAAGGGAGGAATGCCACAAGATGGAAAGCCACCATTTACAAATCCAAAACAAAGTATGACACTGTCAAAGGCTGATATTAGAATTAAATTTCATTACTATGGCATGCCTAGGCACTCTTCTAAAGATTATTTCAAAAGAAAGTATCGTGAATCCAAAAATTGAAACAGAGGGCGCAACCATAACACACCTCAAGCAACCATAACACACGAGGAGAAGGAGAAGAGATGAAAGCAATGAATCAATAAGGAGGTCATCATGCCAAACGTAGATACTCATAAGGTATAAGGACTATGCCTTCATGACATAAGTAATGAATGCCATAGAACCTTTTAATTTTGAATAGGCTAATGAGCATAAAGAATGGAGAAATGCAATGAAGGAAGAATATGAGTCCATAATGAAAAATGATACTTGGGAATAGATAGAACTGTTTGAAAATAAAATACCCATAGGATCCAAATGGTTGTTCAAGAATAAATTTAATTATGATGAAAGTATAAATAAATATAAATCCAAAATGGCTATTAAAGGCTACTCACAAAGAGAGGGAATTGATTATGATGAAACCTTTGCACATGTAACAAAGCTAAACACAATTAGATTAATGATTGCATTAGCTGCAAAATATCAATGGAAACTACATCAGCTAGATGTTAAGTTTGTGTTTTTTAATGGGGAACTGATTGAAGAAGTATTTCTTGTTAAACTAGAAGGATTTGTTAAAAATGGTTAAGAGCATCTTTTTCTTTAACTAAAGAAATACTTATATGGGCTAAAACAGACACCAAGACCTTGGTATGTGAAGATTGACTCTTTCTTTCTTTAAAAGAGTTTTATGAAAGGAAAATGTGATCCTAACATGTATTTCAAATCAAATCAGAAGGAGCATGTTCTTTTGATTTCCTTGTATAATGATGATCTCATTATAACTGGAATTGCGTCTAGGTTGATTGATAAAGTTAAAAGACGATTGTTACAAGTTTTTGAAATAAAATACCTTGGTGAATTTCGCTATTGATTAGGTCTTGAAATGCAAAGAGAAGTTAAAAAAATTTGATTACACAAATAAATATACATGAGAGATTCTAAAAAGGTTTGAAATGGATCAATGTATGGCAGTGTTAGTACCTTTAGAACATAATGTCAAACTCTACAAGGATGACGGGACTAAAGAGGTGGATGGTACATTATATCGTTAGTTGGTGGAAAGTCTAAACTATCTCACTACAACTAGCCTAGACATATATATTAAATTAGCATCGTAAGTCAATTTACGGCCAAGCTCTTGAAAGTTGTTGGAAAGAAGTTAAGAAATTCCTTTGATATTTGAAAGGGTTGCTAATTTTGGTATTAAATATACCGATGACTTTTATGTTGAGTTGGTAGGTTATTCTAATTCAGATTGGGTCAGAAATCCTGATGAAAAAAGATCAACTTCAAGATATGCATTCAACCATGGATCTGAGACTGTGAAATAGATTAGTTACAAACAACCAACTATTTCTTTGTCATAAACTAAAGCCAAATATAAAGCTTTATGCAACGCTTCTTGTTAAACAATTCGGTTGAGGTGAGTTCTTGAAGATGTGGGAGATGAACATAAAACATCAATGGTTATCAAGTGTGATAATAAAAGCTCCATCCCACTAGCCAACAATCCTTTGTACCATGCACGATCAAAACATATTGAGATTGATTATCATTTTGTCAGGGAAGAGATGTAGTATAAGGAAATTGATTTAGTTTATTGTAATACCAATGAAAACGTGACTAACATATTTACAAAATCTATTGGAAAGGAAAAGTATGAACTATTTTGAAATCACTTAGGTCTGTTAGAAAATGCATTTCTCCATAAAGGGGGAGGGTTAGAATAATGGAGAAATTTCTAGATTATATTATTATTAGCACATTATTATACATTCTCATTGAGATTATGTAGATTTTAGATACTATTTATGAGGAGGTTGTTCAAAATCCTCAACCACTTTCTAATCCTATATATGTAAAAAAAAATTGAGTTGGATGAATGCAAGTGCGGGTGTAGGCAGTCTCTCCAAATTGAGCTTTGCCTCACCTGAGAGTTGCATCTCTCATCTTCCCAACTCTTTGACTTCCATTCTCATTATTTAATAGTCATTCCATGATATAAATTGATAAAATTAATTAACTTGTAACTAATGAATAGACATACACAATTAATTTCAATATAAAGCTATTGTCGATTAATTTTAATACTTTAAACATGAAAATAATATTTTCTTTACAATTAGATAAAAAAATTACGGTTAATAAAACCCACATTTAAAATATAAATATTTTACATAATAACGTAAATAGTAAATATAAAATAGAACAATAGTAAAGTATATATATATATGCCATAATTTTTAAAAATGAAGAAATATAAAAAGGAGGATAAATAATAATAAAATATAGAATAACAAATGATATAGGGGTAAAAATAAAAGTAATAAATAGATAAAAGGTAAAAAAATATGAAGATAAAATAAAATAAATAATAAAGGTATAAAGTGAGTTTAAAATGCGGCAGGGAATAATAGGAAATTAAGTAAAAAAATAAATTGGAAGAATGTAAATAGTGGAGTATAGATTTAAGTAAACACGGGTGGAACTACTTGCAAATCGATTCTAAGAATATATATGACAAACAATATTGTCGTGCATAGATTTAGCACTTTGATTTTTTGTTTTTATCCATAATACAAAAAAAGTGAGAAATAATAATAAATATCGAGCAATATATAGTATGAAGATGAAAGTAAAAATAATAAATGAGTGAAAAATAATAAAAGATAAAGATAAAAAAAAATAAAGAATAAAGTTATAAAATGAGTTAAAACTAAATAGGAGGATAAAAGAGGCATTAAAAATATATGGGGGGAAGAAGTGTTAGAGTATCTAACTCTTACTCATGTTAGGTGTGATCAACTTTAGGAGGAGTTTGTTTAGTGTTTAGGGAGTTGATTAGATCGTGTTGGCTTGAGAGATATTTGGTCAAATTATTGTTTCTCATATATTAATGGCATGTTGAGAGATTTGCTCAATTCATTGATTATGCGATCAAGTAGTTTCT
This sequence comes from Pinus tabuliformis, assembly GCA_031772625.1. Lineage (NCBI taxonomy): Eukaryota > Viridiplantae > Streptophyta > Pinopsida > Pinales > Pinaceae > Pinus > Pinus tabuliformis. The sequence continues at coordinate 92,954,961 of CM062812.1, forward strand.
ATATCTTGAGATAGCATTCATGTACCCTTAATGTAGCGATATTTGATCTGAATTAATATAGTGTGCTTATGCATTTCTAAATTTGTATCATAGCAGATCTAGGATTGTCTCTCTCATAGGAGGGCTCAAGGACATGAGGAGAATAGTGTGTGTTATTTTTTACCTTTGAATGTGTTATTGTGAGATCATGGTAGTTGTGTTTCCTAGGATCACTGCATGGGGGTTTCACTCAATGAACCTATGACATATCAGGTACATTCATAGGATACTAAACAATAACCTTAATTTGATAACATGTTGGAAAATACCTCTAAAAATCACATTTTTTAACCCTATACCAATACGAACCCAATACATCTTCCAAATTTAAAAAACCCCTACTTTCACTAGATATTATAGGTATCCATTTCTTCATTAACATTTTCTATACCCCTTTATATTTTTTCATTAACTTTGAGCTCCATTTTTTATACCTGCGAATATAATAAACCTTTTCATCCTATTATATACTCAATATATTATCCCACTTTTCCTCAATATATATCCCCCAATAAAAATGTGCATGGTATGGTATTTTTCCCCTAGTGAAACCCCCATGGACCACTGTAACTGAAACAAATGCATTGAAGGAATCCAGCAAGACTATTGACGGTGTATCACTGCTAGGAAATTTGCTTTTGAAGACATGAGAGAGAGAGCCATTAAAATAAACATTAATTGGGAAGGCTTATTGGAGTTGTTGGACACCGACATAAGAGAATCCATGCTCCTCTACAAACACCTCACACATGCCATCTGTGTTAGATATGGAAACAAGAATCCATGTATACATCATACACACTAAGAGACCACAATGAACGTGAAAAGAAAAATTATCATTCTCATGGAAATTGAGACTGGAGAGATTTGTCAACATGAATAAATGAGATATATTTCTATAGCTACTCACTATGTGGAGATGTTTGTAGTGAAAAAAAAAAAAAAACAAAGCTTAGAATTGATCTATATTATGTATCCTATGGAAGGAGAATGCATTGTGCATCTTATGTGGGGTTTAAACTTACATGCATTTTGTATGAAAATGATTGCAACAACATGAATTCTATAGTTTTTTAAGGAGAGATTTTAGATTGAGTAGAGGAGCCTACTCTTTCAATTCCTATCTTTGGTAGATGAAGTTATGCGTTCTATTCATAAATCTTTCCAAGCAATGCATTTTTTACAATTCAAGTGGATATTCTCTTGGAAAGAGGTGATGGGTTGATTGAAATGCATGGTAGTGGCTATGGACATGAGAGAGAAGAACATGCATGCATTGGAATGGGCTTTGGATAACATCAAAATTTTCCATCATAATGGTGATAAGGAAGTGGGGAAAGTAAGTTGTACTTCATGTCTAGTCCCCACCTTCTATTTCTATAGGTATAAACTCAAGATCAATCCCCTTCAGCATACCCACTGATGTTGAGGTGTTAGGATTCACAACAACTAATGAAGCCCATCATAAGCATATTACTGAATCTGTAACGACACATATACAAGGCATATGGACTGAGAGAAATGTGGAGATATGGAAATTGGTTGTCGTAGGTGAAGTGAAGGAGCTCATTTGTGAGACAAATTCAAATTCAAAAGTAGATATTTTGGTTATGGATAGTCATAATTTTGGTGCAGTCAAGAGGATGTTTATTGGCCATGTGAGTTAATATTGCATGAACAATGTCAAATGTCCTATAACCATTGTGAAAATGGTTCCCAATTTACTAAAGTGTGGTGATTTAATATGGGAAGTTATGTTAGCATGTTTTCCACACATGATGCTTTAGGAAGGATAAGGGAAACGAAGATACAAATCCCTGTTTCGATTCATGGTAATATTGTATTGAATTTATATATTGATCTTAAGTAACTCAATATGTAGGTGCAATTATTTTGTTAGAATTAGCTACTATAACAAATGAAAAATGAAGTAAGGATATCCAAGATGAAGATAGATATTCCCAATGTGTGAGTGATTGTAGAAGAAAATGATATTCTTGTTATATATGTCATTATCCCTTGTTTACGTAATGTTGCAATGTTTTGTGATGTAAACATCATTCCTAGGTCTATTTTGCAAAGAAGTGTTGTATGAAAAAATGAGTTCTAGCCATGTGTTCTTGCTTTGTGAACTATTTGTTGAAAGTTTCCCTATGAATCCTCATTGGCATGGGCAAAGAATCTAAGTATGAGATTGATACGTCTCATATCTGGACTACTTTCCTAGATAATTAGCAAGTATAGTGGATGACATCCATGTATCTTGTTAGACGGAAGTATGTACATAGGATGACTAGCTAATGAGTCTTCATGGTCAAATTGATGTTAAACCCTAGAGTACAATAGGTTCCAAATTAATTTGAGGTTTCAATGGTATGATCATTTTCCAACCGGTACATGACAACAGTTCTTCAAACGAAGGGAGGAGCATGAACACCTATTGAGGTAGAAGTGAGTTACATTCTTCTAGCTTGAGAAAACCAAGTGATGAATGGAGGTTGAAATTTTGGAGTTGAATGATGAAATTGGAGCAAGAAGGATAGAAAGGTTGTAGATACAACAAAGATATATTTGGAGTTTGGTACAAGGAAAACATATGATGGTTCCTATGGAAGATTTATGGTAGACGATGATATTGGTTGTGGTAGTAGAAAAGGTTAAATGGTGGTGGACAAACTAAGGTAAGATTGTGTGGTGTGTTGAATAATAACAAACTCATGACCATATTATAATTTGAATCACATTGTGCTTTTAAGCAAGTCTATGTGTCATGTTTTGATTTGATGTAATGGTCCTTGAAATGTATGTATCTGGTATCTCCATGAGTGGAGCTTTTCGTACCTGATTCAATGTTGATGCAAGTCTAATGAGGCATGTGTACCCCCATGTAGTTTTTTGTAATCCAAAACCACTTTGTATTCCAAGTTTGTGCTAAACTAGAAACCACATTATGAAGGAAATTTATGATCAACATGAAACAGTTGATGTGTTGTTTGTTGTAAGAAGAAACCATGTGAGAATGTGATGAAGAAATGCAAGTTTATGAGAGATAGGGAACATATGGACAAGGAATCCTGTAGAGTGCTTTTGTTCCTTGGGAGTATAATGTAGGAACATCAAAAGCATGGTTGAGGGTAAGGTAAGAAAGCCTAAGCCATGGTTGAGGTCAAACCAAGAAAACCCAGAGTGTGGTTATGGGTAGCTGAGAGAACCTAACACAATGATGAGGGTGATGTAGGGTAAGTTAAAGGTATAAGTACATGTATGAATATATGTGATGGAATGATGGTTAAATGAAACATGTACATGAAGGGCATCCCTATAGACTGACAAATGTAGTGGTTGGTCACCCATTCATTCTGGTGAATAGTTGTTCCTTTTTATGGGTGTCAACATATTAATAATGTTTGTAAATGCCAAGTTGGACTATAAATAGACTTCATTGATCATGTGTTGTAAAGAAGAACATATTGGTCAAGCCGTCAACTGATTGAGCTTAGGAGAAGTAGTCATTAACAGGGATTGTTAGAGTATGTAACTCCTACTTGTTTTAGGTATGATCATAGGTTGAAGAAGGATCTTGTTTCAAGTCTTTAGGGAGTTGGTTAGATCTAGTTGGCTTGAGAGATATTTGCTCAACTAGATGCTTCCTAGATTGATGTAAAGTTGATATATGTTCTCAACTAATTGATTTTGTGATCAAGTTAATTTCTCTATCTTTATATATCATACATGTATTTATACATGTAACAATATTAGATGTGAATTAATAGAGTGTGCTTATCCATTTCTAAATAGAAGAAAAACTATGTAAAGAGAAAATTGGAAGAATGTAAAGGACAAAATATAAATTTAAGTAAGAATAAAAATATAGGAAAAAACATAAAGATAATGAAATGGATGTGGGAACTTAGAAAAATAGTGTTTAGGAAAATAAAATATAATAACATAGCAAAAAAATATAATAGATATAGATTTTATTATAAGAAGGTGAAATTAAAAAGAAAACAATTGAATTAAAAAGAAATAATTTTAGACTATTTTTTTTGGCTTCACTTAAAAGAAAACAAACTCTCCACCAAAAAAGTAAGACTTACATGTTGTTGATGAATATAGAAAATTGTCACTATACATAAATGAAGATGTTGAGATATTGAAGTAATTGTTTAAGTAAATGAGAATAGTTAGGTACATATCTAAATATGAAATTAATACCTGGGAGCAATATTGTAGTAACAGACTAGCTCTATGGCTATAAAAATAGAAATAGAGATAGAGATAAATATTGAAATTGACAGTACATTAAAATCAATGTATTGATTTCATTGTGACACAGTAGCTACGGATTGCAACTCACTAGCAGTTACAACACACTGTGTTCTGCTCACAGAGTACACAACAAAACTCACATTTGAAACAGAGAATAAAATCAAACACAGACAAGGAATTCAATATACATAACAAAGGATTTAGTACCTGGAAAAGTTATTGAGCAGGCGACTGAGCGACTGAGCGACTGAGAGGGTGCCGAATGGAGAGCAATGGGCATTGACCAACAAGGTATGTACCGGGTGGCGGACACTGGTCTATGACCAACCAGATATGTGTCGGGTGGTGGACACTGGTCTATGACCAACCAGGTATGTGCCGGGGGGAGAACATTGAGCAGGGACCATCCAGGTTTACCTGTTCATCCTTGGTTTGAAAATGTTCTCTGAATGTGTTTGGAACGTGTCCTCTAACCTACATGCACCTATAACCATATATTTTATCTCTGACTTGCCTCTGGTTTATCATTCTCACTTTGACTAGCGATTTTCCTGGCTGTATGGAATCATAACATAAACATCTCCTTTTCTTCCTGTTTGACATATTCTGTCTGACTTATATCAGGCTTACAGATGTGTATGGCTTTTTACTATCCGACTTATTTTTAGTACATTCTGGTTTATATCCACCACTTTGCTGGAGCTTTCATATCTATGTCTAATATGTAAAGGACGTTATCTTTATGCAGCTCATGGATATCCAAGCATATGATAACAGATTTGGAACATGAAGGTGCATCCTCCTCTGTCTGTAACCGTTTCATCTTCCCCTGCTCTCCATTCCGTGGCTCATCGACCGACGGTTTTCCGATGCCTGAATATCTTGTATTTTGAATTTTCCGGTCGTGCAGAGTGATCTATGTTCGACAATCTCTCCAGTCATTAATTCTCGCAGCCCAAATCTTCTCTACCAGATTTGTTGCACATTTCGAGGTTGTCAGTGTACCGATGGGCTATCTCTCATATCCTTCTAGCAGCCTCTAGGCTCGTTCGGGTGGAGGGACTATTATCCGCATTTAATACTCCTTCTATAAGGCCACCTTCTGTCTCTATAGCTTCTGTGGTTTATCCCTCCACATCTGTACTTTCTTTCATCACTATCAGATCTTTCTCCTGTCTAAATATCCTTTGGGATCCTCAACCTGACCACTAGGTGTCAGTTCATATCCCAATATGGATCTCCACTCTGAACATTCTGCTGAGTCAGCATTGGTTCGTGCTACATTAGAAGCAGAAAAATCTTATGCCAGACAGACTACCAAGACAGGCTGGACTGATTCGCTGGAAGCTGATATCATACTTCCCTCTGTTACGGAAGTTCCTCTTCAGGATGTGGATTTTTCATATAAACCTCACAAAAAATATCTCCGACCTGTCAAAACTTCACTGCCGCCCTCCGCCATCAACCTGGATGGTCCGCTATTATCTGACAGGATTAGTAGCCTACAGAAGAGGGCGCTTATTGGTCGATGGTTCTTCCCTACAATGGAGGACTCTCAGATTAGAGAATGGATTGAAGCCAGATGGTCTCCCCTACTGAAATACTCTCCTACCGTTGTTCGCCTCATGAACAACTGGTATAGCTTCCACTTCCTCAACAATGCTGACCTGGATATCATCTATTCTAAACCCTGGGTGAAAGACAGAAGTTTCTTAGCGCTCCACAGATGGTTTATTGGGTTTGATCCTCTCCGATGCACGCCACAGAATAACTATATCTGGCTCAAATTGCCCGGCCTGCCTCTAGAATTGTGGACCAGGGAGTCCTTGGCAAAAATTGGGAACGCTGTGGGGCGTTTCATTTATGTTGACCCTCGGTGTATCGGGGCTAAAGACAAGAGAGTTGCTTGGGTCCTCATCGAAAAGGAATATAGGGGGGGTTTTCCTGAGACTATTGAACTCTCCTGGGAGCTCTCCAATCTCCATCAACGCCTTGACTTTTGGGGTGTGCCCTTCAGGTGCTCCAACTGCCACAAAACAGGGCACCTCCATCCGAAGTGCCCTCGTCGCCCATATGGCCGAATGAAGAAGAAGTCTGCATATGAACCTCCATTGACGCAGGACAATGGTACTGGGACTTTCGACGAGCCTTCTCCTGAACAATTTTATAAGGCTCCCTTCACATCCTATCCCCCACAAACATCTCCTCATAGCCGTTCCCTGGAACGATCTGCTAGCCTACCTCAATCTAGGGCTGTCTCTGTTGAGCCATTACAACGACCCTCCACATTGTCTGCCGATCGTCATAGATCCTCTACGATCTCTAAATCTCCTACTCTTTCCCCTAATAGCCCGTCGGCCAGTTTTCTGTGCTTCTCCCATGTTCCGCCTCCCCATCCGCCTGAAACCGACCATGTTGTCCCACTCCCTCCTGAACAACCTAAGCCGATCATTTCCAACCCTTCGGCCGCCGTTTATATATCATCCCCGACCCAATCTCCTCCCTCCCTCACCCGCTCTACTCCTATCCCTCCACCTGGCGTAAACCCTTATCACTCACCCATACATCCCTGCCCCCCTATCCCCCCATCTGGCGGAATGAACCCTGACCGCAAAGGCAAGGCACCTTTTATACCCGTTTCCCCCCACCCATCCCTCCAATCCTCCCCACACAACTCCTTTGATCACGATATCGACCAGCTACTCGCTAAGGCGTCCTTCAAACTTCAGCCCTTAACCATCCATCGACCATCTCGCTCCCCCTCTCCTCACATTAGCCCCAGATCGGCGGGGAACATAACGGTCAGACGCAAGGAGAAGCGCGGCAGTAGACACTTCCGGGGACGAAACGGTAGATGTGATCTGACTTCCGAAGGCCGATCCTTAATCGATATTCCTGTGACTGAACTTGCTATTGAAGACCTTTCTGTTTCTGGGCCTCTTAGAGCATGCCAGCCCATTGTGGATCCTAAATGATTGATATTCTATCCATGAATATTCGAGGCCTTGGTGACGAACCAAAATTCTTGGCCCTCAAACATCTTTTTGCTTCCTCGAATCCTTATATGATTCTCATTCAGGAAACCATGCACGACTGTGCTCAAACCATCTCATATTTCAGACGTATGCTCCCGTCTTGGCACATGGTTGCCTCCAACGCTGTGGGCATGTCAGGTGGTTTGGCTGTATTATGGAACCCCAGATGGATCTCCGCTGCTGCATTTCAATGTTTTGCTGGCATCCTTGTGCTGGCTCATGTTCGGGGGTCCCATGATCCCATCCACATATTGAATATATATGCGCCATACAGGCAGCGGACTCAGTTCTGGAATTATCTGCTTTCTTCAGAACTTCTTGAGATTGATTCATTGATTATTGGCGGAGACTTTAACTGTACTTTTTGTTGTGATGAGATATGGGGTAATGGCAGGATTCTTGACCCTGTGGGAAGACATATCCGGGAATCCATTATCCAAAAGAATTTCATTGATCTTCTGCCGGTTGATCATGGTCCTACCTGGGACAATGGACGGTCCAACAGTGCTTATCTGGCAAAAAGAATCGACAGATTCTTGTTACATGAGCGAATGCTTGATAAATACGGGCCACCAACTATGAAAATTTTCCCAGCCTTTATATCTGATCATCGGCCCATAATCATGCAATGGAAACAGGAACAGCGCCATGGAAGATACCCATTCAAATTCAATCGTACCTGGTTAGCCGATGACAGTTTCAACTCATTTATAAAGGATACTTGGTTGCATTCTACCAATCTGACTATTGACTCTCCTCGGAGTTTCATCGACCGCCTACAAGCTCTTCGTATGGAGGTTAAGAAATGGCAAAAGGCGAAGGCTGCGTCTAATAAAAAGGAGCTATTGGATTTAAATTTGGAATTAGAACAACTGAATGCCCTCCTTAAAAATCCCCCCTTGGCGACCTCCACTAGAATCCGGATCTGGGCATTAGAAAAAAGAAAACAACAGATATTAAAACAAGAAGAAGAGACGTGGAGACTCAAGAGCCGAGCTTTATGGATTCGTGAAGGTGATAAAAACACCAGGTATTTCCACATATTTGCAAATAAGAGGAGAGAAACAAATGCCATCTGGACTATCAAGGATGAACAGGGAAATGCACTATCCACGCAGAAGGCCATCTCCGGGGAAGCTGTTAAGTTTTTTAAAAGGGCTTACAGTGTTGTATCCGTTTCCGATATTGAGGATGTTATGTGGGGCATTGAACCATTTCCCATTATGTTTGAAGAAGAACAGAACAATGCACTATTTGCTGAGGTTACTGAAGAAGAATTATTGGCAACCATGAAATCTTTCCAGAAGGATAAGTGCCCCGGGCCGGATGGGTGGACCATCGATTTCTTCATCCATTTCTTTGATCTATTTAAGGATGATATCCTCAAGATGGTCGAAGATTCGAGGAAGCAGGGCACCATCAGTCAGAAGATTTCCTCTACTTTTATCGCCCTTATCCCTAAGAAAATATGCACATCCACCTTTGCTGACTTTCGGCCCATATCATTGTGCAACGTATTGTACAAGATCATTTCAAAGATCATTGCAATGCGCATCAGGGATACTCTTTCTCAGCACCTGTCCTCAGAACAACACGGTTTCCTCAAAAACAGAAACATTCTTGACGCGGTGGCTCTCACCCAGGAATGCTTGCACTCTATGCATTGCAGGAAACTTGATGCGGCCCTATTAAAGATCGACTTAAAGAAGGCATACAACTGTGTGAGCTGGGTCTATATAAGATGTCTTCTAGCAAATATAGGGCTTGATGTCAGATGCATTCGATGGGTCATGGCCTGTACAGTGGATGTAAATTTTGCAGTACTCATTAATGGTGAGCCAACTCTGTTTTTCAAATCGACCAGGGGACTTCGCCAGGGCTACTCCCTATCTCCACTTATCTTCATCCTGGTCATGGAAACTTTGAGCATACACATTAAAATTTCTATCCAACAAAGGAGATATCTACCTCTTCCAATCTGCAAGGAGATTTCCATGTCTCACTCCCTATTTGTGGACGATATCCTCCCGTCGGCCATGCTGTGCAGATCTACATGGGAATGTCTTTTCAATATTCTAGAAAGATTCCAGAGAGCCACCAGCCTAAACATAAATGACACAAAATCATCTTTCCATGTCGCTGATACAAATGGAGAGGTTATCACTTATCTTGTTGAATTATTCCACATCAAGGCGTTTCCTATCGGGGAGGGTCTCAAATATCTTGGATTTAACTTGAAACCTGTGAGTTACAAAGCTGCTGACTGGTCGTGGATTGTAGACCGTTTCTACAAGAAAATATCATCATGGGAATCCAGAAGTTTGTCAATCGGAGGACGTGCCACTCTTGCCCAAGCCGTGTTGGTCCAAATCATGGTCTTCTGGGCTCTTCTTTTCTATATTCTGTCTTCTATTATCAACTGTCTAAACAACATGATATCAAATTTCTTTTGGGGCGGCCAGAAGGAAAAGACCAAATTCCATCTATGTAGACTTGAAAAGCTATCCCGCCCAAAATCCATGGGAGGTTGGGGCTTAATGAATTTATAGTCTTTCCGAAGAGCGTTGTTGTGTAAAACCATGTGGAATGTGCTGTCGGGGGAATCTCTATGGAGTAAAATTGTCAGGGCCAAATATTTGTATGGTCACGACATTATTTACTGGTACAGACAATCCACTTTCGGTGCCAAAAGTGGTTCTATCATCTCGAGGGGTTTCAAGAGATTGTTTCCGTTTGTCCGAAAAAACTTGATTTGGAATTTCCATTCGGGATCCAAGATCATCATCGACGTTGATGAATTTGCTGGTATGAGTGGGCCGATCCATATCTCTCCTACACTTCTAAGACATCTGCACAACAAGGGATATTTTTTCTGGGCTAGTGTTATAAAAAGATGGGACGGCAGTTCCCCGATATGGAAATATGTTGCAGATTTAAATCTCCCCGGAGATCTGGCTTCACAATGGAACGCCGTCACCCGGTCCTTATTTTTCTCCAGCATATATTGATTGATGGAAAAAGACAGTATCAGTTGGAGAGGTCTTGGTGGTTCTTCTGTGGTAAGCGCCAGGCACATATACCATTAGATACTACTCTCGGATTGGGACTCGAGTGAAAAGACATTTCCGCATGCATTATGGAAATCCGGCTGCCCAACAAAAATTATTATTTTCACTTGGCTGGTATTTTATGACAGGAACCTTACCTGGGAAAATCTTCAAAAGCGTCAGTGGCATGGGCCTGCTATCTGTTCACTCTGTGATATAAATTCTGAAAATAACCTGCACATTTTCTTTCAATGTCCACAATCCAAAAAAATCTAGCAGCTCTTGGCTACACATTTTGGTTTCGATATGGTCAACACCCCTTCCATCTACGATGCCTTTTATTCATGGAGCAACATGTGCTGCATGTGGAGGCCGCTTCCTTTGGTTACTATTTGGACCATCTGGAAATGGCGGAACCATATCATTTTTGAATCCATAAAGGACCCGATTTATTCTGTCTATGAATCCATCCTTTCGTTATTTGAAGCTATTTCTCGTCCACAACAACCCACAGTCAAACAGCGAAGGATGCCAATTCATAATGATCTCTATGATTATCCAATTTCTTTTTTTGATGGCGCAGCCCAGAGGAAGAATTGTGCTGTGGGATTCACATTATTCTGGAAGAAGGACAATCATATGATATCTATTAGAACGAAGGTCCCGGTACAAATAGTAAAGTGGAGATTATGGCCCTGGCTGGTCTCATTGCTTTCTCTGATTTCCTTGGCATCAAAAACCTCCACATATATGGAGACTCCAATGTCACCATCGATCATGTTCTATCCAAAAGCCGAATTAGAAATATACATCTTTCAGGCTGGTTAAACAGGATTATGGATTGGTGGCGCACCAGGACGGACTACAACATTTCCCATATTCCCAGAGGGAAAAATTGAAGAGCAGACTTTCTGTCCAAGCAAGGACTCACATCTCCGTCGGGCATATGGAGACTGCAGATTAATGTGGACAACTGCGCCTGCCAGATCCAAGATTTCACCATAACGGGTACACATTTCCAAATTTTGTGATGTCTAATAGATAAGTTTTCTATCCTCCTACTTATGACTCTCACATATGCTGTTATTTATACTATATTTTGGACCAATGGTTCCCACAGATAGGTCTGTTTTTTGTCTACACTCTCTATGTTACAGTTTTTTGGTATAGCTTCATATACTTGTCAACATGTACTAAACTGTTGACATATCAAAATGTTGTACACGTTTTTTTGTATATTATTGATTAATACAATCAACATACCGCTTTTTTCATGCTGAAAAAAAACAAAGGATTTAGTACCTGTTATTCAATAAGTATTCAATAACACAAAAATGCTCCCCATAGAAAGTAAACTAAGTATCGTCTTTCTCTAACTCTACGAATAGGAGAAGATTTAAAATATGTTTTGTAGTTACAGAGTTATCATTAAAAAAATGTTTATTATCACAGTCAAAGTTAAGAAACCTCTCCACCTACAAGGGGATGTAGCGGTCATAAAAATTAATAATCCTGAAATGTTATTATCTTCAATACTATTACGAATAATTAGTGGAGAGGATTGCTTTGTTCGCTAGACTTGAACAAATATTCACTAAACGTGATTATTAATACACGGACTTGTCTTTAGTGAGACTTTTTGGAAGCTTTTCCGGTGGGTTTTTCCGGTTAAATTTCTCTAAAATCCGGCAGCAATTTATTGAAATCGCAAGTTTGATAGCTAATTTCTACACAATCAAAGTGTCCTAGGGGTTTTTCAGGGTGCTGAATCCAAATATGCAGTTAAAAAACCATTTTAAATAATACAAATCAAGATTTAACCTCAATTTTTTCCGCCGGATTCCATCACCGGAATCTCCAAAAAGTCGCACTAAAGACAACTCCTTAATACACCGATGTGACACGGCGTGTTGAATTCATTGCAGTTTGCATACCAAATGGCGACACACAGGAGGAATCTACACCATTATTTGCCGTCCAACAGGAAAAAATCTAAGCATCTTGACTTTGTGGTCTTCTGACTGAGATTGCCTGGCCGTTCACTTGGAGTGAATGGGCGTGAAGTGGTATGCCCCACCAATAGTATTAATACTTTTCCTGAACCCCTTCTCACAATTCGATTACGAGACCCAATGCTTAAATTATCACCATCTATAAAAATGTTTTAAATGTTCCCTCCATTCTGCACTCTTGAACCCAGGAATATATGTGCTTGTGTTTCCCTATATGTCAATTATTCCTCCCCTTTTCAAAAACTATGGATTGTTGCTTTTACTCATAATAGTTGTTATGGCCGCGTTGCAGGTCATAAAAGCAAGCTTGCCATTGTAATAGGTAGCTATGATTTCTTCCCGTTGAAAATCATTGTGAACATGTATCTTGTAATTTCCACTGTTCTCACCCAAGTTAATCAACATCACATTCATATCGATTTATGTATTACTCTACAGGTTGCATCATTGGAGGAGTTGCGCTGACAACAATAGCAATGTTGTTCTTAATGTTTTATGCCAAGAAGAGAAGGCCTACTCCTGGTACCTCTACTTCAAGGGTGGAGAAATTCCTAAAGGAAAATGCTTATGAAATGTCAATGCCAACCAGATATTCACACTCTCACCTCAAGAACATCACAAACAACTTTGCAGAAAAGTTGGGAGAAGGAGGGTTTCAACTTTGCAGAAAAGTTGGGAGAAGGAGGGTTTGGTGTGGTGTATAAAGGAATGCTTCGGAATGACGCTCTAGTGGCTGTAAAGCTTCTTGATAGGCACAGGCATACCGAGACCCAATTCACGAATGAGGTTGCTACCATTGGACGTGTCCATCACGTCAATCTGGTTCGTCTATTGGGGTACTGTTTTGAAAACCCTATAAGCGCACTCGTATATGAATACATGCCCAATGGATCTCTGGATAAAATTTTATTTGCCCAGAAAGAGGAGGGGCAAGTGTTAAGGTGGGAACAATTGTATTCGATTGCTTTGGGTGTGGCCCGTGGAATTGTATATTTACACCATGATTGCCAAAAGCGCATCATACACTTCGACATCAAACCTCACAATATATTGCTGGACGCCGACTTCACCCCTAAAATTGCTGATTTCGGTCTCGCAAAACTTTGTGGAAAAGGAGACGATCATATTTCTATGACAGGAACGAGAGGGACGCCAGGATATGTTGCACCGGAATTGTGCCATAGTGATGCCGGTCCTGTTACAGATAAATCAGATGTCTATAGTTTCGGAATGATGTTGCTAGAGATTGTTGGGGGCAGAAAGATATTGATGTGCAGGTTAGCCGGTCCAGTCAATTATACCTTCCTGAATTGGCTTTCAAGCTGATTGAGAGTGGTGAGTTGGGGATGAGGTTGAGAGGAGGAGAAATGGAATGTGCAGACGAGGAGAAGGCGAGAAGACTCACAATACAACTCTGCAGATCGTCCATGCATGATGAGGGTTGTGCACATGTTAGAAGGAAATGGAGATGACGTCGCCAATCCTCCGCTGCCCTTCAATTCCTCGGCCACACCTGAAAATGTTGTACTACCATCCACGGTAAATTCTTCTTCAATTGAGGTTACTTTATAGATTTATATCTTTGATCGTCTTTACTTGAACCAGTGCCTAGATTTTTGTGCGTGGATCGCCGATTCGCCGGACTCCATACAATACCTTTGTGAAAATGACTGGGTGACTGCCAGGTAGTGTTACGACTCAGGTGAACTGACAGCTACGAGCCATGATTTTGTTTCTCTAATGTAATAATGTTTTTACTTCTGGAGTATGACTCTAAATCTGCTTGTTTCTGAGAACATGTACATTAAGCTACCTTTTATCTGAGAAAGATTCACTCTGCCTCCTTATTTGATAAGTAGCAGAGGAATTATAGTGCTTTAATATTCAATTTAGAAATTCATTATTTTTTTCAATGGCGTGATGGGTTTGGATTTGGATTTACTAATGCATTAAAAAAAAAATTGAAATGCAATAATTTTGGTAGTAAACTCATTATTGATAGTAATAATTTTATAATAATGTTTATTTTAATTTTAAAATATTAAAAACATTTATTTATTAATTAATTAAATTAAAATGATAAAAAACTTAAAATATTTTTAAAAAGTATATTTTCAAATTATTTTTTAATATAAAAAATAAATTGATTTATATTATAAATTTAATTATTTTATTTATATTCATTAATTAAATTGAATTTTAAAATCTTTAACTGAATTTGTTTTTATTCTAAATATCTAATTAATCATTGCAGTATGAAATAAACTTCATTTAAAAAAAGGGCAGCTTCACGTGGCAGCATGTTCTTGCCAATTAGACGGTTTGAAATTGAAAATTTTGTGTGTAAATAACATTTGATTGGAACAGGTGGATCGCTCCTAATCCAAGCACTCGATGACTTTGCAATGCACTCCAAGAACTATTAAATATCATTCACAAACAAATGTTTACAAATGAAAAGATAACCAGTAATCCTTAGTTCCCAAGTCTACAACAACACGCATTTAATAACAACATTGTAATGACGGTATCTTTACAAGCATGCTTTTGAATCAAACTAAACTATCTAGAGACCATTTTTAATGGAAATTATGCGAATAGAGGATTTTCAGAGGTGTGTGTCTGTCCAGAAACTTTCCAAATGCGGCCCCTCTTATAAGTGGGGAAAAACAAGTCTCACAATCACCATTTATGCAGTAACAATTTGACTTAGTCCAACCACGCAATGGCTATGGTTTGGCGAATCATCTCCTCCAACGAGCTAAAAGTGTTTCCAATTTCATTTTTCATGTGTAGATTCTAAATACATATATTTTTTGAAAAAATATTTATTTCTATTTTTATCTTTATTGGACATATATCAAATTTCTAAAAAATATAGGTTTTTTATTTCTGCTATAACATTTGATTGGTTGACCTATTTTGAAATTGTAAAAGAACTTGCACTAATATATATGAAGACCAACCCATTAATATTAATGTGTGTGTGTGTGTTTTAAGACCCTCATAATGGGGCTTAAGCTTGACCTCGTCATTTCAAGGTTTCACTGGATTTCTTAATTTTATAAAAATATAAAATCAACATTAAAAATTATGTAAAATAGGATTGCACAAGAATCGTCTATTATCTATAATCATAGAAAAATTGTTTCATAAAAATCCATCATTTACATACAAAACTTGGGCCTGATGTGAATATATGAGGAAAAATATGTTAGACACCTAATACTTGGGTTATGATTTGGGTTAGTGTGTATTATGGTAAATAGTTGTTAAAGTCCAAGAAGACCCAAAAACTGAATCAACAGTGTCATTATGTATTTATATGTACATTATGTACAACATTCTTTGAGATCATCATTAATAATATAGTTAATTTGGTTTCCAATTTTGTTGTCTTACAATGGTATCATAGCACAGGTTCTAGAAGTATAAAAGCATGGTTTATCTTCTCTGTTTATCTTTTGAAATTTAAGGATGTGTCATTTCATGCCATTAAAAGATTATTGAAGGCTAGGACTACACTAGAGCACATGTCTCGGAGTTTCCAATTGCTTGCTGACATAACATTGTTGTTGTGAATACTTTGGAGGTAAAAAGATCCCAATTATTTTATGACGAATTGAGAACCAAAACAAGAGCCAAAACTGCAGAGTTCAAAGAACGACTAGTTTGTAATTTTACCAGTGTGTATACACTATTTGTTTCTATATAAAGAATCATGATTTTGGGCTTGAGAATGTGAAAAACTAGGAAGTTCGTGACACTCAAGGTAGCAACATCTTGAGTCAACAGAGTGTAGATAACCAATTTGTTTACAAGTGGCATCAAGTACGAGGATAGATCATTTGTTGTTGAAGGCAATGGTAGTCTCACTTATGATGAGTATTTTTTAGGTTTTTTGTTTTTGGTAGAAGAATGTAATCTGTCTTGTGCCTTTAGAAGAAAGTTGTTGAAGGTGTGCATTGGAAATTCCTTCAAGTTTATAAGTTTGTATTGCATTATTAAATAGGTCAACTCTTCGTATGTTCTTATTGAAAATTGTTCATCTTTTGCTTCTCAAATTATGTTGTAAACAAGTGCATTTTTGGTTGAACCTAACACCCGAGATTGACTAAAATGGCTCAAATTAAAAATCTATTTGATAAATTAAACAATCTCATTAGTTCCATTGTCGATGAAACTATAAATGTCAATAAAGTAAGTCTTGTTGATATCAAAATCCACTTACATGATGTATTGGAGACAACTGAATTTCCCGAGATTGAGTCTCAAGTACAACGAAACAATCTGTTATCACAAAATCAAGCACTGAAGGCTGCTAATCAGTAAGACTCTGTGTAACTATTTCAAACCAGACTTTTGACTAAGGCTTAGCCTCCTTAGCCTGAGAGGGCTATCTCAAAAGGGTTATTGATTTTAACTATTGATGAGATGGCTAACTCTTGCAAAGTAAATTTAACACATATGTTGGCTAGACAGACATTACAAAGACTTCCATTGGGCTCATGGAGTTAATCATCACTTCAGCAAACTATAAAACTACTCATTCATAGAAGTCAGGGCATGTAATGTTTAAACACTCAAAATACCTCTCATAGAAACCTCAACTTACAAATATACACAGGAAATCAGAGCAGCAAAGTGAATTCTGAGTGATTGTGTATCTATAAAGCTGTAAAACATAAAGGATAAAACAAAACCACATATATCTTGAGCATTTGAAACACGGTATGAATCCTGAGAAGAAAAGCAGTCATTTGTATTACTGAAAATAAGTTTTTACACAAGCCAAAATAAACTCTGTTTTCTCAAATATCCAACCCTAATTACATTCATCATTCAGCTATATATAGAAACATAATTATAACTACTTGGAGCTTCCTCCTCTAGCATGAGGGGAGCTCGATGACTGCTACTAATGACACCTATTTGCTATTGAACTGACTCATAAATACAATAAGGAACTAACTGTAGTGTTTTTGAGTCCTAAACTAACTATAACTCTAACTTTATCTTCCATGCATAATGACTTTTCTTTGTTCTTTGACACCTGGTCCTTTTTGATATGGCTGAGCTGGATGTCTTTAGTACTCCATATCGACCTTGTATGCCAACTCCTTTAACTGCTCAGTCATGCTGGGAGATGTCCCTTATTTCTCGGCCCTAATTTTCCTTAACTTTCTCAAACGCACAGCAGCATGTCTTCTGGGTTTTAATGACTCGAAATATGGAACGCTGCCACGTTCCTGATGTGTTGGAGGCTGCATTAATAGATAGGTATGCGGGCAACAGTTCTTTGTATACCATGCATTTACCCTTTGAATAGTGATAAAGTGGCTTTATAACAGACATTTAACTTTAGATAAAGTAATCTACCCTTTTCAAGGTACACCTGTCTAGATCTGAACGACTGTTGTATCTCCACCTGATATCTTGCATGATCTTTGGCGTTCTCTTTCCAAAATTTCCGCTCAAAATGCAAACTGACTGTCTGTGTTAAAATCAACACCTACAGCAGTTTCGTAGCACGCTATGAAACTGCTGTGTAATTTCAAACAGCTTGCTTTTTAGTGCTTAGCGGACCAACAACTATACAACTATGAACATGAGGCCAAAATGTTGCTACACTCTCACGCTCCTAATTATACATATGGATAACCTGGTGTCGATACACAAAGTATGTAAATCCAAAAATATGACTATGAAAGGTAGAAGTATTGGCGTGACCGCTGCATACACCAGTCCAAGCAAAAGTATAGTTAAAGTTGAGGAAGTGCTTCTGAGAAACCGACACTGCCAGGATCCATGGCATTCTCCCTATCCTTCTCAGTCTTCATCAAAACATGTTCTTCAGATAAAAATGATTAATGGCTTCAATCAGAGAACTTCACCAGCAATGCAAGCCCATCTATCAATCATGATATAAGTGATGGAAAAGGTAGCTTTCATTGGTATTGAAACTCCAATATTCTTTGGTATCTTGGTAGAACTCCTTGAAGAAATGACTTGATAATTTTCACTTCTATTATTGGTTTCAGGAAGGGAGCAACCTTCTCAATTCCATCAAGGTTGGCCAATGACTTCATTACTGTAGCTACTTGAAGTACATTCTGTGCTAACATTTGTTGGCCTTTCTGGAATAACATTGCCATAACTGCTGGAATACCTGTTTACAAATTTCACAAGATTCTTCCCACTGCTCCTCTGTTCTTCTAGAAGTAGTAAGACAGTTCTGAAAGTAGCCAAACTGAGGAATTGGTATTGAAAGAGCAGATAGTACATTACAGAGATATTCAATATCTACTGATAGTTGTTGAGCTCCGTGATCACTTAATGACTGAATACCTCGCAATTGTTCAATGTAAAGGGCTGTGGCACCTTCTGCAACCTTGAACATCCACTCAGTTGCAAAAAATTGAGCTTCATCAGTGTTTGCGTCCGCATTGGTATTCAATCCATCTTCACCATATAGAAATTGAATAACATCACCAAGAGAGTTCCTGACAGTCCCGTCATATTTAACCATGATGTCCTCCATAGCTTTCACATCCTCCATAGCTTTCACAAGACGCCTCTGTATGTACCCTGTTTCTGAAGTCTTCACAGCAGTATCTATCAAACCTTCTCTACCACAATACTTGGAGCTGGATTGTCTTCTGAAAGAGAAATAGTGGCCAAGCTAAGCTGTTCTATTCTATAGAAAGGAGACAAGTGGGTGTCGAAGAAGGATGAAGCGGAACAGCGTTTACATCTTCTGCTAATGCTATTTTCTGGAACCGTGGCTTTTAAGTGAGCACCATAAATTATATGACAATCCTCATTCTCTAAGCCAATAGCTAGAGCATGTAACCAGCACGGTTACAACGTTTGTAGAAGAAAACATCAAACTAATACAGTCCACCTTAACTGAGGAAATTTGTCTCTTTCGAGCTCTGTCATTTGCCTCCTTGTCTCTGCGGCAGCAACTTTTGCTCTCTGTCATCGACATTTGGTCATGAAGATCATTTGAAATATTAGTGCCAAACAAAGATTGTTTGGAGTGTTCAGATCAAGAAACCCTGAATTGACAGTATCTTTCGTAGGAATTGCGCCATCCTTCTTTATCTTCAGATATTGCAGTCTTATACTCGGGCCAGCGGCAAACAATGATTGCATATTCATTTAAAGTATCTTTAATGCGTTCATACACCTTCTCGACAAATGGTGTTGTTAAATGCTGTGTTGTGACACCTGTCCAACGGACCTTATCGAGCTTACAGGAATCAAGCAAGCCGTTTGCCCTGAATCCATAGGATTATGTATAAGTGAAACAACTCCTTTGCATTAACCCCTCCTTTTACCGGACAGATGTTCCAGTTATCTAGATCTCTCTGAAAATCCGCTGTTGCAATAACAAGATCTGTCACAGGCGGAGAAAGGCCTGATGGTGGGCATGCAACAAGAAATGCCGCATTGCATATGACTTCCCTGGCATCTCCAGTGTAGGCCTCCGTCTCCACAGTTAAATCTTTGACTTTGCATACTTCTGTGGCTTCCGCCAAAATCTTCTTTGTAGACTTCTTGACATCGTTTTCGAATTTCTTCAATACATCTGCTGGCACCATGAAACCAGGTCTTCGAGCTGCGAAAAAGGGATTTGGAGGGCGCTGAGCATGAATTAGAATGATTCTATCCTGCGATGTTAACACGTTGTTAAGAGCCCAATGAAGAGTGTTAACGCTCTCGTCGCTCTCCTCTATGGCCATCAATACGAGCCTGCTTGATGTCCCCTGTCCTTCGATGGATTCCATTAAAGCACTAATTTAAGTTTTGCCTCTGCTTACACGAATCTTCACACCCATTAAATAGTTTTGCTACATGCCGTGGATGAGGAGCTTATAATAAAAATTACCTAAACTGAACTGATAATTCATCTCTTCCCGTCCACAGTGGTGATTATTATCTCTGGTAGTTGCATAGAAAATTCTTCTAGTCTCTGAGCTTTTCCAAACAAGACGGAAACTGATGGTAAAATATACTCAACAACGCCCCCAAGGTAACATATCCTCCGCTGACAGCCGAGAAATTGTGTGTCTGTAGTCAATTGCAAAGATCCACACTGTATATGGAAGCACAAATATTTGGAAGATCTAGAGAGCTTGGGAGTATATGTTGATTGTGGATCTCAATATCATTGCGCAGTTCATTACCAATATTCATGCACAATGCCTTCATTTTCAAATACGCTGTTGAAAACAGTTAATGCATCCATTAAAACACCTTCATTGCTATTTGTCACAAACTCACCTATCTCTGCCATGTGTCTTTTTGATCTCTTCCTAGCAGCAGCCTGGAAATAGCTGCACAATGTTAACTGTGCCTCGGGAGATAGTATATCATGAAGAAGAGAGTATATCTTTACAACAGGGGCAAGAGCTGAAGCAACCATCACAAAATCAACAAAAACATCAAGAAGAAGAAGCTAAGATCGAGCCCGCCAGCGAAGATGTCTCAGATCAGCGAATCCCCAATTTCGTAGCGCAGCCAGTGCAAAATTATGAATTATGCGCTACGAAATAAACATGTTGCGCTGCGAAACTGCTAAAAGGATCTATGTGCTGCGGAAACACTTTGTCCTTAAGCTAGTCTGAGCAATTTTGGCAACAAAATTTTCAGTGATAACACAATCCTAATTCCAAACAGTAGTTAGAGGTTGATGGAGCCATTTCAAAAGAAAAATTCCATGCAGATGTAAAAATTGAACCTCCACTTCCCAAAACATTGTTAGACCTTGGGAAGAAATTGTACATAACGAAAACAAAACTAGCGTGGGATACAATAAAGATGTTTATTTTCATGTGCCTAATTTTTCCAAGCCTATCCAATTTTGTAGTGTTGGATTTCTAGATGATCTTGTCCCACAACAAATCGTTAGATGTAAATATTGTGACAGAGTTGGACATGAGAAATCTCATTGTTACGATCTTCATCCCTGCAAACATTGTTGAAAGAAGAATTTCCATTCAAACAAATGTTTCAAACATAATACTACTACAAGAGAGAGAATTAATTTTGGATGGATTCCTTCTTGGGATTGATCTAAAGTAGCCAAGAATATTTACAGGTCATACCACAAGATATGCTCGAGAGTATTGACCAGTCTTGCAGCGAAGCCTACTTCATCTTCTCACCTTGTATCTAATGAAAATGTAGCAAGAAAATCTTAGTTTGACTTTGCCTTGGTCAAACTAGGGAAAATTCGAATTTCCACATCAACAGACAACTTGGATGATGTTAACTTGTGTGACATGGATTGTGTCACCCAATTTACTTAACAAATTCAAGTTGGATGAGTTATATTCCAGTTATGTATGTTTGATTGCTAATTTGTAGCAATCTATTTCAGTTAATTTGAGTTATTGTCAGTTTAACTAGTTCTAATTGTCAAAAGAACTAGTGGAGGTCAAGTTGTGGAAGTGGAACTTCAACCACACTCAATGATCAACTAGATAACTGATTAATCATCCCAAAATAATTGTTGCATGCAAAGAATTCAAGTTACGTAGTTGAGATGGATATTCCAAGGCAATCTACTATCAGTTGTAGTGTATTCCAATGTGTACAGGTGGCGCATGCAGTCAGAGGAAGGACCTAGGGCAATTGCGCAATTCCATGGTGGGAAATTCCAAAAAAATAGTGGAAATTTCTGAATGGAACAACGCAAGGAAATAGGAGCTTGAAGGGATTGAAAATTGGCTAAATGTTTACCATAGTCAGTTAGTCAGGCAAAGAGATAGGCTATACACTTGCAAGATGTGCTCAAGCTTGAGCAAGAATATGTATTTCATCTCTATTCTTTGATTAATACAATGTAGATAGTAAGCGATTTTGAGCAGTTTCTTTCCCCTAGATAAATCTTTGTGCATGTGTGATGTTTCTTTTTGCATGTCTATGATTCTTGTTCTAGATAGTGAATTAACTTCCACAGATCAGTAAAGTAGCTTCAATTCCTGTGATTTAGTAAATTTCATGAGTATTATTGAATCTACAAATTAATTTCTACAGTATCTGACAAGGGGGGAATTGATGGAATTGATATGGTCTACCACATGTTCGAATATTTTTCAAGTGAGCCTTAGTCAGAGTTGTATTTCTATAGCCTAGATTCTAAGTTTAGAAACCAGATTCAGAGTTGTAGATAGAGTTATTTTGATTTATGTTCTATGAGAATGAGCATGATTGCATGTTTTTTTCATGTTGAGATTTGTGAAGGAGCACATCCCGAAATTAGGAATTGTTCGAAAGTTGGTTTGTTTGAGGAACTGCTATGATATTTCTAGAGTTGATCACCATCCTTAAAGCATCATAGGTCGAGACCTTGAGTTCTCCGAAATTTTTGTATCTTTTTTTATTTTCTCTTAAAAACCACCATCCTTGGTTTGTGGTCATCCTTTGAAAACCATTTCTAAGAGACATTCAACTCTTGGCTGAGATGCTTTTTTTCATTTTTAGCTCTCATTCTTGGACTTTGATAGATCCCTTCAGATTAAGGGGGGAATGTTAGACACCTAATCCTCGGGATATGATATGGATTACTGTGTATTATGGTAATTAGTTGTTAGAGTCCAAGAAGATCCAAAAACTGAATCAACGATTTCATTATGTATTTATATGTACACTATGTACATATTCATTGAGATCATCATTAATAATACAGTTAATTTGGTTTCCAATTTTGTTGTCTTACAAAATAACATACCAATCTTAGAAAAATCCATTTTTTTGAGTTATACCAATTTTTCATAAATAAAAACTATGTATATTCAAAAAGACAAATTGATTTTCTATGTTTCATCGAGGTAGACCTTGGTCATATGAGGTTGAACTTGGTTGAGTATGGTTGACCTTGGTTTACCATGGTTGACCTTAATTAACCATGGTTAAAAAAGGATTTAGATGATATATTATGGTGGACTAAACATAACCATGGATGACCATGTTAAGTATGTTTAACTTGGCAACCATGTTTGACCATGGTGGTCATGGTTGAGCTTGTTTGACCATGGTTGACCATGGTTGAGCTTATTTCAAAAAGGTTGAGTATGGTTAACTATGGATGACCATGGGGGAACATTGTTGACCATGTTTTTCAACATTTAACTATAAATAACTATGTTTTACCATATGGGCTAGAGTTAACCATGGTAGACCATGAAGACAACCTAGCCATGTTTGACCCATGGGGGCTTCACTCAATGAACCTCTGACATAGCATGTGTGTTTGTGGCATACTAAATGATACCCTTAATTTGACTACATATTACAAAATACCTCTAAAAATCACTTTATTTAACCCCCTACCAATACGAACCCAATACACCTTCCCAATCAAAAGATCCATACTTTCACTAGATATTGTAGTTATCCATTTTTTTATTAACATTTTTTTATACCCATTAATATTTTTTCGTTAACTTTGAGCTCCATTTTTTATACACAAAATATAAAAAACCTTTACCCCTTATTATATGCTCAATATATTATGTCATTTTTTCCTCAATATATATCCCAAATCAACCAAGTAAACCTAGGTCAACCTAGCAAATATGTTAAACCTAGTAAACTTAGTTCATCCTCATAAAACTATGTCAACATAGTAAACATAGGTTAAACTAATAAACCTGGTAAAAATAACAAACAAAGTAAACTTGGGCCAACCTACTAAACCTAGGTTTACCTAGTAAACCTAGGTCAACCTACCAAACCTAGGTCTACCTAGTAAACCTAGGTCAACCTAACAAACCTAAGTTAACCTAGTAAATCTAACAACCCTAGTCAACCTACTAGACCTAGACAACCTACTAAACCTAGACAACCTAGGTCAACCTAGAAAACTTAGGTCAACCTAATAAAGGTAGTAAACCTAGTCAACGTAAGTAAACATGTAAACATAGTAAGTCTAGTAAACCTAGGTCAACTTGGTAAACCTATTAAATTTAGGCCAACCTAGTAAACTTAGGTCAACCTAGTAAACTTAGTAAACCATGGTTAAGCTAGTAAATGTAAGTAAACCTAGAAATCTCATAAATCTAGGTAAATATAATAAACAATGGTAAATCTAGTAAACCTGGGTAAACCTATTAAACCTAGTAAACCTATGTGAGTGTAGCTCAACCTAAGTCAACCTAGGAAACCATGGTTGAGCTAGTACACTTAGCCCAACCTAGTAAACCTAGGTCAACCTAGTAAATGTAGGTCAAATTGTTAAACATAGGTTAACCTAGTAAAATTAGGTCAAGTTGGTAAACCTTGTAAACATATGTCAATCTATTTAACGTAGTAAACCATGATTAAGATATTAAACCTAGGTCAACCTAGTATGTAGAAATCATGGTGTATATTTGCAACTGCTTATGAAGTTTTAACTAAAATCACAAGACACAAACCTACTCTATTACTCTACAGAAGTTAATTCACAATTTAGAACAAAAATTTTAAACATGCAATAAGAAATAAAACACATGCAATAAGTATTTTTCTCAGGGAAAGAAAACTGCTAAAACCCCAATGTTTGCTTGCATTAAATCAAAATAATAGAGATGCATTACAATTTCTTTGCTCAACTGAGCACAACCTGCAAATGCATAAACTATCTCTCTTCTCACTGAAAGGCTCTGACCCAAACTTAGTCAAATTTTTCCTCTAATTGAGCTCCTGTTTCCTTGCATTGTTCCTTGATAAATTAAGCCCCTATTATTTAGGAAATTCATCAAATTGATTGCACAAATCCTTTAGGCTGATCATCTGACTACATGCAACACCTGTAGACTCTGGAATATTCTACAACTGATGTTACACTGCCTTGTAATCTCCACCTCAACTAGGTAACTCGAATTCTCTACATGCACTAGATATTTTGGATTGATTGATCAGGTAACAGATGATCACTGAGTTTGATTGAAGTCCCATTGCACAACTAACATTCCACTGGTTCCTCCAAAAGTTGGAACTAGTTTAACTGAAAACAACCTGACATAACTGACCTTGACTGCTTCAAATTAAATCACACATGTTGAACAGAACTCTAACTCCTCAACCTAGAATTTACTGAGTAAACTGGGTGACACAAGCCATCTCACACAAGTTAACATCATCCAAGTTGTCTTATGATGTGGAAATTCAAATTTTTTCAATTTAATCAAGGCAAAATCAAAGTGAGAATTTCTTGCATCATTTTTCAACACTCCCTCTCAACAAGAAAATGATTATCAAACCACCCCTATCCTACACCTATAGAACTCGAACTTCCCTCTTGAAAAGGCCTTTCAAAATGTCAGCATCTTGTTCCTCTGTCAGAATGAATTGCAACAACACTAACTGCCTCTCCATAAAGTCCCGTAAATGGTGAAACCAGATATCTATATGCTTGGATTGATCATGAAAAATATGATTCTTAGAGAGCTTAATGCAACTTTGATAATCATAGTAGATCAAAATTGGATCCATCATCTGACTAAACAATCCAACAAGTATCTTTCTCATCTAGAGTGCCTCACATGTTGCTTGAATTGCAACCATGTATTCTGCTTCTACCGAGTTGAGTGCCATAGATATTTGCTTCCCGCTGTACCAGGAAACTGTTGTGGACCCAACACTGAAAATTCCACCTGATGTACACTTTTGGTTTGATGGACTCCCCACTCAATTTTCATATGTGAAGCCACACAACTTCACTCCCTCTGTCTATATGTCCCATAGTCCAAACTAGGTAGTGTCTCTGAGGTACTGTAGAACATGCTTAGCTTCCCTCCAAAATAATTTGGTTGGCCTTACCATAACATGGCTCAATTGGTTGACTACATAGCACATCTCTAGTTATGTGTTCGAAAGATACATAAGTGAACCCACTAGCATGGAAAATTTTAGGGGCTAATATTCACAGGTGGGCTAATTTTCCATGATTTTTCCCAAAAAAAAGATTCGCCAGTTTCCATTTTTTATAAAAATGATTCGCCCAAATTTTACAATATAAAATTATTTTACCTTAAAAATCGCCTACATTATATAGAGAGTATATATAAATCATTATAAATTTTAATAATTTTACAAATACATCAATAAAGATTTTATAGTTTGCATATTACGAACTAGCGAGATTCGCCAATGTTTTTAAACTTTAAGATAATTTTCCATCCTGCAAATTTTCCCTACCCACTAGCTGACAATAAATGGTAGAATCCACTTCTTCACCTGAAGTGGCATCCTCCTTCCTCTAGTTGGTCGCTAGAGGTGTCTCCATGGTTTTCAAATCACCATGTGAAACCTCTGTAGTATCTCATTTGTATTCTTTCCTTGAGAGAAAAACAGTTCCCCATTGCCTTGCCATACTTACAACCGGAGGAAGTAGTGCATGAGACCCATGTCCTTCATTTCAAACTCCCTTGCAAGGTCCTCCTTGCAAGATCTAATTAGCTTCTCATCACCAGTTAAAATCAAATCATCAACATATAAGACAATAATGAGCAATTTATATAAAAATATGATAGAGGTTTGAATCCGCTTCACTTTTGGTGAAGCCCAAACTAGTGAGATAGTTATCAATCCTTGTGTACCAAGCACGAGGTGCTTTTTGAGACTGTACAATGCTTGCTTGAGTTTTCGCACATGAGACTCTCGATCAAAAGTATTAAATCCTTCTAGTTTCTCGATGTACACCTCCTCCTCAATAACTCCATTGAGGAATGTTGTTTTCACATCCATCTGGTGGATCTTCGACCCCATTTGCACAACTAGTGCAAGTATTAATTTGATGGAGGAGTACCTTGCTACAGGAGCAAAGGTTTCCTCATAGTCAATCCCCTCAACTTGAGAGTACCCCTTGGCCACAAATCTGGATCTGTACTTCTCTATGCTTTCGTCTGCTTCCTTCTTAACCTTGAAGATCCATCGTGAACCCACAACTAATTTATCTATTGATCTTGGGACCACTTCCCAAACACTGTTCTTTACAATGGATTCATATTCCTCCACAATCTCATCAACCCATACAAGTTTCTCTACTTCTTCCTCGAAAGAGGATGGCTCAGTATCTACAAGCTTAGTCATTAGAACCATGTAGCCAGTGTACCAATTTGGTGACCTTCTCTTACTGCGTTAATTTGAAGGAGCACCCACATTCTCCCTCGCATCCTGAACAAGTCTATCATCTTCCTTGGTCCTTTTTATGCCTTCTCTAGATGGTTCTTCTTGAGTGGTTGTCTCCACTCTTTGCTCCTCAATTTGTGGTTGCTCCACATCTTTGTAAGGTTCCTCCTTTGGAGCTAAAAGTTACTCCTCTAGTGGGATCTGAAGCTCCCTCTCAAAAGAGCACCACATGAATTTGTCCTCATCAAATTTTACATCCCTTCACACAACTGTCATTCTGATGGATGGAAAGTACACATGGTAATTGTGGGGAGTTTCCGTGTAACCCAAAAATACCCCCAATTTTGTTGTCGACTCTAGATTCTTCATTAATTCTTTGGAGACATATAAGTAAACAGAGGCAACAAAAATCCTAAAGTGTGACACATCCAACTTCCTCCTCGAGAAAGCCTCCTCTATTGTAATCATGGCAAGAATCCGATGATGACACTTGTTCTGCAAATAGACTATTGTGTTGCATGCCTCAGCCCACAAGTGCAAAGGTAGGCCTTGGTCATGCAACATCAACCTTGATTCTCCCACAATGCTACAATTATTTCTCTTAGCCACCCCATTCTGTTGTGGGTTGTGGGGTGTTGTCAACTCTCATCAAATTCCTTCTTTTGCACAAAATATTTTAAATTCATTCAACACGTACTCACCTCCAATATCATTGCTGAGAGCCTTCACTTTATTGCGGGTTTATTTCTCAACCAGTGCCCTGAATTCTATGAACTTATAGAATGTATCATATTTCTTCCACATGTAGAAGATCCAACACTTCCGTGAGAAGTCATCAATAAAAATGACAAAATATTTGTGCCTGGCAGTCGAGGCTATCAAGAAAGATCCACAAACATTAGAGTGGATCCTTTTAAGGACTGTATGTGCTTTGTTGTATCGATAATGGAATGTGTATTTTTTTTACTTCCCCAAGGTACATCCTTTTCATACATCATTTCGCTCAAGTGCTCCTTTGGGGATGCTTGTGGTTATATGCTGCATGATCTTCAGGGCACCATGATGCAAATTACCAAGTCTTATGTGCCAAATTTCATTGACATCGTGGCTCTGCACCTTCTCCGCCTTTGTGATTAATGCAACACAATCTTCCACATCTATCTTATATAGGTTCTTCACACGAACCCTGTTCTGCTTCACTTGTCCTATTGCTATGTGTCTCAGGAATGATTTTCCTTTGTTGAAGGTCACATCATAACTACGGTCTTCCAAAACTGCAACGGAGACGAGATTTTTCTTTAATCCCAGAACGCACATGACATCCTTGAGCCTGAGGGTGGAGTCTAACTCCCTCTGAAAGGTGAATGTACCAATCCCAGTTGCGCTATACCTTCTATCATCCCCCATGTCGATGTGCATCTCCAAATATTTTTCTTCCAAGTCACTGAAAAATCTCTACACCCTATCATGTGGAACGATGCACCTAAGTCCAAGTACCACACGTTCTCCATTGTTGTGTTGGCCATGCATGCAATGAGGGCAAATTCAAGCTTGAACTATGAAGCCAAGGCTTCACCTGCTACTCCTCCTGAGGTCTTCTTGCTTGCCTTCTTGTGTGGACACTTCGTGTCATAATGCCCAAATTCATGACAATGGAGGCATTTAATTTTGGACAAATGTTTCCTTTTTCCCCCTTGAATGGATTCAGGTTAATTTGGATTGAGATTTCTTCCATTTTCCCTTCTTTGCCTTTCTATCCAAAGAAAAGTTTTCTTCATCCTCTCCCTTGGATGAAGTCCCATCTCTAGTATTCCTATTAATTTCCTCCTATACTAAATTAGACCATAAGCGCTCCCAATTTGGTAGTTTCTCCCTCCCATTTACTGAATATTGATAGTTAATCCATCTCTTGGGAAGGCACAGAAGGGCTAGGATTACCAAGTCTTCTTCAAGAATATTAACACCGATCCTACTAGGTTCATCGCGACATTGTGTGGACTTGATCGGATACTGTAGAGTAGTGTCATTCTTTTGCATATTGATACTTTGAAAGTTTATCCTTGAGCACCACCTTCCTGTGGTCACTATTATTCTCGAACAATTTTGTCATTACTTTCTACATTGCGAAAAAAGTTTCTTTTTCGTGGATATTTGAAGCAATATGATCTCGTACTCCCTCCAATATTATTCTCCTAGCATTGGCTACATCTTTCTTCCACTGAGCAAGGTTTTGGGCATCAGATGCTCGTGGTTTTGCAACATCTGACTTGAGGTATTCTAGCAATCCATTTTCATCCAATACCACCTCCATGTGATCCTTCCATGCAACAAAATTAGATGTTCTTTCCAAGGCATACTCTAGCCTTAATCCATTGAAGGTCATGTTCTTAGCTCTGAATAAATCTCACTACACAACTGACCTTCCACTAGTTCCTCCAAAAGTTGGAACCAGTTTAATTGAAAACAACCTAAGATAACTAACCTTGATTCCTACAAATTAGCAATCACACATGTTGAACTAAAATCTAACTCCTCCAACTCGAATTTACTAAGAAAACTGGGTGACACAAGCAAGTTGTCTGCTGATGTGAAAATTCAAACTTTCTCAATTTAATTAAGACAAAATAAAATTGAGAATTTCTTGCTACATTTTTCAACATAGTAAACCTAATAGGGAAAGGGAAATAGAGATAGAATGAGTGGAATATAGGCAAGTAGAGAGAGAGGGGAAGGGGAAGAGAGAGTGAGATAGGTGGCGGAGGGGGAGGGTTGGGGAGAGAGATGGAGGAGGAGGGAGACATACCGAGAGAAGGATAGATAAGGAGAGAGAAAGGGAGATAAAGGGAAAAAGAAGAGGGGGTTTAGGTAGAGTGTGTGTGTTAAATAGAGGGAGTGAGAGGGAGTGTTAGAGAGATGGGGAAAATAAGAGAGAGGGGGGAATAGGGAAGATGTGAGACATAGAAATAGGGAGAGGGAGGGATATAGAAAGGTATTAGGAAAGAGGTAGAGAGAGATTGATATGGGAGGGGGTTGGAGAAAGAGAGAGAAAAATAAAATCCTAAGCCTCCCTCTCTCTACCACTTTCCATATTTATTTTTGCCTCTCCTCCTATCCCTCTTTCACTCCAAAATAACGATTTTTATTATTTTTGAACTAATACTTAAATCCAACGCTCTACTCAAGATCATTATAAATATTCTAAGCTCATTATAAACATTGTCAGAAGTGAATAACATATGAATTCTAACCCTGTCTGTAATTGAGTTTTAGAGATAATCCATGAAGTTTTCTTGAGACATAATAATGATTGAATGATCGATGAAAATGTAACCATATTGACCTTAGCATTGATGTTAGATTTCTTTTTCTTCTTTATTTATTATTAATTTAACATCTCTTTTTATGTTAATGATTTTATATTGTCTTCTAATGACACTAATAAATGTATTTCTATTGAAAAAATGTGTTAGATTTTAGAGTTTTTTTATTGCAAATATTACATGTATAGTCAAGATTTAATTAAAAAAAAATTAGTTATTAAGGTTCAATGAAATGTTGTGATTAAATTATTGAATTATTTACCTTTTATAAATGAATATATATGATTATTTACATTATTAAAAGATTTTATAACCACATAGCTTTCTTCCTGTCTTAAGATTTGACTTACTTTTGTTACCACAATTGTCTTCCATTCTTGCATTAATGTCATAAGCATACCAACATTCATCATTTAACTAATATAACTAAACTAATACAAGAGTCCTTTATTCTTTCTCTTTAGTATAAGAGTTCTTTAGTCTCTCGTTTTATATGGCCACTTAATATTGGTACGCCTTATTTCTTTTTTTTTTTCTCAGCAATACTAACTAATTTATATTAATATGTACAGGTGAAATTTACAGCCAAAGAAAACTGTCTGCCCAGGGCCAACTGTGGCTTCTTGGGTGACTCTATCGTTCTCACACTTTTGCCTCGCAGGGCGAACTGTCCAGACTAGAACAAAATTCATGACTCTTTGATAATTCATGCTGAAACAAAGCGGCCCACGCAGGGGCATCCCAACAAAACTTGCAACCCATAAAGGCTGTAAACGCCGAGACCATAACACAGAACCGACACATACATAAGACACATGACACAGACATAAGACGCATACCAAACATAAAACACCACACCCAGCCAGACTGATATAGCCCTAGCCATGACATAGAAAGGAAGAAAACGGAATAAACCAAAATGTGAGAACCTGATATCCACCAAGACCCCAAATTCATCCTGAGCGAAGGAAGCCGAAACGAGGTTGCGCATCTGAGCGTTAATCTTCTGGTTTTGCCTCCAGAATTCTACTCCAGCCTTGACCCTCTGGGAGGCCATCCAACCAAGCCTCGGGATCCTGCGCGGCGTCTGGCTCCTCTTGCTCTCGAGCTCGGAAGGGGGTCTGCTGAGGCTCCCTCTCTGAATGCTCCTGTGCATTTGAAGGCTCCCCCATTGGGCGCTTCCCTTTGTCACCCTCTGAACGAACCCCTTCAGGTACCAGTGAAGGTCCTTCCTCCTCCTCAGGAATTTTGGTGAAAAGCACTGAGATGTGCGCATTGATTCCCGGATTGTCCCTGGAGCCAGCCAGAGTAAAAATGACAGAACCAAACGCTGGGAGCGTGGGTGCTCCATTATTGGAGCTACCAGCTTCCAGAAACTGACTAGATGGAATTGGGGCGGCACCTGCCCTTCTATAGCAATAGCAGCAACAACAATGGTGATGGACATCCGCTGCAGGGGGACGAGAGGATTGTCCACGCCCTGTGCCTCTTCTGCAAGGCATCCGTTCTCGCAACCGCACCATGGAATCCTCCAATTCCTTTTCCTGTTCCAGAGCAGCGGAGGATCCGCTGAGGCTGCGTAGCCTTCCTGAGGCTTGCTGACCCCAATATGAATCGAGGCTGAGCGCAATTGAGCCCAGACAGTGACCAGAAGAAACCAGCAAGGAGCGGACCGCAGCCGAGCTTTCAATAACCACGTTAGAGCTTCTGCGCTCTGAGTTCTGAGACCAATTCCAACATTCCAACATTCCATCATCCTTAAAACCCAACTGAGTCCCTCGGAACCTGTCCGCCTTGAATGCACTCTGCAGTGACGCCATCGCCTCCCGCGCCCTCATTAAGATTGCCCTTGTGCCTTGCAGTCTCGGCGGCGAAGGGCATTGAAGGCCCCTGAACCTCACGTGGCAGCTCGTGCTGGCCATGTGTCTCCCTTGTTATTGCCTTAATGACACCCGCATCCGGGGGGTACGCCTTATTTCTACTAGCCATTAAAGTTTTTAATTAATCTATTTATAATTTTTTGTGCCCATGCTGTCTCTAGCCTAGTAATGGAAGAGATTTTTTGTGCCCATGTCCTCTTTAGCCTTGTAATGGAAGAGATGTTGTAATGTTATATAGACATTTTGACTTGTCAATTTACATAAAAATAAATAAAAGAAAAGAAAATTATAATTATAATTATAATTATAATTATTAATTATTAGTAGTCAAACCAACCTAGGTCTATCTTAATTATAGATTTATAAAGTGCTTGAGAGGGATCAAATCTCTTGAAGTGCAAATATTTCCTCATTTTTTGCACAAAAAATGATTACACAGATTTGATCCCTCTCAGAACTTGTTAAATTCGAAGTTAACATAGATCTAGGTTGTGTAATTTTTTGAACTATAGAATTAATGAACTTCTTTATGTATTTTAATTCCACCTATTTCTTTATATAAATTTAAAATAATCACAACTTGTAGTTTAAAAAGATAAATTGAATATTCAATGAATATGTCGAAAAGCCATAGTCTAACTAGTTGGAGGGAAAGTTATGGAAATTCTGGTCATATTTAGAGAAAATCTGGCAAGGATTTTTGTAAATCCAATTTATAGTTGTTAAAATTCAAAATTTTAGGTGTCCTAGATGTTTTTGATGGTGCTGAATCCATTTCCACCATCAAAAACACGATTCAAAGATTGCCTCTACAAGATTTTTTGAAATTTTTTTGCCCGAATTCCGGCCATTTTTGATCATCTGGGCAATCCTCCGCCTCCGTAGAGGATTCCTGCTGAAAAAGTCTTTCCATCTTATTCATTGAATAAATAAAAACTAATATTCAATTAATATAATAAAAAAGTAAGAAAAAATCTTTGAATGTTTAATATTTATTATTCATTAATTTTTCTCTAAATAAAGTAATATTTAATTAATATGATAAAAATGTAATAAAAAAACATTAACTTATTGCATCATGTTTTATTTTTATCATTTACTGTCTTTTCTTAACCTAATCTTGTCATGTGATGTAGATAATCCAGATTCCACACAGATCTTTTCAGTGGAGGAAAGGAAGAATACGTGTGGAATTTAATTTCTGTTAAAGACAATTAGCACGACGGACGAAAGAGAAGGGTCGTGTCAAACTTCATGTCATGTCATGTTTAAAAGAAAAGAGCGCGATGGACGGGAGAAGTCTTTTATTCCCTAAATCGACAATCAAATATAAAAGGGTCATGTCATGTCATGTCATGTTTAAAAGCAAATAGCGCGATGGACGGGAGAAGTCCCAGCTTATGCGCACAATTACTCAATCAAAGTCTAATTGGTGTATTCACTATGCCCGCAATTAGTCAATCAAAGTCTAATTGATGTAAAATGCATTTATTATTCTAATGGAATGTTTAATATTTATTATTCATTAATTTTTCTCTGAATAAAATAATATTTAATTAATAAGATACACCCGATGCAATGAGTGCTAAGTGAACTATTCAAAAATCATGAGAAATTAGTCAGTTACGACTACCTCTCATGGAAATGGTCATACGTTTGAATGACTTACTTAACGCAGTTGAATCCCAAAAATGATATCTAATATAATGCACTGCGTAAATCCCCCATACTTAAATTCAAAAAGAGTCAAGGGATCTCTACTTGAATGGTTCATGAGGCACAATACTTGCTAAGGTTTTGCAAATGGGGTAGCAAGCTAAGTGGGCTTGATTGTGGGGAAAAAACTCCACAGTTAAGCGCGCTTGAGCCAGAGGAGTTCTGGGATGGGTGACCTCCTGGGAAGTCCTGGTTACCGGGTGCAAGCCCCGGAAGTGATGATTGATGCTATGTGATTCGTTTTCCACATTTCACTAGTTTCAATCCCACTTCTTCACCCCTATGAGCATCACCCGATGCAATGAGTGCTAAGTGAACTATTCAAAAATCATGAGAAATTAGTCAGTTACGACTACCTCTCATGGAAATGGTCATACGTTTGAATGACTTACTTAATGCAGTTGAATCCCAAAAATGATATCTAATATAATGCACTGCGTAAATCCCCCATACTTAAATTCAAAAAGAGTCAAGGGATCTCTACTTGAATGGTTCATGAGGCACAATACTTGCTAAGGTTTTGCAAATGGGGTAGCAAGCTAAGTGGGCTTGATTGTGGGGAAAAAACTCCACAGTTAAGCACGCTTGAGCCAGAGGAGTTCTGGGATGGGTGACCTCCTGGGAAGTCCTGGTTACCGGGTGCAAGCCCCGGAAGTGATGATTGATGCTATGTGATTCGTTTTCCACATTTCACTAGTTTCAATCCCACTTCTTCACCCCTGTGAGCATCACCCGATGCAATGAGTGCTAAGTGAACTATTCAAAAATCATGAGAAATTAGTCAGTTACGACTACCTCTCATGGAAATGGTCATACGTTTGAATGACTTACTTAACGCAGTTGAATCCCAAAAATGATATCTAATATAATGCACTGCGTAAATCCCCCATACTTAAATTCAAAAAGAGTCAAGGGATCTCTACTTGAATGGTTCATGAGGCACAATACTTGCTAAGGTTTTGCAAATGGGGTAGCAAGCTAAGTGGGCTTGATTGTGGGGAAAAAACTCCACAGTTAAGCGCGCTTGAGCCAGAGGAGTTCTGGGATGGGTGACCTCCTGGGAAGTCCTGGTTACCGGGTGCAAGCCCCGGAAGTGATGATTGATGCTATGTGATTCGTTTTCCACATTTCACTAGTTTCAATCCCACTTCTTCACCCCTGTGAGCATCACCCGATGCAATGAGTGCTAAGTGAACTATTCAAAAATCATGAGAAATTAGTCAGTTACGACTACCTCTCATGGAAATGGTCATGCGTTTGAATGACTTACTTAACGCAGTTGAATCCCAAAAATGATATCTAATATAATGCACTGCGTAAATCCCCCATACTTAAATTCAAAAAGAGTCAAGGGATCTCTACTTGAATGGTTCATGAGGCACAATACTTGCTAAGGTTTTGCAAATGGGGTAGCAAGCTAAGTGGGCTTGATTGTGGGGAAAAAACTCCATAGTTAAGAGCGCTTGAGCCAGAGGAGTTCTGGGATGGGTGACCTCCTGGGAAGTCTTGGTTACCGGGTGCAAGCCCCGGAAGTGATGATTGATGCTATGTGATTCGTTTTCCACATTTCACTAGTTTCAATCCCACTTCTTCACCCTTGTGAGCATCACCCGATGCAATGAGTGCTAAGTGAACTATTCAAAAATCATGAGAAATTAGTCAGTTACGACTACCTCTCATGGAAATGGTCATACGTTTGAATGACTTACTTAACGCAGTTGAATCCCAAAAATGATATCTAATATAATGCACTGCGTAAATCCCCCATACTTAAACATTAACTTATTGCATCATGTTTTATTTTTATCATTTACCATCTTTCTTAACCGAATCTTGTCATGTCATGTAGATAATCCAGATTCCACACAGATCTTTTCACTGGACGAAAGGAAGAATACGTGTGGAATTTAATTTTTGTTAAAATCAATTAGCGTGACGGACAAAAGAGAGTCGCATCAAACTTCATGTCATTTCAAAAGCAAATAGCTCGATGGACGGGAGAAGCCCCAGCGCTGGTTCGTGGAATTAAAAATCACGGCATTCCAGCTTATGCGCACAATTACTCAACCAAAGAATTCACTATGCAGATATGCGAGCGCAATTGGTGTATTCACTATCCGCGCAGTTAGTTAACCAAAGTCTAATTGATGTAAAAGGCATTTTTACGTTGATTATAAATTTGGAAAATATTTTGGAATTTGCAGATAGAGTCAAACAATTGATTTCTTTTTGTAATTGTAACAATATTTTGGAATTTGTAGATAGAGTAAACAATTGATTTTTTTTAATGGTCGACAAAATATTCCTAAATCAGCAATCAAATATAAATGGAAAACTAATTTAATATGCACTTTTTCTTAGCTAATTAAACGTTTTTAACACAGATTTACCCTAAATGATACTTACATAATGTTACTTAAATATATAATATATTGTTCACGATAATAACAAATTTTTCCCTATAATGGAATGATCTTTATTTTTCGTTTGTCTTTTCATAAACTTTGTCCAGTAACGGAAATATCAAATAGAAGAAATTCGATTAAATATTACATAGCTGTCTTTATCTTTCGTTTGTCATTGATAATTAAAAGGGAATGATATTTATTTTTAACTTTTTGATTATTAAAAAGAAATGATATTTTTTTGACTTTTTATATTAAGGTGTAATAAGTTTGAATTGTTGCATTGTGTAATGAGGTTACAATTTTGTCTTAAAAGTTTGAATTGGCTTCAGAGAGGAGAATATAACCAAAACGAAAAAGTAAGCAAGCAAAGAAAGGACACGCAAAGGAAGGACAAGAAAGCAAACAAAATAAAGGATCGAGAAATGAAGAGTTGGATCAAGTGGCTTCAACATAAATACTTGTAGGTAACAGGTTGTGTGTATGATTTCCAAGTTGGTTTTGGCATGCATGGTACATGCACGTGTGTATTGGTTCTCTTGTTATCATTGGTATGTGTTTTTCTAGGTGCGATAGTGGTTTCATGCTTGCCTTGCTAATTCTTGAATAGTCATGGTGTGATGCGTTTCATTCTAGGTTGAGCTTTGGATTACTAGATGGTTTTGGATTTGGGTAAGGTGGTCTCAGGAAAATCCCAAGGGTTGTGGTTGGAGATGGTTTTCTCTAGGAAGCTCTCAATTCATGGGTGGAGACATGTAAATTCCTCAAGGGATGGTGAAGGAATTTTAAGGCATCCAAGCTTGGTTTGGTTTTTGATCTCGAGACCAGTTTAGGTGAGATCACAATAGTGTGAGGGTAAAGGTGGTTTAACCTCGGGATTCCCTTGATGGTTTATGTATTGGTTTATACCATGCGATCCCACATTCAGTTTTGGAATATGGCACGGGGGTGATTGGCTGAAAAAAGATTTGGTTCAACCCATTCTATGGTTGGGTGGTACGTGGAAGTCCATGACTTGGTTGGATTTTGCATGTGTTAATAAGAGCTAATTTTCTCTTGTATTTTATGAGTAAATGTACATGTTAATATGTGGCTTTGATGGTTGTTCTAACTGTTGGCACTCCGTAAATTTCTCCAGGCTGAGGAGAGAAATCCTTGAGGTAACCACAAACCTCTTTGGGCTGGAAACTGGCCCTTTCCAACCAGTGGGGGCTCCTTCGATTTAAATAATGTCAAAATGTGAAAACAATAAGGCTTAAGGACATAAAACAGAGGCCATATCTGTGACAACAAGATATAACTCAATGATGGTGATTACCCAACTTAGGAGGAAGAGATATTGGGCATGGAGTTATAATTTAGATCTTACAAGAAATTATCAGGGCTTAATGGAGCACTTATGGAAACAGAGGCAAGATAGGTATGACTTCAAGTTATTGCATTTGTCATAGTATAGTGGCAAAATGAGTCTTTCATTACCTTCAAAGCACCTAATTGTGGGTGAGTTTTGAACATAACCTAGACGTACACAAAATGATACTCAATCACACGAAACAAACCATCCCTAACAGATGATTTCTGAAACATATATCTTTGATCAAATATTAGGAAGAAGAATAATTCACCATAAAGGAGCACCTAACCGAGGGTGAAATCTAGTATAGTTATAGTAAGCATTCAAAGCACCTAACCAAAGGTAAAATGCAGTACAGTTATAGCAAGCATTCAGAGCACCAGCAAAGATGAATTATGAGCTACTTACATCCAATTCAGACATGAATAATTAACATATAAATGTCATAGACAGAGAGTAAACATACACATAATAAGGGAAACACATAACTAGAAAATCACACCACATGAGTCTACGGAAAAGTGTTGAATGTTTTGCACTTATAAATTTATTTATGTTCAGAAAAATAAAAACACATACACAACCTTCTTCTCCCAAGTCAAACCCCTTCTTCTTATTTTCTTTAAGATTAAATATAATTTTTCAAAAGAAATCCATCTGACTAGATACATTGGATCTTTATCCAACAGGTGGATCAAATCCACCTAGTTTAGAAACATTATGTTTTTGGGATAAAATCTTTAAAGAAAAGTCTATATAAAGCTGGAAAATAATCTTAAAGCAAAACTCTATCTTTATCTATGAACTACCTATTCATCCATTCCTATATTATCTATCCATAATTATGATAATGTCACTATTTTGAACTAATTACAAAATATAAAAAACATGTATAACAACAACTGAAAAAATTACGTAGCTAGTACAACTAGGCATGCTCACATGTACTCTAACTAGCAGTAGGCTGATGATAATGTTGATTTGATAGCTAAGGTGGAAAGTGACTAATTTGATTTCTCTTGTATGTGAACAGGCTCCAAAATTGCCCAACCTTACCCTTGCGTAGCAACATTTCAAACTTGAACTTGGGATGACCTCTTTTTCCATTTCAAAATTGAGACTAGTCAACTGATCAATGGCTTTATTTCTAACATCCTTCAAAACTATCAACCTTCTCAAAACTACAAAACATACCTTGCTACACAACTGGAAATTTTTGTTATATTACCTCATCCTCTTCTTGCTTGATGAAGGCTTGTTGGGTGACACCTTTGTTGGAGGCTTTCTTGGATGATGACTAGGCACCGAGTAGACCTCTGAGTAGTAGATGGACCATTCCATACGTTCTATTACAACAAGCAACCTCAAAGAATCCCTTTCACCCGTGTGCAACATGTGCTCAACAGTTGTGCAACACTATGCAACAAAATTTCAAAACCGTGTTTGGCACTTTCTTCCCGCCTCAAATAAAACAAGGTGGTTATAGCTACTCCATTGAAATTATATTATACACCAACAACCTCTAGAATGAAAAAATATCTATGCATTTCCACATTTTCAAACCGAAATCCAAAAATTTCATCATTCTATCAACAAAAGCTACGAAAATGGGCCAACAAGCGACACGAGTAACTCCCAAACAGTGGCACCTATGTAAAATATGAGATAGGTTTTTGTAGATGAGCTTGTTGTGAATAAAAATTATCTTGATTTATTCAAATTCTTCCCCAGCTCCTCAGAAACGGTTATGAAAATTCATGACTAAAATAGGAAAATACACAACCCTAAAAATAGGCCTTAAAGATGCATTCTAAACTCCCGATCTATGACCAATGCACAACAACTGGAAGAGGGTATTGTGACTTGGTTCGTGGTTGATAAAAATCTCTTTCAGGTTTTTGAAATTCGGCTCCATGTGGTCGGAATCATTGTTTCAAACTAATGGCTAAAACAGGGCATTTTGCACAGCACTATGTAGCGAACAGTCTAAGTAGCATTGACGTGCAAAAAATTTCCACAGTGAGGGCAACCTTGTTTCTTGTCAATTACTAACTAGGAATGAACCTGTGGTATTCTGAACTTATGGTTGATTAGCTCATAACTAGCATGAAGGTAATGTGCATAAGATTAAGGCGGTATTCTGATTTAAATTACCCCTTGTCTTGTCCTGTAGCGCAATGATGATTTGATATGATGAATTAGAGCATTCCACTTGATTTGGCATGAGTATAAAAGCATGGGAAATCATTAAAATGTTGGGAGTATAATGCATCTTAGGTAATGCGGGGTGGGGGGGGGGGTCAAGTAATATTATAAGTATGGGAAATGGTAGTGATATCATGGGGAAATGGGTTGTAAAAATAGGGAAGTAAGGGTAGATAAGAATAGGGAATAAAATGTAGGATATTTTTAAGGACAATATCCCTTGACCATCAGAACTATAATTGTAATAAACTCAATTGAACTATTCTGATAGACAAACGACTAACACATAACCCTTTCGACTTGATGGTACAAAGATGTATGACCATGACTACCATCAACTTGACACTCTTTCATGCTTTTGGTGAACCCTTGATGGCAGAAACTCGACAATGTGAGATAGTGACCTTTGAGACTATGACAACAATAGTGGCCATAGGATCGACTTATTCAAAAACCAAAAGTTAAAGGATATGGAAAATACATTTGACGATGAAAACTAATGACCCTAACATTGGCTCCAACGGGGATGGAAGCCTCCTAGCGAGGTGCCAAGAACAAAAAACATAGACTAGTAGCCTATTAATACTATTGGGAAATAGAGTCAAACATAAAAAGACTAAAAATCGACTGACTAACTGATTAAAAAGTTGAAAACTTTAAAATAAATCATAAATTTGACAACACATCACTAAGGTCTTAGGGCCTTCTCCTCGGGCTTCAAACGTTGATGATAGATGTCCACACCTGCTAAAAATATATACAATAGGTGGTCTATTCCCTCCAATATAACCAGTCAAGCAAATGGCTACTTGACTGAGTTCTGCTCACAACTGCCTTGAGCAGACAGAAGAAGAAAGAGTGTGGCAACTCAAAATTAATCTGATTCTGAAAACCAACATCGGTAAAGAATACAAGCTTCCATAAATCCTACAAAAAAATGGCCGTGGGATGAAAAACTCTTATTTTAATGGTTCTAAGAGTCTAGCAAAATAATATTCAAAAACATAATTGGCTACCTTCACCTGATGATTGGTAAGAGGACTTTGTTCTAGAGAAATGGGAACACTCAATTCATTAATATTTCCCTCTTTAATTGAGGCAACCACCTTATCCACAAAAATAATGTGCACATCCATAGGATCCAGGACAACTGACTCTTCTTCGGCAAACTCTTCATTTTTTGAATCTGGAGGCAAATATTCATGTGCAAGGGGCTGTAAAAAAACCCCTTATTTTTCGTTGCTCTCCTCTTTTTGATCACTAACAGTTTACTGAATACATTGATCAGGCTCAAGAGGAAAAACCTACTGCATTTCTTCATCAACCTTTGTATGATCAATGTCATCTTCAGCTACAAAAATCGTTGCTTGCTGGGAATCTTCATGAATATCTAGGCACAATACCTCTTTTGTTTTCTGTTCTAGACATTGGGATGAAAATTCACAAAGGGATTCTTTAATTTCACCATTCATACATTCTTCATCCCCATAAATATTTTCTAGATATGAGAAGAAATATTCAAAACATGCGCAACATTTTTCAACCGGAGGCACGTGAAGACAAAATTCCTTAAAATTCTCATAAAAGACTGTGTGAAAATTTGTAAGAGAACACAAACTAGCAGATGGAAAAACTTCATACCAGGATCTAGCTTTGTCTTCTAAGGCTACCATGAACATTTTCATTAAATAGTCCTAAGGAAACTTAGCCCCAAGCTTATGTACATGCAAATGAAACTTGAACAAATGTATTTATCTTTAAATAATGGAAGATAGGCTAACCAATCAACACGAGGCATAGGATTTGGAAAACTGGGAATTCGATCTCTGTTCATAGGTGCATACCTCATATTTTTTCTTCAACCCATATTGAAAACAATCAACCAAAATTGATGACCTTTGACTAATGGAGTCACCATCAACGTTTGATCTTCTGGATCCTTTGAAATCAGATTCAGTGGGTGAATGGTTCAACCTTTTTGCATCTATTTGATGTTCATCGTCAACAACTGGATTTGCAACTTGATAATATTTCCCGAGGAAGATTAAAAATTTTGTTTATTCCTCATCAATG
Source organism: Pinus tabuliformis (assembly GCA_031772625.1). Taxonomy (NCBI): domain Eukaryota; kingdom Viridiplantae; phylum Streptophyta; class Pinopsida; order Pinales; family Pinaceae; genus Pinus; species Pinus tabuliformis. Next base: position 92,997,442 of record CM062812.1, read on the forward strand.
GCACCAGAATGTTAACACTTTGTAAATCCCTTTAGGCTGAAGAAAGAGCTACAGAGGTAACCACAAACGTCTTGGGGTTGGAAACTGACCCTTTCCAATTGGAGGGGGCTCCCTTAGTTTAAATAATGTCAAAATGTGAAAACAATAAGGCTTAAGGACATAAAGCAGGGGCTAGATCTGTGACAAAAAGATATAACTCAATGATGGTGATTACCCAACTTAGGAGGAAGATCTATTGGGAATGGAGTTATAATTTAGATCTTACAAGAAATCATTAGGGCTTAATGGAGAACTTATGGAAACAGAGGGAAGATAGGTATGACTTCAATTTATTACATTTGTCATAGTATAGTGGAAAAATGAGTCTTTCATTACCTTCAAAGCACCTAATTGTGGGTGAGTTTTGAACATAACTTGGACGTACACAAATGATACTCAATCACATGAAATAGAGCATCCCTAATAGATGAATTCTGAAACCTATATCTTTGATCAAATATGAGAAAGAAGAACAATTCACCATAAAGGACTACCTAATCGAGGGTGAATTCCAGTATAGTTATAGCAAGCATTCAAAGCACTAACAAATATGATTTTTGAGCTACTTACATCCAATTCATACATGAAGAATTAACATTTAAATGTCATAGACAGAGAGTAAACATACACATAATAAAGGAAACACATAACTAGAAAATCACACCACATGAATCTCTGGAAAAGTGCTGAATGTTCTGCATTGATAAATTGACTTATGTTCAGAAAAATAAAACACATGCACAACCTTCTTCTCCCAATTCAAACCCCTTCTTATTTTCTTTTTGATTAAATACAAATTTTCAAAAGAAATCCATATGACTAGATACATTGGATCTTTATGGAACACATGGATCAAATCCACCTAGTTTAGAAACATCATGTTTTGGGATAAAAACATAAAAAAAAAAAGTATATATAAAGCTGGCAAACTAATCCTAAAGAAAAACTCTATCTTTATCTCTGAAGTATCTATTCATCCATTCCTATCTTATCTATCCACAATTATGATAATGTCACTAATTTGAGCTAATTACAAAATAGAAAAAACATGTATAACAACAACTGAAAAAGTTGCTTAGTTAGTACAACTAGGCATGTTCACGTGTACTCTAACTAGTAGTAGGCTAATGAGGATGTTGACTCGGTAGCTGAATGTTATGAAACCAGCTCAAGAAAAAGATAGAAAATATAGATCAACGCCTTAAAATTCAGCCTCTTCGAGGGGGAAACCTCCTTGCATTACATAAATGAACAATTCTTCCATGATTCAAATGACAAAACCTCCTTTCTATATATAGGAGTCTAAGGAGTCACAATATAACCCAACTGACCTAACAATAATAATATAAAGCCACAAAAATAACAATAGAGGGATTCTATGGGGCATAGTAATAACAATATGGGGACAATAGGGGCACAACAATATTAATAAGGGGTACAACTACAACAGTAACGGGGTAATCACTAGTATTATAGGGACCCAACATGCCCCTCTCCTTCAAAAAAGTGTTGTCCTCAACGCTTGAGTAGTTCTGGATGCTTCTGTATAAAATTATCATCCTCCCATGTGGAATCTTCAGCAGATAAGTTCTTCCGCTTGATAAGATACTCTGAAATTGATCGATTTCGTAGCTGTCGAGTTCTTGTTTCTATGACTGCTTCTGGTTCCAATATAATTTTTCCTTCCTCATCAAGTTCTGGAAATATTGTTTGAACTGGGAGCTTATCGCCTATAACCTTCTTTAAACATGAAACATGGAAAACTGGGTGCAATCAAGAAGCTGCAGGAAGCTCCAATTTGTATGCCATAGTACTAATCTTTTGCAACACCTTGTACGGACCATAATACTTTGGTGATAATTTATTATCCTTCTTAGCTTGCTTGAGGGACATTTTATTATATGGTTGTAGTCGTAGGAATACCCAATCACCTACATCAAAACTTCTTTCGCTGCGATGTTGATATGCTTGTTGTTTCATTCTATTCTATGCCAACACGAGGTTATCCTTTAAGAGTTGGGGGACTTGTTGTTGATGTTCGATGTGATGTTCCACTGCTTGAACCTTAGAATTTTCTCTTAAATATGATGTGATGGATGGTGTCTGATACCCATAAAGTGCCATAAATGGGGTCATTTTTGTTGCTGTATGGAAGGAAGTGTTATACCACCATTTGGCCAGAGGCAACCATTTGACCCATTGTGTCTGTTTATCAGATACAAAGCAACGAAGATATCCTTCCAAACATTTGTTTACTATCTCAGTTTGCCCATCAGATTGAGGATGATAAGATGAGCTATGAGCTAACTGAGTACCAAGACAAGAAAATAATTCTGTCCAAAAATTTCCAGTGAAAATGGGATCTCTGTCACTTACAATAATCTTTGGGTTTCCATGTAGCTTTTGAATTGTTTCCATAAATGCAGTAGAAACTGTACTGGCTTTAAATGGATGTGATAATGCACAAAAGTGTGCATACTTGGTAAGTCTGTCAACTACCACCATGATGACACTCTTTCCCTCAGACTTGGGTAAACCTGTGATAAAATCCATTGAAACCTCCTCCCAACGTTGGCTTGGAATGGATAAAGGTTGTAATAGACCCGGTGTCTTAATTGTTTCAACTTTATTTTGTTGGCAAACCAAACATTCCGCCACAAACTTTTGAATATCTGATTTAAGCCCATCCCAAAAAAATTCCTTCTTAACCCTGTGGTAAGTTTTTAAAAATCCCGAGTGCCCTCTTAAGGGAGAAGTGTGCAATTCCATAAGAATCTTTTGTTTTAGCTGGGAATTCTTACAGAGGTATAAGTGATCTTTGTACCATAACGAATCATTTTTCCAGCTAAATGTATCAACATACTGGAATCTTGTTGTAACTTTCGAATAAGTGCCCACACTTCTTCGTCATTCTTCCATTCCTTGCTTGCTTCGTTTATCCAATTTGGTTGGATAATAGAAATGGCGCACAACAATGCTTCCACATCCTCATCCTTTCTTGAGAGTGCATCTGCCACCACATTTTGCTTCCCTTTTTTGTAGATGATTTCAAAGTCATAACCCAACATCTTTGTGACCCACTTTTGTTGCTCTTCATAGGATAATCTTTGTTATAAAAAGTATTTAAGGCTATCATGATCCGTTTTTACCTTGAAGTGTCTTCCCATTAGGTAGGGTCGCCATTTCTTAAGTGCATGGAGTATTGCCAACATTTCCTTCTCATAAATAGCTTTGTGTAGAAACTTTCCCTTGATTGGACGACTTTCAAAAGCAATGGGTCTTTCATCTTGCATTAAAACACCACCAATTCCATTTCTTGAAGCATCACATTCCACAATAAAGGTTTTTGTGAAGTCCGGTGTAGCTAAGACAGGTGCTTGGCACATTGCCTCTTTAAGATGTTTGAAGGCCTTTGTTGCTTCTGGAGTCCATGAAAATGCATCTTTCTTCAATAGTGTTGTTAGAGGTGCTGCTATTCTCCCATAATTCTTAACAAACTTGCGATAATACCCTATCAACACGAGAAATCCTCGCAGATGCTTTATGGATGTGGGGATTTTCCATTCCTTAATGGCTTTAATTTTGCTAGGGTCTACCTTAACTCCTTCATGAGATACAATATGACCCAGATATTCCACCTCTTGAACTCCAAAGAAACATTTGGATCTTTTTGCATATAATTGTTTCTCCTCCAATAGTTGTAGCACCCTGTCAACATGTTCAACATGATCCTTCCAAGACTTGCTGTAGATTAGTATATCATCAAAAAATACTAACACAAATTTTCTAAGGAATGGTTTGAAAATTGAATTCATCAAACCTTGAAATGTTGAGGGTGCATTGGTAAGGCCAAAAGGCATGACCAAAAATTCATAATGACCCTCATGAGTTCTAAATGCTATTTTCGGAATGTCTTCAGTCTTCATTCTGATTTGATGATATCCTGAACGAAGATCCAACTTGGTGAAGTAAATTGATCCATGCAATTCATCCAGTAATTCATCAATGACAGGAATGGGAAACTTATCTTTAATAGTGAGCTTGTTGAGCTCCCTATAATCCGGACACATGCACCATGATCCATCCTTCTTGTGCACCAATACTACTGGAGCAGAGAAAGAACTTTGACTCGGTTGAATTATACCAGCCTCTAGCATTTCTGCAACCATACGTTCAATTTCACTCTTTTGGGCATAGGGATATCTGTACGGCCTGATGTTTGGAGAAACACTTCCTGGAATCAGATGAATAGCATGATCATGATCACAAATAGGTGGGAGACCTTTGGGAGTCTCAAATACCTTGGAATGATTGTCCAAGACTTTTTGGAGATTTGGAGAAATAGATGATTCCAATGTGGAAACATCTAGCGAACATAATTGTGTAATTACACCTTTTCGTTCATTTTTTAGAAGCTTTGTCATACCGTTAGAGCTAATTATCTTTCCCGGTTTCCCTGCAATACCCCTTAATTCAACTTCCTTTCCTTCCATAGAAAATTTCATGAAAAGTTCTTGAAAATTAAAAGCTATTGTACCCAAGGATTGTAGCCATTGGACTCCTAATACAACATCAGCACCTCCCATTGGAATGGAAAGCATTGGGCTAGTCAATACATATTCTCCCATGGATAGCTTGATATTATGGCACTTTCCGGAGCAATTTATTGTTCCTCCATTTGCAACCATCACTTGACACTCTGGTGCTGGATATAAGAAGCAATTCAATTCTTTTGCTACCTTACAATGAATAAAATTGTGGGTACTTCCTGAATCAATCAACACTATTACCTTTTTCTTCTTGATTTTTCCTTCTATCTTGATGGTTTGAGGAGTGGTAATTCCCACCAATGCATTACAAGATATGGTCGGATTCATTTGTTCTTCATCTAGGCTTTGTTCCTAGAGTATATCCTCTTCTTTTGACTTTTCTTGCTCCTTTTCTTCTTCCTCTTCACAATCTATATAGAATAATTTCTTCTTAGCACACTTATGACCTTTAGTGTATTTTCTATCACAACTGTAACAAAGCCCTTTTGCTCTTTTTTCTTACAATTGTTGTGGTGTCAACCTTATAGGTTGTGGAAGACTAGAGGCAACAACACTTCCGTCTTTATAGTTGTGAGTGGTATGCTTCCTGGTTGCCATAATTTTGCTTTCCATTTTTCTTGCTAACCTGAATGCCTTCTCTAATGAATCAGGTTCCCAAAGGTGAACATCATGTTGGATATTATCCTTTAAAGACCCTATGAACACATCAATCCTATGCTCCTCTGGAATATTTTTTACCCTTATGTTCAATTTTTGGAACTCCTCAATGTGCTCCATTATTGAACCCTTTTGTTTGAGACTTATCAATTGGCTAAAAAAAGTGTTGCCTTTTGTATCCTCATAATGTGCTATCAATTCTTCCGTAAAAATTGCCCAAGTGATAAATTGTTTATGAGAGCAAAGCCATTGATACCATACAAACTGATTTGGTTCCAAATATAAAGTTGCAATACGTACCTTTTGTGTGTTTTGCACATTATTGAGATCGAAAAATTGCTCCATCTGTAATATCCATGTTGCAGGATCCTTGCCATAAAACTTCCTCATATTGATTTTTGGAATATGGTGTGTCTTCAATCCAACATTAGAGTCTATGAAATCATGATTAACATTTCCTTTGTTTGCATCATGAGTTTCCTTTACTCCCCTTTCACCATTAGTAAGTATTTCTTGTAGAAAATTTGTCAAATCTGCCTTCAAATCTATCTTCAAATCGTCAATCTTGGCTTCCACGTCCTTTATCTTAGATTCCACGCCATTTATCTTAGCTTCTGTTAGCTTTTGTGAGAGTGAAATTTGTTGCACTTGGTCTTGTAATATTGATATATCATGTAGCATTTCTTCCTCTTCTTCATGAGTCATGTTAGAGCTTTCAGATTGCTTACTAGGTGTTTGCATTTTCTTTCCTCGGGGCATCATTTATCGATACTAATGCTCTACTATGCCCTTTGAATTCCTTCAAAATAATTTTTCAAACCAAGCTTAAGCAAAAATTTAAAAAAAACTACACACCTTTTTTCACTTTGTAGGAGCTCGATATTGCCTCTGATGTACCTCTGTAATTTAGGATCATCTAGTTCTGAAATTGTGACCTGCGGTAGCCCTCTGTGTCCTCTTTCCAATGACACCAGTCTGACCCCAATTGGATTCTCCAATGAAGAGTTATGCCAAATCTCCCACAATGACCTGATTATAGACTAATTCAGTAGAGCGAATTTGTACGACGTGCCACGTGTCCCTATTTTGACCTCTGGCTCTGAAAAATATATGCAAGAAACTACAGTTCGTCCTATTTCTGTACCTTCTTACAAAATTTCAATCCGATGCTCATAGAAAAAGTTATGATGATTTTCCCCAGGTCACCTGTTTGGAATGTAATTCAGGAGTCTGCAAAAAGACCAACTTCCTCAGATCATATCTCCGCAAATATAGTGAGAAAAGCTCTGAAATTCGGACCCAAGGTTCAGTGTGATTTCGTCTCAAATGGGTTTTTTTTTTTTGCTTCTGAAATGTTGCAAAAAAGACGTTATAGTGAAAATTCCACGATTACTTGTTTGGAGCAGCGAAACCCTAGAATCCAAAGCTCTGATACCAAATGTTATGAAACCAGCTCAAGAAAAAGATAGAAAATATAGATCAACGCCTTAAAATTCAGCCTCTTCGAGGGGGCAACCTCCTTTACATTACATAAATGAACAATTCTTCCATGATTCAAATGACAAAACCTCCTTTCTATATTATAGGAGTCTAAGGAGTCACAATATAATCGAGCCGACCTAACAATAATAATATAAAGCCACAAAAATAACAATAGAGGGATTCTATGGGGCACAGTAATAACAATATGGGGACAATAGGGGCACAACAATATTAATAAGGGGTACAACTACAATAGTAATGGGGTAATCACTAGTATTATAGGGACCCAACACTGAAGTGGAAAGTGACCAATTTGATTTCTCTTGTATGTGATCAGGCTCCAAAACTGCCCAACCTTACCCTTTCGTAGCAACATTTCAAATTTGAATTTGGGTTGACCTCTCGCTCCATTTCAAAATTGAGACTAGTCAAATGATCATTGGCTTTATTTCTAACATCCTTCAAAACTATCAACCTTCTCAAAACTACAAAATATACCCTGCTACGCAACTTACAAATTCTGCTATATTACCTCGTCCTCTTCTTGCTGGATGAAGGCTTACTGGGTGTAGCTTTGACACCCTTTTTGGAGCTTTTCTTAGCTGATGACTGGGTGCGAATTAGACCTTCGAGTAGGGAATGGACCATTCCATATGTTCTATTACAACTGGAAACCTCAAAGCATCCATTTCACCTGTGCAACAAAGTTTCAAAAATGTGTTTCATACCTTCTGCCCACCTCAAATCAAACAAGGTGGTTATAGATAATCCAATGAAATTATATTATACACCAACAACCTCCATAATGAAAATTTATCTATAAATTTCCACATTTTCAAACCGAAATCCAAAATTTTCATCATTCTATCAACAAAAACTGCGACAATGGGCCACCAAATGACACGTGTAACTCCCAATAGGTAGAACCTATATAAAATATGAGATAGGATTTTTTATATGATAATTTTTTGAAGAAAAAAATCTCGCATTTTATTCAAATGCTTCCCCAGCTCCTTAAAACTGGTTTTTCAAAATCATGACTAAAATAGGAAAATACAAAGTCCAAAAAATAGGCATTAAAGATCGATTCGAAACTCCCGATATATGACACCTATGCAAAACTTGGAAGAGGTTATTTTGACTTGGTTCATTCTTGATAAAAACCTCTTTAGGTTTATTAAAATTCTACTCCATGTGGTTGGAATTAGTGTTTCAAACTGATGACTAAAAAAATGTATTTTTCCCATCACTGTCCAACGAATAGTCTGAGTAGCACTGATGCACAACAAATTTCCATAGTGACTGCAACCTGTTTATTTTCAATTACTAAATGGGAATCAACCTGTGGTCTTCTTAATTGATGGTTGATTAGCTTAGAAATAGCATGAAGGTATTGTGCATAAGATTAAGGCGGTTTCAGATTTAAATTACCCCTTCTCTTGTTCTATAGCGCAATGATGATTTGCACTTATGACTTAGAGCATTCCGCTTGATTTGACATGAGTATAAAAGCATGGTAAACCATTAAAATGTTGGGAATATAATGTCTCTTAGGTAATGGGGGGGCAGGGGGGGGAAGTCAAATAATATTATAAGTACGGGAAATGGTAGTGGTATCATGGGGAAATGGGTTGTAGAAATAGGGAAGCAAGGGTAGATAAGAATAGGGAATAAAATGTAGGATGTTTTTAAGGACCATATCCTTTGACCATCGGAAATCTGACTGAAATAAGCTCAACTAAATAGTTCTGATAGATATACGACTAACGCATAACAATTTTGACTTGACGGTACAAATATGTGCAACCATGACTCCCATCAACTTGACGTTCTTTCATGCTTTTGGTGAACCCTTGATGGTAGAAACTTGACAATGTCGGACGGTGACCTTTGAGACTATGATAGCAACAACGGTCATAGGCTTAACATATTCAAAAATGGAAAATTAAAGGATATGGAAAATACATTTGATGATGAAAACTAATGACCCTAATAGTATCATTGTTATTAATTTGGTTATATGTTGGTTATAAGCATGTTTTTAAGACAAATTATAGTTATGGTTGTTATCATGTTTTGATTGGTAAATTAATGGCTATTGAATGCATGACCTAATATATTTTATTGTAGCTATTGTGAGAAGGAATTAGACCTTCTTAATGATTCTTAGATAAGTTTCAGATCTCTTTGTTCATATGTGCATTCATGACCTATAGATTTCATGCTTATCATGTGTTTGACATAATGACTATCATGGCTAGACCTAGTTAGGTCAATTTATTGTCTAAGTTTTGTGTTAATGGATTTGTCCTAGTGTCATTCATCATTCTTGAAATTTCTATCATGTTCTGGGTAGATGTTTGGATCCTAATCCTGAAAAAGTGGCTCAGATTCTTAGGTTGCATGCACAAAACTGGGAAATCTAGGCTACAGTCTCTGGGAGACAGGGTTATCCATGTGACTGGAGGGTTACAGTCATTGGTTTTCCTTGTTATGTAAGTGAATGGGGGTCGAAATCATTGAAAAGGAAAGTTCTTTCAGGTTTGGGCACCTAGAGTGGTTGTTTAGCTCATGTGGGTCCTGTATCCCCTAGGGAAGGCCAATAAGGTTTTAGTTTGTTGATTCCAGTTCCTTAACAATACTTAGGAGTTCGAGTCATGGAATAGTATCCATCAACTCATGTTTACCTCAAAAGGTAGGTGAAAGTGGGTAAATGTGGGAGGTGGCATTACACTAAACTCAGGACTGATAATTGTGTTCTCTCATTGTGCAAGCCTATAGAAATTGGTATGCATAACAAACAATTCATTCTAGGTTCTACCCTTTCCAATAGTTTATGTTCAAGTTCAACAAACTAGCATGGACACTCACATGTGGGGCTATGTTTCAGGGTGTGACCAATTTTTCAACAAGAATTTCATTACACACAATAATTCATCCAACATGATATACGCACTACTAAGACACATTATTAACAACCACATTCCTGATGTGAGGAAAACCAAATTACGTAATATGTATTGTAAACTAATAGTACCGACTAAATTCAATAATAGAGAAATTAACTTAATTGCACAACCCACACAAAGTAATACTTATCTCTGATGAATCTGGGAAACCGAGTCTAGGACTGTAACTCTCTCCCAAACCTTAGATAGGGCTACACGGTGGCTCTTCTTGCAGCCCAATCATCCTAAGCTAGATTATAGGGCTTCACATGGTTTCTCAAAGGACAAAACACATTTTCCAGTTGAACTATAAATTCTATAGGTTCAATCATCTCCACCCCGCTAGATAGAGCATTATAAGAAACATCTTAGTTGTTGCAGGCCAATAATGAGTCCTTTGTATCTCCCTTTAAAGTGATCCAGTCCAACCATAAGAATTCTCTCTTGAATTTCTCAGGATCGAGGTAGCTAAACTTCCTTTCGCTACAATACTCACATATGTCTAGTCCAGCGCAGGTCCAACTTTTGATAGACCAAAACCTGCCACCTTAATAAAAAATTTATCGTCAATAAAATAGTTTTTTCTTCATATCATGGTTAATAATTTCTTAGGTTGTTCTAGTGTGATCATCATGGAGGTCTCTTGGCCTCTTATAACCCTTATCCATATTTCAATCCTTTATTTCCATGACAAAGGTGGGATGTCTGTTCCATACAAGTGAATCCTGAGATTGTCATTCGCACACCACCATCCTCAAGGGTCCGAATAAGCCAAACCTTCTCAAGTATCATCCCATAAGGGACCAAGATAACCTTAATGGAATTGAAAAATTCCAGAGACCCATTTGTTGGAGAAAAACTTAGAATTAGTCCAATCAAATCTACATTGACCAAATACTCCTTAAACAAAAAATGAACTTATCTACATTTGAAGGTGAACGCATGGAGAAAAACTAACTTGTATGTTGTAGCATAATGAAAAACTGTAGTTTAGATCATGGGTTTTATTAGGGATGGGATAATGATAAAGGCATACCCAATGCTTACCCCGCTGCTTGATTTCAACATTGTAGAAGGCTCGTTATGTTCATACCCAAACAATTATATAGAGATTCAATGGGATTATGGCATTGGATGTGGAGACTACAGTCTCTTGGCCACCGAAAGAAATTGTTGGAAATGATAATGGTTCTCCTTGTTTTTTGTTAAGCTTATGACCATCATCTAAATTTACATTATTTGTGGTTACGAGATCGATTAAGTAGTTGTATGTAGGCGCAAAGGTGGTCCAAGAAAAGAAATAGACATGTAGAGAATGAAGAAAAAATTATAATGTAGTAACCTGATCATTTCTTCTGGTAGCTAAATGGGAATGTGTAGGGAACTTGGCTAGCATGTAGTAAGTGAAGGGAAAAGGATTATAGCTAGTAGATGGTGAAAAAACCCACCTCAAGTTTTTCATTTTTTTGTTGATCTCTCTTCTATTTTTCTTCCAAACACCATTCGGGTTTCACTGATATATGATTTTCTTGTATTCCTTGTACAGTCCCATGTACTTGCATTCATCCTCCCTTCCTAAGATTGAACACACTCCCCATATACTTCTTGATAGGGAAGAAATTAACTATTGGGCAGTATCTATCCTACACAGAGATGAGAGTGATAGCTAAAAATCCCCTCGCCCCTAGATACCCAGAGCTTCCCCCTGGAGAGCATGTAAAAAAAATGATGCAGGACCCACCCTTGTTTTTCCTGTTTCTACTCGATTCCACTTGTCGTTTAATGTTTCCCCATCCTGGCCCAAACCATGTGAGCCCATCAACATTGTCCATCTATCCTTTTGTTCCCATATTTTTTTGTATTGGTTAGCCTTATCATCCTGGTTTGTTTTGGTGTATGCTTACCAAGTCTTGTAGGCTAATAATTATAGTTCCAGATTCTCCTTTCATTCCATCTATCAACCTCCCTGGATGTATTGAGAAAACCAAAGTATGTCCCAAGCATACATCCTCCTTATCCCTATAATCAGTTTCCTTTTGACTTATCCCATGTTTAATTTATTTAATTTTACAAGAAACATAACAGGTAATTGGGGCTATCACAAACCCCTTCCCCTTAGGGGAACACTATCACTGGTGTTCCATGGCGATATACAATATAAAAATAAAATATGAAGCAAATGAACACAACTCATAGGGAGTTTATACATACAACTCATTTCAACTTTGTAAAATAGAATATATATGTACAATGGCTCACCTAGCCACCCGTAAACTTTAGCCATTTTCCAATGCCCCCCCTTTTTTTTATAGTCTTCTGGTACTTGAAGAGTTTCATGCCTCCAATATCCAACACTACTACCCTTGTGCTCCTTGTTACTTTAGTGTATATTTCTCGGCTCATTGTTTATTGGCACACCCTCAATATGTCCCTGATTCCAGGCAATTATTCTCATGACCAAAACCAATTTATCTTCCAACCTTTCCTTCTTTGCTTCCCATTCCCTTAGGAAATCTAGTCAAGCCCCCTTTTGTGCTTCCTCGCATCAGAGGTATATCAAAACAAAGGCATATACCTGCCTCAATACTATCCATCGATCATCGCATGTTTATGGAAATCAGTTGGAACCATTGGTGCTAGTGTCTCACAATGGCTATGTTCCTAAAATCTTTGGCTCTTATGCACTATTGTTGTTCCATATTGTCGCTAGCTTGTTCATTTGAAGTGAGAAGTATCATATTTATTCATGCATCATAGGCACACAGATCCCATGAGACTCATCATAAAGGGAAAATGAAATGAATGTAATTTATACATTACTAGACATCTATCTTTTTAGTGAGCTTGGAATTTTCTAGAATTCCTACAACAACCTAAGTTAGTGCATAAATCAAATCATCGTAAACTAGAACATATCATCAGGTTCGCTCAATAATCCAAGATGTCATGAATCATGCTCAAAGTTTAAAAATTCAGAACGTCACTATAGTATTGATACTGATCTTGATTTTATGACTTCTTCCTTGTATGCACATGGAGTTGATCACCTATCCTAGCAAGTGTAGAGTCTCATGACTGTTTTGTTTTTGACATCATTTCCATCCATTGCTCCTCTTTTCATCACTACTATCAACTCAAAGAAACAATAAAATAATAGTTTTTCACATGGTAAGGTACTCAGATGTCTTATTTTTCATATTTATTAATGTGCCTTATTATTAAGTTAAATATTGTAATAGCTACGTAACTAACACAAATCTGCAACTATTTTATGATTACACAGCTATCTCCATGGCTTGTCAGATTCCAGTACACTAGCCAAACAAAGAAGCACATGGGAAGATAGGAATTGATCTCCTCATGGATCTCCTGCTATTCGCCCGAGCCAAATCATCAAGGAAATCGCCTAGTGGTGTAGTCAAGGAAACAAGTCAATGCGTGGATGAACAGAGCAACGAGAGTTCAAATCAATCACGACTCTCTGATTTCTTTACAAATAGAAAATTGTCGAGAAACGTTAAAATTTACATTATCAGATTAGCACTTAGATTAGGATTGTTTTTAAGTTTTTAAGGTATTAGGATTGATTAGGATTGGGCACGAATGCTATATATATATATCTTCGTAAACAGAAAAAAGACACGTAGACATACATGTAATTTGTAATTGTTTGAAGTTCCATGACTTCATTCCTTTTTAATTGAAGAATTATTCTTATGAATATCATGCGCATTTAGTTGTTGAGATAGAGTTATAAGCCTGCTATTTTGTGGAGGGCCCCTGCCGACAGTCGAGGTTCATTCATTTACTTATTATTCAGTTCAATTCATTTCATTATTTTTTCCAGAATTGCATTATCGTAGTTTCATTTCTTTGTAACTATTTGTTTACAATTTTCCATTTGTTTTCTGTTGATTTCAAATCATTTACATGCTTTCTAAAATAGGACTGTGTACATAAATCTCCTTCCTTTCATAATTAATTATTTTTGTTTAGATCAAATTCTTTCTTCTTTTGTTTTTATTATTTCAAGAAACATTGTTAATTGTAGTGCATAGATCTTAATATAGATTGCTTTATAAAATTTATCTTTGAATAGAAGTAATTATTTTTAGAGTAGAAGAAATTATCTTTCTAGAACATTAGTTTAGATAGCTCTGTTTTTATCATTTTACATAGTAACTAACAATAGTCAGTAAAAGAGAATCATGATAGCTTGTTTTTCATTTTCAAGAGTTGATTGTATTGTAAGTCTTTAGTTTTCATTAAGAACATAGGAAAAAATAAAATCCTTAAAACCCATGCACAATCATTATCTTAATAATCTCAAAAAGGCTTCTAGCATATATATTTCACTTGCACTTCACAAGTTTACCAACTTCGGTCGATAATTTATGTAAGAAATTTAAGAAAATTTAATTGACCAAACATTTTGGCGACGTTGTTGGGGAAGTGTAAGTAGAAGTCTTGATTTATTTTAAAATAAAATAAGAAACATGATATTCATAGGGAAAGAGACTCTAGGGGTAGATTTGTAGGTGGAGGAAAGAGCTTAATTCCAACAACATCACTTACTCCACCACAACCTCGTAGTGCCACACCACCCACACAACCTCGAATTCCATCCATAATAGGGCAACATAGACTTCCCGAGGTATTAATATAAAAAATCCAACCTAAAGATTCACCAACTTCATCAACAGAAGGCACAATCAAAGGAGGTCCCATATCCCCAACAACAGGAATAATTTTCATATCTTCAACTAGAGAACAACTTCTAGCTCGAGAGTTGGAAGTTCCTACTAAAGAAAGGAAGAAGAAACCAACTTCAAACCATTGATAGAAGAACCAAAGGAACTATTGGAGATTGAAAACCCAATCTTAGAACCAGAATCAAAACACTATATTAGTTCAGAAGAATCTACAAAGGCTGGAGAAGGGGAAGTAGAAGTACATAATTGAAATGGTGAAAAACCTATAATTGGAGGAGGAAGAGGAGGTGGAAGAGATGGAGGAAGAGGAAGAGGAGAGAATATAAATCCAGAACCTTTTGTATTTCCAATCCTTGATGAAGATACAACTGTAACAATGAAAAATATCTCACCCTCTATCCTCCCAAACTTTCATGGATTAAGGAGCGAAGACCTTGACACATTTCTATTTGAATTTGGAGTCTTGTGTAGATCGTGTGATTATATACATGATGTTCAAAAGTCAAAATTATTCCCTGCAACCCTTAAGGATGCAACATTAAAATGGTTTATGGGTTTAGGAATGAAATCCATAAGAACATGAGAACAAATGAAAACTGCATTCTTAGAGAAACATAAGGATTACTGTATGGCCCATAACATTAAATATGAAGTCTTTAAAATGATACAAAAAGAAGATGAAAATATTCAAGATTTTGTTGAAATATTTCTTACAATGTAAAAAGGGAAAAAATGAATAATCTAGATGAGGAAACTTTGAAAGCTCTCTTATTAAAATCAATTAGAGATGAATGGATTGATATTCTCAATCTAACGGGTAAAGGAGATATTTCTCAGTTATCACTAGGAGAATTTTGTGAGTTGTGCATACATATTTCAAGAGGCAAAGCAAGAACCAGGAAAAATCCAAGAGATCCTTTTCTATCAAGGATTAATAACTATGTAGCTGGGACAATAAGTAGAGAAGAATTAGGAAATTTGCTTGATAAATTTAAAACAGATATTTTAGGGAGCCTTAATGAACAAATTGACACCCTTAAAATACAAAACAAGCGAAAAACTGAAAATGTTGCATTGTCCATTTTCTGTCCTAAGGTAGAGAGAAACATGCCTTGAGAGAATGTCTTCTTGATTTAAAAAGTATAGAAAGTTGTGTTATTTGTGTGGAAAATCATGATACAAAAGAATGTCCCTCAATACTAGGTCTTAACATTGTTTATCAAGAAGAAGGAGTAGCAAATCAGGTAGACCCTCTCTATTTTATTGCTAAAAGACCTTGGTAAAATCCAAAACCAAATACAGATCAAGGTTTTAATTCCCAACCATTTTCACAATCTTCGCAAGTAATTGGACTGCCCCAATGTCTTGGCAATCTTGGCCACAACCTTGGTCACAAGGATGGAAAAATCCTTACGGAAAATTCCCTCAATAACCTCAATATCCACAATTTCAATAATCATATCCTACTTTTCCTCCACAATATTATCCCCAGTCTGTTCAACAAACTCAACCTCACAATGTAAATCCACAACTTTCGTTACCATTTCCTCAAAGACTAAATCAATTGCTTGCCCAATTACTTCCAAATCCAAATAATAATAAAAATTCACAACTTGTTTACAATATGGAAGAACAAAATTTTCAAATATACACATTAATTCCATAAGATCTAAATAATGTTAAACTTAGATCTAGTAGAATAGTAGAAAAGAAATCCCCCTCAGTTGTTATTCAGGAAAGTGAAAAAGAAAAGATCCCTGAAGAAGAAAAGTCTCTCAATAAAAAAAAAAAAACTCAAAAACAAGTTATTCCAACACATCCAAATAACTCAACCCCTATTATGGAACAACCTTCAGTATTTGTTTCAAAACTACCCTTCCCTAAAAGATTGAAAATTGATGAATGAGTAGAGAAACAAAATTTATTGCCTGATTATGACATGTTAGATGAACTGAAGAATGTTTGCATAAAGATTCCTTTGCTTCAAGCTATTAAGGAAATACCAATTTTCACAAAAACAATTAGGGACTTGAGCATAAAAAAACCTGGAAGAAAGAGAAAAGAAATCAAAATAATCCAACTTGTTGGGAAAATTGTAGATATCATGATGGGTAAAACAACAATTCAAAAATATCTTGATCCAGGAAGTCCCATTGTGAAAACACACATCAATGGTATAAAGATCCCAAATACATTGATTGATCTAGGAGCAGCCATAAATATCATGAGGAAACAAACGATGAATCAATTAAAACTTTCTAATCTTCAATATAAACCTACACTATTACAATTGGTAGATAGATCTGTAATCAAACCTGATGGTGTATTCGAAAACATATATGTATCCTTAGATTGTTGGGAATATCTTGTCGATTTTATGATTTTAACACCCAAGAATAACTTAGGAGGGCATCCATTGATTCTAGGAAGACCATGGCTAGCTATAACTGATGCTTTCATAAGTTGTAGATTTGTTGATATGTTCATTTCTGATGGAAGTACAACAAATAAATTCACACTATATCCACCAAAAAAAACAACAGTATAGGTTGAAAATGAAGAATGGATAGATGATGACTTCGACATAAGACCAATCTTTGCTACTTCACAATTAGATGAAGAAGATAAAATTTTAAATTTAATGGAAAATAATGAATCTTCATCATATTGTGAAACTAGTCAAAGTTTTCAAGAACAATACAATATTGAATATTTATCATCTTGTCAACTATCCTTGCATTCTATGGAAAAATTTGACAATTCTATAATTGAAATATTTCCTGGAAAAACTTTGAATATCAATAATAATTTGGAAGAATTTGAAAAGAAATAATTAATCAAGATGTTACAAGAACATTCATCTGCTTATGCATGGGAATATACTGACATGAAAGGAATTGATTCTAATACTTGTAAACATCATATCTACATTGAAGAAAATGTCAAACCAGTTCGACAACCTCAAAGAAGAATGAATCCAAATTTAAGGGAGATTGTTAAGGAAGAACTACAAAAACTGTTGAATGTCAATTTAATCTATCTAATATCAGATAGTCGTTGGGTTTCACCCTTAGTAATTGTCCCTAAAAAGAATAGAAAATGGAGAGTGTGTATTGAGTATAGAGAATTTAATAAATCTACTTTAAAAGATCACTTTCCACTTCCTTTCATAGATCAAGTTTTAGATACATTGGCAGGAAATAAATATTTTTCATTTTTAGATGGTTTTAGTGGGTATAACCAAATCCAAGTAGCCCCGGAAGACCAAGATAAAACCACCATTACCTTCCCATGGGGAAATTATGCTTACCGAGTACTTCCCTTTGGATTGTGTAATGCTCCTGCAACATTCCAAAGAACAATATTAGGCATTTTTTCTGATCTAATTCATGATTGTGTGGAAGTGTATATGGATGATTTTACAGTCTATGGAAATTATTTTAAGGAAGCTCTTGAAAATTTAGAAAAAGTTCTCACTAGATGTAAAGAGGCAAATCTCTCATTAAGCCATGAAAAACGTTTTATGATGTTTACTGAGGGAATTGTTCTAGGACACCATATTTCAGGAAATGGAATTAGAGTGGGCACATCTAAAGTAGAAGTTATTTCTAAATTATCAATTCTAACCTGTCAACGAGATGTTAGAAGTTTTATTGGTTTCACTGGTTATTATAGAATATTTATAGAAAACTTTACAAAAATTGCATCTCCACTTTTCAAGCTATTCACAAAAGACTGTGAATTCAATTGGGATTCTGATTGCCAAAAGGCCTTTCAGTCATTAAAAGACAAAATCTCTGAAGCAGCCATTCTTAGAGGACCAAATTGGAAATTACCTTTTCATATCTCAATTGATGCTTCAGATAAAGCTTTAGGAGTTGTACTAGGACAAAATGACTTAAAGCCATATGCCATTTATTACACCAGTAAAAATTTCACTCCTGCAGAGTTAGATTATATTGTCACAGAAAAGGAGTTTTTAGTTGTTGTTCACGCCATCAATAAATTCAGACATTATATTACTGGCTATGAAACTTTTGTACATATTGATTATTCTGAAATAATATACTTAATGAGTAAATCAATCACTAATGGCAAAATCACTAGATGTTTATTATTGCCACAAGAGTTTAATATTACTATTCTGGACTGACTTGGAAAACAAAACACAGTTGTTGTGTGCTTATCAAGGATTCAAAATGATAACAAAGATATGCCTGTAGAAGATAATTTTCCTGATGAATATTTTTGTACTATCTACTAAATATTCATGGTTTGCAGATATTGCTAACTATTTGGCTGTAGGAAAATTACCATCATACTGGTCTCCTCGAGAGAAAAAGAAGGTAATTCAAATTAGTGCATCTTATTCATGAATAAATGAAGAATTGTATAAAACAGGTCCAAATCTGATCATTTGAAGGTGTGTAAGAGAAGATGAAGTACCAGAGATATTGAAAGCTTGTATTGATGAGCCATGTGGAGGACACTTCACAGAAAAAAGAACTTCTTACAAAGTCCTTCTCTTAGGATACTATTGGCCTTCTCTTTTTAAGGATGCTAGAGAGGATGCTAAGAGATGTGATAGTTGTCAAAGGATGGGGAAACCTGTCCCTTCTGATGAGATTCCTCTGCAACCTTAGGTACTTATTGAAATTTTTGAAAAATGGGCTCTAGATTTTGTTGGTCCAATCAATCCACTTTCGAAACAAACAAAAAAAATACATTCTTGTTTGCACTGATTAGGTTACAAAATGAGTAGAAGCTAAAGCACTTCTTTCTGCTACTGAAAATGTTGTAGTTTCATTTCTTTTTGAGGATATCTTTACTCATTTTGGTGTTCCAAGAGAAATTGTAACAGATCAAGGTACTCAATTTACATCCAAGTTGGTATAAAAGATAATGGAGGAGTACAAAATCAAACATCGAAATTTTACTCCATATCATCCTCAAGCAAATGGATAGGTGGAGTCCACAAATAAAGTCATTGAAGCAATTATCACCAAAACTGTGCACTTGCATAGAAGAGAATGGGCATAAAAGATTCCAGAAACTTTATGAGCATACCATACCACATGGAGAAACACTACAGGACATAATCCTTATGAGCTTGTCTATGGAAAGCAAGTCATGTTTCCTATTGAGTTTCAAGTTAAAATTTTCAAGACAACAGTGAAATTGGGCCTTGATATTTCAGAAGCACAAAAACAAAGAATGGAGCAATTAAATGAATTTCATGAGATAAGACAAGATGAAATCCAAAGAACTAATCTAGTTCAACAATAGGGATCCAGATGGCATGACAAATATATCAAAGAAAGAAAATTCCAACAAGGAGATTGGGCATTACTGTTTGATTCAAAGTTCAAATATTTCCAAGAGAAATTTCAAACTCATTGGCTTGGGCCTTATGAGATTGAACTAGTCTTTGACAATGGTGCAGTTAGAATCAGAACTATTAATGAAGAAAGGATCACTTTTCTTGTGAATGGTCATCGGCTGAGAATCTATCATAAGCCATTAACCAAGGAAGAATTTATCAAAAATTTGCAAGATAATACTGATTTAAAGTTGGTGAAGAAGGATTTTCCTTATTCTCCAACTCGATCTCGAAAAATTGTTTTCTTTCTAAATTATGAAAAAAAAATGTATAAACTTGAAAACCAACAATGGTTGGCATGTTTTTACAAAAAATCTATGGTGAAAATCAATTTTTGACACCTTAATATTTGTTTACATCTTTTCTAACCCATTTTCTTTATGTACCACTCTTTTCTTTTTAAAAATAAAATAGCTACAAAATTATTGCGTTTCTGCAGCTTTGACAGATTTTTGCAACCAATTTGACAGAGAATTCTGATGGAATAGTTGAAAGAGTGATTGACTCCCTTCACTACAAGGCACCTGAAGATAATACAGAGAACATCAACCAAGGTTAGAAAGCAATAATTCAAAGTTATGCAATTCTTTAGTTTGATAGTAGGGATCAAAACATTAATTATATGAATTATATGGACATCGTACTACCGAATTCAAAATCATCATTACTAAACATTGATAGTATCATGTCAAATCAGATCTAATCCACCATTTAATCCTTATCATTATACCTACACTCCAACCCACGTCCCGATTTTTATTGATCCGATCACCCGAATCATGCTCATTCATTCTCTCAATGGTTAGATTATATCGCATTTCTTCATATCCTTACCACTCACACTCTTGTTGTGATTACTATGAAACCCTTTGAAACCCTCATACCCTATCAAACAAACAATCTTGAGTCAATGCTTCTCAACCATGGGAGTTATAGCCAGAACAAATGAAACAGGAAGAAATTTTTAGAAGGATATCCAGAGACAAGGGAATTGTTGTAGAAAGCGTAATGGCTAGAATTTGTAGAGAAGTTTGATCGATTCCACAAGGAAGTAACCAAGTCCTTCACCAGAGCCTTTGATGGAGTGGAAGTCGAGATAAGGGACATGAAATTCACGGTGAAAAAATCCTTTGTTTCCGAAGCTACTGGATTGCCTCGAATTGGAGAAAAATGGTTTAAAGACAGAGGTATTGAGAGCAAAGGTTGGAAATATTTTCTGAAGAACCATAGCATGGCCACCACCAATTTCAAGAAGGGAATCCTGAGCACAACATTAAAAAGTAAGTGGAGAAATTTTCTTCTCATAATTCAAAAATTTGTTACTTGCGAAGGGGGGTTTGGATGCATGTTTTTCTATCATATCAACTATTGATGAATTTTATTGAGGATAGTGAAATAAATCTTCCATAATTCTTGCTCAATAATCCAAGAAAGATGTCAGGGAATATCCAAAGGAAAATTCAGTTTATAGAAAACACCATGTATCACCATGGTCTCATTAAAATCCTTGTTGAATTTCATCTTAAGAATGTGGGTGATAATTGGGAAAGCTTTTTGGTGAGGAACCATTTTAAGGAAGATAACCAAGAACAACCAAGCAACAATAAGGCTAAGAGAGGGAGAAAAAGAAAAATTGAAGAACCAGTAGAACAAGAACAATCAAGAAGCAACAAGGCTAAGAGAGGAAGAAAAAGAAAATCTGAAGTACCAATAGAACAAGGACAACAACAATCACAGGAGCAGTCCAAGGATGACATTCTTGTTGCAGAAATTTTAGAAAATATGAACAAGAAGGATGTTAGAAGAAAGAAATCCAGCCAAAAGATAGAGAGCACACCCAAAACAGAGAAACCTAAAATAGAAAGAAAGAAAGAAAAAAAAATTCAAAAGCCTCCTACGACAAGCTTAAGAAGAAGTATTAGACTCAATCCAACAATAAAAGAATGCCATACAAAACGTATGGAGCATATCGAATTAGAAGCAGAGGAAGATTCAAGGATTTCTCCAGCAAATTTCATCACACCTCCTTAGAGTCCAGGCCGAAGAACACCTGAAATTGATCCTGTATAGTAGGAAATCTATGATTATATTGAGTCTCTCGAGAAAAGAGATGCGGCTAAAATATCAAATTCAAAACAAGAAGTCAAGTTTAGTAAACCATAAGAACCTCCAGTAGTAAATGTTTTAAAACAGGAAATTTTCAAAGGAGAATCAAACCCTAAAGGCAAAAAGTGAAATCCAAGTGGTTAAGAGTAATAATATCCTTTTACACCTAAGTCCATGGTACAAGAAGAACAAGAAGCTAAAACAGAAAAATTGATCTCTACAAAGAAGAATCATAAACCTGAAGTACAAGATTCTCATGAAAAAGCCAAGGATGGTAGTAGGTGGAAAGAAAGGGAAAAATATGAAGTTGGATGTACCTGCATAAGTTTCAAAAGAAATGCAATAATGAAATAGGAGACACCAGTTTTGAGTTTTTCATGAGGACATGCAAAGACCTCAGCATGGGGGAATGTAGAGTTTCATGACGGTTTTGTTTTTGACATCATTTCCATGCATTTTCCTCTTTTCATCACTACTATCAACTCAAATAAATTATAAAATAATATATTTTGGCATGGTAAGGTACTCAAATATATTAATTTTCATATTTATTAATGTTCCTTATTATTAAGTTAAAGATTGTAATAGCTACAGAATTAACACGAATATGTAGTTGTTTTATGATTCCCCGATTATCTCCATGGTTGGACGGATTCCAGTACGCCAACGAAGCAAAGAGGAACATGGGCAGATAGGAATTGATCTCCTCATGGATATCCTCTTATTCACCTGAGCCAAATCATCAAGGAAATCGCCCAGTGGCGAAATCAAGGACGCAGGTCAACGCGTGGATGAACTTAGCAGCGAGAGTTCAAATCAATCATGACTCTCTGATTTTCTTTCCAAATAGAAAATCGTCGAGAAGCGCTAAAATTTCCATTATCAGATTAGCACTTAGATTAGGATTGTTTTTAAGTTTTTAAGGCATGAAACTCTCAAAACTTTTGGGCGTGAATGCTATATATATATATATATCTCTCTGTAAATAGAAAAAAGACATGCAAACATATATGTAGTTTGTAATTAATAGTTTGAAGTTCGCTGACTCTGTTCCTTTTTTATTGAAGAAGTATTCTTATGAATATCATGCACAGTTAGCTGTTGAGATAGATTTAGAAAAATGTTGTTTTGTGGAGGGCCCTTGTAGATAGTCGAGGTTCATTCATTTGCTTATTATTCAGTTCAATTCATTTCATTATTTTTTCCAGAATTGCATTATCGTAGTTTCATTTCTTTGTAATTATTTGTTTACAATTTTCCATTTGTTTTCTGTCGATTTCAAATCATTTACATGCTTTCTAAAATAGGTCTGTGTACATAAATATCCTTCCTTTCATAAGTAATTATGTTTGTTTAGATCACATTCTTTCTTCTTTTGTTTTTATTATTTCAGGCAAGATTGTTAACTGCAGTGTGTAGATCTTAATATAGAATGCTTTGTAAATTTTATCTTTGAATATAAGTAATTATTTTTAGAGTAGAATTAATTAGCTTTCTAGAACATTAGTTTAGATTGCTCTGTTTTATCATTTTACATAGTAACTAACAATAGTCAGTAAAATAGGATCACGATAGCTTGTTTTTCCTTTTCAAGAGTTGATTGTATTATAAGTCTTTAGTTTTCATTAAGAACATAGGAACAAAGAAAATCCTTAAAAAACCATCCACAATCATTATCTTAATAAACTAAAAAAGGCTTCTAGCATATATAGTGCACTTGCACTTCACAAGTTTACCAACTTTGGTTGATAATTTATGTAAGTAATTTAAGAACATTGAATAGACAAAACAACAAGCACCCAGATGATAACATATTATCCATGACCAAAGTGTCAATCCAAAGTAGATGATCCAAGCATCTAAGCAACCTCCAGACTATTGTCAAGATACCAACTCAATCGTCATGTTTCTCTAGGGCACCAGGTACCCTCTAGGATAACTGCCAAGGTACCCACCCTAGAGTCATGATGTATTGGTTTCTCAAGTAACAAGGAAATCTAGAGGTTTAGCTCCACCTTGAATCATCAGGGGAATCTATAAGTTCACCTCCACCCTGAATCATCAAGGGAATCCAAAGGCTTATACCTCCACCCACAGATGATCATATATATAATCCCACTCATGACTATGGACACTACCAAACCAGGTAATCACTACCAAACTAGGTAGTCTTTTGTCAACAAAAATATTGGGAATCCAGAGGCTATCTTGCCTCTACTTAGAAATAGTATGCAATGAATGGGCCCAAAAAAGTAACAAACATGTATACATATATTTGTGGCACCAAAACACATACACATAACATGATGCCACATACACATATCACAAACACATATATGACACAATATATCATATACACATTTACACATGTATGACACATGCACATATACACAAGAATAAGGGAATCCAGAGGCTTATACCTCCACCTTCAAATCAATACGAGAATCCAGAACTTTGTTCAAGATCCACTTGATAGATAATAGAATTTTAGAGCACTTGCTCCTCCTGCGTGTCTTTTTCCTCATTGTACCATGTGCATCCGTCATTCTTCCACGAAATTGACTCGTGACAAAGTCTGTTAGTCAAAATGGCATCTTTATGTCAACTTAATCATGTATACAATCTAGAAGCACATGTGCAACTAAAATTATGGTTATGAGAAGTCCCTTTTACCATTTTTTTATCCATCACCTTTATGGACTCATCCAACCTACCTGGCTGTCATATCACATGCCACTTACCCTTTTCTTTTACATATGCTTGTTTCCATGTTTCTGCTAGTTTACCTCATGGTGTTCCATATTACCTTTTCTTCCTCACTAATCTTCTTATCCATGTGAACCATACATTACCTCTTCCTTAGAATTCTGTAGGATCCTTGCCACCTAACCATCTTCCCCAAGGATCCCAAGTATATAACTCAAGGGACAATTATAAAATCAATAGGTAATGCAAGAGAAAAAATCAAGGGTAACATCACAAACGAAAAATAAAATCTATAATCATAGTCCTCAAAGAAAACCACACAAAAAAATATCATGGCCATAAATCAAATCACGCAAATAAAGTTCAAAATCATAGCACATTAATCATCAAGTAATAGAGTCCCAAACTTGACTCATTATCCTAAGTCTGAAATTCATGACACTCTCCATCATCATACCATGCATACATATGTGTAAAAAAATCAACTTCTTTTCCCTATCTTTATCACTAGGCCTTTCCATGTGCAAGTAAGACTCAACCCATTTCCTTGAAATTGATCATGTATCTATAGGATTGTTAGCAACTATAGATATATATATATATATATATATATATTGCAAACCAAAGATAACCTCTATGCAAGTTTTTGTTCAATTTCATGAACACATATGCACATAGTCATAACTATCATCCTACATTTGCACATGTTAGAATTCAATTTATGATCTATTCTACTAGCATGATCCAAATAAGCCTCTTTATCGAGACCACTTTAACCATTTAGTTCATATTTTAAAACACTTTCGAGAGATATAGCCTTCTAACTGAAACCAACAATCATGGTACCTATAAGCTTAAAGAGTCAATTAACATCCAACACGTTTTTAAACTTTCACATTCATAAAAGAAGAATGCATCACAAAACCTATAGGAAACATCAAGTTAGAAAAAAATGATTCCATTATACGAAACTTTTATCAACCTATTTTTCTCCCTAAGGTTAGTACTTATGAGTCATTATGATGATTGACCTTTTTTGGGGCCTCAATGACTCTTATTCCAAGTTTTTTCCACAACCACTTAGATCCCAAATTGTGCACGTGGTTGGAACCTTCCAACTGCACAAAGGACACCTTCTACGTGTGGTTATAGACGAGGTTGCCTCATTTTGTCCATGCGGTTGAGGGAATTCTTCTAGATATTTTTGGTTACTAGGAGATCAACTCGACTCATCACCTTATCCTATCAATTAGAGTTGGTTGGGACTCATTATTAAGAAGCTTATCTAACTTCTCTTGGTCCTAAGCATCTACATTCATCCTCCTAGGAGTCCTCTTCTTCCTATTTATATTGGGCCATCTTAGAGGGTGAGGCTATAGAGTTTTGGAGAGTGAGCTTTAGAGAGTCTATGTTGCCATTGTGATTCAGATTTGAGGGCTTCATGTTATTGTGATTCCTTCTTCATTATAGTGGGGAGACTCTGCCAAGATGAGGAGAGGAGAACCAAAGCTTGAGGTATATTGATGTACTTTCATTTATATGGTTAATGAAATCTATGTTCCTTCCCCTTATATCAGTATTTATAGTGATTTATATGTGTAATTTCTAGATGTTTTGAGCTGACGATCTTCTATGAAAGATCACTTGTCTCTATTTGTTTGTACTTATGTGAAGCCTTTGGATCGAAAGCAGATGAAAATGATTGCATGATTTGAGCACAAAGATTTTGCATCAGACCCAAAACCCTACACCGACTTGTGAGGATGAAAAGTACTCACTCATCCTTTATAGCATTAGAAATTATATAGAAGTTGCATGCATGGCCATCTGGTTTAGGAATTTTTATTGGATTTTCTTATCCATTATTTTTGTTTCCTGGTGATCTCAATCGAGCATGATACCATGGAGCAATATCTTCTTGTGTGTATAATTTACAACAATAGAGCTAGTGCTTTCAATGAGAGCATTATTTTCCTTTGCCAACTCGACTTTAAGATTTCTTTGATTTTCTCATATTCTAGTTTCTGAGGATCTATCGAATTTTTCTGATCATTAGTGACCATTTTTGGGATTTATTTTTCTAAATATTTGTCTTTTATTTCAATTTGTGCACGAGTTTTTTAAGAAAATATGTGGTGTTTTCCAACTGCATGCATAGAGCTTTATCTATGTCTTTGTAAGGCTTTTACCACTACCTTACTATTTTAAGCATGTAGTTGTAACCACATTAAGAATGACTCATCTGCGTGGTTATATCTTTAACCATGAAAACTTTAAATTTTCCCTCTGAAACTTCTAGTCCCTGATATGTGCAAGTTCTTGGATTTTTTCTATAGCCCGGGTTTGTTCCATATATATTTCTCTTGACTGGTTTGGTTGGATTGGATCTTTCATTATTAAGAGGATCTCTTGTTGTGTCTCGACTTTCCATCATTCATTTTCTTCCTGATTTGACAGGATCTATTGGATTGTTGATTTTTGTTATTGATAGTTGTTGATATATCTTTTGTCTGAAGCCATATTGATTGGATTGATTGAGGTTTTTCACTGATTGTGTTCTTCAAGGTCTTATTTGAGGGATTTTTATGTTTGGTTGAGGTTAATGTCCTTGGATTGGGATATCTTCTTTTTAGATATGTTTGGCTGCTTGAGTGACTAGGTAAATTTGTTTTGCATTTGGGATTTGCATCTATGTTGCCTTTCTTTGGATCACTTTTGTTTGAGTGATTCCTCTTGTCTTTGCTTGTTTGTATCACAATTTGTGGTGTTGTGTTTGGTTGTGAAGTTGTCATCTAGAAAATTTTATTTGGGTGTGTCTTGATTGTCTATTATCAATCTCATTTAATCTTGTTTAGGCCTTCCTACCTCTAGGGTCTAGTTTTGAACTTTGTAGAACATTGGATTTTGCTGAGCCATTGTGCTACATCCCTAGCTTGTTGACATTCAACTTCCTTTCTCACTTTTAGCTTTCTTTTTGATTGCTTGAGTGTAATTGTTTCTTTCATTTTGTTTTCCTAGCTTTGATGCTTTTGAAGTGCGTTGTGTTCTAGCATGGGGACTTTTATTTGGCCTCTTTTCAGTTGCTTTGCCTTTTTAGTTTGGTTTTTGGTTAAAATTTGTATAACTTTGGGGATTTTCATTTAAATAATTTAGTGAGAGGTGAATTATAATATGAATTGGTGCATTGTGGAAACAATATTACCCTCCAGTAGTTAACATTCATCAAAGTGAAAAGAAGAATTTGCATATAGCTGCATCAGGGTTACTAATAAGAGCCATTCACACCATCTAAGTTTCACACTACATCCCAACTGTGTAACCAAAAACCACTTAAAATTAATGTGATAAGAAAAGAAACTAGACTCATATTCTATTTTTGTTGGTAGCACACCAACATTAGCTTAGGTTAGAGTCTCGGGGATAGGAGTGTGAGTCAACTACTCGAAGACTACAAAACAAACTTAGCAAACCTGAGTTAAGGAGTTAAAATCTTTCATCATCCAACGAAAAATTAGCAATACTTGCTCATCCTTTATAGCATTAGAAATTGCATCAAAGTTGCATGCATGGCCATCTAGTTTGGGAATTTTTATTGTATTGTCTTATCCATTCTTTTTTATGTTGTTGATCTTAATCGGGCATGATATCAGAAAGAAATAACTCTTTGCATGTAGAATTTACAACAACAGAAACCAATATTCACTTCCATCTGTAATAACTTGCATACCATCAATGACAATGGTGTTATCACTAGTACCTCCAACCAACATTTTTTAGGTACTAACTTCCCAAACAGTGCTCCACTAATCATGAAATCATGGATTCATCCAATGTATGCACATATGTATACATAACATGTCTAGGGGAGACATAGGTGTTTCCAAAATCTCATATACCACATATTTAATCACATGCATGCCTATTTTAAATATATTAAGGCACACCACTAATACAATAATACTAGTACACTGCTAGAGTTGTACACAACATCATAGAGGTAGTGTTGTCAATGCCCAAAATTAACACACGCAATGAAAAATTTCATCATGCTACAAGCATCTTTCCATCCATATTCAATTTTGAAATCAACACCACAACTATTCATATTCATAGTTAGAAATAGTGCACAGAAGCTAGAATACCAATTATCTCTAAGAGTTCAGACTTTAAAATTTCCACTATTTAATTTTGTGATAAGGTATTAGCTTTGTCCCTGATATTCTAGGGTTACATCTCTAGACTTTTATTCCTTTCATGATAGATCCCATTAAGTCTGAGCGTTGAACCTAGGAGCTCTTATACCACTTGTAAAACACCCACTTACTCATTTTTAGTTACAAGAAAGGGGAAAGTGTGTGTGTGTGTATATATATATACACAAGAAATTCCATAAAGGAGGAAGTGGTGGACCAAGAGTCCAGAAAGGATTCTTACCACATTTTCAGTCCCAATGTTTAACTTCCTTACAATCCTTTTTAAATAATATTGAGAATTTTATGATCCCCTTGAAGGGCTCTAGACTTACAAACTTCTTGTTGCAACCCCAGATATTAGAATCAATGTGACAACAAATTAGCAACATGCATCTTTAATAGGATAAAAAAAGGACAGTATATATTCAAAATAAAGTACATCTATGTAAGAAAATTCGGTTGACCTACTGGAAAAAGCTTGCTACTGATGAATATTGGAAATAAACAACCTTAATACTCAGTAATGTGAGTTACTAGTGGAAGCCTATATGAGAATAATTGGCCAACCATTAGCATTGGTAGAACAACTGGAAGGTGCGTAGGTTATTGTTTAAAACATCTCCAATTTTTGTATGTTAGTGAAGTTCTTACATCATCAAAAGACAAGTCCAAGACAAATCATAATTTTCTATATAAATTCAATGAGAACTTTATCCATATTTGATGTGTTGCCAATATTGGGCTAATTTTGTACATCCATTTGAATAGGACTAATTCTGGAGCCAGGATATATTATTAGAGGATTAAACAAGAAGACATGATGGAAGAGAATAAACTTGGAATATAGTCAGCTAATATTAACCATAAGGCAACCCTCTTCCTTACAAACTCATCACCATCAACCTATAACAATCTCTTCTCGTAATCATTGCTAAATGGTCTGCCTTTTTCTTGGTTAAGCAATGAAAACACAACGAGATGTCGTCGAAATGTCAGGTATACTTGAAATTGGTAGAATTGCAAAGTAATGTTATTCATAGTGGATGTGAGGGCAGAAAACAAACTGAATTTGGTCTTTTGTGACATTTGTTCCAAAACCTCTTCCAACATAATATAAGCATACTTTGTGATTTACATATCATTTTAATTCTTGTATCCAAGTGGTTGATAAACAAAATGTACATTTAATTTTGTTAACAAACCTTGAGAGAGTTAAATATTGATCACTAAATAGTTTTGTCAAACCAAGCTAGAGAGACACCCATCCGTAAGGCATTTCATACTTTCTGAGCAGTTGATGATGAGACTATTCCGGATGGTTAAATATGATAATCATTATCCTCTTGCAAAGTGATTAGCTATAAAATCACACTTCAAACAATATTCACAATATAATTATCTAGAATTGTTTCCCTGTAAAAAGTCTAATAAATTAATTATGTGAATACTATGTTTAAATATTCATGACTAGTTTCATTTTGATAGCACTGTTGTACAATAATTGATGAAGTTTGCAAATATTCTTTAAACTAGTACTTGTGGCCTGGGCATAGCTAATATGATAGCTCTATTAATGGACGTTACATATGTATGAACAAATCTGAGTTACATTAATAGTTAATAGAAATCATATTTGTTCTCCCTCATTCATTGGCAAGCTTAGGGCCTTTGAAAAAAAACCCTGTCATGTTGGGGGGAGAACTCCATCAGTTTTGTGAACCAACAAACTCCATTTTTCTTTATCCAATGTTTGCTACCTCCGCTACCTAGATCCTTGCAGGGTATTTTGTTTTCTTTTTAGGATGCACTACAATTTCCAGACTGCCATGCTTTATGGAACTCAATTCACTCACTATTCCAAATCCACCAAATAATTATGGGAAAATTCACAAGATAGCACTTCAAATTAGTTTTCAAGGTTTAGGCTTAGGTTATTTCAACAAGGCCATTGATATTGAAATTCTATGTCTTAGGTTATTTATAGACAATGTACAAGTTTTACTCTTGTATTTTTGCTCTCAGTCTATTTGCAAATACTGTTGATAACAAAAATCCATATGCTCTTGCTTCATACCATTTGAACCCTATCAGCTATTCAATTCCAAAAAACTTCATAATTGGGATGCCAAACAAATCTCAATATGTAAGGATGTTCACTTGGAAGGCCATCTTTCTTTGGGCTCATCAATGTTGTCATCAACTTGCTCAGTGTTTATAGTGTTTGACAAGTTATCAAAATGGCCACCTTACATTTATTCTAGTGAAAAAGACATGAGGATGTTAAAAGATTGGCCCAAATATAGAACGGATCAAATGAATAAGTTTTGTTTCTAGATTCTATAGCTATTTAAAGCAAAACTCATCCAAGTACCTTGAGGAAATATTGTAATACATTAGATATAGGCACTGTGATATGTTAGATATACGTGTTAGATATCATGTTCTTTCCCTACTTGCTGGGTATGCAGGGAAGTTGTTATTCTTGTATGATGATGTATTCCTACACACTGTGAAGGGAGGACAATTTCTTTCCTTCCATAAATACATTAGCTTTCTTCTCAAACAAAAAAGTTCAGTTAGCTTATCAATAGCTCCCATTTTACATTAAATTGGAAAATGAGTAAATAATCTTCAGTAATCATTAATTTAAAAACTTCTAAAATATATGAGATAATAGGAAACAATAATTGAATCATTTATAGGATTCCATATCTCATAATACATCAACTAGTGCCATTTGTTGAGATATAGTATAATGGTGGGAAGGTTCATTTCCATGCATATAACCCAGGTTCAAACCCTGGTGAGCTCAAATCCTAGAACAATATGTGCACTAGTTGATTTAGATGACTCCCCTCACTGAAGTGGGATAGTGACAATGTGGATTTGGGGCTCATAGCTTCCAAGTTCCCATGGATTGAAAAAAAAACTACCCTTTTCAAATAGAAAAATGAAACATACACATGAACTTACTTAAAGAGTCTAGAAAACAGTTGCAAAATCCCCAATATTCTATCTCCATTAGCCCTGTTAAATATATTACATAGGCTTAGCTTAACCAAAATTGTAGTTACTTGGAAGAATATGATGTCCATGGAAAATGTGGAGTGTCGATGTACTATTTTTGTTAAGGTTACTAATCAATGCACTTGATAAGTTTAACATTGTTTGTATCCTAATTCCAGTTAAAACACATACATACTCTTAATAGAGCTTAGAATATGGAAATCAAATATATGTTCCTTGAGGTAAATTTTGGGCACGATTCAACAAGAGTGGTTATTAAACAACCTAATTAATTCACTAAAAAAGTAAATATTTCCTTTTATTTTTTGATGTATGTTCCTACTAAGCTAAAATCAAGACTGATAATTATGTTCCCTCATTATGAAAGCATATAGACATTCGTATGTATAATAAAAAAAAATCATTCTAGGCTCTTCCCTTTCCAATAGTTTAGGTTAAAGTTGAACAAAATAACATGGACATTCACCTGCAAGGTTGAGTTTTAGGGTGTGACCAATTTTTCAATAAGAATGCACACAATGATTCAACCAACATCATATAAGCACTACTAAGACACATTACTAACAACCACATTCCCAATTTGATTACAACCAAATTATACAATATGCATTCTAAATTAATAGTACCAACTAAATTCAATAATAGAGACATGAACCTCATTACACAACCCACAAATAAGAAAAACTTATCTCTGATGAATCTGGAAAACTGAGTCTAGGACTGCGAATCTCCTCCCAACCTTAGATTGGGCCACATGGTGGCTCTTCTTGCATCTCAATCACCCCCGAGCCATATTCTAGGGCTTAAGAAGGTTTCTCAAAGGATACAACACATATGATAGTTGAACTAGGGATTCCAGAGGTTCAACGACCTACACCCCACTAGACATAGCATTATAATAAACATCCTTGTTGTTGTAGGGGTAACTGTATTGAAAGCAATATTGAGTCCTTTGCACTTAGGATTTGAATTGATCTAGTCCAACCATAGGAATGCTCTCTTGAATTTCTCAGGATCAAGATAGCCAAACTTCCTTTCTCTATAGTACTCACATATTTCTGGTCCCGTGTAGGTCCAACTTCTGATAGACTAAAAATTTCCACATTAATAAAAAAATTCTCTTCAAGAAAATATTTTTTGTCTTCACATCACGATTAATAATTTCTTGGGTTGTTCTAGTGTGATTGTTGGGCCTAAGAATTATCCGTAAAACACATCCACTTTCACTCCATTCACACATTTTCTCACCTCTATTCCACCACCATGTCACCACATCAGCTTCACTTTCATCATTAAATGAGTTACCATTGTGTTTTCCAAAACATTATTAATTCTTAGTATTTTTAAGTGAATATTTGGTTAAACTTTAGAAAATAATATCCATATACTTATACCTAACAATTAGAATGAGTTTGTTGACATGTGTAGGTACAGAGGAAGCTTCCAAGACATCTTTAAGTGGCACTCTTGTTCAAATTCGAATTTGAGGAGATCATGGAGAAGATCATGGACCTCATGGAGGAGATCACGGAGGATAGGGTTATGTGTCACCATTGGTTGAGAAATATGTGGATCAAAGGAGGGAATAGTGGGTCTACATCTATGAGTTTGTTATCATAGCTTCTGTATAAATAGGAGTGTTATCTCCTTCATTTGTAATCTTAATCTTCATTCGTAATCTTAATATTTTTAGAATCTTAGAACTTAGTCCTTCATTGTAACCTAGTAATGTTAATCTAGATAGAATTTAGAATAGTTTTGGTTAGGATCATATGAGATTTTATCCATTGTACTTTGAAGATTATGATGAATAAAATGGAGCTTCTTTGATCCTCTACATTTGACTTCTCTTTTGGTGTGCTTGTGAATCCTTAGAAGGATCCCCATTGCCTAGCAAGTACACTTTTGTTTTGGTAAGATTTTATTTTATGTTTGTGAATTTCATTAGATTAGATTATTAGGTTCATATGTTTGAAATATTAATGAATGAACTTTCGTAAGAAAGTATTAATGTTTCCTTCAATGAATCTAATTTTTCATTTAATGTTTGATTTCATTAGTTTAAGTTTCTGATTTATATTTTTGAGATATAAATGAATAGTCTCTTGTAAGAGAGCTTTAATATTTCATGCAAGCAATCAGAATTATGTTGAAAGAGCTTTAATTTCATTAGTTTAAATAGTTGATTAGAAATATTAATGAACAGTGTCTTGTAAGGGAGCTTTAATATTTCTTCACCTGGCTTAGTTTAGTTTGTCTCTAAGTCCGTAAATATTGGATGATCCTCTAATTTTACTTACCCAGATTCTTAGTAAATGAAACTCTAATTTGCATCCGCATTTTAGAACCAACATTTTGGCGCCGTTGCCGGGGAGGATCATTTAGAGATAGACTTAGGAAGTTATTTTTATTGCAATTTATTTTTATGGATCTTCATAAAGGAGTTCAATCTTGGAGCATTTTTTATTCTCATACTTAGTTAGTTTTAAATTCAGTCTTTTTAAAACCCCCCATTTCTTACTAATCCATCTATAGATGAGAAAATTGAAGATGTTGAACAGGTACTTCTTGGAGAGCAAGAACAATATTGAAGATTTGTTTCAAAAGAACCTTGCGCCAACTCCAAGAATAAGACAGGTTACTCACATGTTTGCAAATCATAAGGTAAAAATTTTAAATCTTGATGTGAGCATTTTTGAATTTTTAGTCTGTAGATGGCTTCACTGGAAGCATTCTTTTACCTAGGAAAAAAAAATTCTTTCAAGTTAAAGGTAGAATAGATTAGACAAATAAAGTGAGATCTCGTAAAGTTTTCTTTTAGCCTTTTTAAAAAAAAATTAATAATAAAAAAATCATAAAAAATTCTCATGAATAAATTCATGTGAGCCACTTCATCCACGCTAACCTGCAAAAAAAAAAAAAAACAAATCAATAGGTTAGTATGCTCTCTTCCTGTGCTTCGAGCGATCAGGAAGATCAGAAAATCTCTTGATTTATTTTCAAAATCAAATAAAAATCTCTTGCTAGGAATTTGCACAAATCATTAAAACTACAAGCATTATAAGAAATCGAAATCATTCTTAAGAAATTCTTTATTTTCGATTTCAAGAAAGGAAAGCAATGATTCACTAAGAAAACCCCAACCTTAACATCTACCTCTACATCGTGTAGGTATTAGGTTTATGTGGTTTTAATTAATTAATTTGTTGTTGGCCTGAAGATCAAGATGATTTTAATTAATTTACTACTGGCCACAACAACAACAGGGGTGGTGGCGCAGTTGGTTAGCTCGTAGGTCTCATAGCTTATCTGAGAAATCCTGAGGTCGAGAGTTCAAGCCTCTCTCACCCCATAAACTGCTTTACCTTCTAACCTGTGAGATGGGGTATTGAAATGCATTATAATTTCTCAATGCAGTGATCTATTTATGCCAACCAGTTTGGGTGGCACACTATCTAAAAATTGTTAGCGAACCGGCAATGTTACTCAGATTTATTTGTTGTTATGAATATGCTCACGATGCAGCTTCCTTACCAAAACATGAACTCATGATAGAAACTTCTGAGGTTAGTGAAAAGTTCCACCTTTTTTTTCTTTTAACAGTCGGCCGCATAAACATAAAAATTGGACTATCGCCAATTTTCCATTCTTTAGTTTTCCACCTTCGTAATTCAAGCGAAGAGCAATAAATTGCGTGAGAGGTGTATTGTCAACAGTCCATGCAGCTATAAATTAAGATCGATGTTACTAGAGTTGTGAAGCTAATTCCTCTTACTCTCCAATTTACCAAATCTGAATTATGTCTGAGCAGTTTGGAAACAAAAGTGCTGATACAGGACACGGGAGCAAACGTTGGCAGCAGGAATCAAACCTGGAAAGGGGAAGCCCAGTTAATACATTATTATAAACACAGAAAACATCAGCTACATACAAAATCTACCATATAATGGACCAAGGATTTGCTGGTGAGCCAGCATGGTTATAAAACATGAAGCCAGACTCTGTATTAGGACACACACGCATGGAGGGGCACATCTAGATTGATAGATTAGGGATACGTATTCTTGGCAGACTGTTTGCAGGAGAAAATAGAATGGCTGAAACTGTCTCTCCATTAAAAGCCATTTTTATCTTACGCAGTTTGCCAAATAAGGCTCCAGAGAACCCTGCATATCTCCCAATCAGTTACGAATTGGAGCAAATCATTTTTGAGTTTTATAACTGACCCTGTTCTGAGAAAAACCAACATTCTATGTTTTATAATTTCGTTTTTATTTGGCTAGAAATCAAGTTTTAAAATGATGTGTCAAAATTGCTACGCGTTTCTCGCAAACTGCTATGATGAAAAATGTTTTAATTCTTAGGTAAGGCGTTAGAGCGAATGAAAGGTTGAGTGTAACTCATTGTGATATGTTCTACGCTGAAAAGAAAAAAAATGTTTCGATTTCATAATTCAAGAAAGACCATCAAGCGACGCCATGTTCTGTAACCAGGCTATGTGTTTACGTTCAAGGACTGAGAGTTAAATGGACGACTATTATTGTCATGAAACTCCTTATTCAGTAATTATTATTCGTTGCTTATTTTAATCAATGTTTATTGCTATAGATACGAGATGGGATACAATTGGAAGCAGTTTGAGGACATGTTTTCAAAGAGAAAATTATTAACATGATTCGTCATTGTTATTGCTTGTGCTAAATTGCATTTTCTATTGGCGAAAAAGACCTGAAATCACTTATTCTGAATGAAGAGAAATAGAATGTTCCATGCTTGCGAGGAGACCAACACTTTAATAAGAGGGGTTCTTAAAAAAAAAGGGATCTGGATAAAACCATATTGCATAGGCTCCATAAGGAATCAAATAGATGACAAGGAGATAAAAATAGGCGTGATGACCTCTCAGCAAACAGAAAAATGATATTACTGGAAATAATGAATAATTTTAATTTTCTGACATTATTGGAAGCTTCGATAAGCACAACAAAATAGCGTTCTTCTTTCAGTTAAGTCAGCATTTCAGTTTGACTGTGTCAACAGAAAGTGGTATTATCAAGTTTCTTCCTAAATCGAAATCAAGCATAAGGGTTGAAACATTTTCTATTGCTCCTAATACCTGTCCAACTGCTATTGGCTTCAAGGATAGAATAGTATTCCACATTTACACTAAGATTTAATTACTTGGTTGCTATATGTAACAATCTGCACGACACAAAAAAATCTATAATGCCAAGCTTTTACATGCACATGTATCATCAGACATGAACAGGGAGTTGATTAACTTGTCATGGTTATTTTTATTATTAAAAATAGATTGTTATTAACATCATGCACTAGACTAAAATTATGCTTTTCATATTCCTTAATCTGTTTCATTTTGGCATACAAATTTTGTGTAAGAATCAGGAAGGGAAGGGCCGTCTCTTCTTGAACAAACTTATGTTCTTTATGCCAAGTTTTTTTAGCAGGTATCGAACGATCATCTGATCATTAAGGAGATTAAATTGTGATGAAAATTGGTCTTCAAAAGACTAGTTTCATGAGAAATTCTAAAGAACAAGACCATGATCATAAGAATGACATTTCCAGAAAATTACAAGTTCTTGTAACTTCCTGTAAGGGTTTAATGGTTTGATATGTTGCATGACAGATTAGCAAATTCAAAGACTTGGGGGTTGTTCCTAAATGTACAAGGATGGTGAAATACCTATCCACACTTGAATTCGACGTCTACAGGTGGCTAGTCAATGCTGGTCAAACTCAGCTATTTTAGTAGAAAGTCCAGAATTAAGGAGCAGATTTGCTATTTTTGAGATTTTTCATGCCAAAATTCACTTTTTCCAAGCAAGAGTCATTATCCACATACACTTCATTACATTTTCTTCAATCCTAACCCACCAATAAAAGCAACGAAGCTCATTTACAAGCTTTTTGTTCCACTTTAAATATTCATTGTCAGTTTCCATTTTCCTACCCTTGCAAATAAAACCTTGCTTCCATACACCATTGAGTCCATAGTCCTTGAGTCTAAATATTTTTCTAAAAACACCTTGAAGCTTGCATGCCTTAAGGGCAAGCTATCATGCCGATAAACAAAGGGAATATATCAATGTCCCTTGTTCATCGGATCTTCTAAGTATTCAACAACAAAAAATTCATTCATACTTAGAAAGATGTGTTAGGGGCATCTTGACTCTCATGGGAGCTCTCGTGTTGACTACTGGCATCCATTAATGGCCACTAAGTTAACGATTTATTGTTATGTTCGACACCGAAACATTTATTCACATGACAAGAATTGTGCCAACGAGGGTTGAAGACTTGAAGATCCATCATTTTGTATCAAAGGAAGTAGATTTACTTTCATTACTTTTCAGTTTTTGATGTAAATGGATGTTGGGTAGCGGAGGTCCTGCGTAAGGGTTTTGGGACAGAAAGCCTATAAATTAGGAGTAAATTATTGTAAAAACTCCGAATTATGCGGAGCTTGAAATGTAAAACGTCGAGTTGAAGGGTTGTCCGCCCAAGAAATAATGTAAAATAATAGGAAGTAAGTCAGTGCGCGGACCATAGAAGGTATAAATAAAGCGCGGACTATTGGGTAGCAGAGGTCCCGCGTAAGGGTTTTGGGATAGAAAGCCTAGAAATTAGGAGTAAATTATTGTAAAAACTCCGAAGTATGCGGAGTGCAAAATGTAAAAGGTCGAGTCGAAGGGTTGTCCACCCAAGAAATAATGTAAAATAATAGGAAGTAAGTCAGTCCGCGGACCATAGATAGGTATAAATAGAGAGCGACTCTATGAGGGGAAAGACAGTTCTCTTGTTAGTATGATTTTGAGATCGGATATGTAATGGGTGTCTGAGAAGGGCAGTTGGAAAGCATCGGTAAGTCCGAGTTAGGGGTTCGGGTAGAGGATAGAGGCTCTGTAGCTATGTGTGCAGAGGCCTGGAAGAGTTCTGGATGTAAGGGTGATAAGTGGAAATAAAGATAAGTTTCTTTTGAAATTCTGTACTATCGTAACTCTGTTCTTTTATGGTTAATGAAACTGGTTTGATCTGCGCACATATGCTTATTGAATACTTGTGAATTGGGTTTAATATTAATGCGTGAACTGAATAAAAGTAATAAATGTTTGCTTAAATACCTCTCTAAGTAGATCTGAGTGATAATACTTAATCAAATAGATAAGATTTGTAGTCAGCACGGTAAAGAAAAGCTAAGGTTATCTAGATCTGCGTAGATCTAGCGCAGTGCGAGGCTGCAGGACGGCACGCGAACCTCTCAGACCACATCTAGACATCCCAAGGGTGAAGAAAATTGGTTCCAGCACCCCCCTTGCTACCTCAGGTGAGACCTCAGTCCACGCTTCGCGGGCTATTGCCGAAAGGGCCGATAGCTACGGGATTTGCTTGGCTAACTAATTCTTCTGAACCTGGGTCAGGTCCATATAAGTCAACAAATGGTTTTGTTGCCATGACCGGGATCTGCCTAAGGGGTGTCTGGTGTGGAATGCGGAGAGAAAAAAAATTGAAGGATCGGAGGGATCAGGGATGGTAATAGATCAAGGGTAACTATGGCAAGCGCGATTCAGTTTCCAGTATTCAAGGGAGCAGGAGGCGAAGACCTGGAGCAATTCTGGTTTGTGCTAACATCAGTATGGAACGCGCAGCAAATCGTGGATGATAATATCAGGAAAGCTACCTTAGTCAGCGCACTACAGGACCGAGCGCTCACATGGTACATGAAGTATTCAAGCAGTAACCCAACGACGGGGGTAGTGGGAATCCAGACCGAACTAAAAAAGGAATTTAGCCAGCTGAAGTCAGGAAAACAGTCGGTCGCAGGGTTCAAAGAGATTGGAATGATGTTGAGTGAAACTCTTTGGGATTTGGATCAGAGGTTGAAAAGCGCTATCCATAAGGCCAACATGACACTAACAGATGAGCAACACTGCGCTTGGTTTGTCGCATCATTAACGCCATATCTGAAGTCAGCTTTGTTACAACAAAAGATCTCAACCCAAGCTGAAGCGTTGGAGGCAGCAATGCAGCTGCACAAAACCTAGATACCAGACCCACGGTTGGGAGTTTAGCAAATTCAAGCACAGGTCCAAAACTTATGCTTAGAAATGCAGAAGTTAAAACAAGAACAGACACCACGCTCAGAAGTCCGAGAGGAAATATGGTGTGTAAGGTGTAAGAGCTAGGGCACGATAAAGATCACTGTACGGTCTCGGTAAATTTTGTGGTGATAGGGGGACAAACAACATTGCGACCAGAGGCACAAGCAGGGCCGAGCACAACCACCCTGCTCTGGTGCACAATCTGTCAGGTGGGAGGAAAGCACAACACCGATAACTGTCATCTATTACCAAAATACAACCAGACCCCCTAGCAGCTCTTTTGCAACTTTTTTAGATTAGTGCCACAAAGAAAGAGATTGTCGTAGCTATCAAATGCTGATGGATCAGTCATCTGCCTATAGAATGAAGACGGAGATGCGAAGTTAGGATCCAACCACGGCGATTGCGCGAGGTGGGTTCCAAGGGCGCGGTCGAGGACGGGGTGGAATGGGACCAAGAAGGAGTCGTGGGCAGTTAATCTGTTACAACTATGGAGGACCAGGAAATTACATGCGATATTGTACCAACCCAACCAGAATTTCGTGCAGCTATTGTGAGCAATTCGATTATTAGTTGCTAGACTGTCCTTCACTGATAGCGCAAATTCGGGAGAAAAGGGTAGCGCAACCAAAAACGACCCAAAATGTGCAAATGATGAGGTCTGAACCTCGTGAGGAAGATCCCAAGGTCAACATGGTGCTGAGGAGTGGCACGACCACAGGAGCAGATGGACAGAACTCAGAGAGGTGATAAGGGGACATATCAGGAAGCGCGGGGAGCTTCGCGGAGGTCTCTACCCCAAGTAATAGGGATTATCCCGACACAGACAAGGATCCCGCGATGATAACTACCTTTTTAGAGAGATGTATAAAATTGCTTCACGACAATAGGGTGGTTAAAGGCTTACAAGAGTTGATAAATAGGTGCACAGGGTGGAGTGAGCCTCGCGTCATTCAAAAGTTGGGAAGACATGCATCACGGATTGGAAGGGAAATGCGGTTAACAATGTAGATCGATGATTATGAGATGGAGCAGGTCATTTTGGATTTGGGCTCAGATGCCAATGTATTGCTGAAACAGACATGGGAGCGCATGGGTAAGCCTACACTACAATGGTCCCCTATCCAATTATGGATGGCAAATCAACAGAAGGTGCTGCCCATGGGAAGGCTGCAAGGGGTTACGGTAGACCTTGACGGTGCAAGTACCCACATGGATTTTGAAGTTATTGAGCTCATGGATGAAAATACGCCCTATCCTACGTTGTTAGGAATAGATTGGGCCACCAACATGAACGGAGTTATTAATCTAAAAAAGAGGACAATGATATTTGAAACAAAGGTGCTCTGCGTCGTCATTCTGCTAGATCCGACTGAAGGACTGCACTACATTGAACCGGTGCACAATGATGACGACAAAGAATGTAGTTATAGAATCAGTGCCCAGGAGCGAGGATGGGTCAAGACATTGGAGGATAGAAGGATATCACGAGGGGATGGAGAATCCTGCACTGATGATTTAGATGAGGAAGACGAGCGGTAGCGCAACCGGTTGAACAAAGTAACCATGCTACACTGCAACATGGTAATGAAATAGTTGTACTGCGTAACAACCCAGGATCGCAAATCGCTAAAGTATGATGGGTTGATGATGGTAAATTAATTGCTGACCAAATTTGAAATCATAGTACCAGAGCACCAACGGTTTGACGCGATGAAATGGGCACTGCACGTGATGCCTGCGTGATGGTGGGGCACACATGAAGGAATGTTCGAAGATTGGCGTGCCTGCAGGCGAATGATGAAGATCAGATTTGGGAAGCCAGAAGTACGCATAATAGAGAAATACGATGGACGTTATGACCCACGCATGCACCTTACTTGATGGACCAAAGCCTACAGAGAGGAACCTTAGCCAGAATGGGTGCACTTATTCTATCACACCCTGGTTTTCATTCCCAGAAATTGGTATACTGAAGCAGAGCTCCGGCACGACACAAGCGAGTGGGATATCTTACGCGAAGGGTTCTTAGTGACATTGCTCTTTGAATATCAATGGATGGACCCTGTAGATGAAGCTCTCAAGCTGGTAAAGGCCGCCATTTTCAAGATGCCAATAAAACCAGAAGAACCCATGCAGCCCGACTGGTTGTGGCAGCTAAGCCAAGCCCTTGCATGCTATAATGTACAGGTAGAAGATGATGAGGATGATCCGTGAAACATCAATATTCCAGAATCAGAGGGAAACCGCGAGGTGCACGGACCCAAAATCGAAGATCCTGATATGATGGCGCCGTTGAAAACAAAACAAGTCAATATAGGAACCGAAGAAGAGCCGAAGTATGCAACACTCAGGGACTATTGGGACGATGCTACAGTAGAAAAGGTCATCGAATTTCTCCATGAATATCGAGACTTGTTTCCAACAAAGATCATAGAGCTAAGAGGGATCCCAAGGGACTTTGGAGTGATGAAGATAACATTGAAGCCAGACGCGAAACCAGTTAAGTAGTGACCCTACCGATTGCATCCGAAATATAAAGAAAAGATCCACGAAGAACTGGACAAGATGCTGGCAGCAGGAATCATTGAGCCTGTCGAGGAGTTTTATTGGGTAAGTCCAAGGGTTGTGCAGGAAAAGAAACAGAAGGGCGAGATTCGTATCTGCGTGGATCTCAGGAAGCTCAACGATGCTTGTGTGAACGACCCCTTTCAAACACCATTTACAGATAAGGTACTGGAAAATGTGGGGGGGCAGGAAGCTTACTCGTTCACGGATGGGTTCTCAGGATACCACCAGATCAAGATCGCGCTAGAAGACAGGAGTAAAATGACATTCGTCACCGAATGGGGTTGCTTTCAGTACACGGTGATGCCCTTTGGTCTGAAGAACGTGCCGATGATATTTTCA
Organism: Pinus tabuliformis; assembly: GCA_031772625.1. NCBI lineage: Eukaryota > Viridiplantae > Streptophyta > Pinopsida > Pinales > Pinaceae > Pinus > Pinus tabuliformis. The sequence continues at coordinate 93,040,275 of CM062812.1, forward strand.
TGAATAGTGGTAGCAACATTCAAATAATTTATACACAAGTTCTTAGAGGTCTATCTGGACGACTGGACCGTGTTTGGACTAGTCAAGAAGCATGTAGCGAGCTTACGGTTAATGCTGGATACTTGTCGCCGACACCAGATTGCGCTGAATCTCAAGAAGTGTACTTTCCTTGTCCCGTTCAGGAACCTGCTGGGCCATGTGGTTTGTAAGCAAGGCTTGATGGTGGATTCAGCAAAGATCACTGTCATACTCAATCTGCATGCACTGCGGAGTGTCAAACAATTACGCGCCACTCTGGGTCACATGGGCTACTATCGGAAGTTCATCAAAAGTTACGCCCAGATCACGGCTCTGATGGAACAATTGCTGAAGAAGGATGCTACTTATTGCTGGAATGAGGAATGCAACAAAATCCTAGAGACGCTTAGGGAGAAGATGGCTTCAACCCCTATATTGGTCTTTCCGAAATGGGATGTCGAGTTCATGTGCATGTTGATGCATCATGTATTACGCTGGGGGCGGTACTTACTCAACCAGGAGCAGAGGGATTAGACCATCCAATTGCGTTCACATGTCGACGGTTGTCAAAAGCTGAAAAGAATTACTCCACCACTGAACGCCAGGGATTCGCGATGGTATACACGCTTCAAAAATTCTGCCATTATCTGCTGGGAGGTCACTTTAAGATGTATACTGATCACTTGGCGTTAAAATACCTAGTGAATAAGCCTGTGTTGGGGGGGCGTATCTGTCGTTGGTTGTTGTTATTCCAGGAGTATGACTTTGAGGTCGTTGTCAAACTAGGACGTCTAAATGCAGGCCCAGATCACCTGTCCCGAATTGAGACTGGCGAAGAACCAACAAATCTAGAAGACGAACTTTCGGATGCTCAGCGATATGCGGTGTTTGTAGCAGATGGTCATTTTGAGGATATAATCCATTTCTTAACTATAGGGACCATGCCACAGGGATACTCAGTTCAGCAAAAGAAGGAATTGGTGATACATGCAACAGACTTCACCGTGATTGCAGGACACCTCTACAAAATGGGCAACGATGAGATCCTACGTCGGTATGTCCCGGAGTTCGAGCGGGGACAAATCTTGGATGAAGCCCCTGGGGGGGTTGCTGGCAGACACTATGTGGGTCACGCCATAGCCTAGAAGATACTTTGCGCAGGATTATGGTGGCCCACTCTGCATCAGGATTCAAAAGCCCACTGCCAAGCTTGCAACATCTGTGAACAGACGAGGAAACCATCGCAGAGAGATGAAATGCTGCTCCAATTGCAGATGACACTAAAACCCTTCGAGAAATGGGCAATCGACTTCATAGGACCTATTGAGCTGCGAGGAAAAATGGGCGCTTTCTATATCATCACCACCACAGATTATTTAACCCGATGGGTCGAGGCACAACCGGTTAAGGATTGCATGGCTGCAACAGCTGCGAAGTTTTTGTTCGAGAATGTACTAACAAGGTTTGGCTATCCCAAAATTCTCATGAGCAATCGGGGAACACATTTTCTGAATGAAACCATCAGTGCACTCACTGAGGAATTCCAAATATACCATCAACAGAGTACGCCATACCACTTGCAAGCGAATGGGACCGTGGAGGCATTCAACAAAATCTTGGAGACTACATTGATCAAGGTCTGTAATGCGCGACGAAATGATTGGGACTTGCGCATCCCTACTGTGCTATGGGAATATCGAACCACATGCAAAAAATTGACGGGCCAGACACCTTTTCGGTTAGTCTATGGTAAGGAGGCCGTCATGCCTACGGAATACATTGTACCTAGTCTACAGATCGTGGCAATCACAAGTATGGCAGACCGTGGGGCTTTGGAGGAAAGGCTCGCGCAACTTGAAGAAATGGAGGAGGAATGATTTTTGGCTGGATTCCATCAGCAAGTATAGAAACAACGAGAAAAAGCGTGGCATGATTGCCATATCAAGGTGCGCGCCTTCAAGGAGAATGATCTAGTACTGCTATACGACAGTAAATTCGAGACGTTCCCTGGAAAACTATGAATGCATTGGTTGGGACCCTACGTCGTTAAAGAAGTTACATTGTCAAATTCGACTCCGGATTCTTAGGCCTAGTGGAAGGTTTGGACTTACAATTTCACTACTTTGTTTTATTCCACAATTGTTATATATTTTGGTTACAACCTCTACATTTGGGAGCTTCGGATTCTTATTTTTAATTCTGGTAGTATTTATTTCAGTTTTGGGGATGGGTTATTGTGGTTTAGCTATTTTGCTGGTGGTATGAGGGGCTCTGATGGAGAGGTATGTGTTTGTTCTCTCCCTTGTCTCACCGAGCTAACTGTTTGGTTTCTAGAGCAACAATTCTTTTGGGTATCGTGGTGGGGTTTGAGGACGAACATTGCCTATTTGTCTCAAATGTGGGCTTAGTGAAGTTAGAACCTAGGAAATTTAACCCATTTTCTAGGAATTTTGGAGGCTTGGTGGTGGTTGGTATAACCCAAGGTCGAATTGGGGTTCTGAGATGATCTCTTACTACTTGCAGTGTTACAACATCTTCTTACTGGTGTTTCTTCATAGGTTAGGATGTATTTGGGTGGGCTCTCAACGTTTCTTCTTGGGTTAGGTTAGAATGTTGGGTTGTGTTATATTCTTTCCACGACTAGCTCCCTTAGTTAAACAGGGGCGTTCGAGGGGGGGTAGAGCCCCCGTTTCGTTGCTCCGACTGCGCAGCGGGGGGGTCACAGGGGGGACGGCAGTGCCCCAGGGAATTTGTTTTCAGACCCTTGGTTTTGTGCATGGTTTTCGCACATGGTTTTGGGCGCGATGGTTTTCGGTCCATGGTATTGGATGCTTTGGCATGTATAGATATGTATTGTAACATTGAAAGGAACATAATGAAAAACCAATCTAGTAGTCTCGGTTTCGGGATCCAGTGGAAAATCTCTGTGTATATGTGTTTTATGTGTTATTCTCTCGCCTTTGTTTGTTTTCTGTTTTTAGAATTCGCCTACAGTTAATTTCTATACGGGGTTAAAACCTACACTTAGGGGCTCAGATGGAGAGGTCTGTGTTGTTCCCTCCCTCAGCTCACCGAGCTAACTGTGTGGTTTCTGGAGCAACATTTTTTTTGGGTATCATGTTGGGGTTTTAGGACTACCATTATCTTTTTGTCTCAGATGTGGGCTTAGTGAAGTTAGAACCTGGGAAATTTAACCCGTTTTCTGGGAATTTTGGAGGCTTGGTGGTGGTTGGTATAGCCCAAGGTCGAATTGGGGGTCTGGGATGATCTCTTACTACTTGCAGTGTTACGACATCTTCTTACTAGTGTTTCTTCATAGGTTAGGATGTATTTGGGTGGGCTCTCGTCATTTCTTCAGGGGTTTTGAAAACAACCTGGGTGTCAACTCACTGATATATGCTTGGTGCTTCTATCTGAGTGAGGGGACACATTGTGTTGGCTCTGTTAATATCTAGTGGTGCACTGGTAGTAATTATGTGTGCAGGGTTTATTCGTGTGTAGTCCAATTAGCGATGCATTGTCATCATGGGTGGGTAAGAAGCGGAATCAATGAGAGAGGGAGGTGTGTTGGGCACTTGCTAGATGACCCTGGACCTGGTGAGGTTTTTGACCCCAACCTAGCCCAACCACCTATATCTTAGGAACAACCTCCTCCTCTGGCTAATTTCAAAAACCATCTCCAACACATAACTCTTCTCCTGAAGTAGCTTAGGAGGGACTGTAATGATGATAGGAATGTGGTCATTATCTTCATGAATGATCTCCAACAACATTAGTGGCATATGCAAGATCATTTGGGTAGTATGCATAAGGGGAAATAATGAATATAAGAGAAACTGGATCGCTTTGAAGGAAGATTGACCCATATAGAGAAGCACATCCACTATGACTTTATACCTCCACCATCACCCAAGTCTAGTCCAGATCATCCTACTTCGGTCAATTCCTCCAATTCCTAAAGGTCATTGGTTACATTATGAATTTGAAGGTCTTCTGGTATCACTTGTCTTTCTGGTTTTAGATGATAAGGTTGTTTTGATAGTTAGCTATTTGTCTTAGTATTCACTTATTGGCCAATAAATCTGGTAAGAGTGAGAACGCTAAGATTTTGAGGAAATGTAATCAAAGATATAATATTTTGACATAATACAAAATTCTAGATTTACCAAAAATATTTATTTTAATTTTAACTTATTAAAATTAATTAGTAATTCTTTTAAAATATCTTTTCAAAAATTATTTTAATTTTATAAACATAATACTATAAGATTTAAATGTAAATTATATTAAAAATTTCATTTTACTTTTATTTTTATTTTATGGATTGAATTAATGTTTAAAATATTCAACTGGATTTATTTATATTTCAATTATTTAATATAATTTTATATACAATCAAACTAAATTTCATTTAAAATAATGACATAAAAAGTATTATATTTAGTTTATTTACAGATTATTAAAAATATTAAAACTATTTAATTTTATTTAAGTCTAATATAAAATCTTAGCTATATAATTTAAATAGTCCGTAAAGTTAATAAACATTGATTCATAATAAGTATAAAAACCCTTATATCATATATCTCACTTTGTTCAAATTAAAAAAATAAAATAACAACTCACTAAATTACATCATACATCTTACCTGGCTCAAATTTAAAAAAAAAACGCACATAAAAACTAACTAATTATAATTTTATTTTAAATTATTATTATTATTAATGAAAACAATTAAGATATAATTTAAACATATAAACATTTGAAAAAACATGGAACATGATTCTTAATTATGGAGATCTAATCCCATTTTATCATGAAGATTCTCAGTTTGTAAATAAGCTTTGTTAGAATACCCTATGCCAATAGTATGGCTTATCAATATCACATATGAAAAAACAACAGTTCATGACACTTATCTATATGACCTTTTTTTAATTGATTAATATAATTAAAAGGGAAAAAATGCATAATTACTTTGGAGATAAATCCCAACCTTTGATTTGTGTATACTATATTCTAAAATATTTTATGGAGGTTAAATCTCTACCATCCACACTTAATTTATATGAAGTTTTTTTTTTAATTAATCAATTTAATTAAAAGGGAAAAAAAGACATAACTATTTTGGAGATAAATCTCAACATTTAATTTGTGTATAATAATATGAATGTTCTAAAATATTCCATGCAGGTTAAATATTTACAATCCACTTAATAATTATTGATAATTAAATTAAATTTTCAAAAAATATATTGCAAAATAAGCAAGCACATCTATCCATCTGTGTAATTTTTTTTATTTAGATAAAAAAAAAAGTGAAAAATTATTTAAAAAAATTATGAATGAACATACTTTTTCCTTCATATTATTATGCCGATGTTTGAGCTTACAACAGTAATGATGATGATAATCAAATGAGATCAACTTTTAATTACATATTTGATTTATTAGTTGTTTTTATGAGAAAATAGTTTAGAAATGAATTTGTTTGGTTGCTTTTTAAATTTATGGATAAAAAGTTATGTATTTTAACTATATTATAATTTTTTTTTAAACATATTTTTGTATTTTTATTATTTAGTAATTGCCTTTTAAATACACTTTGACATTATATATTTTAATCACATTTTTAAAACAAATTATATTTAAATTTTAAATTATGGAAAAAAACATAATTAATAATAATTGAGAAAAAATGTTAAAATAAATTAAATAAAAATAAAACTCTACCGTTAAACCCTTAATCCTAAAAAAAAAATAACATATAACCAAATTCCCTTTTTTTTTTTTTTTAATAATCAATCTTATAACATTTTAATAAAAATATTATTAATAAAAAATTAAATAAAATACTAACATTTAACCTTATATATCTTAAGTATCTAAAAATATAACAATACATAATCAAATCAATAAAAAAATTTCTAAATCATTCCATAAGATGTTGACTTTAAATATACACAACTAATAAAGTTCGAGTGCTTTCTTGTAAAGTATCTCTTACAAATCTATAACATTTAACCCTATAATCATCCTAAAGTATCTCTTGTAAAGTATCGCTAACTAACCCGCACGATATTCTTCAATGGACGAAAGGAACGGAATTGTGAAAGATTCAATGTCTTTTAAAAGCAAATAGTGCCATAAAAAAGGGCGAAGCCACCCCGCTGGTTCGTGGAATTAAAATTCACGGTATATTCCATGTTGCGGGCGTAGTAAGTCAACCGAAGTCTAATTGGCGTGTTCACGATGCCGTCCTATATACTGCAATCCATCTCTCATTTATTCGAAGCCCATTCTCTCCAATGCCATCTTCTTCATCTCTCTTTGATTATTAAGGGTTCTTTTATCAAATATTGAAAATTCAAATCACAATCAAAGTTAAGAACCCTCTCCACCTACAAGTGGATGTCGCGGTCATAAAAATTAACACATGAGGAATCTACACCATTATTTGCCGTCCAACAGGATAAAATCTAAGCGTCTTAACTTTGCGGTCTTCTGACTGAGATTGCCTGGCCGTTCACTTCACGCCCATTCTGACGCCATCTATCTCCTTCGTCTTCTTTCCAGAATCCCTGCTACTAAGTTTTCCATATCCAGGAGCAAAGCAGTGCAGAGTGTCACAGTACATCATTGCCTTCTTACCAATTCGATGTCTTTCACTCTTTATCAACTTTGCTTTCTTCTTGCATCTGCCCTTCTCCTCTTCCTCTTCTGCTTCACAACATCATGTACCGGCAGTGGCTACAAAGAATGTTATTGGGGTTCATGTGAGAGCTTTGAATTGGGCTACCCTTTTGGGAAAATTAACAGCGGCTGTGGTGATCCTCAATTTCAGCTAAACTGTGCCTTGGAAAGCTATCCTTTGCTTTTACTCAATGGAGACGAGTATGTCATCTTGCAGCCGACAGTCTTGGATAGTATTACACTTCAAAATAGCATGACAATTGTTAACTACAATCTATGGAAGAGTATGCCTGGGGGTAATTGCAATCCTGTGGGTAACTACTCTCAATTTTGGTGGCCCGACTCTCAATTTCGTATAGCCCATGGATACACCAATCTCACGCTTTGGGGGCAATGCAATGAAAGTATTAAAGGGCATAAGCGCCGTTTATGTGGCGCTGATTGGTACGTCATTCCCAATCCAGAATCTGGGAGACGATTCTGCCAAAGCAACATTCAACTGCCAGTTAGTAACAACTTCTCATTCCAACGGAATGAGGATCTGAGAACACGCCTCTCAGCAGGTTTTGAAATAACATGGTATGCCGACACGAAGAGAAACCGAAGCTGTGGCGCCTGTAAGACCAGTGGCGGGAGTTGTGGTTATAACATTTCAGAACCAACTAGTTTTCTTTGCTATTGTCCCGATGGCACCTCGCATGCAGAGATATGCCCCACCAATAGTATTGGTACTTTTCCTGAACCCCTTCTCCCAATTCAATTACAAACACCAATGCTTAAATTACCGCAATCTGTAAAGATGTATTAAATGTTCCTTCCATTCTGGACTCTTGAACCCACGGATATATGTGCTTGTAGTGTTTCCCGATATTGTTCATTCTGTTTGCAAAAACTATGGATTGTTGCTTTTACTCATAATAGTTGTTATCGCCGCGTTGCAGGTCATAAAAGCAGGCTTGCCATTGTAATAGGTAGCTATGATTTCTTCCCATTGTGAACTTGTATCTTGTAATTTCCACTGTTCTCACCCAGGTTAATCAACATCACATTCATGTCGATCTCTGTATTTCACTGCAGGTTGCATCATTGGAGGAGTTGCGCTGACAACATTAGCAGTGCTCTTCTTAATGTTTTATGCCAAGAAGAGAAGGCCTACTCCTGGTACCTCTACTTCAAGGGTCGAGAAATTCCTAAAGGAAAATGCTTATGAAATGCCAATGCCAGCCAGATATTCACACTCTCACCTCAAGAAGATCACAAACAACTTTGCAAAAAAGTTGGGAGAAGGAGGGTTTGGTGTGGTGTATAAAGGAATGCTTTGGAACGGCGCTCTAGTGGCTGTAAAGCTTCTTGATAGGCACAGGCATACCGAGACCCAATTCATGAATGAGGTTGCTACCATTGGACGTGTCCATCACGTCAATCTGGTTCGTCTGTTGGGGTACTGTTTTGAAAACCCTATAAGCGCACTGGTATATGAATACATGCCCAATGGATCTCTGGATAAAATTTTATTTGCCCGGAAAGAGGAGGGGCAAGTGTTAAGGTGGGAACAATTGTATTCGATTGCTTTGGGTGTGGCCCGTGGAATTGCATATTTACACCATGATGGCCAAAAGCGCATCGTACACTTCGACATCAAACCTCACAATATATTGCTGGACGCCGACTTCACCCCTAAAATTGCTGATTTCGGTCTCGCAAAACTTTGTGGAAAGGGAGACGATCATATTTCTATGACAGGAACGAGAGGGACGCCGGGATATGTTGCGCCGGAGTTGTGCCATAGTGATGCCGGTCCTGTTACAGATAAATCAGATGTCTATAGTTTCGGAATGGTGTTGCTAGAGATTGTTGGGGGCAGAAAGAATATTGATGTGCAGGTTAGCCGGTCCAGTCAATTATACTTTCCTGAATTGGCTTTCAAGCTGATTGAGAGTGGTGAGTTGGGGATGAGGTTGAGAGGAGGAGAAATGGAATGTGCAGACGAGGAGAAGGCGAGGAGACTCACAAAAGTTGGGTTGTGGTGCATTCAATACAACTCTGCAGATCGTCCATGCATGATGAGGGTTGTGCACATGTTAGAAGGAAATGGAGATGACGTCGCCAATCCTCCGCCGCCCTTCAATTCCTCGGCCACAGCTGAAAATGTTGTACTACCATCCATGGTAAATTCTTCTTCAATTGAGATTACTTTATAGATTTATATCTTTGATTGTCTTTACTTAAACCAGTGGCTGGATTTTTGCGCGTGGATCGCCGATTCGCCGGACTCCATACAATACCTTTGTGAAAATGATTAGGTGACTGCCAGGAAGTGTTAAGACTCAGGTGAACTGACAGCTACGAGCCATGATTTTGTTTCTCTAATGTAATAATGTTTTTACTTCTGGAGTATGACTCAGAATCTGCTTGTTTCTGAGAACATGTACATCAAGCTACTTTTTATCTGAGAAATTAAGATTAAAAGAAAACTTCTGGTCATGCAAGTTTTTTTTGACTTCGATTAATGTGCACTTTTTCTGTATAGAGCCAATTTTATCTTTTCATCTGTCTTTGATGATTAAGGGTTCTTTTATCAAATATGGAAAATTCCAAGGTGCGGTATATTTGGGTTTGTATAGAGCCATTATTTTTTTAAAGTACAATCCATTTGCCCGCAATGATTTATTAAAAAAATTGGCATATAGTGCTTTAATATTCAATTTATAAATTCATTATTTTTTTCAATGGCGTGATGGGTTTGGATTTGGATTTACTAACGCATTAAAAAAAAAAATTGAAATGCAATAATTTTGGTAGTAAACTCATTATTGATAGTAATAATTTTATAATAATGTTTATTTTAATTTTAAAATATTAAAAACATTTATTTATTTTAAAATATTAAAAACATTTATTAATTAATTAAATTAAAATGATAAAAAAATAAAATATTTTTAAAAAGTATATTTTCAAATTATTTTTTAATATAAAAAAAATATTGATTTATATTATAAATTTAATTATTTTATTTATATTCATTAATTAAATTTAATTTTAAAATCTTTAACTGAATTTGTTTTTATTCTAAATATCTAATTAATCATTGCAGTACGAAATAAACTTCATTTAAAAAAGGTTGTTGCAAGTGGCAGCATGTTCTTCCGAGTTAGACGGTTTGAAATTGAAAATTTTGTGTGTAAATAACATTTGATTGGAACAGGTGGATCGCTCCTAATACAAGCACTCGGTGACTTTGCAATGCATTCCGAGAACTATTCAAGAACTATTCAGGAGAATCATCTACATACCTATTATAAAATTAAATATCATTCACAAAAATGCCTAAAAAACAAATGTTTACAAATGAAAAGATAACAAGTAATCCTTAGTTCCCAAGTCTACAACAACACACTAGCCATTACATAACATGCGACATCTATTTAATAAAAACATTGTAATGACTGTATCTTTACAAGCATGCTTTTGAATTAAACTAAACTATACTAGAGACCATTTTTAATGGAAATTATGCAAATAAAGGATTTTTAGAGGTGGGTGTCTGTCCAGAAAATTTCCAAAGGCGGACCCTCTTATAAGTGGGGAAAAACGAGTCTCGCAATCACCATTTATGCAGTAACAATTTGACTTAGTCCAAGCACGCAATGGCTATGGTTTGGCGAATCATCTCCTCCAACAAGCTAAAAGTGTTTCCAATTTCGTTTTTCATGTGCAAATTCTAAATGCATATATTTTTTGAAAAAATATTTATTTTTATTTTTATTTTTATTGGACATATATCAAATTTCTAGAAAACATAGGTTTTTTTATTTGTGCTATAACATTTGATTGGTTGACCTATTTTGAAACTGTAAAAGAACCTGCACTAATATATATGAAGACCAACCCATTAATATTAATGTGTCTGTGTGTGTGTGTTTTAAGACCCTCATAATGGGGATTAAGCTTGACCTCGTCATTTGAGGGCTTCACTGGATTTCTTAATTTTATAAAAATATAAAATCAACATTAAAAATTATGTAAAATAGGATTGCACAAGAATCGTCTATCCTTTATAATCATACAAAAATTGTTTCATAAAAATCCATCATTTACATACAAAACTCGGGGCCTGATGTGACTATATGAGGAAAAATATGTTAGACACTTAATCCTTGGGTTATGATTTGGGTTAGTATGTATTATGGTAAATAGTTGTTAAAGTCCAAAAAGACCCAAAAACGGAATCAATAGTTTCATTATGTATTTATATGTACATTATGTACATCATTCTTTGAGAACATCATTAATAATATAGTTAATTTTGTTTCCAATTTTGTTGTCTTACAATGGTATCATAGCACAGGTTCTAGGAGTATAAAAGTCTGGTTTATCTTCTCTGTTTATCTTTTGAAATTTAAGGATATGTCATTTCATGCCATTCAAAGACTATTGAAGGCTAGGACTACACTAGAGCACATCTCTCGGAGTTTCCAATTGCTTACTAACATAACATTGTTGTTGTGAATACTTTGGAGGTAAAAAGATCCCAATTATTTGATGACGAATTGAGAACCAAAAAAAGAGCCAAAACTGCAGAGTTCAAAGAACGACTAGTTTGTAATTCTACCAGTGTGTATACACTATTTGTTTCTATATAAAGAATCATGATTTTGGGCTTGAGAATGTGAAAAACTAGGAAGTTCGTGACTCTCAAGGTAGCAACATCCTAAGTCAGCAGAGTGTAGATAACCCATTTGTTTACAAGTGGCATCAAGTACGAGGATAAATCATTTGTTGTCGAAGGCAATGGTAGTCTCACTTGTGATGAGTCTTTGTTAGGTTTTCTGTTTTTGGTAGAAGAATGTAAGTAGTCTTGTGCCTTTAGAAGAAAGTTGTTGAAGGTGTGCATTGGAAATTCCTTCAAGTTTATAAGTTTGTATTGCATTATTAAATAGGTTGACTCTTCGTATGTTCTTATTGAAAATTATTCATCTTTTGCTTCTCAAATTATGTTGTAAACAAGTGCATTTTCGGTTGAACCTGACACCTAAGATTGACTAAAATGGCTCAAATTAAAAATCTATTTGATATATTAAACAATCTCATTAGTTTCATTGTCGATGAAACTATAAATGTCAATAAAGTAAGTCTTGTTGATATCAAAATCCACTTACATGATGCATTCGAGACAACTGAATTTCTTGAGATTGAGTCTCAAGTACAATGAGACAATCCTAATTCCAAACAGTAATCAGAGATTGATGGAGCCATTTCAAAAGAAAAATTCCACGCAGACGTAAAAATTGAACCTCCACTTCCCAAAACATTTGTTAGACCTTGGGAAGAAATTATACATAACAAAAACAGAACCAGCGTGGGATACAATAAAGATGTTTCTTTTCATGTGCCTAATTTTTCCAAGCCTATCCAATTTTGTAGTGTTGGATTTCTAGATGATCTTGTCCCACAACAAATCGTTAGATGCAAATATTGTGACAGAGTTAGACATGAGAAAGGTCATTGTTATGATCTTCATCCCTGTAAACATTGTTGAAAGAAGAATTGCCATTCAAACAAATGTTTCAAACATAAGACTACTGTAAGAGAGAGAATTAATTTTGGATGGATTCCTTCTTGGGATTGATCTAAAGTAGCCAAGAATATTTACAGGTCATACCACACGATATGTTCGAGAGTATTGACTAGTCTTGCAGTGAAGCATACTTCATCTTCTCACCTTGTATCTAATGAAAATGTAGCAAGAAAATCTCAATTTGACTTTGCCTTGATCAAAATAGAGAAAATTCGAATTTCTACATTAGTAGACAATTTGGATGATGTTAACTTGTGTGACATGGATTGTGTCACCCAATTTACTTAACAAATTCAAGTTGGAGGAGTTATATTCCAGTTATGTATGTTTGGTTGCTAATTTGTAGCAATCTATTTCAGTTAATTTGAGTTATTGTCAGTTTAACTAGTTCTAACTATCAAAAGAACTAGTGCAGGTCAAGTTGTGGAAGTGGAACTTCAATCACACTCAATGATCAACTAGATAACTGATCAATCATCCCAAAATAATTATTGCATGCAGAGAATTCAAGTTATGCAATTGAGATGGATATTCCAAGGCAATGTACTATCAGTTGTAGCATATTCCAATGTGTACAGGTGGTGCATGTAGTCAAAGGAAGGACCTAAGGCAATTGCACAATTGCAAGGTGGGAAATTCCTAAAAAATAGTGGCAATTTCTGAATGGAACAACACAAGGAAATAGGAGCTTGAAGGGATTGAAAATTGAATAAGTGTTTACCAGAGTTAGTTAGTCAGGCAGAGAGATAGGATATACACTTGCAAGATGTGCTCAGGCTTGAGCAAGCATATGTATTTCATCTCTATTCTTTGATTAATACAATATAGATAGTAATCGATTTTGAGCAGTTGCTTTCCCCTAGATAAATCTTTGTGCACGTGTGATGTTTCTTTTTGCATTTCTATGATTCTTGTTCTAAATAGTGAATTAAATTCCACAGATCAGTAAAGTAGCTTCAAGTCTTGTGATTTAGTAAATTTCATGAGTAGTATTGAATCTACAAATTAATTTCTACGGTATCTGACAAGGGTGGAATTGATGGATTTGATATGGTCTACTACATGTTCGATGATTTTTCAAGTGAGCCTTAGTCAGAGTTGTATTTCTATAGCCTAGAGTCTGAGTTCAGAAACCAGATTCAGAGTTGTAGACAGAGTTATTTTGATTTATGCTCTATAAGAATGAGCATGATTGCATGTTTTTTGCATGTTGAGATTTGTGAAGGAGCACGTCCCCAAATTAGGAATTGTTCGAAAGTTGGTTTGTTTGAGGAATTGCTATGATATTTCTATAGTTGATGGCCATCCTTAAACCATCACTGGTTGAGACCTTGAGTTCTCCGAAATTTTTGTATCTTTTTTTCTTTTCTCTTAAAAACCACCATCCTTGGTTTGTGGTCATCCTTTGAAAACCATTTTTGAGAGACATTCAACTCTTGGCTGAGATGCATTTTTTCATTTTTAGCTCTCATTCTTGGACTTTGATACATCCCTTCGGATTAAGGGGGGATGTTAGACACCTAATCCTCGGGATATAATTTGGGTTACTGTGTATTATGGTAATTAGTTGTTAGAGTCCAAGAAGATCCAAAAACTAAATCAACAATTTCATTATGTATTTATATGTACACTATGTACATATTCATTGAGATCATCATTAATAATACAGTTAATTTGGTTTCCAATTTTGTTGTCTTACAAAATAACATACCAATCTTAGAAAAATCCATTTTTTTGAGTTATACCATTTTTTCATAAATAAAAACTATATATATTCAAAAAGATAATTTGATTTTCTATGTTTCATCTTTTTACACCATGTTCTAAAAATTTATGCAAATACCTCTAATAATTCTTTCTAATGATTTTACCAAAATTTCATTGCAACTAACATGTCATAATTGGATAGTGTTATCTCGCACTTGCAGACATCTCTTTATAAAGATAGAAACCATGAAAATAAAGTATGATTGCAATAAAAAAAAGTTGATTTTCTTTTGTTCCATTCTTCTCATTATCTACATTAATGCTAATCGATTTTTTTCTTCACGATTTTCTGACAAGTATATTTATTATTTTAAGTAACATTTATCTCTCTGTTTATAGGAATGATAATGACATTTGGAAACATTGTCTCAAAAAAAAAATTGGGCATATCTATGGGTTACAAGGATTTAATAAGCATGTCCATATGCATGAGCTCAAAACTAATTATCATGGAATTGTAACAACTCCTCCATAAAGGATGTTAGAAGGGCCCTTGATAATCATTTATTTAAATCTAACTTCATTGAAAAGAACATAAGATGGAATTTCATCATGTCAAACTTACAACCCCTACTTCAAACCCATATTGAAACTAGTACAATCACAATAGTAAATGTGGTTGATATATATTGATTGACGTCATTTTCATACGCCGATTGACATATAAAAGGTGGAAAATGTTGTCAATCGATGTATATCAACAACATTTACTAATGTTATTGTGCTAGTAGATGGTTGACATGTGTTGGAAGATTCATATACCATGATTAACTATGGTTCATGTTGGTTGAATATGGTTAAAAATGGTTGATATTGGTTGACCATGTTAGTCGAGGATTGTTAATGGTTATAATTGTTGAGCATGGTTAACTGAGGTTTACCTTGGTCAAACATTAATGTAACAATTTATTTCTATTACATTAATGTTGACGATTGTTACATTGTTACATTCACATTACATTAATGTTGAACATGGCTAACCCTTGACAGCCCTTGACAACCATGGTTGACTATGGTTGACGTTACATTAATGATAATGTTAATGTTACATAAATATTACAATAAAGGTGACATTAATGGTTGAAAAGGGTTGACAAGGTTGACCATGGTTGATCGAGGTAGACCTTGGTCAATTGAGGTTGAACTTGGTTGAGTATGGTTGACCTTGGTTTACCATGGTTGACCTTAATTAACCATGGTTAGAAAAGGATTTAGATGTTATATTAGGGTGGACTAAACATAACCATGGATGACCATGTTGAGCATGTTTAACTTGGCGACCATGTTTGACCATGGTGGTCATGGTTGAGCTTGTTTGACCATGGCTGACCATGGTTGAGCTTATTTAAGAAAGGTTGCGTATGGTTAACTATGGACGACCATGGGGGAACATTGTTGACCATGTTTTTCAACATTTAACTATAAATAACTATGTTTTACCATGTGGGCTAGAGTTAACCATGGTAGACCATGAAGACAACCTAGCCATGTTTGACCCATGGGGGCTTCACTCAATGAACCTCTCACATAGCATGTGTGTTTGTGGCATACTAAATGATACCCTTAATTTGACTACATATTACAAAATACCTCTAAAAATCACTTTATTTAACCCCCTACCAATACGAACCCAATACACCTTCCCAATTTAAAAGACCCATACTTTCACTAGATATTGTAGTTATCCATTTTTTTATTAACATTTTTTTATACCCATTTATATTTTTTCATTAACTTTGAGCTCCATTTTTTATACACAAAATATAAAAACCCTTTACCCCCTATTATATGCTCAGTATATTACGTCATTTTTTCCTCAATATATATCCCAAATCAACCAAGTAAACCTAGGTCAACCTAATAAACCTAAGTTAACCTAGTAAATCTAACAACCCTAGTCAACCTACTAAACCTAGACAACCTAGGTCAACCTACTAAACCTAGACAACCTAGGTCAACCTAGAAAACTTAGGTCAACCTAGAAAACTTAGGTCAATCTAATAAAGGTAGTAAACCTAGTCAACATAAGTAAACATGTAAACATAGTAAGTCTAGTAAACCTAGGTCAACTTGGTAAACCTAGTAAACTTAGGTCAACCTAGTAAACTTAGGTCAACCTATTAAACTGAGTAAACCATGATTAAGCTAGTAAATGTAAGTCAACCTAGAAAATCTCATAAATCTAGGTAAATATAATAAACAATGGTAAATCTAGTAAACCTAGGTAAACCTATTAAACCTAGTAAACCTATGTTAGCGTAGCTCAACCTAAGTCAACCTAGGAAACCATGGTTGAGCTTGTACACTTAGCCCAACCTAGTAAACCTAGGTCAACCTAGTAAATGTAGGTAAAATTGTTAAACATAGGTTAACCTAGTAAAATTAGGTCAAGTTGGTAAACCTTGTAAACATAGGTCAATCTATTAAACATAGTAAACCATGATTAAGATATTAAACCTAGGTCAACCTAGCATGTAGAAATCATGGTGTATCTTTGCAACTGCTCATGAAGTTTTAACCAAAATCACAAGACACAAACCTACTCTATTGCTCTATGGAAGTTAATTCACAATTTAGAACAAAAATTTTAAACATGCAATAATAAATAAAACACCTGCAACAAGTATTTTTCTCGGGGAAAGAAAACTGCTAAAACCCCAATGTCTGCTTGCATTAAATCAAAAGAATAGAGATGTATTAGAATTTCTTTTCTCAACTGAACACAACCTGCAAATGCATAACCTATCTCTCTTCTCACTAAAAGGCTCTGACCCAAACTTAGTCAAATTTTGCCTCTAATTGAGCTCCTGTTCCCTTGCATTGTTCCTTGATAATTAAGCCCCTATTATTTAGGAAATTCATCAAATTGATTGCGCAAATCCTTTAGGTTGATCATCTGACTACATGCAACACCTATAGACTCTGGAATAGTCTACAGCTGATGTTACACTACCTTGTAATCTCCACCTCAACTGGGTAACTCGAATTCTCTGCATGCACTAGATATTTTGGATTGATTGATCAGTCAATGGATGATCACTGAGTTTGATTGAAGTCCCACTGCACAACTAACATTCCACTAGTTCCTCCAAAAGCTGGAACTAGTTTAACTGAAAACAATGTGAGATAACTGACCTTGATTGCTACAAATTAAATCACACATGTTGAACTGAACTCTAACTCCTCAACCTAGAATTTACTGAGTAAACTGGGTGACACAAGCCATCTCACACAAGTTAACATCATCCAAGTTGTCCTCTGATGTGGAAATTCGAATTTTCTCAATTTAATCAAGGCAAAATCAAAGTGAGAATTTCTTGCTGCATTTTTCAACACTCCCTCTCAACAAGAAAATGACTATTAAACCACCCCTATCCAACACCTGTAGAACTCGAACTTCCCTCTTGAAAAGGCCTTTGTCAAATTGTCAGCATCTTGTTCCTCTACCAGAATGTATTGCAACAACACTACCTTCCTCTGCATAAAGTCCTGTAAATGGTGAAACCAGATATCTGTATGCTTGGATTGATCATGAAAAATATGATTCTTAGAGAGATTAATGCAACTTTGATAATCACAGTAGATCAAAATTGGATCCATCGTCTGACTAAATAATCCAACAAGTATCTTTCTCATCTAGATTGCCTCACATGTTGCTTGACTTGCAACCATGTATTCTGCTTCTACTGAGTTGAGTGCCATATATATTTGCTTCCCGTTGTACCAGGAAACTATTGTGGACCCAACACTGAAAATTCCACCTGATGTACACTTTTGGTTTGATGGACTCCCCACTCAAATTTCATATGTGAAGCCACACAACTTCACTCCCTCTGTTTATATGTATCATAGTCCAAACTAGGTAGTGCCTCTGAGGTACTGTAGAACATGCTTAGCTTCCCTCCAAAATAATTTGGTTGGCCTGACCATAACTTGGCTCAGTTGGTTGACTACATAGCACATCTCTAGTCATGTGTTCGAAAGATACATAAGTGAACCCACTAGCATGGAAAATTTTAGGGGCTAATATTCACAAGTGGGCTAATTTTCCATGATTTTTCCAAAAAAAAAAGGATTTGCCAATTTCCATTTTTTATAAAAATTATTCGCCCAAATTTTACAATATAGAATTATTTTACCTTAAAAATCACCTACATTATATAAAGAGTATATATAAAATCATTATAAATTTTAATAATTTTACAAATACATCAATAAAGATTTTATAGTTTGCATATTATGGACTAGCGAGATTCACCAATGTTTTTAAACTTCAAGATAATTTTCCATCCTTCAAATTTTCCCTACCCACTAGCTGACAATAAATGGTAGAATCCACTTCTTCACCTGAAGTGGCATCCTCCTTGCTCTATTTGGTCGCTAGAGGTGTCTCCATGGTTTTCAAATCACCATGCGAAGCCTTTGTAGTATCTGATTTATATTCTTTCCTTGAGAGACAAATAATTCCCCATTGCCTTGCCATACTTACAACCCGAGGAAGTAGTGCATGAGACCCATGTCCTTCATTTCAAACTCCCTTGCAAGATCTGATTAGCTGCTCATCACCAGTTAAAATCAAATCATCAACATATAAGACAATAATGAGAAATTTATATAAAGATATGATAGAGGTTTGAATTTGCTTCACTTTTGGTGAAGCCCAAACCGGTGAGATAGTTATCAATCCTTATGTACCAAGCACGGGGTGCTTTTTGAGACCGTACAATGCTCGCTTGAGTTTTCACACATGAGACTCTCGATCAAAAGTATCAAATCCTTCTAGTTTCTCGATGTACACCTCCTCCTCAATAACTCCATTGAGGAATGTTGTTTTTACATCCATTTGGTGGCTCTTCTGCCCCATCTGCACAGCTAGTGCAAGTATTAAACTGATGGAGGAGTACCTTGCTACAGGAGCAAAGGTTTCCTCATAGTCATTCCCCTCAACTTGAGAGTACCCCTTGGCCACAAATCTGGATTTGTACTTCTCTATGCTTCCGTCTACTTCCTTCTTAACCTTGAAGATCCATTGTGAACCCACAACTAATTTATCTGTTGGTCTTGCGACCACTTCCCAAACACTGTTCTTTACAATGGATTCATATTCCTCCACAATCTCATCAACCCATACAAGTTTCTCTACTACTTCCTCAAAAGAGGATGGCTCAGTATCTATAAGCTTAGTCATTAGAGCCATGTAGCCAGTGTACCAATTTGGTGACCTTCTCTTCCTGCGTTAATTTGAAGGAGCAGCCACATTCTCCCTCACATCCTGAACAAGTCTCTCAACTTCCTTGGTCCTTTTTATACCTTCTCTAGATGGTTCTTCTTGAGTGGTTGTCTCCACTATTTGCTCCTCAATTTGTGGTTGCTCCACATCTTTGTAAGGTTCCTCCTTTGGAGCTAAAAGTTCCTCCTCTAGTGGGATCTGAAGCTCCCTCTCAAAAGAGCACCACATGAATTTGTCCTCATCAAATTTTACATCCCTTCACACAACTGTCATTATGATGGATGGAAAGTACACATGGCAATTGTGGAGAGTTTCTGTGTAACCCAAAAATACCCCCAATTTTGTTGTCGACTCTAACTTCTTCCTTACTTATTTGGAGACATATAAGTAAATAGAGGCAACAAAAATCTTGAAGTGTGACAAATCCAACTTCCTCCTTGAGAAAGCCTCCTCTAGTGTAATCATGGCAAGAATATGATGATGACACTTGTTCTGCAAATAGATTGTTGTGTTGCATGCCTCAGCCCACAAGTGCAAAGGTAGGCCTTGGTCATGCAACATCGGCCTCGATTCTCTCACAATGCTACAATTATTTCTCTCAGCCACCCCATTCTATTGTGGGTTGTGGGGTGTTGTCAACTCTCATCAAATGCCTTCTTTTGCACAAAATATTTTAAATTCATTCAACATGAACTCACCTCCAATATCGTTGTCGAGAGCCTTCACCTTATTGCAGGTTTATTTCTCAACCAGTGCCTTGAATTCTATGATCTTATAGAATGTATCATATTTCTTCCGCATGTAGAAGATCCAACACTTCCGTGAGAAGTCATCGATAAAAATGACAAAATATTTGTGCCTCGCAGTGGAGGCTATCAAGAAAGGTCCACAAACGTCAGAGTGGATCCTTTCAAGGACTGTATGTGCTTTTTTGTATCGATCATGGAATGTGTATTTTTTGTACTTCCCCAAGGTACATCCTTTTCATACATCCTTCTGCTCAAGGGCTCCTTTGGGGAGGCATGTGGTTATATGCTGCATGATCTTTAGGGTGCCATGATGCAAATGACCAAGTCTTATGTGCCAAATTTCACCAACATCGTGGCTCTGCACCTTCTCCGCCTTTGTGATTAATACAACACAATCTTCCACATCTATCTTATATAGGTTCTTCACACGAACCCCATTCTGCTTCACCTGTCCTGTGGCTATATGTCTCAGGAATGCTTTTCCTTTGTTGAAGATCACATCATAACTACAGTCTTCCAAAACTACAAAAGTGACAAGATTTTTCTTTAATCCCATAACACACATGACATCCTTGAGCCTGAGGGGGGAGTCTAACTCCCTCTGAAAGGTGAATGTACCAAACCCGATTGCGCTATACATTCTATCATCCCCCATGTCGATGTGCATCTCCAAATATTTTTCTTCCAGGTCACTGAAAAATCTCTACACCCTGTCATGTGGAATGATGCACCTGAGTCCAAATACCACACATTCTCCATTGTTGTGTTGGCCATGCATGCAATGAGGGTAAATTCAAGCTTGAACTATGAAGCTAAGGCTTCACCTGCTACTCCTCCTGAGGTCTTCTTTCTTTCCTTCTTGTGTGGACACTTTGTGGCATAATGCCCGAATTCATGACAATGGAGGCATTTAATTTTGGACAAATCTTTCTTTTTTCCCCCTTGAATGGATTCAGATTAATTTGGATTGAGATTTCTTCCATTTTCCCTTATTTGCCTTTCTGTCCAAAGAAAAGTTTTCTTCATCCTCTCCCTTGGATGAAGTCCCATCTTTGGTATTCCTCTTAATTTCCTCCTGTACCAAATTAGACCATAAGCGCTCCCAATTTCGTAGTTTCTCCCTCTCATTCACCAAATATTGATAGCTATTCCATCTCTTGGGAAGGCATGAAAGGGCTAGGATTACCAAGTCTTCTTCAGGAATATTAACACCGACCCTACCAAGTTCATCGTGACATTGTGTGGACTTGATCGGATACTGGAGAGTAGTGTCATTCTTTTGCATCTTGATACTTTGAAAGTTTATCCTTGAGCACCACATTCTTGTGGTCACTATTATTCTCGAACAATTTTGTCATTAATTTCCACATTGCGAAAAAAGTTTCTTTTTCGTGGATATTTGAGGCAATATGATCTCGTACTCCCTCCAAGATTATTCTCCTAGCCTTGGCTACATCTTTCTTCCACTAAGCAAGGTTTGGGGCATCGGATGCTTGTGGTTTTGCAACATCTGACTTGAGGTATTCTAGCAATCCATTGTCGTCCAATACCACCTCCATGTGATCCTTTGATGCGAAAAAATTAGATGTTCTTTCCACGGCATACTCTAGCCTTAATACATTGAAGGTCATGTTCTTAGCTTTGAAGAAATCCCACTACACCACTGACCTTCCACTAGTTCCTCCAAAAGTTGGAACCAGTTTAATTGAAAACAACCTGAGATAACTAACCTTGATTGCTACAAATTAGCAATCACACATGTTGAACTAAAATCTAACTCCTCCAACTCGAATTTACTAAGAAAACTGGGTGACACAAGCCATGTCACACAAGTTAACATCATCCAAGTTGTCTGCTGATGTGAAAATTCAAACTTTCTCAATTTAATTAAGACAAAATAAAATTGAGAATTTCTTGATGCATTTTTCAACATAGTAAACCTAATAGGGAAAGGGAAATAGAGATAGCATGAGTGGAATATAGGCAAGTAGAGAGAGGGGGGAAGGGGAAGAGAGAGTGAGATAGGTGGCGGAGGGGGAGGGTTGGGGAGAGAGAAGGAGGAGGAGGGAGACATACCGAGAGAAGGATAGATAAGGAGAGAGAAAGGGAGATAAAGGGAAAAAGAAGAGGGGGTTTAGGGAGAGTGTGTGTGTTAAAGAGAGGGAGTTAGAGGGAGTGTGAGAGAGATGGGGAAAGGAAGAGAGAGGGGGGAATAAGGAAAATGTGAGACATAGAAATAGGGAGAGGGGGAGATATAGAAAGGTATTAGGAAAGGGGTAGAGAGAGAGTGATACTGAAGGGGGTTGGAGAAAGAGAGAGAAAAAGAAAATCCTAAGCCTCCCTCTCTCTACCCCTTTCCACGTTTATTTTTGCCTCTCCTCCTATCCCTCTTTCACTCCAAAATAACGATTTTTTATTATTTTTGAACTAATACTTAAATCCAACACTCTACTCAAGATCGTTATAAATATTCTAACCTCATTATAAACATTGTTAGAAGTGAATAACATATGAATTCTAACCCTGCCTGTAATTGAGTTTTAGAGATAATCCATGAAGTTTTCTTGAAACATAATAATGATTGAATTATCGATGAAAATGTAACCATATGCTAGAT
This sequence comes from Pinus tabuliformis, assembly GCA_031772625.1. Lineage (NCBI taxonomy): Eukaryota > Viridiplantae > Streptophyta > Pinopsida > Pinales > Pinaceae > Pinus > Pinus tabuliformis. The sequence goes on from CM062812.1 coordinate 93,062,927, forward strand.
TTCTTTTTTTTCTTAATTTATTATTAATTTAACATCTCTTTTTATGTTAATGATTTTAGATTGTCTTCTAATTACACTAATAAATGCATTTCTATTGAAAAAAGGTGTTAGGTTTTAGAATTTTTTATTACAAATATTATATGTATAGTCAAAAGTTAATAAAATAATTATTTTTAGTTATTAAGGTTCAATGGAATGTTATGATTAAATTTATTGAATTACTTACCTTTTATAAATGAATATATGTGATTATTTACATTATTAAAAGATTTTATAACCACATAACTTTCTTCCGGTCCTAAGATTTGAATTACTTTTGTTACCACAATTATCTTTCATTCTTGCATTAATCTCATAAGCATACCAACATTCATCATTTAACTAATATACCTATACTAATACAAGAGTCCTTTATTCTCTCTTTTTAGTATAAGAGTTCTTTAGTCTCTCTTTTTATATGAGCACTTAATATTAGTACATCTTATTTCTACTAACCATTAAAGTTTTTAATTAATCTATTTATAATTTTTTGTGCCCATGCCCTCTCTAGCCTAGTAATGGAAGAGATTTTTTGCGCCCATGTCCTCCCTAACCTAGTAATGGAAGAGATGTTGTAATGTTATATAGATATTTTGACTCATCAAATTACATAAAAATAAAAAAGATAAAATAAAATAATAATTATAATTATAATTATTAATTATTATTAATCAAATCAGAGTAGGTCTATCTTAATTATAGATTTATAAAGTGCTCGAGAGGAATCAAATATCTTGAAATGCAAATATTTCCTCAATTTTTACACAAAAAAGGGTTACGCAGATTTGATCCCTCTAGGAACTTGTTAAATTCGGAGTTAACATAGATCTAAGTTGTGTAATTTTTTGAACCATGAAATCGATAAACTTCTCTTTATGTATTTTAATTCCACCCATTTCTTTATATAAATTTAAAATAATCACAACTGGTTGTTTAAAAAGATAAATTGAATATTCAATGAATATGCTGGAAAAGTCTTTCCATCTGATTCGTTGAATAAAAAGAAACTAATATTCAATTAATATAATAAAAAAAGTAACAAAGAATCATTGAATGTTATTATTCACTAAATTTTCCCTTAATAAAGTAATATTTAATTAATATGAAAGAAATGTAATAAAAAGCATTAACTTACTGCATCATGTTTTTATTTTTATCATTTACTGTCTTTTCTTAACCTAATCTTGTCATGTGATGTAGATAATCCAGATTCCACGCAGATATTTTCTGTGGAGGAAAGGAAGAATGTGTGTGGAATTTAATTTATGTTAAAGACAATTAGCACAACGGACGAAAGAGCAGGGTCATGTCAAACTTCATGTCATGTCATGTCAGGTTTAAAAGCAAATAGCGTGATGGATGGGAGAAGTCTTTCATTCCCTAAGTCAACAATCAAATATAAATGGAAAACTGGTTTAATATGCACTTTTTCTTGAGCTATTAAACATTTTTTACACAAATTTACCTTAAATGATACTTACTTACTTACATAATGTTAGATAAATATTAATTGATCACGATAATAACGAATCTTTTCCTGTAACGGAACGATCCAATAAAAGAAATTCGATTAAATATTACATATTTATTTTTCGTTTATCTTTGATTATTAAAAGGGAATGATCTTCATTTTTTACTTTTTGATTATTAAAAGGGGATGATATTATTTTTTTACCTTTTCCATATTAAGGTGTGATAAGTTCGAATTGGTGATTTGTGTAATGAGGTCACTATTTTGTCTCAAAAGTTTGAATTGGTTTTAGAGAGGAGAAGAGAACGAAGGCGAGAAAGCAAGCAAGCAAGCGAAGGAAGAAAAGGATAAGAAAACAATGAAGGCTTGTTGGGTGTAGCTTTGACATTTTTGCTGGAGGTTCTCTTGGCTGATGACTGGGCACCGAGTAGACCTCTAAGCAAGAAATGGACCATTCCATATGTTCTATTACAACTGGCAACCTCAAAGAATCCCTTTCCCCTGTGCACAGCAGTTGTGCAACACTGTGCAACACCTGTGCAGCAAAATTTCAAAACTATGTTTGGCGCTTTCTTCCTGCCTCAAATAAAAAAAATTGGTTATAGCTACTCCATTGAAATTATGTTATACACCAGCAACCTCTAGAATGCAAAAATATCTATACATTTAAACATTTTCAAACCGAAGTCTAAAAATTTCATTATTCTTTCAACAAAAGCTACAAAAATGGGCCACCAAGTGACACATGTAACTCCCAAATGGTAGTACCTGTGTAAAATCTGAGATAGGTTTTGTAGATGAGCTTGCTGTGAATAAAAAAATCTCTCAGTTTCTTCAAATTCTTCCCCAACTCCTCAGAAACGGTTTTGCAAAATCATAACTAAAACAGGAAAATACAGAGTCCCAAAAATAGGCCTTACAGATGCATTCTAAACTCTCAATCTATGTTACCTGTACAGAAAATGGAAGAGGTTATTGTGCTTTGGTTCATGGTTGAGAAAAACCTCTTTCTGTTTTTTGAAATTCGGCTCCATGTGGCCGAAATCAGCGTTTAAAACTGATGTCTAAAACATGGTATTTTGCGTAGCACTGTGCAACGAACAATCTAAGTAGCACTGATGCGCAACAAATTTCCATAATGAGTGCAACCTTGTTTCTTGTCAAGTACTTACTGGGGATCAACCTGTGGTCTTCTGAATTGATGGTTGATCATCTCAAAACTAGCATGAAGGTACTGTGCATAAGATTAAGGCGGTATTCTGATTTAAATTACCCCCTATCTTGTCTTGTAGCACAATGATGATTTGAACTGATGACTTAGAGTGTTCCACTTGATTTGGAATGAGTATAAAAGCATGGGAAATCATTAAAATGTTGGGATTATAATGTCTCTTAGGTAATGGGGCGGTGGGGGGGGTGGTGGGGGGGGGTCAAGTAATATTATAATTATGGGAAATGGTAGTGGTATCATGGGGAAATGGGTTGTAAAAATAGGGAAATGAGGGTAGATGAGAATAGGGAATAAAATGTAGGATATTTTCAAGGACCATATCCCTTGAACATCAGAACTCTAACTGCAATAAACTCAATTGAATGGTTCTGATAGACGGACGACTAACACATAACCCTTTCGACTTGATGATACAAAGATGTATGACCATGACTCCCATCGACTTGACACTCTTTCATGCTTTTGGTGGATCCTTGATGGCAAAAACTCAATAATGTCGAACAGTGACCTTTGAGACTATGACAACAACAGTGGTCGTAGGGTCAACTTATTCAAAAACCGAAAATTAAAGGATATGGAAAATACATTTGACAATGAAAACTAATGACCCTAACATTAGCTCGAATGGGGATGGAATCCTCCTAGCGAGGTTCCAAGAATAGAAACCAGATACTAGTAGCCTATTAATACCATTTGGAAATGGAGTCAAACATAAAAAGACTAAAACTCGACTAAATAACTTATTACAACGCTGAAAACTTTAAAATAAAACAGAAATTTGACAACACATCACCAAAGTCTTAGGGCCTTCTCCTCGGGCTTCAAACGTTGATGATAGTTGTCCACGCCCGCTAAAAATATATACACTAGGTGGTCTCTTCTCTCCAATATAGCCATTCAAGCAAATGGCTACTTGACTGAGTTCTGCTCATAGCTGCCTTGTGTAGACAAAAGAAGAAAGAGAGTGGCAACTCAAAATTCAACTGATTCTGAAAACCAAAATTGGTAAAAAATACAAGATTCCATAAATCTTGCAACAAACTGACCATGGGATGACAAAACTCTTCTTTTAATGTTTCCAAGAAGCCAACAAAAGAATCTTCAAAAACATAATTGGTTACCTTCACCTGATGATTGGTAAGAGGACTCTATTCTAGAGAAATGGGAGCACTTAGTTCATTAATATTGCCCTCTTTAATTAAGGCAACCACCTTATCCACAACAATAATGTTCACATCCATAGGATCTGGGACAACCTACTCTTCTTCGATAGACTCTTTATTTTATGAACCTCGAGGCCGATCTTCATGTGCAAGAGGCTCTAAAACAACCACTTCTTTTTCACTGCTATCCTCTTCTTGATCATTAACAGTCTCCTGAATATGTTGATCAAGCTCAAGAGGAAAACCTGTTGCATTTCTTCATCGACCTTTGTTTGATCGATTTCATCTTCAGCTACAAAAATCATTATTTGCTGGGAATCTTCATGAATATCTGGGCAACAAACCTCTTCTGTTTTCTGTTCTTCACATTGGGATGAAAATTCACAAAGGGCTTCTTTAATTTCATCATCCATCCATTCTTCATCCCCATAAATATTTTCCAGATATTAGAAGAAATCTTCAAAACATGCATAACATTTTTTAGCCGGAGGAAGGGGAGGACAAAATTCCTTAAAATTCTCATAAAAGACTGTGTGAAAATTTGTAAGCAAACACAAATTGGCAGATTGAAAACCTTCATACCAGGATCTAGGTTTTTCTTGTAAGGTTTCCATGAACATTTTCATTAACCAGTCCTAAGGAAACTTAAACCCAAGCTTATGTACATGAAAATTAAACTTGAACAAATGTAAAGCAACATTATCTCCTTTTTTATCTTTAAATAATGGAATATAGGTTAGCCAATCAACATGAGGCACATGATTTGGAAAACCAGGAACACGAGATCTATCCATAGGTGCATACCTGGAATTTGTTCTTGAACCCATATTGAAAACAATCAACCAAAATTGATGACCTTTGATTAGTGGAGTCACCGAGAATGATCTTCTGGATCCTTTGAAATTGGAGTTGCTAGGTGAATGATTCAACCTTTCTGTGTCTGTTTTTTGTTCACTGTCAACAACCAGATTTGCAACTTGATAATATTTCCTGAGGAAGATTAAAAATTTCGTTTGTTCCCCGACAATGGCGCGAGAATGTTAACACTATGTAAATCCCTTTAGGCTGAAGAAAGGTTACATAGCTAACCACAAACCTCTCTGGGTTGGAAACTGACCCTTTCCAACCGGAGGGGACTCCCTCACTTTAAATAATGTCAAAATGTGAAAACAATAAGGCTTAAGGACACAAAATAGAGGCCAAATCTGTGACAAAAAGATATAACTCAATGATGGTGATTACCCAAATTAGGAGGAAGAGTTATTGGGAATGGAGTTATAATTCAGATCTTATTATCAACGCTTAATGGAGCACTTATGGAAACAGAGGCAAGATAGGTATGACTTCATTTTATTACATTTGTCATAGTACAGTGGAAAAATGAGTCTTTCATTATCTTCAAAGCACCTAATTGTGGGTGAGTTTTGAACATAACTTGGATGTACATAAAATGATACTCAATCACATGAAACAGAGCATCCCTAATAGATGAATTCTGAAACATATATCTTTGATCAAATATCAGGAAGAAGAAAATTTCACCATAAACAATGTTGTGAAACTAGATCACAAAAAGATAGAAAAGATAGATCAACGACTTAGAAATCAGCGTCTTCGAGGGGGAAACCTCCTTTACATTACACAAATGAACAATTCTTGAATGATACAAATGACAAAACCTCCTTTCTATATATAGGAGTCTAAGGGGTCACAATATAACCATAGTCGACTTAACAATAATAATATAAGGACACAAAAATGACGATAGTGGGCTTATATGGGGCACAATAATAACAATATGGGGATAATAGGGGCACAACAATAACAATAAGGAATACAATGACAATAGTAATGGAGGAATCACTAGTATTATAGGGACCCAACATGCCCCTCTCCTTCAAAAAAGTGTTGTCCTCAACGCTTGAGTAGTTCTAGATGCTTTTGTATAAAATTCTCATCCTCCAATGTGGAATCTTCAACGGGTAAGTTCTTCCACTTTATGAGAAAGACGCATTGGTTTAGCTAAGACTGGTGCTTGGTACATTGCCTCTTTAAATTGTTCAAAGGCCTTCGTTGCTTCTGGAGTCCATGAAAATGCATCTTTCTTCAATAATGTTGTTAGAGGTGCTACAATTATCCCATAATTCTTCAAAAACTTGCGATAATACCCTGTCAACTCGAGAAATCCTCGTAGATGCTTTATGGATGTGGGGATTTTCCATTCCTTAATATTTTTAATTTTTCTAGGGTCTACCTTAACACCTTCATGAGATACAATATGACCCAGATATTCCACCTCTTGTAATCCAAGGAAACATTTGGAGCTTTTTGCATATAATAGTTTCTCCTCCAATAGTTTGAGCACCTTGTCAACATGTTGAACATGATCCTTCCAAGACTTGTTGTACATTAGTATACCATCAAAAAATACTAACACAAATTTTCTAAGGAAGGGTTTGAAAATGGAATTCATAAAACCTTGAAATGTAGAAGGTGCATTAGTAAGGCCAAAAGGCATGACCAAAAATTCATAATGACCCTCATGAGTTCTAAATGTTGTTTTTGGAATGTCTTCAGTGTTCATTCTGATTTGATGATATCCTGAATGAAGATCCAACTTGGTGAAGTAAATTGATCCATGCAATTCATCCAATAATTCATCAATGATAGGAATGGGAAATTTATCTTTAATAGTGAGCTTTTTGAGCTCCCTATAATCTGGACACATGTGCCATGATCCATCCTTCTTGTGAACAAATACTACTAGAGCAGAGAAAGAACTTTGACTAGGTTTAATTATACCATCCTCTAGCATTTCTGCAACCATACGTTCAATTTCACTCTTTTGGGCATAGGGATATCTGTAAGGCCTGATGTTTGGAGGAACACTTCTCGGAATCAAATCAATAGCATGATCATGATCACGAATAGGTGGGAGGCCTTTAGGGGTCTCAAATACCCTGGAATGATTGTCTAAGACTTTTTGGAGATCTGGAGAAATAGATGATTTCAATGTGGGAACCTCTAGTGAACATAATTGTGCAATTATGCCTCATTGTTATTTCTTTAGAAGCTTTGTCATTCCGTTAGAGCTAATTATCCTTCCCGGTTTCCCTACAATACCCCTTAATTCAACTTCCTTTCCTTCTAAAGAAAATTTCATGAAAAGTTCTTGAAAATTAAAAGCTATTGTACCCAAGGATTGTAGCCATTAGACTCCTAGTACAACATCAGCACCACCCATTGGAATGGAAAGCATTGGGATATTAAATACATATTCTCCCATGGATAACTTGATGTTATGACACTTTCCTGAGCAAGTTATGGTTCCCCCACTTGCAACCATTACTTGACACTCTGGTGCTGGATATAGGAAGCAATTCAATTCCTTGGCTATCTTTCAATGAATAAAATTATGGGTACTTCTCGAATCAATCAACACTATTACCTTTTTCTTCTTGATATGCCCTTCTATCTTGATAGTTTGAGGAGTAGTAATTCTAGCCAATGCATTACAAGATATGGTTAGCTTCATTTCATCTTTCTCTAGGGTTTTTCCTTGGTGTATATCCTCTTCTTTTGACGTTTCTTGTTCCTTTTCGTCCTCTTCTTCACAATCTATGTAAATAATTTCTTCTCAGCACACTTATGACCTTTAGTGTATTTGCTATCACAACTGTAACAAAGCCCTTTTGCTCTTTTTTCTTCCAATTTTTGTGGTGTCAACCTTGTAGGTTGTGGATGGCTAGGGGAAACAACACTTCCATATTTATGATTGTGAGTGGTAGGCTTCCTTGTTGCCATAATTTTGCTTTCCATTTTTCTTGCCAACCTGAACGCCTTCTCCAATGAATCAGGTTCCCAAAGGTGAACCTCATGTTGGATGTTATCCTTTAAAGTCCCTATGAACACATCAATCCTATTCTCCTTTGGAATATATTTTACCCTTATATTCAATTTTTGGAAGTACTCAATGTGCTCCATCATTGAACCCTTTTGTTTGAGATTTATCAATTGGATAAAAAAAGTGTTTCTTTTTGTATCCTCATAATGTGCTATCATTTCATCCATAAAAATAGCCCAAGTGACAATTTGTTTACGAGAGCAAAGCCATCGATACCATGCAAACTAATTTGGTTCCAAATATAAAGTTGCAATGCGTACCTTTTGTGTGTTTTGGACATTATGGAGATCGAAGAATTGCTCCATCTGTAGTATCCATGTTGCGGGATCCTTGCCATCAAACATCCTCATATCGATCTTTGGAACATGGTGGTTCTTCGATCCAACATTAGAGTCTATGAAATCATTATTAACATTTACTTTGTTCTGACCATGAGTTTCCTTACTACCCTTTGGCCATTAGGAAGCATTTATTGTAGAATCGTTTTCAAATCTGTCTTCAAATCTTCCATCTTAGCTTCCACACCATCCATCTTAGCTTCCACGTCATTCATCTTAGCTTCCACGTCATTTCCCTTAGCTTTTATGCCTTTATTTAAACCATCCATATTAGCTTCTACGCCTTTCTTTAAACCATCCATCTTAGCTTCCACGTCATACATCTTAGCTTCTATGTCTTTCTTTAAACCATCCATCTTAGCTTCTGTTACTTTTTGTGCGAGTGAAATTTGTTGCACTTGGTCTCGTAATTTTGATATATCATGTTGCATTTCTTCCTCTTCTTCATGAGTCATGCTAGAATTTTCAAGTTGCTTACTAGGTGTTTCCATTTTCTTTCTTCGAGGCATCAATTACTGATAACATTGCTTCACTATGCCCTTTGAATTCCCTCAAATTAATTTTTCAAACCAAACTTATGCAAAACTTAAAAAAAAAACTACACACCTTTTTTCACTTTGTAGGAGCTCGATATTGAAACGACTGTAACTCTGTAATTTCGGATCTCCAAGGTCTGAAATTGTGACCTCCAGTATCCCTCTGTGCCCTCTTTCCAATGCCACCAGTCTGATCGAAATTGGATTCTCCAAGAAAGAGTTATGCCCCACCTCCCAAGATGACCTGCTTATATACTTTTTTCAGTAGAGCAAGTTTGTACGAAGTGCCACGTGTTATTGTTTCAACATTTGGACCTAAAAACAATAAAAAAAAATGTACAGTTCGTCCTCTTTCTATAGCTTCTTACGAAATATCAATCTGATGCTTAGAGAGAAAGTTATGCTGATTTGCCCAAGGTCACATGTTTAGAATGTAATTCGAGAGTCTGCAAAAATCGTAACTTCCTTAGATCATATCTTCGAAACTATAGCAAGAAAAGATCTAAAATTCGGACCCGAGGTTTAGACCGATTTCATCTCAAATGAGTTTTGTTTTTAGCTTCTGAAACTTTGTAGTGAAAGCGTTATAGCGAAAATGCCACGATGACCTTTTTGGAGCAGTGAAACCCTAGAATCCAAACCTATAATACCAAATGTTGTGAAACCAGCTCACAAAAAGATAGAAAATATAGATCAATGACTTAGAAATCAGCGTCTTCGAGGGGGAAACATCCTTTACATTACACAAATGAACAATTCTTAGATGATACAAATGAAAAAAACTCCTTTCTATGTATAGGAGTCTAAGGGGTCACAATATAACCAAAGCCAACCTAAAAATAATAATATAAGGACACAAAACTAACGATAGTGGATTTCTATGGGGCACAATAATAACAATAGGGGCACAACAATAAAAATAAGGGATACAATGACAATATTAATGGGGGAATAACTAGTATTATAGGGACCTAACAAAGAAGCACCTAATGGAAGGTGAATTCCAGTATAGTTATAGCAAGCATTCAGAGCACCAACATAGATGAATTATGAGCTACTTACATCCAATTCAGACATGAAGAATTAACATTTAAATGTCATAGACATAGAGTAAACATACACATAATAAGGGAAATACATAACTAGAAAATCACGCCACATGAATCTCTAGAAAAGTGTTGAATGTTCTACATTGATAAATTGAGTTATGTTCAAAAAACTAAAAGCACATGCATAACCTTCCTCTCCCAAGTCGAACCCCTTATTATTTTCTTTAATATTAAATACAAATTTTCAAAAGAAATCCATCTGACTAGATACAATGGATCTTTATCCAACAAATGGATCGAGTCCACCTAGTTTAGAAACATCATGTTTTTGGGATAAAAACTTAAAAGCAAAGTCTATATAAACCTGGAAAACTAATCCTAAAGCAAAACTCTATCTTTGTCTTCGAATTATCTATTCATCCATTCCTATCTTATCTATCCACAATTATGATAATGCCACTTTTTGAACTAATTACGAAATAGAAAAAACATGTATAACAACAACTGAAAAAATTGTGTAGCTAGTACAACTAGGCATGCTCACATGTACTCTAACTGGTAGTGAGCTGATGAGGATGCTGACTCGGTAGCTAAGGTGGAAATTGACCAATCAGATTACTCTTGTATGTGAACAAGCACCAAAACTGCCCAACCTTACCCTTTCGTAGCAACATTTCGAATTTGAGTTTGGCTGATCTCCCGCTCCATTTCAAAATTAAGGCTAGTCAACTAATCACTGGCTTTATTTTTAACATCCTTCAAAACTATCATCCTTATGAAAACTACAAAATATACCCTACTACATAACTGGCAAATTCGTCTATATTACCTCCTCCTCTTCTTGTTGGATGAAGTCTTGTTGGGTGTAGCTTTGACACCCTTTTTGGAGGTTTTCTTAGCTGATGATTGGGCTCCAATTGAAATTTTGAGTAGGAAATGGACCATTCCATACGTTCTATTACAATTGGAAACCTCAAAGCATCCATTTCACCTATGTGTAGCATGTGCGCAACATTGTGCAACAAAATTTCAAAACTGTGTTTGGCACTTTCTTCGTGCCTCAAATGAAACAAGGTGGTTATAGATACTCCATTTAAATTCTATTATACACAAGAAACCTCTAGAATTCAAAAAATATCTATACATTTCCACATTTTCAAATCGAAATCCAAAAATGTCATCATTCTATCAACAAAAACTATGACAATGGGCCAATAAGTGACACGTGTAACTCCCAATATGTTGCACCTGTGTAACATCTAAGATAGGTTTTTGTATATGAGAATTTTTTGAAGAGAAAACTCTCTGATTTTATTCACATTCTTCCCCATCTCCTCAAAACCAATTCTACAAAATCATGGCTAAAACAGGAAAATACACAGTCCCAAAAATAGGCCTTAAAGATGCATTTGAAACCCCTGCTATATGACACCTGTGTATAAAATGGAAGAGGTTATTGTGATTTAGTTCATTCTTGAGAAAAACCTCTTTCCGTTTCTTGAAATTTGGCTCCATGTGGTCAGAATCAGTGTTTCAAACGGATGACTAAAACAAGGTGTTTTGTGAATCACTGTGCAGCGAACAGTCTCAGTAGCATTGATGCGCAACAAATTTCCACAGTCAGTGCAACCTTGTTTCTTATCAATTACTAAACTAGAATCAACCTATGGTATTCTGAATTGATGGTTGATTAGCTCAGAACTAGCATGAAGGTATTGTGCATAAGATTAAGGCGATTTCTGATTTAAATTACCCCTTGTCTTGTCGTATATCGCAATGATGATTTGAGCTGATGCCTTAGAGAATTACACTTGATTTGGCATGAGTATAAAGCATGGGAAATCATTAAAATGTTGGGATTATAATGTATCTTAGGTAATTGGTGTGGGGGGTTCAAGTAATATTATAAGTATGGGAAATGGTAGTGGTATCATGGGGAAATCGGTTGTAAAAATATGGAAGCAAGGGTAGATAAGAATAGAGAATAAAATGTAGGATATTTTTAAGGATCATATCCCTTGACCATCAGAAATCTGACTATAATAAAATCAATTGAATGATTTTGATAGACATATGACTAACACATAACCATTTCGAATTGACGGTACAAAAATGTACGACCATGACTCCCATCGACTTGACACTCTTTCATGATTTTGGTGAACCCTTGATCGTAGAAACTCAACAATGTCAGACAATGACCTTTGAGACTATGACAAAAACAGTTATAATAGGCTCAACTTATTCAAAAACTCAAAATTAAAGGATATGGAAAATACATTTGACGATGAAACCTAATGACCCTAAACTATCATTGTTATTAATTTGGTTATATGTTGGTTATAAGCATGGCTTAAGACATATTATATTTATGGTTGTTACCATGTTTTGATTGGTAAATGAATGGCTATTGAATTCATGACCTAATACATGTTATTGTAGCTATTGTGCGAGGGAATTAGACCTTCTTGATGATTCTCAGATAATTTTCAAATCTCTTTGTTCAGATGTGCATTCATGACCTGTAGATTTCATGTTCACCATGTGTTTGATAAAATGACTATCATGGTTAGGCCTAGTTAGGTTAAGTTCCTGGCTAAGTTTTTTGTTAATGAATTTGTCTTGGTGTCATTCATCATTCTAGAAATTTCTATCAAGTTCTGGGCATAGGTTTGGATCCTAGTCGTGAAAAAGGTGGCTCAGATTCTGGGGTCGCATACACAAAATTGGGAAATCTAAATTGAATTCTCTGGGAGGCAGGGTTATCCATGTGACTGGAGGGTTGCAGTCACTAGCTTGCCTCGTTATGCAAACGAATGGGAGTCCAAATCATTGAAAAGGCAAGTTGTCTCAGGTTTTGGGCACCTGGAGTGTTTGTTTAGCTCATGTGGGTCCTATAGCCCCTAAGGAAGGTTAGTAAGGTTTTAGTTTTTCGATTCTACTTCGTTAATATTACTTAGGAGTTTGAGTCATGGAATAGTATCTCTTAGCTCATGTTTACCTCGAAAGGTAAGTTAAAGTGGGTAAATCTTGGAGGTGGCATTACACTAAACTCGGGACTGATAATTGTGTTCTCTCATTGTACAAGCATATAGAAATTGGTATGTATAAAAAAAAATTCCTTCTAGGCTCTACCCTTTCCAACAATTCAAGTTAAATTTCAACAAACTAGCATGGACATTCACCCGCAGAGCTGTGTTTCAGGGTGTGACCAATTTTTCAACAAGAATTTCATTACACACAGTGATTCTTCCAACATGATATAAGCAATACTAAGACACATTATTAACAACCACATTCCTGATGTGAGGACAACCAAATTACATAATATGCATTCTAAACTAATAGTACCAACTAAATTCAATAACAACAAAATGAACTTAATTCCACAACCCACACAAAGTAATACTTATCTCTGATGAATCTAGGCAACTGAGTCTAGGACTGCGACTCTCTTCCCAACATTAGATATGGATACATAGTGGATCTTCTTGTAGCCCAATCATCTTGAGCTAGATTAAAGGGCTTCAAATGGTTTCTCAAAGGAAAAAACACATTTTCCTGTTGAACTATAAATTCTATAGGTTCAACCATCTTCCCCCCACTAAATAGAGAATTATAAGAAACATCTTACTTGTTGCAGGCGAAACTATACCAAAACCAATAATGAGTCCTTTGCATCTCCCTTTGAAGTGATCCATTCCAACCATAAGAATTCTCTCTTGAATTGCTCGGGATTTAGGTAGCCAAACTTCCTTTCACTACAGTACTCACATATGTCTAGTCCACCGCAGGTCCAACTTTTTATAGACCAAAACCTGCCAGCTTAATAACAATTTTATCATCAATAAAATATTTTTTTTCTTCATATCATGGTTAATAATTTCTTAGGTTGTTCCAGTGTGATCATCGTGGAGGTCTCTTGGCCTCTTGTAGCCCTTATCCATTTTTAAATCCTCTATTTCCATGACAAATGTGGGATGTCTGTTCCATACAAGTGAATCCTGAGATTCCCATTAGCACACCACCATCCTCAAGGGTCAAAATAGGCCAAACCTTCTCAAGTATCATCCCATAAGGGACCAAGATAAACTCAACGGAATTGAAAAATGCCAGAGACCCATTTGTTGGAGAAAATCACAGAAGCATCCAATCAAATCCACATTGACCAAATACTCCTTAAATAAAAATTGAAATTATCTACATTTGAAGGTGAACTCGTGGAGCAAAACTAACTTCTATGTTGTAACATAATGAAAAACTGTAGTTTAGATCATGCTTTTTATTAGGGATGGGATAGTGATAAAGGCATACCCAGTGCGAACCCCGCTTCTTGATTTCAACGTTGTAGACGTCTCGTTATATTCATACCCAAACAATTATATAGAGAGTCAACGGATTATGGCATTGGATGTGGAGGCTCTAATCACCTGGCCATTGAAAGAAATTGTTAGAAAGGATAATGGTTCTCCTTCTTTTTTGTTAAGGTTGTGACCATCATCTAAATTAACATTATTTGTGGTTACGAGATTGATTAAGTAGTTGTATGTAGGCACAAAGGTGGACCAAGAAAAGAAATAGAGATGTAGAGAATGAAGAAAAAATTATAATGTAGTAACCCGATCATTTCTTCTGCTACCTAAATGGGAATTTGTAGGGAACTTGGATAGCATGTAGTAAGTGAAGGGAAAATGATTCTAGCTAGTAGATGGCGAAAAAACCCACCTCAAGTTTTTCATTTTTTTGTTGATCTCTAATCTATTTTTCTTCCAAAAACCATTCGGGTTTCACTAATATATGATTTTCTTGTATTCCTTGTATAGTCCCATGCATCTACATTCATCCTCCCTTCCTAATATTGAACACACTCCCGATATACTTCTTGACAGGGAAGAAATTAACTATTGAGCAGTATATGTCCTACATACAGATGAGAGTGATAGCTAAAAATCCCCTCGCCCCTGGATATCTAGAGCTTCCCCCTGGAGAGCGTGTAAAAAAATGATGGGGGACTCACCCTTATTTTTCCTATCACAACTCGATTCCACTTCCCATTTGATGTTTCCCCATCCTGGCCCAAACCATGTGAGCCCATCAACATTGTCCATCTATCCTTTTGTTCCCACATTTTTTTGTATTGGTTAGCCTTATCATCCTAGTTTGTTTTGGTGTATGCCTACCAAGTCTTTTAGGCCAATAATTATAGTGTCAGTTGCCCCTTTAATTCCATCTATCAACCTCCTTGAATGTATTGAGAAAAATAAAGTATGTCCCAAGAAGATATCCTCCTTAGCCCTAGAATCAGTGTCCCTTTGACTTATCCCATGTGTTGTCACTCACTTCTTTATATGCTTATCAGTTGCTCAGAGTGCAGAAAAGTAGTGAAGTTTAAAGCCATTTCCCAAGCCACAAAAGCTCTCAAAGCTTAGTTGGACCCTCTCCATTTCATAGTGCTCGGAAATATATTTCCAATGGTATATGGATGTCCAATAATGGACTTCTAGATCAAAAGATAGAGCATGTTGAAGTTACCCTTGGAAAGCCTGGAAAACAAAGAGAAAACACCAAAGGAAAAAGGGAAATCACATGTCGTAGGACCATGGGCTGATTGTAATTGCAAATCGGCACTTTTCCGAAGTGGCAACAAGACATGCAGCGCAATCAACAATCAATCGATCGCCAATATCGCAAATCGGCTATTGGTGGGTCCGGGCAGAGCTGTGTATCACATATCGGAGGTCAGGGGCCCCAAGCACAATATATCTTGCAATCTCACACCCTGCAAGTCCCGCATCTCGCATCCCGCATATCAACAACCTCGCAGTCCTGCAGTCTCGCGATCCTGCAGTGCCGCAGTCCCGCGATCCTGCAGTTCCGCAGTCTTGTGATCCTGCAGTCCCGCAGTGCCGCGATGGGCCATTATTAAGGAATTGTGGGGGGTGAAATACGCCAATATTGCAAATCGACGATAATTCGGGCACTTAATGTTAAATCACCGGGGAGGGCAAAAATCATTTAATGAAGGAAATGAATGCAAAAATAGGAAGGGGCAGCTCCCTTTCTCTCTCCTCCAAGAGGCCACGTGGCATAATCCCATTGGCCTGTATGTATGACATGGCAGTTGACATCATCAATGACATGTCAATACAATGATGATGTGGCAATACAAAAATGACGTGGTAGTATGGGGGACACGTGTCACTAATATTCGACATTTTCAGGGGTCCTATGGGGCATTTCCAGGTGAAGCATGTCACCACTCATAGGCTGACACGTGGCAATGATGATGTCACCCACCGCAGATTAGCGATTGGTGGTCACATAGGTTAAAGTGCTCCTACACCAAAGTCGCAAGGCTTGCGATTACGATATGCAGGGAATCATCCCGGATGCGATATTTTATTTGACATATCTCATGAGGACTCCGCGTCCGGGATGTCAGCCTGTGATGTAAAAATACGTAAGGTCTCTCCCTCTCCCGTATTGTGATTGCGATTCAGTCGGTGGGCCTAATCCCGCAGATCAGCGATCGTAGGTATCACTATATGGTGTTATCAAAGGCAGGTTTCAGTATATCTCTGGGATACAAGATTCTCAGTAACAAGAAAAATGGCCCCCAGACACAAGTCTAAAGGTCTTAGCGCCTATAGGCTAAGCCCCTAGTTGCAGCCCCTGGTCATATGAGGAAAAAAATAGTATAAGGGGTTCAACTCAAGGGGGCAGTAAAGGCGTATGGTTCGACAGCTGGAGCATTGAATAAAGCATGGTGTGGCGGTAAACCAGTATGGGAGCCTCAACAAGACTTAATGGTTGGGCATGGATCTCCACTCCAATACATGGAAAAGGACTACCTGGACACACTCTATTCCTACTCCGCGACAGGAATTCGCAGCGACCCACTCCCTATTCTACAAAACTAGTTGTTCATGCAGTAAAGGAAGAATTGACAGAAAACGACCAAGCAACAGGGGGAGTGCATCACGGTTGAGATGTGGCTTGACCAGATACCTTCATAGGGACAAAAAACGGACACCTGCTCCTTCCTCTTTCCATTTTCTTTCTCTATTAATTAATTTATGTTTATTTCCGAGAAGGGATCAAATCCTAATTGTAATTGTTTTGGGAAACAACACCTTGCATGGGCCAAGATAACTAGTCTAGTAGACAGTTAGAGCTCTGGCTTAGATATTTTGTAAACTGTAATTCTAGCTCCCCCTCTTGTTATAAAAAGGGGGAAGCAACACTTTAACAAGGGTTGGCTGGTTCTGGAATTTCTCACCTGAGCAGTCTGAATTCTGAGATGCCATTTTGGTTCTATTTGCTTATTCATGGTGGACTTGACTGATGTGGTGCTAGATGTTATGGACTGGTATGTTGGACTCATATTGGATGAATGAAACTCTCTGGTGATTCCAAGCATGATCGATGTGCAGTATGTTTTCCCTTCTGTAATCTCATTTCATAAGTTGTTCTTCCTTCTCTGAAATAGTGTAATGAGATTGTTGGTTTCTCCTTGATTCATGGATTTACCTTGGCTGCTAAATAGAGAAAAATTCCTTTTCATATTATAGATTCACTTGTGTTATTCAATAGCATACAGTACCTGCAGCAACCATATATTTACTTGTGTTATTGGATTAACCTGCAGTACCTTTATGAGCACAACCTTTCTCACACTGTTTGGTGATAGAGGTGCCCATTTTATAGGCATGAAACCTCAATAAGTACTCCATTGTTTTTATCATTCCAACTCCTTCCTCTTTCATATTTATATTGGAAAATATTTTCTTAGGATTCTGTGTTGCTTACAACCCTATACACCGAATTCCATTTTTCTGCTGGAACATTACTGCTTAGGATTCTGTTTGTTACATCCCTATGCATATATTTCCCTCCTTCCTTCCTCCTCTCCACCATTACTACATATTCAGTATTGAGTTGTCTCATTGTTGTGTGTCGGCCACCAGATGAAGCCATTTCTCTTTGAGATTGCCCCAATATACCCCCAACATTTGGATCCATGCGTTGGCTTGAAGCTACCTCAGTGAAGGCTTATTGAACCAATCCCATCCTGCTACCTTTTTACGTGACAATTGGAGTGCCAAAAACCTCTCACAATTTATCTCTTAAGCACTCCTCTCTTTAAGATGTCCTAGGCACTGGTCTACAATCAACCCAAAAGCTGTCTCTAGGGGGCCTTCTGTCTCTCCTGCAACACTTGTGCTGCTGGTGCAATTTAAAGCGAAAACAACATGTTTAATTTATTTAATTTTATAAGAAACATAAAAGGTAATCGGGGCTATCACAAACCCCTCTGCCTTAGGCGAACACTAGGGAGGGGAACACTGTCCCTAGTGTTCCATAGCCATATATAATATAAAAATAAAATCCCAAGCGACTGAGCATAACTGATAGGGAGTTTTATACATACAACTCATTTCAACTTTTTACAATAGAATATATATGTAAAATGGCTCACACAACCACTCGTAAACTTTAGCCATTTTCCAATGCCCCCCCCCCCCCTTTTTGGTAGTCATTCGTACTTGAATTTTCTTCTCTTTTCTTGGAGAGTTTCATGCCTCCAATATCCAACACTACTATCCTTGCGCTCCTTTTTCCTTTAGTGTATATGTCTCGGCTCATTGTGTCCCTAATTCCAACCAATTATTTTCATGACCAAAGCCAATTTATCTTCCAACCTTCCCTTCTCTACTTCCCATTCCCTTAGGCAATCTAGTCATGCCCCCTTTTGTGCTTCCTCACATCGTAGGGATATAAAAACCAAGGAATATACCCGCCTCAATACTATCCACCAATCATCACATGCTTATGGAAATCAGTTGGAACCATTGGTGCTAGTGTCCCATAATGGATATGTTCCTAAAATCTTTGGCTCTTGTGCACTGTTGTTGTTCCATCTTGTGGCTAGCTTGTTCATTTGAAGTGAGTAGTATCATATTTATTCATGCACCATAGACACACAAATCCCATGAGACTCATCATAAATGCAAAATGCAATGAATGTAATTTATACATTATTAGCCATCTATCCTTTCAGTGAGCTTGGAATTTTCTAGAATTCCTACAACAACCCAAGTTAGTGCATAAATCAAGTCATCATAAACTAGAGCATATCATCAAGTTTGCTCAATAATCCAAGTTTTCATAAATCATGCTCAAAGTTTAAAAATTTAGAAGGTCACTATAGTATTGATACTTAACTTGATTTGATGACTTCTTCTTTGTATGCACGTGGAGTTGATTTCCTATCCTAGCAAGCACCGAGATGATAACATATTATCCATGACCAAAGTGTCAATCCAAAGTAGATGCTCCAAGGATCTATAAAACCTCCAGACTATTGTCAAGATACCAACTCAATTGTCATCCTGCTCCAGGGCATTAGGTACCCTCTAGGATCACTGCCAAGGTACCCACCCTGCAGTCATGATATATTGGTTTTTCAAGTAACAAGGGAATCTAGAGGTTCAAATCCACCTTGAATCATCAAGGGAATCCATAGGTTCAACTCCACCTTGAATCATCAAGGGAATCCAAAGGCTTATATCTCCACCCACTGATGATCATATATATAATCCTACTCATGACTATGGAAACTACCAAACTAGGTAATCACTACCATACTAGCTAGTATTTTGTCAACAAAAATATTGGGAATCTAGAGGCTATCTTGTCTCTAGCTAGAAATAGTACACAATGCATGGGCCCATAAAAGTAATAAACATGTATACATACACGTGTGGCACCAAAACACGTACACATAACATGATGCCACATACATATATCACAAACACATATATGACACGATAGAACATATATACATTTACCCATGTACGACACATGCACATATACACAACAATAAAGGAATCCAGAGGCTTATACCTCCACCTTCAAATCAATATAGGAATTGACTTTGTTCAAGATCCACCTAATAGATAATAGGATTCTAGAAAACTTCCTCCTCCTACGTGTATTTTTCCTCATTGTACTGTGTGCATCCATCATTCTTTCACGATATTGACTTGTGACAAAGCCTCTTAGTCAAAATGGCATCTACATATCAACTTAATCATGTATAGAATATAAGAGCACATGTACAACTAAAATTAGGGTTATGAGAAGTCCCTTTTTCCATTTTTTTATCCATCACCTTTATGGACTCATCCAGCCAACTTGGCTGTCATATCACATGCCACTTACCCTTTTATTTTACATATGCTTGTTGCCATGTTTCCGTTAGTTTGCCTCATGGTGTTCCATATTACCTTTTTTTCCTCACTAATGTTCTTATCCATGTGAACCATACATTCCCTCTTTCTTAGAATTTCGTAGCATCTGTGCCACCTAACCATCTTTCCCCAAGGATACCAAGTATATAACTCAAGGGACAATTATAAAATCAACAGGTAATGCAAGAGGAAAAATCAAAGGAAACATCACAAACAAAAAATAAAATCTATAATCACAGTCCTTAAGGAAAACCACACACAAAAATAGCATGGCCATGCATGTCCATAAATCAAATCACACAAATAAAGTTCAAAGTCATAGCACATCATCATCAAGTAAAAGATTCCTAAACTTGACTCATTGTCCTTAGTCTGACATTCATGGCACTCTCCACCATCATACCATGCATACATATGTGTAACAAAATAAACTTCCTTTCCCTATCTCTATCACTAGGTCTTTCCATGTGAAAGTAAGACTCAACCTATTTCCCTGAAACTGATGATGTATCCATAGGATTGTTAGAAACTATATATATATATATATCTATCTATCTATCTATATATATATATATATATATATATATATATATATATATATATATATATATATATATTGCAAACCAAAGATAACCTCTATGCAAGTTTGGGTTCAATTTCAGGAACACATATGCACATGGTCATAGCTATCATCTTGCATTTGCACACGTTAGAGTTCAATTTACGATCTATTCTACTAGCATGATCCAAATTATCCTCTTTATCGAGACCACATTTACCATTTAGTTAAGATTTTAAAACACTTTTGAGATATATAGCCTTCTTACTGAAACCAACAGTCACAGTACCTATAATCTTCAAGAGTCAGTTAGCATGCATCACATTTTTAAACTTTCACATTCATAAAAGGAGAATGCAACTCAAATCTAGTAGGAAACATCAAATTAGGGATAAAAACCTCATTCCAAATTTCGCTAAATGTAACCATCCCCTTAAACGAGGTCGGAACATTTTTGTCTTCAATAATCTCAGTAAAACCCTCATCAAACATGAAATCAAATTTACGAGAACCCAATTAATTAAAATTTCTAAAAAACTCATGAGATTGCATCTCGTGCTAGCATCGGTTCTTCGTTCTGATCTCTGGCAAATCTTGGATGCCTTCACCTTCGCCAAAGCTGAAAGGATTTTTAATTATAACTTAGCAAAGAAATCCAGAAAGCTTAGAAATTTGGGAAACGCTGATCTCAACTTTAAATCTTCATCTCAGACGCAGAAAATCGGCCAGGAATACAACGACACTCACCTGCACAACATCAACCAGCATTATGATGCCACCATCATTCAGTTTGACAATTTAGAAAACCCACTGACAACGTAGTCGGATTTTAACTTCGTAGTGAAAAGAAGCAACTATAACACTCCCATATTGCATGGCGTTCTCCAACACAATGAGCAGCATGTAAGACACGCTGTCAGCACAGTTAGCATCGAAAGAGGAGGTAACCCCATCACGCAAGGCGTTCATTCCAACAACACGCAGAAAGAATGCATCAAGCAATTGGACAGCCAGACAACGTGGATGAAAGCCGAGGAAGATTCGCCCGAGCAAATAAACAGTCATACAACGCAAATAATAACGAATGTTGCAGAAGATATCCCTAAGCATGAAAGACTTGATGTCAACGCAAGTAGTATCGAAAGAGAAGGCAGCCCCATCACGCAAGGCGTTTTGTCCAACAACACGCAAAATGAATACATCAAGCAATTGGACAGCCAGACAACACGGATTAAAGCTTATTCTCTCAAGCAATTAAACGGACGAACAACACAAGAAATAACCAATGTCGCAGAAGATATAACTAATGAACAGCATGAAAGACACGCTGTCAGCGCAGTTAGTATTGAAAGGATTAAGGCCGAGGAAGATTCGCTCAAGCAATTAAACAGTCAAACAACGCAAGGAATAACTAATATTGCAGAAGATATTACGCAGAATGAAGACATCAATGTTATCCAACACAACGCTCCCATCAGACATACTCAGGTTATTTATAAGTGGATTGATCGCAAAGCGCAAGTTGAAAATACTCTCACACAAGAAAAAAGTCAGACAGCGCAAGGAATAAATAATATGCTAAAAGAAATAGTCATCAACTTGTCAAATCTGGCACTAGATGACAACTTGAAAGCGCTTCTAGAAAAAGGCCTTAATTTTGCTTTACCTCTAGCAGAAATACCAGTGCATGATATCATTAGTAACATTGAGGTCATCATCAGAAACACTAATCAAAATGTTGCTGAAGAAATAAGACAAGACGTGGCTAGAATTCTCAGAAATACCAGACCTCCTCCCAGCGACATCTCCAAAGAAGAATCCATAGCTTTAAAAAACATCAGGAAGAACAAGGACATCATAATTTTAAAAGCAGACAAAGGAAATACCACTGTTATTATGAATAGGACAGATTATGACAATAAGATGGAAGAACACCTGAATAAGAGTGGCTGCTATAGAATGCTTAACAAAGACCCCAGCAACAAAATTCTCCGCCTCGTTAGTAACAAAATCAAAAACTCCTCTCTTGATTCTACTATTAAGAACAGATTAATTCCAAATAGTGCCATCATCCCTAGAATTTATGGGGTTCCCAAAATCCATAAATCTGGAATTCCTCTGAGACCCATTGTGAACACCATATGATCACCCACTTACTGGTTAGCAAAATACCTTGCAAACAAGCTTAGACCTTTATCAGGTAACACTCCCTCTTATATCAAAGATTCTGCTTCTTTCATAGAATGGATTAAAAACCTAGAAATTAGTGATAATGATCTCCTAGTTAGCTTTGACGTAGTGTCTCTCTACACTATGATTCCAGTAGATAAAACCATAGAAGTTTTGAAGAATATTACAGACCATGAAACTGTAGAATTAGTAGACATTTGCCTAAAATCTTCATACTTCAGCTTCAAAGGTAAAATCTATGAGCAAACTCATGGAGTTGCCATGGGTTCTCCTTTATCTCCTCTGATTGCCAATTTATATATGGAACATTTTGAACAAATGGCCCTTAAATCTTTCCCCTTTACCCCTGATGAATGGAAAAGATATGTAGATGATATTTTCGCTAAATGGAGACATGGTTTAGATAAGCTTAATGAATTCTTATCCCACTTAAACAGCCTCTCAGAGCACATTAAATTCACTATTGAGATTGAAAAAGACAACCAGCTCCCCTTCCTAGATGTCCTCCTTACCAAGAAAAATGGCAAACTAAGCCACCAGGTCTTCAGAAAACAAACTCACACCGACAGATATCTTCACTCTAATTCCCACCACCATCCGAAGCAAAAAGTAGGAGTCATCAAAACCCTAGCTACCAGAGCTTCAAGAATCTCTGACCCTGAACATTTAGAAGAAGAACTTAACCATCTCTACAAGGTCTTCATCAACAATGGCTATCAGAAAAACATTATCCAAAAAATATTTAAAGAATCCACAACCAATACCCAAAAAAGGAAAATTCTGGAAAACCCTAGAATCTCCTTACCCTATATCAAAGGAACAACTGACAAAATCGCTAGAATTCTCACCAAGCATAACATTAGGGTTGCCTTCACACCCCCTAACACCATCAAAAACATGCTAGATTCTGCCAAAGACCCTATTGACCCAAAAAATCTCAAAGGAGTTTACTCAGTTCCTTGCTCTTGTGGCAAAGTCTATATAGGAGAAACAGGGAGATCCTTTGGCATTAGGCTAAAGGATCATATTAATGACATTTCAAGAAATAGGTCAGAAAAATCTGGTCTAGCTGAACATGCCTGTTCCTCCTCACATTATATTTGCATGGAACAAGCTAAATTAATTCATAAGGAAGACCATCATTTAAAAAGAAGGGTAAAAGAAGCAATCGAAATCGAAAAATCCTCTAATAATATGAATAGAGACGACGGACTAAAGTTAAGTGACACCTGGAAACCCCTTCTAAATAAAATAAAAAAGCAGCAAACATATATGTATCCACATGATAAAGAAATAAATGAATAAATAGGATAAAAAATATACATATAAATAAATAAATTCAAAATTTAAATAATAAAATAAACAAGAATATAATAAAATTAAAGCTAAATAAATAAATAATAATAATATATAACAAATAAATTAAATACTTATCCAAAAATAAATAAATAAATAAATAAAATAAAATAAATAAATAAATAAATATCAATTAATTTATCATTTATAAGCCGACCACAAATAAAAAGCTAATATTTTCCAAATAACTATTAATAAGCTCCGTATGTTCACGCTCTCTCTTCTCAAACACAAATCTCATTGCCCTGAAGATGGACTCACTAAGCTAGTCCGAAACGTTGGTTTCAAAACTGCTCACAGGTTTTTCCTCATAATAAAAATTCTATCAACCTGTATGGACTCCTTGTTTAACAACATCAAGTTAGCACAAAATGATTCCATTATATGAAACTATTATCAGCCTAGTTTTCTCCCTAGGGTTAGTACTTATGAGTCATTATGCTGATTGACCCTTTTTTGGGCCTTAGCCACTCTTTTTCCCAGTTTTTTCCACAACCACATGGATCCTGACTTGTGCACGTGGTTGGAACCTTCCAACCACACGGAGGACACCTTCTGCATGCGGTTATAGCCGAGGTTGCCTCGTTTTGTCCATGCGGTTGAGGGACTTCTTCTAGAGATTTTTGGTTCCTAGGAGATTAACTCGACTCATCACCTTATCCTATCTATTTGAGCTGGTTGAGACTCATTATTAAGAAGCTTATCTAACTTCTCTTCGTCCTAAGCATCTACATTCATCCTCCTAGTAGTCCTCTTCTTCCTATTTATATTGGGCCATCTTAGAGGGTGAGGCTAGTTTTGGATACCCAAAGTTTTGGAGAGTGAACTTTAGAGAGTCTATGCTGCCATTGTGATTTAGATTTGAGGGCTTCATGTTATTGTGATTCCTTCTTCATTATAGTGGGGAGACTCTGTTGGGATGAGGAGAGGAGAACCAAATCTTGAGGTATATTGATGTACTTTCATTTATATGGTTAATGAAATCTAGGTTCCTTCCTCTTATAGCTGTATTTACAATGATTTATATCTGTAATTTATGGATGTTTTGAGTTGACGATATTCTATGAAAGATCACTTGTTGTCTCCGTTTGTTTGTGCTTATGTGCAACATTTGGATCGAAAGAAGATGAAAATGATTTCTTAATTAGAGCCCAAATATTTTGTGTTAGGCCCAAAACCCTACACTGACCTGCAAGGAGGAAAGGTAACCACTCATCCTTTATAGCATTAGAAATTATATATAATTTGCATGCATGGACATCTAGTTTGGGAATTTTTATTGGATTGTCTTAGCCATTATTTTTGTTGTCTGGTGATCTCAATCGGGCATGAGATTGCGGAGCAATATCTCCTTGCGTGTATAATTTACAACAATAGAACTAGTGATTCAATGAGAGCATTATTTTCCTTTGCCTGCTCCAATTTAAGATTTCTTTGCTTTTCTCCTATTCTGGTTTCTGAGATCTATCAAATTTTTCTAATCATTAACGATAGTTTTTGGGATTTTTTCTTCTTCTGAATATTGGTCTTTTATTTCCATTTGTGTGCGAGTTTTTTAGAAAAATTGGGTTTTTCCCCAACTTCATGCACAGAGATTTATCTATGTCTTTGTAAGGCTTCGACCACTACCATGCTATTTTAAGCATACAACTGTAACCACAATAAGCATGACTTGTGTGTGTGGTTGTATCTTTAACCCTAAAAATTTTAAATTTTCCCTCTGAAACTTCTAGCCCTTGATCTGGGCATGTTATCGGCCTTTTTTCTATAGCTCGGGATTGTTCCATATATGTTTCTCTTGACTTGTTTTCTTGGATTGGATATTTCATTATTAAGAGGATATCTTGTTGTGTCTCGACTTTCCATCATTCATTTTCTTCTTGATTTGATAAGATCTATTGGATTGTTGATTTTTTTCGTTGATAGTTGTTGATATATCTCTGGTCTGAAGCCATATTGATTGGATTTATTAAGGTTTTTCACTGATTGTGTACTTCAAGGTCTTATTTGAGGTCTTTTTGTGTTTGGTTGAGGCTAATGTCCTCATATTGGGATATCTTCTTTTTAGATCTGTTTGGCTGCTTGAGTGATTGATTAAATTTGTTTCGTATTTGGGATCTGCATCTTTGTTTCCTTTCTTTGGCCTTTCATTACTTTTGTTTGAGTGATTCCTCTTGTCTTTGCTTGTTTGTATCACAATCGGTGATGTTGTGTTTGGTTGTCCAGTTGTCATCTAGAAAAGTTTATTTGGGTGTGTCTTGATTGTCTATTATCACTCTCATTTAATCTTGTTTAGGCCTTCTTACCTCTAGGGTCTAGTTTTGAACTTTGTAGAACATTGGCTTTTGCTGAGCCATTGTGCTACATCCCTGGGTTGTTGACATTCAAATTTCTTTCTCACTTTCAGCTTTCTTGTTTATTGCTCGAGTGTAATTTTTTCTTTGGTTTTGTTTTCCTAGCTTTGATGCTTTTGGAGTGCTTTGTGTTCTAGCTTGGGGACATTTCTTTGGACTATTTTCAGTTGCTTTTCCTTTTCAGTTTGTTTTTTGGTTAAAATTTGTATAACTTTGGGGATTTGCAATTAAATAATTTAGTGAGAGGTGAATTATAATATAAATTGCTGTGTTGTGGAAAAACTCTTACCCTCATGTAGTTAGCATTCATTGAAGTGAAAAGAAGAATTTGCATATAATTGCATCAATGTTACTAATAAGAGTCATTCACACCATCTAAGTTTCACACTGCATCCCAACAGTGTAACGAACAACCACTTAAAATTAACGTGATAATAAAAGAAACTAGTCTCGTCCTCTATTTTTGTTGGTAGCACACTAACATTAGCTTAGGCTAGGGTGTTGGAGATAGGAGTGTGAGTCAACTACTGGAAGGCTACAAAACAAACTTAGCAAGCCTAAGTTAAGGAGTTAAAATCCTTCATCATCCCACAACAAATTAACAATACTGTCTCATCCTTTATAACATTAGAAATTGCATCATCGCTGCATGCATGGCCATCTAGTTTGGGAATTTTTATTGGACTGACATCCATTCTTTTTTATGTCTAGTGATCTTAATCGATCATGAGATCGCAGAGCAATAGCTCCTTGCGTGTAGAATTACTGCAGCAAAAATCAATATTCACTTCCATCTGTAATAACTTGCATACCATCCATGACCATAGTTTTATCACCAGTACCTC
This sequence comes from Pinus tabuliformis, assembly GCA_031772625.1. Taxonomy (NCBI): domain Eukaryota; kingdom Viridiplantae; phylum Streptophyta; class Pinopsida; order Pinales; family Pinaceae; genus Pinus; species Pinus tabuliformis. Next base: position 93,090,215 of record CM062812.1, read on the forward strand.
CAACCAACATTTCTCAGTTACTAACTTCCCAAACAATGCTCCACTAATCATGCAATTATGGATTCATCCAATGTATGCACATATGTATACATAATATGTCTAAGGGAGACATAGTTGTTTCCAAAATCTCATATACCACATATTTAATCACATGCATGACTATTTTAAATGTATTAAGGCACACCACTAATACAATAATACTAATACACTACTAGAGTTATACACAACATCATATAAGTAGTGTTGTCAATGCCAAAAATTAACACATGCAATGAAAATTTCCATCATGCTACAAGCATCTTTGCATCCATATTCAATTTTGAAATCAACACCACAATTATTCATATTCATAGTTAGCAATAGTGTGCAAAAGCTTGAATCCCACTTATCTTTAAGAGTTCAAACTTTCTACTATTTAATTTTATGATCAGGTATTAGCTTTGTCCCCGATATTCTAGTGTTACATCTCTAGAATTTATTCCTTCTGTGATAGATCCCATTATGCCCGAGTGTTGAACATGGGAGCTCTTATACCACTTGTAACACACCCCCTTACTCTCATGTTTTACTTACAAGAAAGGGGGAAGTATATATATATAGATATACAGGAAATTCCATAAAGGAGGAAGTGGTGGACCAAGAGTCCAGAAAGGATTCTTACCACATTTCAGTCCCAATGTTTAAATTCCTTACAATCCTTTTTAAAGAATATTGAGAACTTTTTTATCCCCTTGAAGGGCTCTAGACTTACAAACTTCCTGCTGCAACCCCAATTATTAGAATCAATGTGACAACAAATTAACAATATGCATCTTTAATAGGATAAAAAAAGGACAACACATATTCAGAAGAAAGGACATATATGTATGAAAATTTAGTTGACCTAATGGCAAAAGCTTGCTACTGACGAATATTGGACATAACCAACCTTAATACTCGGTAATGTGAGTTACTAGTGGAAGCCTATATGATAATACTTGGCCAACCATTAGCATTGGTAGAAAAATTGGAATGTGTGCATGTTATTGTTTGAAACATCTCCATTTTTTGTATGTTAGTGAAGTTCTTACATCATCAAAAGTCAACTCCAAGGCAAATCATAATTTTCTATATAAATTCAACGGTAACTTTATCCACAGTTGATGTGTTGCCAATGTTGGGCCAATTTTGTATATCCATTTGAATAGGACTAATTTTGAAGCCAGGACAGATTATCAGAGGATTAAACAAGAAGACATGATGGAGGATAATACACTTGGAATATAGTCAACTAATATTAACCATAAGGAAACCCTCTTCCTTACAAACTCATCACCATCAAACTATAACAATCTCTTCTTAGAATCCTTGCCAAATGATTTGCATTTTTCTTGGTTAAGGAATTGAAACACAACAAGATGTCACAGAAATGTGAGGTAGACTTGCAAAGTATTGTTATTCATAGTGGATGTGAGGGCATAAAATGAAATGAATTTGATCTTTTTTGACATTTGTTACAAAACCTCTTGCATAATAATATAAGCATACTTTGTGATTTACATATCATTTGAATTCTTGCATCCAAGTGGTTGATAAACAAAATGTACATCTAAGTTTGTTAAGAAACCTTGAGAGTGAGTTAAATATTGATCACTAAATATTTTTGTCAAACCAAGCTAGAGAGACACCCATCCCTATGGCATTTCAGATTTTCTGAGAAGTTGATGATAAGACTATTTCACATGGTTAAATGATTTCATTCACAATTCATACATGGTTAAATATGATAACTAGTCTTCTCTTGCAAAGTGACTAGCTGTAACATCACACTTCAAACAATATTCACAATATAATTATCTAGAATTATTTCACTATAAAAAGTCTAATAAATTCATTCTGTGAATCCTATGTTTAAATATTCATGTCTGGTTCCATTTTGATAGCATTGTTGTACACTAATTGATGAATTTTGCAAATATTCTTTAAACTAGTACTTGAGGCCTGAGCATAGCTAAGATGATAGCTATGTTGATGGACGTTACATATGTATTAACAAATCTGAGTTACATTAATAGTCAATAGAAATCAGATTTGTTCTCCCTCATTCATTGGAAAGTGTAGGGCCTTTGAAAAAAACCCTGTCATGTTGGGGGGAGAACTCAATCAGTTTTGTGAACCAACAAATTCCATTTTTCTTTATCCAATTTTTCTACCTCTGCTACCTAGATTCCTTGCAGGTTATTTTGTTTTCTTTCTAGGATGCACTACAATTTCCATCATGTCATGCTTTATGGAACTCAATTCACTCACCATTCCAAATCCACTAGATAATTATGGGAAAATTCACAAGATAACACTTCAAAGTATTTTGCAAGGTTTGGGCTTAGGTTATTTAAAAAAGGCCATTGATATTGAAATCCTATGTTTTAGGTTATCTATAAACAATGTACAAGTTTTACTCTTGTATTTTTTCTCTCAACCTATTTGAAAATATTGTTGATAACTAAACTCCATATGCTCTTGCTTCATACCATTTGAGCCTTATCAAGTATTAAATTCCGAAAAACTTCATAATTAGGATGCCAAACAGATCTCAATATGTAAGGATGTTCACTTGGAATGCCATCTTTCTTTTGGCTCATCAATGTTGTCATCAACTTGTTCAGTGTTTAGAGTGTTTGATAAGTTATCAAAATGGTCACTTTATATTTATTTTGGTGAAAAAGACATGAGGATGTTAAAAGATTGGCCCAAAGAAAGAACAAATCAAATGAGGAATTTTTGTTTCTGGATTCTATAGCCATTTAAAGAAAAACTCATCCAATTACTTTGAGGAAATATTGTGATACATTAGATATAGGCATTGTGATATGTTAGATATAGGCGCTAGATATCATGTTCTTTCCCTACTTGTTGCATATGTAGGGAAGTTGTTATATTTGTATGATGATGTATTCCTACACACTGTGAAGGGAGGAAAATTTATTTCCTTCCATAAATATATCAGTTTTCTTCTCAAACAAAAAGGTCAATTAGCTTGTCAGTAGCTCCCATTTTACATTAAATTGTTAAATTAGTAAATAATCTTCAGTAATCATTAATTTAGAAACTACTAAAATATATGAGCCAACAAGAAACAATTGAATCATTTATAGGATTCAATATCTCATAATACATCAACTAGTACCATTTGTTGAGATAGAGTATAGTGGTGGGAAGGTTCATTGCCATGCATATAACCCAGGTTTAGACCACGGTGAGCTTAAATCCTATAAAAATATGTGCACTAGTTTAGTTAGATGACTCCCCTCACTGAAGTGGGATAGTGACAATGTGGATTTGGGGCTCATAGCTTCCAAGTTCCCATAGATTAAAAAAAAAAATGACCCTTGTACAATAGAAAAAAGAAACATACACATGAACTTCCTTAAAGAGTTTGGACAACACTTGCAAAAACCCAAATAATTTATCTCCATTGGCCCTATTAAATATATTACATAGGATTAGCTTAACCAAAATTGTAGCTACTTGGAAGAATATGATATCCATGGAAAATGCAGAGTGTCGATGTACTATTTTCATTAAGGTTACCAATCAATGCACTTGATAATTTTAAAATTGTTTGTATCCTAATTCTAGTTAAAACACATACTCTTAATAGAACTTAGAATCTGGAAATCAAATATATGTTCCTTGTGGTAAATTTTGGGCGTGATTCAACGGACTTGTGGTTATTAAACAACCTAATTGATTCACTAGCAAAGTTAAGATTTACTTTTATTTTCTGATGTATGTTCCTACTAACCTAAACTCAAGACTCATAATTGTGTTCTCTCATTATGTAGGCATATAGCCATTCGTATGTATAACAAAAAAATCATTCTAGGCTCTTCGCTTTCTAGTATTTTAGGTTAAAGTTCAACAAAATAACATGGACATTCACCTACGGGGCTGCGTTTCAGGGTGTGACCAGTTTTTCAATAAGAATTGCATTACACACAATGATTCAACCAACATCGTATAAGCACTATTAATACACATTATTAACAACCACATTCTCGATTTGAGTACAACCAAATTATACAATATGCATTCTAAACTATTAGTACAAACTAAATTCAATAATAGAGACATGAACCTCATCGCACAACCCACACATAAGAAAAACTTATCTCTGATGAATCTCGGCAACTGAGTCTAGGACTGCAACTCTCCTCCCAACCTTAGATTGGGCTACACAGTGGCTCTTCTTGCATCCCAATCACCCCCGATCCATATTCCAGGGCTTAAGAAGGTTTTTCAAAGGATACTAACACATATGCTAGTTGAAATAGGTATTCCTGAGGTTCAACCACCTACACCCCACCAGACATAGCATTATAAGAAACATCCTTGTTGTTACAGGGGTAACTGTATTGAAAGAAATATTGAGTCCTTTGCACTTATGCTTTGAAATGATCTAGGCCAACCATAAGAATGCTCTCTTGAATTTCTTAGGATAAAGGTAGCCAATCTTCCTTTCTCTATAGTACTCACATATTTATGGTCACGTGTAGCTCCAACTTTTGATATACTAAAACCTACCACATTAATAACAATTTTCTCGTCAAGAAAATATTTTTTGTCTTCACATCATGGTTAATAATTTCTTGGGTTGTTCCAGTGTGATCGTGGTGGAGGTCTGTTGGCCTCTTGTAGCCCTTATCGATATTTCAATCCTCTATTTCCATGATAAAGGTGGGATGTATGTTCCACACAAGTGAATCCTGAGATACCCATTGACACACCATCATCCTAAAGAGCCTGAATAGGCCAAAACTTCTCAGGTATCGGCCCATAAGGGACCAAGATAACCTCAATGGCATTGAAAAACGCCAGAGACCCATTTTTTGGAGAAAATATTAGAATCCATCCAATCGAATCCACATTGACCAAATATTCCTTGAGCAAACATTGAAATTATGTACCTTTGAAGGTAAATTCATGTAGTAGAACTAACTTGTATGTTGTAACAAAATGAAAAATTGTAGTTTAGATCATGGATTTTATTAGGAATGTGATAGCGATAAAGGCGTACCTAGTGCCAACCCTGCTGCTTGATTTCAATGTTGTAGAAGTATTGCTCTGTGCATACCCAAATGATTACATAAAGAGTCAAGGGAACTATGATATTGGATGTGGAGACTATGAAGCCTGACCACCAAATGAAATTATTCGAAAGGAGAATGATTCTAATCTAGGTGCATAGATTGAGCACAAGATATGAGAGTCTAAATAAGAGCATATCAATGTGATGGGATGGCCACATGGTAATGTTGGGAGGAATTTTTGAATTTTTTGTAGCAAGTTGTAAATATTTACATTAGAGAGTGAGTTTTGTTTTCATAATAAGTTGGACGAGTTATTTTCTATTGTAAAAGAAAAACAAACATAATAATAGTTTTATTTTCCCCTTATTTTGTGAATGAGGGGAAACTATTCACACTTTGTGACTCTTGGTTATCATAGTCTGTTCCTTTTGGGAAACAACAAGAAAAGAGTGTTTGGAGAGGTGAAGAGAAAAAAATAAGAAGTGAAGAGAAGCTGCCAAGAGAAGAGAGGAGAGAGGGAAAGAAGAGAGGAACTCATTGTTTCCCTGTGTAACTAAAGTTCTGAGGTTTTTCATATGCATGTACCTTCAATCTATGTGAACGGAAAGTATTTATGTATGAATGGCATAATAAACAACAATTTTGGGTTGTAAATTATGTTATTATTAAAAGAATCGAAGCTCTGTAGTTACACTAAATCATTTCTTGTTGTGAAATGTTAGTAATTCATAATTTTTATTCATGTGCATTGATCTTGGTCTGTATATGAAAACCTATAACTTGTTGAATCAAAGTACATTAGGAATATTAGCATTGAAGTCTTAATTGTTGTGATTTGTTCATGAATCTTGTGTATTCTTGTTGAAATGGTCTCAAAACCCACTGAGGAAAGTACCATGGTGTCCAAGAGTAGGAATATGAGGTATTTATAGTAAACTGGTCATTTTGAAAGTTTGTATCTACTTCCATGACTTGGATTATTTGGACAAATGTTTGGTTGATTGCATTGATTGTTTAATCTTCTTGATCTTGCTCCATCTACAAACATAAAGATAAAATGTAATGAGTGTATCTACATTGGTGAGAATAATCAAAATTGAAATCAATAATATAATCAATGTAAATCGAATAGCAATGTACGATAGAAAGAAGTGACTCATAAACTATACACATGGTTTCAAAACCAAGTCTCATGCCTTGTTGCAACAAGTCTTCTGCTAGCATAGTTCCATACTTTGTTTCCTACATGTTTTAAACCCAATTATAAATCATAGATTTAATATAAAGTATTCTTTTCTATTATTAATTATAAACTCAGAGAAATAACATAGATACTTACAAATTCCACAATTAATTTTTGATATGCCAACATATACTCACAACCCATATTTAACCCAATGTCAATCAATTCTTCTGATGACTCTTCTTTGTATGTTAACACCTATTTGAAGACATTCAAAGATGATTGTTGTAAAACAACTTAAAATATACAAAAATGAAACCTTGAGTTATTATAAGAAAATATTAACAATTACTCACAAACTTTGATATCGACATTTTTCCTCCTTGTAGTCCTATTTTATATGTTGAATGTGTTCCATTTTGCTTTCTTTTCTACAAGAAAATACTTGAAAATTAATATTTAATGCTAAATTATTTTTTTATATGTACAAAGTCAATCATGATTACATACATTTGAAGAGCGTTTTTGTTGAGATGGTTCCTCCTGTGATGCAAGTATGTCCATTTCTTTGAGCATCTCCTTGTACACTTTTATGGACATTTCTACTATCATTTTTTTCATATCAGCTCGCTGATCCTTTGTTATTTTAATAATCTTCCTGAAAAAAGTAATAAACTATTTTCATATTGATATATGAAAACTAAATATAACAAAGTTGGTATTAATAAATGAATGGTTTGTAGTAATATATACATATAATTCTAGAGAATCATTTTAATTAGGGATATTACCTTTTGAATGATTTTTTTTAGCTATTCTATGTGTTTTCTATTACAACTCTGACATGTCTCATTGACCATTTCTCTCGAAACACTTCTTGAAGTTTAAATGTTATTTGGTTCTTGAAATAATTGGATTTTTTTTTTTTTTTTTGTAAATGGAAAGTACGTCTATACGTTTGTTCCACTATATCATTCATAGTTTTGTAAAAAAATTCCCCCCTTTCATTAACCTCCAACAACACTCCAGATGAGTTTAGGACCAATCCATCGCCATTTACATGTTCTATAATTTTTCTTTTCTTAAAACGACATTGATTTTTTCCTTCGTGTTTGCTCCCTATAGAAAGTTAAACATATATGAATTAATAGATTGTTTTAAACATGTTATCTAATATTCTTAAGTATATTATTAATGAATATTCAAAAAAAAAACTCATTCGAATAATATTTTTTCATTCACCTAATTCATCCTCTGTAGTTTTTCTATCATACTTTTACGCTCTTTTACACTTAGATTAGAAATAATATTATCAAACTTCTTCATTTTGTGGCTTTTCATGACACACACTAACCAATGCATATTAGTTAAACTTACAGATAGTTCAAACATATTAATTTGTAAAGAATTTATAAGGAACTTGCATTCTCTGCTTTTTTCGATGTGTTGTCATTGTGTAGATCAATATTTTTGTTACTTGACACCTTCTCAGACATTTTTTATCAATATACAACATATACCATTCAATAAAAAATCCATTAAATATATTTTATACATAAATCAAATAAGTTTAAGCCAAAAAGAGCTCTAGTAACTGTTGCATTTATTGAATCAAAGCACCAGCGCATTTAAGTCATTCAATGCACTAGGCATTTAATTATTCAACATCGTTAGTGAAAATTAATCTTTTAAAATAATTTTAAATCATGATGGTGCAATTTGTAACGATAAACGCACTGCAATGACTTAATGATGCTATTTGGCAGAGGCATGTTGGTGTGTTATATTACATCAGGAGCACTGTTAAACAGGCTAGAAAAAATCGACATGGTTATAATACATCGGTGCATTGTATTACATAGGGCACACCGATGTGCTATATTACATTAGCACACTATGAAACATACATTGTTTTAAAAAAAATGGATAAGACTGACAGGGTTTGGATTTAATTCAATAAGTGATGCCCCGTACTTTACATGTCAAACGCCCTATATATAGTAAGTAGACAAACCCATTAAATTTAAAATTCCTAAAATGAAAAAATTTAACTGTGAAGTGGTAAAGGGAGTTAAACCCTAAGGTGAAATTTTGTAATCACATAAGCAAGAAGAAGCAAGGGTTTAAGGTAAGTATTGATTTTTTCTTCTTCTTCTTCTTCTTCTTCTTTTTAATTTCAATTAAATCTAAAAAGGAACAGAGATTGTAAAAAATTTTACTAGTAAAATCAATAGTAATTTTTTTTTTATATAAGGTTTTTATTTTTATTTTTATTTTTGAATAAATTTAATAGAAATTGTTAAAAAAAAAAAAATTAATAGTAAAATCAACCGTGAAATTTAAAATTTTTGATATGCAGGGTTTTGGGTGAATCACCAGACCTTTTAAATTCTGATCTTTTTACTGTTCCAAAATATTTTGTTGCTCCATAGTTCTCCCACTATGTCTCTCTTACAAATGATCTGTCTTTAGATGAAACCCTAACAAAAAGTGTAAAAACGTTTATTAGTAAAATCAACAATATAAATTTAAAATTTTTACTATGCAAGGTTTTGAATGAATCACCATAACTTTTAGCTTCTGATCTTCTGAATAGTTTTTCTGCTCCAAAGTATTATGTTTCCGCACAATATTATGGTTAACCATGATCAAGTAGGTCAAATCATAGTTAGCATGGTCAACCATGGTCAACTAGGTCAAACCATGCTTAGCACAGTTAACATGGTCACCATCTGCAATCGTATTCAACATAGTCAAACATTGTTAATAATGCTAACCGTAGTCATGGCCAAACTTAATCAACCATAGTCAACATGCCCAACCATGGAGGACCGGGGACAACTATGGTCAATCATGGGAAACTATGATCAACTATGGGTAGGATGGTCAACCATGGTCAACTATAGGTAGTGTAGTCATGGTCAAGGTCATGGATAACCATAGTCTACCATAATTAGCCATAATCAACATGGTTAACCATCATCAACCATTGTTGACATGTTCGAAGTGGTCAAACATGGTCAACCATAATCAACCATGATTAATGACAATAAACCTTAATCAACCATAGTCAACATGGTTGGCCTTGGTTAACCATGGACATCCATGGCCAATAATGGGTAGCATGGTCATCCATGTGCAAAATTTCCATAATCATGGGCAACATGGCCACGGTGATTATCATGGTCAATCATGGGAAACATGGCCACAATCATTATCATGGTCAACCATGTGTAACATGACCAACTATGATCAATTATGGGAAGCATGGTTATCCATAAGTAGTATGCTCAACCATGGGCACCATGGTCAACCATGTGTATTACAAACATGGGCGTCATGGACAATGATGAGTAGTATGGTCAACCATGGGCACCATGGTCATCCATCATAAACCATGGTCAATCATAGACATCATGGTCAACTATGGTCAACCATGGTTCAACAAGGTCAAACAATGTTTAGCCATGGTCAACATCATCAACCATTGTGAGCCATGTATAACATGGGCAACCATAATTTATGATTGTCAATTATAGTTAAATGTTGTCAACCGCGAATAACTAAAGTCAAAATGGCCAACAATAGTGAACCATAATCAATCATAGTCAAGTATAGTTAAACGTGGACAATCATGGCCAACCATATTCAACCATAGTCACTTGTAGTCAAATATATTTTCGCCAAAATTAAATGTTATCAACCATAAACAACCATAGTTGATCGTAAACAACCATAATAAACAATTGTGTATTAATCCTCTCCACACATACCAACTACCAATTAACACAATCACATTATTAAAAATAATTAGTGGTTAATGTATATTGATTGACACCATTAATTTTCCAAAATAAAAAATAATATTAAATGACATATATCATCCTCTTTTAAAAATATGATTATACTAATTACTACTGCCTTAATATTTGTAATTTATTTTATTTTTAATAATCTATTACCATACTTATACCCAAGTAATTGAACATACACCAAGAAAAGTTTCCATATTAAACATTCCACTATGATACCATTAAAATGTCCATATTTCATTACGATATCCTATTAACTAGCAATTGTCCCAAAAGGTACAAAGAGAGGCCGATAGGATTATTAAATCGAAATTATTGAATTTTCTAGAAGAGATGTTGGTTCAAGCCTAACGAATGAGCAATTTGAGTTGGCTAAAGGCTTTCTAATTGTTTTTTATTATGTTAAAATTATATTGATAATTCATTGGTTTTACTTTACTTTCAAAAGCTTGAAGGAATTTGAAAAGCAAGTATAGGATTGCTTTGTGGGATTTGATCCCAAAATCATTGCTTTGTAAATACATACTCAATGAAATGTTAATTGGTTGAAACCTGCAAATGTTTGATATAAGAAAATAAGCCGAAAAGGTTGAAAGGGGCCTGGATCATTGTGCAATTACTTTTCTTTAGATGTTTTATTTATATCTATATTACAAAGAACACATTGAATGTCTTATTTCATTTTAGAGTAAATTAATTACCCAAAATCAAAAAATCTCTATAGATGGCCAAGCATATACGAAGCTTGCTAGTGACCAAGGCAATAACCACCATGACTATCCCCTACCAATATATTTCATTGAAAACCATAATTGCCTTTAGAAAGTCAAAACATAATATTACAAAACATATTGATATATTGCTATGAAAAAGTTGATTCCATTAGAAACCATGATATTATCGGATGCCTCAGATCCATCAAGACTGAGGCTGAATTTGTTGATCGTAAGGGCTGTATTCCACAGCCTCCAACCCACAACGTTGACAGCTGAGTCAACAGTCCCAACGAATTGGGCCAAGATTTCAATTCTGCACAATCACAAACCCACAACTTCTTCAAGCTGCTCAAGTGACCTAGAGAACAGGGCAGCATTTCCAACAAAGCATTTCCCAAAGAAAATTGTTCCAAACTGCTTAGGTTTCCAATATCCTAACAATTCTTTTTATGTAATTCTGAATTTTCTAATTTTTTTAATATAATTATCTGATCATTAACTTGCAATTTCTAAATCTGTTCACATAATTTTCAATTACTAAAATGATTAATTTGTCAATCAAGTGAATTACAAAATTCCTTTTATTGATATTGAAAAGTTTTAAAACAAAATTAATGCATTGCTTATTATGCCCTTTGGTTATTAACTTATTCTTATAAAACCAAAATGATCATTGATAACCCTACCCCTACTAATAAATTTGAGAACTACTAATAAATTTGAGAAGATTGGTTATGTTTTGTATGACCAAAATGATAACCCTACTAATAAATTTGAGAAGATAGGTTATGCTTTGTAAGACCAAAATGATAACTCATCATTCCACTAATAAATTTGAGAAGGATGAGCAGCAGAACATTGAAACGAGTCATCCGTAAGTTGTAACAAAAGGATTTAGGATTTCCAACCTGCCTAAAACGTTGGGAAGCCTAAACAAAGTTCAACCCGATTAAGAGGCTGGAAGCCTAGACAAGTTTAGTCAAACCCGTAAGGGTAAAATGACCCTATACACTGAACAAGGGTGTTAACACCCATGCTGGGGAAGAGGCAAAATGAAGCAGTCTCCAGGTCCTCCCTCATGACACATGATGTAATCTACTTATTTTGCAAAGTAATATAAGATGTATTCTCTTTCTAGAAATGGAAAATAAACAGATCAAAAGAACAAATCCGGTTGAGAAGATTGGTTATGCTTTGTATGACCAAAATGATAACCCTACTTATAAATTTGAGAAGATAGGTTATGCTTTGTAAGACCAAAATGATAACTCCACTAATAAATTTGAGAAGGACGAGCAGCAGAACATTTAAACGAGTCATCCGTAAGTTGTAACAAAAGGATTTAGGATTTCCAACCTGCCTAAAACGTTGGGAAGCCTAAACAAAGTTCAACCCGGTTAAGAGGCTGGAAGCCTAGACAAGTTTAGTCAAACCCATAAGGGTAAAATGACCCTATACACTGAACAAGGGTGTTAACACCCATGCTGGGGAAGAGGCAAAATGAAGCAGTCTCCAGGTCCTCCCTCATGACACATGATGTAATCTACTTATTTTGCAAAGTAATATAAGATGTATTCTCTTGCTACAAATGGAAAATAAACCGATCAAAAGAACAAATCCGGTCTAACTTCATTTGTAAAAGCTACAGTCCTTAAAGGTGTCTCTGCAAGAAAGATATCATGGGATACAATTCACATTTAGGGCAGGGAGAGTCAATTTGTGATTCTATTCAACTTCAACCAAATGGAAGGCAAAAGAAAACCGATCTGGAAACCAATTTATCATCCTTTTGAGAGCTTTCCCCAAATGAATGGTCATGAAAGATTTGCCCAAATGAATGGTTGGGAATGTCTTCAATTAGGTCGATTACTTCTTAACAAATCGTGCGTATAGTTAATACAATAGCCCTTACTGACTGTTGTAATTGAAAAAACAGCATAAGAAAAGAGCTGGCCAAGCAAATCAAACTTATCCTAAATTTGATAAACAAATATTAAGTACTTTACTCATTTCCTTCAAGGAAGCAATGTTGGGATGCTATAAACATTCCTTCCCTGGCCAGATTCATCATTTCATATGTCATATATAACAGATACAAAAGTAGATAGGTAACACTAACAGTCCTAATAACGCCAGCAATAGTTGTGATTGTCATACACTATATTATAATTTATACCTAGAAATAAGGCTGCACCATTGCTTAATTTAAGCACTCAATGGTTGAACGGAAATTACATTAGAAATGCTTAAAGGTAAGCAACCCATCACTTGGATGGCACGGAATGATTGAGGGTTTATGACTAATTGTTAACTCTTCAAAGCACTACTTTGCTCACATATCAACAGTCAAGAGTGTGCCAGGAAGAGATACCTGCAATTTTTGTAAAAGCATTTTAGTCAAATGGAGGAATTGATATGTCAGAACAAACTTGTTAAAAATAGAAGGCGCAATAGATGGAAAACAATATGTATGTGGTATATATACCTTTTAAGCCCATTATATCAGAAAAATGAGCAAATGTTATATTACATTTTGATTCCTACAGTATGTGACCTTGTTCACAGTTTGGAATATAAAATACGGTAACTGTAATATAGTATACGCTGCAGATCCCAACAGCCAAGATTCTCCTTCAAAAATGGAGATGGAAACTCAAGTTTTCATTAAAAAACACAGTTGTGTATATTAAGAGAGACATAAAGGAAGTTTGACAGATATCAACGCAGCATTCTGTTCTTTTATACAGAACAATTATACTCGTAAACAGTAACTAAAAGAACAAACTAGAAATACCATAATGGTGAAAAGGTTAAATAAATTGGCAACCTTTCTCCACAAAATAGGGATGGCAATTTGCAAATACTTCTTCCCGAGAAAGAAATGAAATAAGAGAAAAAGATTAAAAAGAACCAGCATACATTTCCACACGCAGATTGTGGGTTATTCAAATGTTCTGCAGTCAGGCCCAACTTCGTCTATTTCTCTTCCAGCTTAGCTCGGCCACAGGTACAATTTTTGCAGGCTTTTCTTTTCGTACTAACTTCATAGTCATTGGCTGCACAACAAACAAATTACAAAATATGGATTGAAAGAATAGATGGGAAAAGTGACCAAGCTGATCAAGTTTGTAACGTTATTAAAGAGGATTCTATCATATATATTCCTTTCCAATGGATAAACTGCAAACCAACATTAACAGCCACCAGCCCCTGTTACTAACCAGAGGGCAATGAAGATCTTTTCAAATCCTCTTCAGAAAGAAGGCTTTCTTCATCTATCAGATCCTCCAAATCATCTTTCATGTCTAGCTTTACGCCCAACGGGTCAGATTTAGGCAAACTCTCTTGTTTCTGCACAGCTTTATTTTTTAGGGAAAACGATGATCCAGTTTCCCAAGTGGGCTTTTGTGCTCTCAACTGCAATGAGGAATGCATGAAAGGGAACAATTGTCAAAGATATGGCTATAACTATCACAAATTCCAAATGCACACAAAATCATGCAAGGATATTCTGGATCTAACTGTTCTAATGTTTGTCTTAATAACAGGAAAAACTAAAACTCATAAATGAGATAGACTACCCAGCAGACCGATTTTACTCTACAGAAGAAGTATTTATCAGAAATTGTTAAACTAAAGGAAAAAGTAAACCACCCCTTGGGGATTATCAACTAAAGAACCTTCTAAGCAGTTATATTTTTAGCATGTTTTACAAACAGGCACACATATTGTACTGTAATCACAATACTGGAAATATTAAATAACAATTATCTATCTTAAGATAAACAGAATATAAGCAATATAGTTTTCGCCTTGAGTCGGAACTACAATAAACAGTGAACTTACTACCATATAAACAAGAGGAATGGCATGCCCAACATGCAAGATTTAATTGCAGGACTGTTTCAAACCAAGCGTTTAGCCATAAAATACCAAAATGCATATATGTATCCTACAAGTAACCTGTGCAACCAACAGTACAGGAAAAGGATAACGTCAAACCTATTTACTTACATTCTCGGCAATAGAAAACTCAGTGGAGAATATAACCACTGTAAATTATGAAGAGAAATTTTAACACTGTAATTTGGATCTTAACAAAAACGAAAACAAAACAACTGACTTTGGTTCCGGCTAGAGCTAAAATGCTCAACATCCATAATAATTTTAAAACCCTCAAGTCGACAGAGAAAAGACGCTCTTCTCGAAAAACCATAACAGAATTTAATAATAAGTAAGCTTAGAGGAAACATAGCCACAAAAATGACCTGGTTCACTTCTGGGGTAAGGAGAAATTGTTGCCGCCACGGTTGCACTGTGGAAGCCATCGACAATATAGACCTGTAGCTTTCCCCTCCAAAGAAGGGGAAAAGTAAGTTGTATACGATGATGAGCATGCAAAACAAAAGACCTATGATAACAGAAACATCATATATTCAACAAGGGCCTTACCTGTGAGGGTTACCGTATAGTGGGCGATAATGTTGAAAAACTTTCCAGGAAGACCTTACGGTTCTGTTGACTGAACCTAAGATCCAAGTGAAATTGGGAAAGATTTATCCAAGACAGATAAACAAAATTCCTGGTGAAAACCTCAGAGAGAGGATTTGTAACACTGAAGGAGGGTTTGCAACGACTTCTAAGTCTGAGGGGGAAAAAGATACCTGTGGTGTGCTAGTGTAGGTTTCACCTCGAGCACCAGAAGAGCGAGGTTGCAGAACGCCAACGGCCAAGGAAGAAATGAGAGGCATGTTTCGTAGTTGGGGAGAGGTGCAGGGATCTCTTGAAAGGTGCAGGGATCGACCCTGGCAAGCGTAACAGGAAGAGCGAAATGCCAAAACTGAGAGTTCATATGCGCCATTACTACTAGAGCTTATGAACGCTGAAGCTTCCGAACAAAACGTCTCAAACTCCAACTAAAAATTAGGTAACCGCAGAACCGCCTTCATGAATATCCATGAATACACGACGAGCGACGAGCACGGAGGGCATATTCCCCGCATAGCCAACATATGACCGCTCGCTTTCAGAATTCTGCGGATAAAGGTTTGGGTGGTTAGAGGGTTTATGCCCGCTCTATGCCAAACGCCAGGTGTCAGCCTGGGAAACAAAGGGACGACGAAAGTCCCTTTCAAAGGAAGGCCTATCGGCCTAAATATTTCACTATGATGCAATTAATAAGACCATCGCCTAAAATCCATCAAAATTGGAAAGATACAAAAATCTACATCACAAAGTAGGTCGACACGAATGACCAAGTAAAGCACGCCTACATGGTCCCAACAAAAGAAGTAACATAAAGGGTACAATTTCAACTCCGTGAGCATAGAAATATTTGTAAAGATTTGAAACTAAAAGATTCTACATTAATTTCCCAAATGGTACGACACATGATTGATTGTTTTGTATCACAATTTCTTCATTGACTATTATAACCGTGTTCAGAAGTTATAGCCGTGATTTCGATTGGTTCTTTTAGTCTAGAAAATAAGACAAAACCCTCACCAAATTCCACGCATGAATAGAATTTATATCATGTTACCATTTCAACGATGTTTTGAAAATTTTATTTAATTTATTGTAATTTTATTGCTAAAATAACTAACATAATTATATTAATAAATGTGTAATTATATTAGTACATGTGGTTGATGGGTTTATAAACATATTTTAAGTATACGCATAATTATATTAATAATGGAATTGTTTTTAATGTGATTTTTTGGAAGCTTTTCTGGTGGGTTTTTCCGGTCTAATTTCTCTAAAATCCAGCAGGAATTTATTGAAATCACAAGTTTGATGGGTAACCTGTGCACAATTGAAGTGCTCTATAAATTTTTCACGGTGTTGAATCCATATATACAATCAAAAACCACTTTCACTAACACAAATCAAGATTTCACCCCAAAATTTTAAGCTGCATTCCGGCACCGGAAAGTCCAAAAAATTGCACTAAAAGCAACTCCATTAATAATTATTAAGTATATGATAGGGATTTATAAACTCTATTATTAAATATATCATTTCTAATAAAAAGCTTAATATCATGGTTTATAATATTGGGTTTACTAATAGATGTTATAATATTAGATTTACAATATTGAATTTAATATTAAGAATATAATATTTGATTTATAACAATCAGATTTGTAATTTAAGGGTTTATACTAAGTTTATGCTTTATATTATTATTATTATTATATGGTATTTGAGTCAATTTCTCTATATAGTCTCTCATATCACTAAATTAAAAGTAATTTATATAATTATAAATAATGTTATTCATACTATACAAATTTTATAATATTTTTATTTTTATTAATAACTATGATAGGGTTTATTATTCACAAATGTGAATTTCATCCCATACAAACTTTCTAAATCATTAGAGGGAGTACTTTACTTTAATACTAATTGTGTGTTGGGGCATGAAAAAAGTTAATTTTAAATAATTATTAAGTTATATTAAATAGTAGGTAAGTGAAAAACATAGAAGTTCCATTCCTAATGTATTGTTTTACTATAGTTAAAATTATTATAGGAGATCAAAAGAAAAGGAAAATCATGTAATCATCATAATAACCATATTGTACATAGTAGTAAATTTCTAAGTACTTTGTGTATTTTTTTTTTTTCTTTTGCGATGTTGAACTTAATGGGATCATATTATAGTGCTAATGTATTTTTGAGCATATGGTTGAAAACGTTATGAAACAATAATCGACAAGTATCCCTAGTTATTTCCTATTCCCATGAAAAGTTAAACAATTTATTTTATTAGTTCCTGGCAAAGTCAAGGACTATAGCAATCACTTGGCTGAAATTCCCTTGACTGTGGATTATTTTGCCAATTTTATGTAATTTTTTGTAACTTTAACCAAAGTTTTCGAAAAATGTTCAATACTTCCATTTTTTTGTAAATTTAAAATTATTTTTCTAATTTTTGAAAATATTATTTCTAATTTTCCATTGGCTTAGTGAGCCTTGATGTGACTTAATTCCCTTGGTGGAGTGTATTTTTATTTTCCTATTTGCCAATGCTTGACAAATTATTTTAAAATGAAAAAAATGGTAATTCTGTAAATGACATTGTGTCAGTGAGTGCTCTAACATTGGCACTGTTATGCCTGACATTGCTAGTGCTCTGACATTGGCACTGTTATGCCTGACATTGCTAGTGCTCTGCCTAGGTCCTTTATGGGGGGTGTCAGTAGTGGTGGTGAGTTGTCTAAATCAACTGCAACGGTAGTTGTGTGGAACAACATGTGTATGGAGCTGGGGATGTGTTCGGACTAAAGGATGTGCAGAAGAGAGGGTATGTGTGGGAGAATAGAGAAAGGACATAAACTTTCTTCTGCAAACATGAAATTATTTTAAGTTTGAGCAGAAACTTCAGGATATTCATAATTTAATGTGGAGATGTCAATTTTTTTTGTTATTTAGTCTTAAAAAATGATAGAATATAGTAAAAATTCTAAAATTTGTCCACTATAAAATGTATTGTTGGTCCATCAACCACCGTCGAAAACACACCTTCTTCCAACAACTTTTGGTTATCAGTGAATGTGTTCCCATTACTTAAACATCTAGGTTCAGGAACATTTTCTTGATTGGCCTAAAAGGACTACAATTCCTAACACATGAAGGCAGATGTTGGGACACTTTGTTTTCAAAGAATAAATAAATCAAAAGCTTGATGATTCTTCGAAAGAAGGCTCTGGTTTAATAATAACTATGACCACATATGTCTCATGTTCGAATCTGATATTCGAGTTATTGACTATAATGTCCAAATTCTTTCCTTAAATTTCTACATGGTGGATGACTTGATTGCTTCTTCCATCTCGTCTCATTATAATGAATTCAAATTCTTTATGTTGAACCGTGGTTATCCGACCAAATCCTAACTGATAACATTTACTCAAGGTTGTCAATCATGACTCCATTTCTGTAGAATTATAGTCATTGTAGAACGAGAAGCCATGCTTGGACTATGGAATAAGAAGGAAGGCGTGAAATAGGCGATTGATCTATCTACCAAGAGACTATTCTAATTCAAAGTAATTAGCAATACAATTGTAATCACAGACTCCTCATTGAATTTGAGTTATATATATATATATATATATATATATATATATATATATATATATATATATATAGAGCTATATATATATATATATCTATATATATATATATATATATATATATATATATATATATATATATATTATTTCTCACATGGTTAGTCCCGGTCCACATTCGGGCCCCTTGAACCACATTTGTTCAGACCTAGTCACATTTGACCTCTGCACTAACTCTTGTTTGGATCTAGCCATATTCACCCCCTGCACTACCACTATTCGGCCTCGCCATCTTTGCTACAACACTATATAAATTCTGACTGTAGATTAACCTGATAATGCAATATAACTAAAGCAAAATACTTTAATCTACTTCTACAATCAAACTTGTGGAAGATTAATAGATTTGAGCAAGATCAAGCAGAACACATATAACCATAAGCATAATCAATGCACATGAAACACAGAAGAATACTCAGGGGAAAGCCTCAGCTAAAAAACCCGCTATCTGTATTATCATACAAGTGAAAATATCTCAAGATTACGTACAACTTTAGCTCTCACAGCTAGCCAGCTCTCAGTACAATCCTCATAGATGCTCATAGGCAAAATATACTTCTCATTAAGTCCTCCACACTGCCCTCCAAGCTCCTATTTCCTAGCGCAGTTTTCCCTGGGTGATCCTAATGTTACCATGTGTAACACTGATCTTACACCCTACAAAACTGCACAAATCTCAAGGAATGAATTCCTTCTGCATGCAAGAGTTTTCCTTATAGGAAAATTCTTGCAACTGATAGTACATTGTCCCTGTCTTTAATCTCAACTGGGTCTTTCTATAAATAGACATGCATGACTTATTTATGAGAGAATCTTCAGTTATCTGGAGTACACTAGTTTTATGCATGCATGCATTAACTGACTGAACTCACAATTAGTTCCTCAAACTATTTGGAACTAATTTAAATGGATATAACTCAGTTAACTGAGCTAACTAATTACAACTCAAATATAACTCATCCTTATCTCCTTAATTAAGGGATAATCTCCTTAATTTAAGGGATAATTGTTGCATCACTTCACAAAGACTTCTAGCTTGAATTTCTCCAACTAATTAATCCAAGATGAATTAATTAATTATTTTTCAAGCAGTTGGTGAGACTAAATTCGAATTTTAATTCAAGGAGAAATTAAAATTGGAATATTCTTGTTGCCACATTTCAACAAACACTACCTCTCGTTCATAATCCTTTGGTCGATATTTTTCCAAAATGTGGTAAATTAATGTAAACTTTCCTTGAAAAGACATAATTGGTATCAAATATTAGCTTTCATTAAAATAAACTTTAAAATTTCAAAAAATATTTTGCGAAATCCCATTACTAATTTAACATTTTATCATTTCATGTTGAGATTGTAATGAAAACAATACATCATAAATATTTTAATTTTTATACATTCTACTCATTAAAACTCATTATAATATAATTTCTTTTCCTAGTTATTTGCATATAACATAACTTGCATTTTTGGCTATTTGCATTTGTTTAAGTTCGTAGTTTCGTTGTTAAATATAAATGGAAATATATGTCAAATGATTGTGAATATACATGATTCAATGCTAAAAAATATATTATATGGTAAGTTTATTATTAATAAACTTTTGTGGTTACAAAGTCCATAGAATCTAAGAAATTATATCTAGAATAAATGTACCCGTTATTCCTCTCCACAATAGCAACTAAGGTTTCTTTGCCCAATGAATTAGCATTATTTTATGCTTGGAGGGTTCAATTCTCTACTCTGACATGGCTCTCCTTGCATGGATAAACTTGACTTTCCTCTCTAGTCTCTGCTTCTATGAACATATTTTGCTCCGACCCCACATATTTGTGGCTCAAAACCTTTTTACTTAGCCTATTCCCATGGTTTAGTTCCCTTTTCTTGCAATAGCTTCCACTTCCACGAATGGATTTGGTTTCGTGCTTTGCATTTGCTATAAATATGGTTGCTATGTGTTTTCTCTAATGATGACTACTCTATGTTTCCTTCTAGTTATAATAATGCATGTTCAAATGGCTTCTACACATTGGGAACAAAGGAAGATGTTGGGACCCTATGTTTTCAAATAATTAATAAATGAAAAAATTACTTGATGTCCCTTAGGAAGAAGGCTCTGGTTTAACAATAACCATGACCATAAATGTCTCATGTTCAAATAATATATTCGAGCTATTAACTATAATATCCAAATTCGTTCCTTAAATTTATGCATGGTGGATGACCTGATTGCTTCTTCCATATTGTTTCATTATAACGAATTCAAATGATTTATGTTGATCCACGATTATCTGACCAAATCCTAACTGATAATTGTTACTCAAGGCTATTGATCATGACTATATTTATGTAGAATTCCAGTCATCACAGAACTAGATGTCCTGCTTGGACTGTGGAATATGCAGGAAGGTCGGAAATGGGTGATTGATCTATCTATCAATAGGATTTTCTAATTCATACCAATTGGAAATACAATTGTAATCATGGACTTGATGAATTAGAGTTAATCGATACAACAAATGGTTGTTTTTATAACATAAAAACACACTTTTATTTTTCTTTTCTTTTTTAATTATCATTTCTCATGTGGCCCGTCCGTAGCCCACATTTGGGATCCCCAAACTACCTATATCTAGGCCTGGTCACTTTCAGCCCACACTGCCTCTCATTCAAGCCCAGCCATATTTTCCCCACACTACCTCTATTCAAACTGGCCATATTTTCCCCACACTACCTCTCATTTATAATCCTTTGGTCAATCTATTTCCATAATGTGGTAAATTCATATAAACTTTTCATGAAAAAACATGATTGGTACCAAATATTAGCTTTAATTAAAATAAACTTTAAAATTTCATAAACTATTTCAAGAAATCCCATTACTAATTTCATTTTTTATCGTTTCATGTTGAGATTATAATGAGAACCACACAAAAAAAATATTTATTGTTTATACAATATACTCATTAAAGCTCATTATACCATAACCCTATAACCTCTTTTCCTAGTTATTTGCATATAACATAACTTGCATTTATGATTATTTGTATTTTCTTTAAGGTTGTAATTTCATTGTTAAATCTAAATGGAAATATATGTCAAATGATTTTGAATTTTCATGATCCATTGATAAAATTATATTATAAGGTAAGTTGATTATTGATAAAAAAATTGGTTATAAAGTCCATATAATCTAAGAAATTATATCTAAAAAAAATGTACCAGTTATTCCTCTCTACAATCGACTATGGTTTCTTTGCACAAAAAATTGACTTTCTTTTCTACTTGGAGGGTTCAATTATATACTTCGACATGGCTCTCCCTGCATGGATAAGCTTGAGTCTCCTCTATGCTCTTTTCTTTTATGAATATATTTTGCTTCGGCCCCACACATATGTTGCTCAAAACCTTTTTACTCAACCAATTCTTGTGGCTCGGTTCCCTTTCCTTTGTAATGGCTTCCACCTCCACAAATGACTTTGGTTTAGTGCTTTGCATTTGTTATAACGATGTCTACTTTGTGTTTTCTCTAATGATGATTGTTCTATGTTGGCTTCTAATGATAGCAACACATGTTCTAGTGGCTTCTGCGCATTGGAAATGAAGGCATATGTTGGGAGACCGTGTTTTCAAAGAATAAAAATAAAAAAAATTACTCAATCTCCCTTTGGAAGAAGGCTCTGGTTTAACAATAACCATGATCGCAGATGTCTCATGTTCAAATATGTTATTCAAGTTGTTGACTATAATATCTAAATTTTTTCCTTAAACTATTGTATGGTGGATGTAAACACACCCCCTTACCCTTAAGAGTGTATTTACTATGCTAACCCAACTTCCCTGGTATGGATAGAGAAATGGGGTAATTTGTTTTTACTTTTTTTCCAAGTTTCCATAACTCAATTTTGATGTCATCATCATATGTGTCTTGGCGAGACATTTCTAGTGATATAAATATTGTTCAATTTGGACTCTAGGATTACAAGTTAGGGTCTTCTAAAGTCTTATAAATTTAAATGTGTCACCTCTATTTTTCTTGCCACATGGCATATCACTATACTGCCATGTCACTCGGCCACGTGGTGTGCCTCGATTCCCCACACTTGCATTACCCCTCCACCATTGCATGTGGGTTTATTCTCGAGATATATATATATATATATATATATATATATGATGTTTTTCCATCCGACAACCCATAACAACCGATGTGACAAATGGCTACCATTAAAAAATGTTATGGCTCAGCTTACGATCCTCTTCCATTCAACGAACCAAAACAAATGGCATGATCGACAGTAGGAAATAAAAGCGCTATACCCAACCCCCCCTCATTGTTGATGTCACAGGAGGGGAGGCCTCGCTATGACGGATCCTCTTTGAGGTTTCGAGTAGAGCTCCAAATGTCCACCATCTTTTGGACCATCTGATAGTCCTTTCCAACGGCGACATCCTGCCCATCCCTGGATAATGTCACAGGGGGAAGGCCCTATTATTTTCCTAACCATTGATCTCCCACGACTCAAGAAACATCTATAATTAAAGCATGACCCCCTTGCCTTGCTAACATCATAAGAGGACCGAGGGAGGGGGCGCGCGGGCACTATCACATCGACCGTTGATTTTTCCAATGAACCTCCACTGTCCATTACCGATTCTGAATTCTACCATTGGTTGGGTTACGTAGTCACATGGTTCCATGACCTGACCCTCGGGGCTACAACCTCCGACTCCTTGCACGTACACGGTCAAGATGCGACCTCTACTTTTGGTGTTGGTCTCTCTTGGCCACACACAACCTCAACCTTGGTGCTCCTTAACATTTATTTATATAATACACACACATGATATATAAAATATATCAATACATGTAAATACTGAATACCTTGGCTCACCATGAACGATATTCTACATGAAGATTCATGTAATACCACTTCCCATATAATGAATTCAATGACGTATTCAGTTATGTTGTATTCCCATAACTAAATGATATAGAAAGAAAGTCAAGAAAGTCATGGCTTTAGCATATGAATATGTCAGAATGCATTTTATCCCTCAGGCTTAGGCAAAAATTCCTGTACAAAAGACCAGTTTAGGATATGAACTCCTACTTTAAGGCTTATTTAACATTACAGGGGCCATTTCAAATTGTGATATTTTTTCTTTACACAATTAAATTAACAAATTGATTGTACATGTAGTCTTGGCTATGAAATTTAGGCATTAAGACCATAATCTCAACACTCAACCCAATGATGTTCATGAATATATATACTTCTTTCATTTTGGTTTAAATGTTAGAGATACAGTGGATTGGGAAGCTCCTAGGAATGTGGATGAGGTTAGATCATTCATGGGACTAGCAGGTTACTATAAGAGTTTCATCAAGAACTTCTAACAGATTCCCTATACAATTACATCTTTGTAGAGAAAATGAAAGAAGTTTGAATAGATTAGGGAGTGTGCAGCTAGTTTTGAAAAAGTTGAAGCATTTTCTTACAAATGCCTGAGTCTTAAATATTGCAGATCCAAACAGAGTTTGTGGTATGTACAGATGCTTGAAAGAGAGGACTTGGTGGAGTCCTGATGCAAGAGGGATAGGTGGTATGCTATGAGTCGAGGAATTTGAATGAGAAAAAGCATAACTATGTGACACATGATATTGAGTTGGTAGCTATTATTCATGCATCGAAGATGTGGAGACACTATTTTATTGGTAGGAAATATATTTTCATGAGTGATCACAGTGGACTGAGGTACTTGTTTGACCAACCTAATCTGAATGCCAGGCAAGCTAGATGGTTAGCTACTCTCAGTGAGTTTGAATTTGAGATTAGGTACATCAAGGGAAAGTAGAACAGGGTTGCAGATGCTCACAATAAGAGAGTGCAGGGGAATCACATTGCAACAATGAGTCCTAATGGGACATACTTACAGGAAGGATAACATGATGACGGATATCAATAGTTGAAGCACATGTTACAACAACAGCGTGAAAGTAAGAGGGATGAGGAGTATCACCTTACGATAGACGGTTTGTTTAGATTTAGGAACAAGATTTATGTGCCAAGTGACAGTGAGCTCAAGAAGCTTATCTTGAAGGAGTTTCATGTTAAGTGGTATCACTTGGGATATCATAAGACATTAACAACAATTAAGAAATTCTATCATTGTAAAAACTTGAAAAAAGAGGTGGTTGAGTTTGTTGCTAGATGTTTGGACTTGGGTAACTATGATGTGAGGGTCTAATGTCTCTTCTTGAAAAGATATAGCAAATCGCGCAACGGATGGGGCAAACCACCCCACTGTTTCGTGGAATTAAAAATCACGGCATTCCAGCGCATGCGCACAATCAGTCAACCAAAGTCTAATGCGCGCCGTCTTCTGCACCGCAATTCCATGTCATTCATTCCAAAGTCTAATCGTCCTGTTGACTATGCCGTCTTCTGCACTCCAATTCCAACCCCACTCACTCCAATGTCATATTCTTCTTTTCTTCGAGGAACACCCTGCTAATAGGTTTCTCATGCCCAAGAGCAGAGCATAGCATCATGGTATTCCAATGTCATTTTCTTCTTTTCTTCGAGGAACACCCTGCTACTAGGTTTCTCATGCCCAAGAGCAGAGCAAAGCATAGCATCATGGTACTCCATCAACTTTGCTTTCTCACTGTCTATCATCATGGTACTCCATCAACTTTGCTTTCTCACTGTCTATCAACTTTGCTTTCTCCTCTTCCTCCTCTGCTTCACAACATCATGTACCGGCAGTGGCTACGAAGATTGTTGTTGGGGTGCATGTGGGAGCATTGAATTCGGCTACCCTTTTGGGAAAATTAACAGCGGCTGTGTTGATCCTAAGTTTCAGCTAAACTGTAGTTTGGATAGCAATCCTTTGCTTTTACTCAATGGAGACGAGTATGTCATCTTGCAGCCGACAGTCTTGGATATTATTAGATTTAATTATAATAGCATGACAATTGTTAACTACAATCTATGGAAGAGTATGCCGGGGGGTAGTTGCAATCCTTTAGGTAACTACTCTCAATTTTGGTGGCCCGACTCTCAATTTCGTATAGCCCATGGATACACCAATCTCACGCTTTGGGGGGCAATGCAATGAACGTATTAAAAGGCATAAGCGCCATTTATGTGGCGCTGATTTGTACGTCATTCTCAATCCAGAATCTGGGAGACGATTCTGCCAAAGCAACATTCAACTGCCAGTTAGTAACTTCTCATTCCAACGAAATGAGGATCTGAGAACACGCCTCTCAGCAGGTTTTGAAATAACATGGTATGCCGACACGAAGAGAAACCGAAGCTGTGGCGCTTGTAAGATCAGTGGCAGGAGTTGTGGTTATAACATTTCAGAACCAAGTAAAACATTTATTTGCTATTGTCCCGATGGCACCTCGCATACAGAGATATGCCCCACCAATAATATTGGTACTTTTCCTGAACCCCTTCTCCCAATTCGATTACGAGACCCAATGCTTAAATTATCACCATCTATAAAAATGTTGCCTCCATTCTGCACTCTTGAACCCATGGACATATATGCATGTTTTTCCCCATATTGTCAAGTATTCCTCCCCTTTGTAGAAATTATGGATCGTTCCTTAACTCATAATAGTTGTTATGGCCGCGTTGCAGGTCATAAAAATAGGCTCGCCATTATAATAGGTAGCTATGATTTCTTCCAATTGAAAATCATTGTGAACTTGTATCTTGTAATTTCCACTGTTAATCAACATCACATTCATATCGATCTCTGTATTACACTGCAGGTTGCATCACTGGAGGAGTTGCGCTGACAACAATAGCAGTGTTGTTCTTAATGTTTTATGCCAAGAACAGGAGACCTACTCCTGGTACCTCTACTTCAAGGGTGGAGAAATTCCTAAAGGAAAATGCTTATGAAATGCCATTGCCAACCAGATATTCACACTCTCACCTCAAGAACATCACAAACAACTTTGCTGAAAAGTTGGGAGAAGGAGGGTTTGGTGTGGTGTATAAAGGAATGCTTCGAAACGGCGCTCCAGTGGCTTTAAAGCTTCTTGATAGCCATAGGCATACCGAGACCCAATTCATGAATGAGGTTGCTACGATTGGACGGGTCCATCACGTCAATCTGGTTCGTCTGTTGGGGTACTGTTTTGAAAACCCTATAAGCGCACTCGTGTATGAATACATGCCTAATGGATCGCTCGATAAATTTTTGTTTGCCCAGAAAGAGGAGGGGCAAGTCCCAAGGTGGGAACAATTGCATTCAATTGCTTTGGGTGCGGCCCGTGGAATTGCATATTTACACCACGATTGTGACAACCGCATCATACACTTCGATATCAAACCTCACAATATTTTGCTGGACGCCGACTTCACCCCTAAAATTGCTGATTTTGGTCTCGCAAAACTTTGTGGAAAGGGAGAAGATCATGTTTCTATGACAGCCTGGAGAGGGACGCCGGGATATGTTGCGCCGGAGTTGTGCCATAGTGATGCCGGTCCTGTTACAGATAAATCAGATGTCTATAGTTTCGGAATGCTGTTGCTAGAGATTGTTGGAGGCAGAAAGAATATTGATGTGCGGGTGAGCCGGTCTAGTCAATTATACTTTCCTGTGTGGGCTTTCAAGCTAATTGAAAGTGGTGAGTTGGGGATGAGATTGAGAGGAGGAGAAATGGACTGTGCGGATGAGGAGAAGGCGAAAAGACTCACAAAAACTGGATTGTGGTGCATTCAATATAAGTCTGCAGATCGTCCTTGCATGATGAGGGTTGTGCAAATGTTAGAAGGTAATGGAGATGACGTCGCCAATCCTCCGTTGCCCTTCAATTCCTCGGCCACACCTCAAAATCCTCTACTGTCTTCCACGGTAAATTCTTCTTCAGTTGAGATTACTTTATAGCTTTCTATCTTTGATTCTCTTTACTTAAACCAGTTTCTAGATTTGCCCCGGACTCCACACAATACCTTTCTAAATGAGTCGATGAGTACCATGAAGTCTTTACGACGCTAACTCCGTTCAGTGACGTGAATCTCCGAAGTTTGGGCCATAGGATTAATAAATGTATGTGTTGCACATCATGATCGGCTGACATCAAGATCAAGATCAAGATCAGTGAGGTGAATTTACATTTACATTCCATTAGGATAAAGATGTTATCACTTTAACATTATCATTTTATAGGTTTATAAAATTATATTTTGCACTTTTTCATCTGGTTTCAATTGCTCACATCAAGGTCGAGGTCAACGCTGACGCAAATTTACACATAAAATGTTATCACTTTAAATTTAAAGTTATCATTAAATGTTGTCGGTTTAAATTTAAAACTTTAAATTTAAAGTTATCATTTTGTTATTTGTTCGTGTATATGTATATTTCTCTTAAATTTACTGAATTTTACATTATTTAACATTATCCAGAGTGCCAATTTTATCTTTTGCTGGATCTTTATTGCTAAAGGGTTTTTATTATGAAAGGGAATAATATATATTTTTTTAAATTATAAAAGGGAATAATTTTTTTTTTAAATGGAATGTTTTTAGATATGTTTATTTTGAAATTAATTACATTATTTAAGATTATGCAGAGTGTCAATTTTATTTTTTGCTTGATCTTTATTGCTAAAGGTTTTTAATCATAAAAAGCAATGATATATATATATTTTAAATGGAATGTTTTTAGGTATGTTTATTTTGAAATTATTTACATTATTTAAGATTATGCAAAGTGCCAATTTTTTTTTTCTTGATTTTTATTGCTAAAGGTTTTTATTATAAAAGGGAATCATATATATTTTTTTAAATGAAATGTTTTTAGGTATGTTTATTTTGAAATTATTTACATTATTTAAGATTACGCAGAGTGCTAATTTTATCTTTTGATTGATCTTTATTGCTAAAGGTTTTTTTATCATAAAAAGGAATGATATATATATATTTTTAAATGGAATGATTTTAGGTGTGTTGTGCTTGAGTGTAGATACTCATTGATATTTTAGGGTATGACCTTGTTTTGGTTAATAAATTTATTCAATTATAATACAGAAAAAAAATGAAAATTTTTAAGTATAGTGTTTTTAAATTTACATATTTACTGATTTATTTAAATTGAATTGTGATTAAATTAGAATCACTAAATTATGATAAAAATAAATAAATTTTAAAATAATGTATGTTCATAGTTAATATATTAATTAATAATAAAAATTGCAAATACTTATTATAATTTTAATAATATTTTTTCTTTTTTAACATATTGAAAAATAATTAATTAAATTTTTATAGTATAGTTTTTTTAATCTATTTTAATTTTATAGATATAATAATATAATATTTATTATAAATTATATTATGTTATTTTTATTTTATTGAATAAATTTAAGCTTAAAATCCTCAACTCAATATCTTTATATTTCAAATCTTTATTATAATTTTATAATTTATCAAATTAAATTTCATTTAAAATAAAACGTAAAATGTTTTATACTTTATTTTATTTTATAGGTAATAAAAAAAAATCTTATTAAAACAAAAATAAGAATAACCATTTAAATTAGCTAAAAACAAGTAATTAGACATATTTTTTGATGATGATGATGATGGTTAAGGTCCACTGAGACCAAACATTGGTCTATCGGACCTAAAGAAACAAATTATTTATTTTGATTTAAGATTTTATTCCTATGCTCAAAAAGCTTGGAGAGAAGCCTGTCGAGCTCACTATAATTTTGACATTGTAAAAGGCTAGGAAGGTCAGTATTGTAACAAAGATTGTGAATTGATGCTTCTATGATCCATATCAAGTTTATGAGAAAAAAAATTCGGGGTAAATCACATGATAATACATTTGTCGACGTGTTTCGAACCAACGAGTGTGGTTCATCATTAGGACAAGTTGAAGAATCAGATCATGACTACAAACATGGAGAGCAGATCATCAGATCAAGTGTTATTTTAAGTAAAAAGTTAAATATTAGTATAAATATTCCCTTTTCATGTGGTTTAAATAATATAACGATAATTAATATTATTTTAATTATTATTAAATTGCTTACTAATATCCCTGGATCTATTAACACTTATTCCTATTAGATAGGCTTTATTGTTAAATTTATATTAATTAGTTACACAAGCCATTAATAAGAAGATTAATACTATAACGTTATTATAATAATAATATATCATTAATTATTATTAGTTTAGTTAATATTAAATCCTTTCAATTACTAATAGCTATGTTAACATTTCAATCAAAATTATGGTAAATATTCCCTAAATGTAATATTGTTAACCCAAAATCGGTTTATTTTTTACTTAAAATAACACTTGATAAATATTAAAATAATATTCGTTTTAACATAATAATATTATTTTAGTTAAACATTTTGAATAGTCAAATCTAGTTGTTTCTTGGTCAATTATAGCAATTTGTCCAGTCTGACTTAATATAGCCATTTTTTCAGTCAAACCTAGCCGTTGGACGATCTGCTCTCCCTATTTAATTTGCAGCCATGATCTGATTCTTCAACTTGTCTTGACGATAAACCACACTTAAATGTATTATCATGTGATTTAAGCCAAAAAACTTTTTCTCATAAACTTAATATTATATTATTAAAATACTTGATTTGAGTTTATAATAATGATGATAATTAAATAAGATTAACTTTTTAATATATATTTGATTCATTATATTATTTTTATAAACAAATAATCTAAAAAGAAATTTTCAAGTTTTTTATGTAATAAATTTTAATAAATTAAATAATAATAAAATAATATATATTACTTTTATTTTATTTTTATTATATATATAGTTTGAAAAAAAAAACATAATTTTATTAAAAAAAATACCAACATTCAACATTATAATCATCTGAGATATCTTGAAAAAAATAAGAATACAACCAAACTAATATAACGCAAAGAATAAAAACACAACCAAATGAATTAATAAAAAAGTTATTGTGAACAAAGTTTTAAATCCTTCTAAGGGTTGTTGACGTTGAGTATGGCTCAAGTAAACAAAACTCATGACGTTGGAATGCTTTATAGTAAAGAATATTTATTTATAGTGTTTTAATAGATATTATAATTTATTTAAAATATTAATATTTAAATATATGTTTATAAATTTTGATTATATATATATGTGTGAGAGATTGTAAATTAGAAAATTTTTATGGTTTTTAAAATATTTATTTATAGTGTTTTAATAGATAATATAATTTATTTAAATAATAATATTTAAATATATGTTTTTGAATTTTGATTTTTATATATATGTAAATTAGAAAATCAGAAATTTAAAATTGAAAAATAAATTACATTTGTTTTTAAACTTAGGATTAAAAAAAATTGAAATATGAGTTGATTAATCATAATTTAAAAAATAAAAATTATCTCTTTGCTTTCACTAATGTAAAGGAAAAAAAAACAACATTGCTAAGTTACAAATAAATTTTGACTTGTTTTATGGTCAAATTATGTGTTGGACAGTTCCTAAAATATTTTAGGAAGAAAGAATTTGTTATATTTGTGACATTAAGAGGATTGAAGAAGAAAACCACTTCCTTTTAGAATATCCAACATACATCTAAATTAAATCTCAATTTCAAAAAATATGTTAGACTACCAACCTTCTTAACCCTGTAGCAAAGCAAAACTATGGACAATTTGAAAAGTTTTTCTTAACACTTTTCAAGCATAAAAATATTTTTTTAAAGAAATTTAAATAATTCCTTACCTTTTTAATGTTCAATAGACAAAATTTGATAGCAATGGGAATTAATCATCCTCATCATCATATTAATTACGAGTGTCTATTTTGGAATAGGGATTCCAAAAAATGTGTCATATGAACAAATATTATATGGTGTGGGTTATAATTTTTTTTGCATGTGGTATTGATAATGTTAGGGTCCCACCCTAACCCCCTTATTTATGTCATGGGATCACGTCATAGTCAAGAGTCAATAAAGCCCATATTAATATTTGTAAGTGGTTAACCCGCAATTAATGACGGGACCACAGTTAGTTACAAATGGGCCGTAGTATTAGATAGATGGTATTAATAAAACCCACGGTATTGGCCCGTGGTATTGCATGTATGAGTCATATATAAAGGATAGAGACTCCCTGCGAGGAGCATTGTGTCTTATTTTGTAGTCGAGCTCTACTCTATTGGAGGTTGCCCCCTCGAAGAGGCAAGTGAACATTACTCTCTGAATAATAAAATCATTGCTATTCTGTGTTCTGGGTATCTTTTCTTCGCATATTCTGTATTTGGGTATCATTTTGCAGGTTAAGAGCATAACAAGTGGTATCAGAGCACTTTCCAGGGTCGGTGGGATCTCCAATTCTTAGCAAAAAAAAATTTCGGCTAGAGACGTGTTCCGGCGTCTTTAAACCACGGGATCTGTCGTTGAGCGCATAAACCTGCGGATTTGGGGAGGCATGCACGCAGGAAATACAAGAGGTGGTCACGTCTGTTGGACTCCCTTGTAACCCCTGTGGGTACCCCTTCGAGTAGTAGCGCATTAGACAGAACCGTGCACGGACTGTCTTCCACGTACCCTTTGGGTATATTGGAAACCCCCTAGGCTCCCTTGAAACCTTGCCATAGATAAACCGTCGGTCGTCTTGTGGCTACAGTACACCGAGAACAGCACTCGGAGAGATTACTCGCCCGTACGATAGGGTAGTCGGGTTGTACGGCTAAGGGTACGGTCGATCCTCCTTAGTTAGAGCCCTGAAACATTGGGCCGAGTACTACTGCCAGACCCTTATGTATATTGCGATCTGTAGCACCTGACACTCCTCATGACCATAGTTCCCTTTTCTATCGGGGGGATCACACATCATCTATTCCCGATCCGCGTGTGCAAAGAGGTGCAGCAGCAGCAGACATCAGTCCCGCAGATCCATCAAATCCGCAGCAGCAGTTGTTCCACCATTCAGATCTCTCAAATCCACTAGATCGGAGTTGTTGTGAAGGGTTCCTATACCGGGGTATACTTTTCGCAGGAATTTTGGCAGCATTGACATTGTGAGGATTTGGCGACTGCAGTATTGATCAAGAAGGAGTAAAACTCCATTAGGAGTTTTCAAAAAAAAAAAAAAAGGTCTGAGATCTTCCGGGGCGCTTATTGGTGATCTAGCCCATCAGAATTCGGACGACGAGATGAGCAAGGTGGTACCATTCAATTTATTACTAAAATTTTTTCGGCGGTCCCAATTTTTCATCAGGTTGGTGTATGGTAGAGACTAGAGCTCAAGCGATGGCAAATGAAAGGATGGACAAACTGGAAGACTTCGTGCAATCCCTCAAACATGAGCTTCAAGGACTAAGTATCCAGATACAGCAATTACTTCCGAAGGGCAAAGAGCAAGCTCACGAGGAGGCATATAATGGCAATGAATACAATGAGGGTGAGTCTATCCACTCTCCTCACGTCTGGCACACCCATCCACCACCCAGTCAGCGACCTCCCAAGTTGGATATGCATAAATTTGATGGTTCTCACCCCTCCGCATGGCTAGCACAAATGGAGCAGTATTTCAAATTGAATCATATCCTAGACGACGCGACTAAGCTTATGTTGGGGAGCATGTACTTGGACAATGAACGATGGCAATGGTGGGAATGGCATCAGCGTTGCAATGGACCTTTTAGGACTTGGACCCAATTTACCAAAGCTCTTCGAGATCGCTTTGAACAGGAAGACTCTTTTTTGGGACGTCTCACTAAGCTCCGACAGACTGGTACAGTGGATGAATATATTACCGCTTTTGAAGCCTTAGCCTTCCGCACTAGGGGTCTCACAGATGAGTTCTACATGGAATGTTTTAGCAGCGGTCTTAAAGAAGCAATCAAAGCTCAAGTTCTACTTCACCACCCTCCCACGTGGACGGAGGCTTGCCAGGTAGCTCGTAAGGTGGAACGTGCATTAGCAGCCCAATACAGTCGCCCAAATTTCCCCGCTAAAGGTCGTCCCCCACAGGCTCACAACACGACTCAAACACTTAAGGTCCAAAAGGTGTCACCTGCGGAAATGGCCGAAAGAAGGAAGTAAGGACTATGTTACTACTGTGATGAAAAATACTCCCCAGGTCATAAATGCAAGGAGCCCAAATTTTTTCAAATAGATGCCACTGACTACAACTCAATAGAGGAAGATCCACCACTTGAGGAACATGAGGCGCTAGAAGAAGACAACCCAAAGGAGAATGTCTCTGACGAACCAGTTATTTCGCTGCATGCGTTGGCAGGGATTTCTTCCCCTCAAACTCTCAAAATCCGGGGTTTTCTTAAACATCGCCCAGTAGTAGTCTTGTTTGATAGTGGAAGTACCCATAATTTCATCCATCAAAAAATCGCAGAAGCAGCGCATTGTTTTGTATGAGCAGTTTCTAACTTCCAAGTCCAAATTGCGGATGGGGGCACAATGAAATGTGAAGGCCGCTGTGAAAATGTCAAACTTCAAATGGGGGATTATCAGTTGAAAACCCACATGTTTGCCATACACATGGGGGGTTGCGACATTGTCCTCGGCGTTGAATGGCTCTGCACTCTTGGGCCAATCACAATGGATTTCTAGGAGTTATATATGAGTTTTAAGCAGAACAATTCCACACATACCCTCCGTGGACTCCAGGCAGGAGCCCCCTCTATCATCAGCTCGCATAGGATGGAAAAATTGTTAAAAAAGGGCCATCATGGAGTGGTAGCTCAATTTAATGCCATCCAGGTAGTCGAAACCATGTCTCTGCCAATTCATCCTGAGATGCAACAGATTTTAAATAACCATCGGACGGTCTTTAACAAGCCTCATGAGCTTCCACCCTCGCGAGGGGAACATGATCATAGCATCACCTTGGTTCCAGGGGCCCAACCCCCAAATGTGCAGCCATACAGATATCCGTTCACCCAAAAGAATGAAATAGAAAAAATAATCAAGGAACTTTTGGAAGCAGGTGTCATTCGTCCCAGCATTAGTCCTTATTCATCCCCAGTGGTCATGGTGCTCAAGAAAGATGGGGAGTGGCGGATGTGTCCCGACTTCAGGGCCCTCAATAAGTTGACAGTCAAAGATAAATTTCCCATCCCGGTGGTTGACGATTTGCTGGACGAACTCAATGGGGCTCAATTCTTCACTAAGTTGGATCTTCGCTGAGGCTACCACCAAATTCGCATGAAGGGAGTCGACATTCCCAAGACGGCTTTCAGAACTCATGAAGGCCATTATGAGTTCCTGGTCATGCCATTTGGTCTTTGTAATGCCCCCTCTACTTTTCAGAGCCTTATGAATCACATTCTCAAACCATATCTCAGGAAATTTGTCCTTGTCTTCTTCGATGACATCCTCATCTATAGTGGCACTTGGGCTGCACATCTTCAGCATGTAGATCTACTCTTGCAACTGCTCCGCAAGCATAAATTATTTGTCAAGATGTCCAACTGTTCATTTGGCATGGAAGAAGTTGAGTATTTGGGCCATATTGTGGGGCGTGAAGGTGTCAAGGTGGACCCCAAAAAGATCCAGGCAATACAAGAATGGCCTCAACCTAAGACCTTGAAGAGCTTGAGAGGATTTTTGGGTCTCACAGGCTATTATCGTAAATTTGTCCGCAACTATGGACGCATAGCGAAGCCCCTCACTCAACTCCTAAAGAAAAATTCCTTCTTCTGGAACGAGGAAGCACAACATGCATTTACCGCTCTCAAAAACGCCATGTGTTCCACTCCAGTCTTAG
This sequence comes from Pinus tabuliformis, assembly GCA_031772625.1. Classification (NCBI taxonomy): domain Eukaryota; kingdom Viridiplantae; phylum Streptophyta; class Pinopsida; order Pinales; family Pinaceae; genus Pinus; species Pinus tabuliformis. Next base: position 93,125,911 of record CM062812.1, read on the forward strand.
CACTCCCTGACTTCACCAAATCCTTTGTCATTGAATGTGATGCTTCGGGTACAGGTATTGGGGCGGTCTTAATGCAGGAAGGGCGACCATTGGCCTTCACAAGCCAACAACTCAGTGGGAGGAATCTGGGCCAATCTACCTACGAGAAGGAAATGATGGCCATCTTACATGCAGTCGAGACCTGGCGACCTTACTTATTGGGGCGACGTTTCCAAATCCGCACAGATCATCACAGTCTTAAATATTTTTGGAGCAACGCCTATCCTCCCCACAACAAAATAAATGGTTAGCCAAAATGCTGGGATATGATTATGAGATCATTTACAAGAAAGGGAAAGACAATAGTGTAGCAGATGCATTATCTCGCCAATTTGAGGAGGAAAGTACTCTGCTCGCAATTTCCCTCCCCATTCCAGACTGGATTGAAGAGGCTCGCAGCGAATGGTTTTCACACCCCGAGCTCTCCCAACTCATTTCTCAATTGCAGGTAGATCCAAATTCCACCAAGGGCTACTCGTGGCAGAATGATATTCTTCGCTACAAGGACAGAGTTGTAATATCACCAACATCCACCCTCAAAAGTCGCATTTTGGCAGAATTGCACTCATCTCCCATTGCAGGACATTCGGGCTTTCAGAAGACATATGCTCGCACCAGAAGATCATTTTTTTGGATATGCATGAAAAAGGACATCCTTAATTTCGTAGCAGAATGTGATGTCTGTCAACGCCACAAAGGGGAAACTGTCAACACACCAGGCACATTACAACCATTGCCCATTTCGGCATCAATTTGGACGGAGGTTTCTATGGATTTCATTACAGGTCTTCCAAAGTCAGGGAACAAGTCAGTCATCATGGTGGTTGTGGACCGACTGTCGAAGTATGCTCATTTCTGTGCCCTACCCCACCCGTTTACACCAACTTTGGTTGCTCAATCTTTCATGGATCAGATCTTCAAATTGCATGGCATGCCCACTTCTATTGTGTCCGACCGCGACCCGATCTTCACCAGTAATTTTTGGCAGGAACTCTTCAGAATACAAGGCACTCAACTCAAACTCAGTACTTCATATCATCCGCAAACAGATGGTCAAACTGAAGCCGTCAACAAATGTCTAGAAACCTACCTTAGGTGTTTCACTTCAGAAAAGCAATACCTTTGGGTACAATGGTTATCTCTGGCTGAATGGTGGTATAACACCAACTATCATGCTACCTCCAAAATGACTCCCTATGAAGCAGTATATGGTCAACTTCCGCCTTCCCCTACTTCTTATCTCAAGGGGTGCTCCAAAGTACAAGCAGTGGATCGACTCCTACAACACCGCGCAACCATGCTCGCCCATCTTAGAGAGAATCTTCATCAAGCTCAGAACCGCATGAAGCAACAGGTCGACCAGCATCGCTCAGAGCGCTAATTTCAAGAAGGGGATCAGGTCTTTTTGAGGCTGCAACCATATAAGCAAACATCACTCAAAGACAAGGGTTATCAAAAGCTCTCTCCAAAATTCTACGGACCATACCAAGTACTTCAGCGCATTGGAGAAGTGGCTTACAAGTTGGCTTTGCCACCTACTGCAAAAATCCATCCAGTTTTCCATGTATCGTGCCTCAAGAAAGTGATTGGGAACAATTGCCGAGTTCAAACCAGTCTACCTGAATTGGACGAAGAAGGGTCAATCTGGCTTCAACCCGAACAGGTTCTAGACACACGAGACAAGCACCTGCGCGACCGCATGATTAAGGAAGTCCTCGTCAAATGGAAAGACACCTCTCTGGAAGATGCAACTTGGGAACCAGCCACTATTCTTCAGCAGTTTCCGCAGCTTCAACCTTGAGGACAAGGCTTGTCTTAAGGGGAAGGGCATGTTAGGGTCCCACCCTAACCCCCTTATTTATGTCATGGGATCACGTCATAGTCAAGAGTCAATAAAGCCCATATTAATATTTGTAAGTGGTTAACCCGCAATTAATGACGGGACCACAGTTAGTTGCAAATGGGCCGTAGTATTAGATAGATGGTATTAATAAAACCCACGGTATTGGCCCGTGGTATTGCATGTATGAGTCATATATAAAGGATAGAGACTCCCTGCGAGGAGCATTGTGCCTTATTTTGTAGTCGAGCTCTGCTCTATAGGAGGTTGCCCCCTCGAAGAGGAAAGTGAACATTACTCTCTGAATAATAAAATCATTGCTATTCTGTGTTCTGGGTATCTTTTCTTCACATATTCTGTATTTGGGTATCATTTTGCAGGTTAAGAGCATAACAGATAAGCCATGGTATTGGTCCATGATATTGTAACAAACCCTATTCAGAGGTTAAGAATCTCCATGGTAAAGTGGAGACAAATTTCCATGATTAAGAATATTGTTCCATGTTTTCTAAAATCTATATATATTTAACTTATATATAAATAATAATAATAATAATAATAAATTTATAATTTAGTTAGTTTTTTATTTCTTTTTAAATTTTAGTAAGATGACATGTATCATGAAATTACATATTTTGATGAAATGTGTCATATGAACAAGTGTCATATGGAGCTGGTTATGATTTTTTTTTGCATGTGGTATTGATAAGCCATGGTATTGCCCCAAGATATTGTAACAAACCCTGTTCAGAGGTTAAGAATCTCCATGGTAAAGTGGAGACAAATTTCCATGATTAAGAATCTTGTTCCATGTTTTTTGAAATCTATATATATTTAACTTATATATAAATTATTTTTATAATAATAATAATAATAATAATAATAAAGTTATAATTTAGTTAGTTTTTTATTTCTTTTTTAATTTTAGTAAGATGAGATGTATCATGAAATTACCTATTTTGATGCTTATTGTGGATCGATGCTATCAACAGAGCCATTTAATCTATGTGGTTGTGCTTGTATTACCTATATAACAAGTTACAATCATAAGTTATAAAACTTATAGCCTAGAGATCACTACTTTGGTGTCAACTTAACTTCAAGCCTCCCCATGAATGATATAAGCTCTTTCATAGATCAATGTGCAAACGAATTCTTCCCATTTGACATTGATTCTATAAATTATGATAGATGAATGGTACATGTCCACATTATGTTCATATTATAGATGGAGGGAATGTGAGCACAATGGAAGGGGAAAATCCATAGTGTTATATTCCATAATATGTTAAAGGTGCTAGAACCTATCATAACGAAATGGTCAACCAATAGTGATGACAACCATCATTGGCAAATATCCATGAATGGAAGTTATCTCATCACTATAGTTCAAGGAAAATCATGCCTCTCGAAATGACCCACTAGTCGTTCTTAAGGGGGTTAGAGTTCCACTCCTCCCCAATTCCTCTAGGTCTTAGGTCATTAATCCATTTCTTTATGTTTGATTAAGAGAAGCTCTTAACCAATGAAGAACAATTTTAAGCCTTACTACAAGACCATATTCCATGAATTATATCCTTTCAAAAATCACATAAAAGAATATTATAAAATTAATCATTAAATGACATGTAGATCAAAACATGCTTTATGGGTTGAACTTTACAATTTTCTTTTGTGAATATGATGATTGAATATGTAGAAAATGCCAATGTAACTGCTTCCAAATTCTCATTTTCAAATCAGAAATTTCCAAAATGTTCATATGATATCAAAACCATTCCAAGCCAATTGAAAATGGTAAACAATATGAATGCCACACTGAATGCAATAAATGCAATATAGGTTGGGATATACACTGATGTATCTTTTTAGATCTAGTGGTGTATATCCTAACCTATATCACATTTATTTCATATTTGAGATCCACTGGTGTATATCCGACCCTATATCTCACTATTGTGTTGTGCATATTGTTTACTATCAAAAGTACTTTTACCCATTTACAAAATTCCAAAAAAAATAAAAACAAAAAATGTCAAAAATAAGTTTCAAAGAGGTTGAAAGTATTCTTATCATAGCCCTAGGAGGACCCACAAGGTTTATTAGTGGACCTCTAAGTGTGCAACACCAACATTTTTCCTCCCAAGGATATCCCCACTTTAGTTATAGTAAACTTGGACTACACATCCCTACTTCTTTTTAAGTTATATCATTAGCAAAATTTTATACATAACCAAATTAACAAAAATTACACGTCCATACAAAATAATGCAAGAGACACAAATATATAAGTGGGTGGTTCAAAATAAGCATAAAACTTGGAAATGTTTTATATACCAGCATAGATCCATCTTAAATATGGATCTAACATGACCAGAGAGGGATCAAATTTCTTCACGTGCAAACTTCTTTAGAGTGCAAATACAATGTGTAATTTTTCATTGTTTAAATTGTATTTTTGAATTCTATATAGAGTATATATAGGACAGAATAAACATTTGAACCATAAAAATAAATAAAAAAGAAAAAAGAAAATCCATGACATATCGATATTTTTTTTTTATTATAGCAGACTTTATTTTTCTATTTAGAGCATAATTTATTTTTATTTTAAAGAGGCACGTGTCAACTCGATTGAAAAATGGATGGAAAAACTTACACATCCCCCTCATATCAAGGGTTGTGGAATGAGCCTCTCTACTCAACAAGAATGGGAAAAACTTTACATCAATTGTTCCCACTTGGCCTTATAAATCTTAGACATTCAATCGGTTCTAGGGCTCAGTTTCTCATTCAAAAACTTTGTCTAGACTTTTCTTATATGCTTATCAAAAGTTTTGTCCAAAATTTAGTTCCCATTCTCATACCACTAATCAATCAAGATCTTGGTTAAAATATTTCTCAAATTCAATTCATTCTTTGGGTGAACACTCAACCCAAACTCAACCCACCCTTCATTTCAAAACTCTAACTAGAAAAACTTAATGCTCACCTAGCATACTTCCCACATGACTTGATGCCCCATCAATTACATCGTTCCCCAAGAAAGAAATCAACCTAAATTCCTACCCAAGTTGAGTAACATAGAACCTCACCATGAAGGACTCCACTAGCTTATAGCTCACATGTCCTCACTCAGAGCTACAATGTGCAATCATATCACCTTAAAAAAGAGTTATGTATGTTATGTTCCAAATGTTCAATTAGACACCATCATTACATTTGTCTCATCAAGACGATTCTAGCGATATAAAATTTTCCTCAATCCTACTTACAAATTGAGGGTTATGCCTTGTTAAAGATAGGACCTTCAAACCATTCCACATCACCTTACCCTCCATGTGGCATCTAGCCAATGGTCCACATGGTAGGTGATTGGAGGCTCCATTGCTACTACGGAGAATCCATGTGGCCAAAAAGTTGACAACTAGTCGAAAGTCGACCCTTTCCATTGATATTCACTTTTTCATTTCCATTTATAGGATCGGCCCCCAATCTCCAACCTAAGTCGGGGTCGACCCTTCTCCTTGGCACGATAAAACATTGGGTTGGGGTCACCCGACCCTGACCTCACCTAAGTTCTCGACCACCACCAACAAATAATTTGGCCCATTGTAGGTCGGGGCGGATACCTGCCAAATTCCAGCCTATGTCACTGACCTCCCAAACTATGACTTGTGGGGACTGAAAGACTCAATTTAAAGCCATTTTTAACATTTTATCCGATTTTCAGAGGCCAATTTACATCCTGATATTTATGGGATTTCAAAGGTCTTTCTAAGCACCAATACCAACACTCGAGGGCCAATGAAATCCAGTTAGAAACAACTCGATAAACATCCCCTCAATGATTGCCACCAAAACATAATCACTACCATAAGCAATTCTTCTGAAGGATACAGAGAGAAGAACAACTCTTCAACAAATAGGAAACCTACTTTCCTCGACTCTATCAGCCTTACTAGTGGAACAATAAATAGAAAGGGATTCAACATCACTTGTAAATACTCATATTCAAGTAAAAAGGGTGAAACCATATGAGTTATCAACAACAGGTATACAACAATCCATGGTAATACTTGGTCAACCGTTCAACATTTTGTCATCACAAGATGACAAGCATTCCACAGTGACTATGGAATTCAATGTGTAGTTATTTCACTAGTGCAATGCAACACTATTATAAGTAAATAGTTCCATGCAACAACATGTTAGTATAATGCCATTAATCCCATGAAACATTCATGCTCATCAATACATCCTCATATGGATTATAACCATCCATTCAAGTTATGTACACAAGAGAACCAAAACTTGTCATGCAAACAATCAACATATCATTTATTCACACTTTAACATGATATCCAGATAAGATTATTTATGTGAAGAACTTATTTTGGATTTTTATTGAAGATGGGCAATTGAGTTCAGGACTACAACTCTCCGCCCAACCATAAAGAATTTTTAACCAAGCTACAAAAAGAATCAGCTCAAGAGCTATCCTGTTCTGCAATCAGAGGATGAAGATCATAGACTACCTAGGCCTTAATATATAGGCCACAAGTCCTCCAATCCCCTATTTCGTTGCGCATTTTTGATTGGGGTCCAATTACATAACATGTGGGAATTGTCCCCAATCATACCTGCTATCAACCTCAGGTCCAACTACGCAATACGTGAGCACTCTAGTTCCTCCTGCATGTAAGGAATACTTACTAGAAATATCCTAGCAACTGATAGTACACTGTCCCTCCATCTGATCTCAACTAGGTCTCTGTCTGAACTGCCATGCATCAGTTATCCATTAGAGAATACTCAGTTATCTGAAAATAATAGTTGTCTCATGCATGCAAGCATCAACAAACTATATCTCATTAATTTAACAACTTGTTAAATTAATCTAATTGGACTTGACTAAGTTAAATTAAGTCAACTGGTCCTCCCATTATAGAACTCATGCTTGATTCCTCAATCAGTGGAGAAAATCAATGATAAATTCCTCAATCAGTGGGACAAATAATTGCATGTTCTCACAAAGACTTCAAGTTTAATTTTCCATAACTAATTAACTCATGGAGAATTAATTAATTAATATTTACACTGCTAGTAAGACCAAATTCGATTTTACTTCCTATAGTTAGACTAGGGATTGCTAAAAATAGGAAGGGACCATGAAATGCTATTTTTAGAAGGTGTTATTTTTAGCAATTTCACCTCTCACCCAATGTGGCCAAAGTCCACAATGGCAAAACTGCTATTTTTAGAAGTGCTACTTTTAGCAGTTATATTTTTAGCAATTTCTAAATTTAGAATTTCTTGTTGCACACTTTTCAACACTCCCTCTTAACAAGAAAGGGATTATCAGCAGCCCCGATCCTGTCTCTATGGAACTCAAACTTGCCCTTTGACAATGCCCTTGTCAAAATATCTGCATCATGTTCCTCAGTTGAAATGTACAACAACAACATGATCCTCTTGACCACACAATCCCGTAGATGATGATAATGGATATCTATATGCTTGGACCTGTCATGCAACACTGGATTCTCAGAGAGTTTAATGCAACTCTGATTATCACAATATATCACAGTAGGATCCATCATCTGAACAAAAAATCCCACTAGAATCTTCTGCATCCAGATGGCCTCACATGTAGCTTGACTAGCAGCCATGTATTCAGCCTCCGTTGAGCTAAGTGTAATTGATCTCTGTTTCCTGCTATACCAAGAAACCGCAGCTGACCCAAGGTTGAAGATTCCTCCAGAAGTGCTCTTCCTATCTGATGGACTACTTGCCCAATCTGCATCCATGAAGCCTTGGAGCTTCACTCCCTCTGTCTGCCTGTACCATAATCCATACTGTGTAGTGCCTCTGAGATATCTCAGCACATGCTTTGCCGCCTTCCAAAATAACTTGGTTGGCTGAACCATAGCTTGACTCAGCTGGTTCACCACAAAGCACAAATCTAGTCGTGTGTTCACCAGATACATGAGTGAACCCACAAGCTGTCGATAAACAGTAGCAGCTACTACCCCACCTGAAGTAGCATCCTCCTTCCTCCAGTTACCTGTTGGAGGAGTCTCCATGGGCTTACACATCTCCATGTGGAAGCGCCTTAGTTTCTCATTGGCATACTTGCCTTGAGACACAAATACTTCCCCATCTCTCTGCCACGCCTCCATGCCTAGAAAGTAGTGCATGAGGCCCATGTCCTTCATCTCAAACTCTCTTGCAAATTCCTCCTTGCAAGACTTGATCAATTGATCATCACTTGTCAAAATTAGATCATCGACATAAAGTACAATAATCAATAGCTTGCCTTCTACCATGATGTGGTAGAGGTTCGCATTCGCTTCACTCTTGGTGAAGCCCAACCCGGTGAAATAGTTATCGATCCTGGTATGCCAAGCACAGGGTGCTTGCTTCAGCCCATACAATGCTCGCTTGAGCTCGCACACATGCGACTCATGATCGAAGGTCTGAAATCCACCAAGCTGCTCAATGTATACCTCTTCCTCAATCTCCCCATTGAGGAAAGTTGTCTTCACATCCATCTAATGGATCTTCCAACCCATCTGAGCTGATAGTGCTAGAATCGATCTGATCGATGAGTACCTTGCAACAGGAGCAAAAGTAGCATCATAGTAGAACCCATCAACCTATGAGAAACCACAGGAAACAAACCTTGACTTGTGTTTCTCAATACTACCATCAACTGCCTACTTTACCTTGTAAAGCCTTCGGGAAGTAACCATTGACTTGTCCCCCGGTCTAGGGACAACATCCCACACATTGTTCTACATGATAGAATCATACTCCCCTCCCATCGCATCCACCCAGACTGGCTGCTGCACTGCCTCGTCAAAATAAGAAGGCTCAGTCGCTACACACTCCCCAACCAGGGCCATGTAGCCAGTGTATCTATCGGGAGATCTCCTCTGTCTGTGCTGAGAGGATGGCTGCCCCACATTCTCTCTCACATCCTGCATCAATCTGTCAGCTTCCCGTGAGCGTTTCCGCCCATCTCTGGAAGACTCTCCAGCAGTGGTGATCTCCACTACTGGAATCTCTGCATGCGGCTAATCTGCATCATCAGGAGGCTCCTCCTCCTTAGGAACTAATAGTTCCTCATCATCACCATGCAACTTGAGCTCCCTCTCAAGTGACACTCGCATGGCTCATTGCTCATCGAACTTCAGATCCCTGTGCATTACGGTCCTCTGACTAGTAGGCAGAAACACACGATAGTTGTGAGGTGTATCAGTGTAACCCACAAGTATTCCCAAAACAACTGTTGGGTCTAGATTATTCCGAGCATCTTTGGCCACATGGTAGAATACTAGTGATCCAAAGATGCGGAAGTGACTCACATCTGGTCGCTTCCCTAAAAAATCCTCCATAGGTGTCTTCATCCCCAAAATACGATGAGGACTTCTGTTCTGAAGATACACTGCTGTATTTCATGCCTCAGCGCATAGATGAAGTGGTAGGCCTTGGTCATGCAACATCACTCGAGCTGCTCACACAATAGACATGTTCTTCCTTTCGGCCACCCCATTCTGTTGTGGGTTTTGAGGTGCCGTGAGTTCCCATTTAATTCCTTATGAAGCACATAAGTCTTTAAACTGTTGAGAAACATACTCTCCACTATTATCACTCCACAAGGCCTTTACTTTCATCCCAAATTCTTTCTCTGCCAAAGATTTGAACTCACAAAAATTCAATAAGGTTTGATCCTTCTTTTGCATAAAGCAGATCCAACATCTACAAGAAAAATCATCAACAAAAATAACATAGTACCTCTGCTTTGTCGTGGAGGCTGCAGAGAAGGGCCCACATACATCTGAATGAAATCACTCCAGAATTGCTCCCACTCTACTATCTCGATCATGAAAGGAAGATTTTGCATACTTACCCAAAGTGCAACCTTTGCATGTGCTCGTTTGCTCCAGCTTGCACTTGGGTAATCCAGTAGAAATTTGTTGCATGATCTTCAAGGCCCCATGATGCAAGTGGCCTAGTCTCCTATGCCATAACTCACCAATATCTTGGCCATGCACCACCTCTGCTTTGGAACTCAGTGCAACACAGTCATCTACCTATAACACTTAGAGATTCTTAATTCGAATCCCTGTCTGCTTTGGTCTGTCTAGTGCTGATATGCCTTAGGAAAACCTTTCCCAAACTAAAGAATACATCATAGCCTTTATCCTCAAGCATAGCAATAGTCATAAGATTATTTTTCAACCCTGGTACATACATAACATTAGAAAGAGTGAGGGGAGAACCATGCTCCCTCTGAAACACAACCGTACCTTCACCTGTGACAAGGTACTTTCCATCATTGCCCATCTCGATCCGTATCTAGAGATCCTTCTCCTCCAAAGTGTTGAAAAGATTCTTGTCACCTGACATGTGGAAAGAGGCTCCACTGTCCAAGTACCAAACACATCCCATGTTGGATGAAACCATGCATGCAATAAGTGAGAAATCCAGCTTAAACTGTGAAGCTAGTGCCTCACCATCAGATTCCTTGGAGGAACCTTTCTTGGACTTCTTTTTGGACAATTAGTAGCATAATGGCACAACTCATGACAATGAAAGAATCTTACCTTCGACTTGTCAAACTTCTTGCCACCTTGAGAAGACTTGGATTGGGATGCCTTCCCTTTCCCTTTCTTAGCTTTAGTTGCTAAAACCAAATTCTCTTCATCCTCATGTTTTGATGAAGATCCATCCCTGGTGCTCCATCTGATCTCCTCCTACATCAAATCCGACCATAGTTGTTCCCAATCTAGCAGTTTATCCCTTCCATTCACTGAGTCCTGGTAGCTATGCCAACTCTTAGGAAGGCTAAGGAGTGCTAGACTCTACATATCATCATCATCAGTCACGACCCCTACACTTGCAGGTGGTGAGCTTGTTCAGGAATGTAGAGATAGTGTCACCCTTTTTGCACTTGATCTTGTGAAGTTTGTCCTTCAGTGCCAGTTTCCTTTGATCACTGCTATTCTGATATAAATATTTCAATGTTTTACACATTGCAAACAGAGTCTCCTTCCCATGGAGGCTCGAGATTATGTGATCTCGAACTCCCTCCAGGATGATTCTCCTAGCTCTAGCCACACACTTCTTCCATTCCTCCAGTTGAGTAGCATTAGTAGACTTAGGGACTTCTTTATCAATGAAGTCCTTAAGGCCATTATCTTCCAATACTACCTCCAAGTGATCCTTCCAAGCTATATAGTTTGAGCTGCCATCAAGGGCATACTCAAGCCTAAAACCATAGAACGCCATCGGTGAAATAGATGTGATAAGAACTTGAGATCTATATCCTGAATAATAAACTTCGAATTTCTCTTGCTTGTATACTGTTCTTCCTTGATCACCTGTGCTCCGATACCATGTAGAAATTTCACCTGTAGATCAAACTGATATATGCAATGTACTAAAGCATACTACTTGATCTAGTTCTGCAAAACATTAAGTGGAAGCAAAATTGATTTCATAAGCAACATCAAGAATAAATAGATATAACTGAGTAAGAGAAATAATCAACCATAACACAAGATATATCACTAGGGAAAGCACCAGCATAAAACCCCAACACAATATTATTAATCAAGTGGAAATCCTCTTCAGTTTACAAAAAGAATCAGCTCAAGATCTATCATGTACTCTCTGCAATCAGAAGATGAAGATCACAGACTACCTAGGCCTCAATATATAGGCCACAAGTCCTCCATTCCCCTATTTCCTTGCGCAATTTTGATTGGGGTCCAATTACATAACATGTGGGAATTGGCCCTAGTCATACCTGCTATCAACCTCAGGTCCAACTACGCAATACTTGAGGACTCTAGTTCCTCCTGCATGCAAGGAATACTTACTAGAAATATCCTAGCAACTGACAGTACACTGTCCCTCCATCTGATCTAAATTGGGTCTCTGTCTGAACTACCATGCATTAGTTATCCATGAGAGAATACTAAGTTATCTGAAAATAATAGTTATCACATGCATGCAAGCATCAACAAACTATATCTCTTTAATTTAACAACTTGTTAAATTAATCTAACTAGACTGACTAAGTTAAACTAAGTCAACTAATCCTCCCATTATAGAACTCATACTTGATTCCTCAATTAGTGGAGAAAATCAAGGATAATTTCCTCAATCAGTGGGACAACTAAATGCATGTTCTCACAAAGACTTCAAGTTTAATTTTCCATAACTAATTAACTCATGGAGAATTAATTAATTAATATTTAAACTGTTGGTAAGACCAAATTCGATTTTACTTCCTATAGTTAGACTAGGGACTGCTAAAAATAGGAAGGGACCATCAAAAGCTATTTTTAGTAGTTTCACCTCTCACCCAATGTGGCCAAAATCCACACTGTCCAAACTGCTATTTTTAGAAGTGCTATTTTTAGCAGTTCTATTTTTAGCAATTTCTAAATTTATCATTTCTTGTTGCACACTTTTCAACACCTACCTCCTCCACTAGCTATGTAGCAAACCACCAATGCATAGGGAATCTAGAGGCCTGCCACCTCCAACCTCCAGCCATCTAATAGTACACACACACACACTCCAAGGAGTTGAGAGGCTTTAACTCCACCTCGGTAGCATGCAACACAGTGGTTACACCTAGTGAAAGGAATCGAGAACTCATTGCCAACATCAGATACACAAGCAAAGGAGAATCTAGAATTTCCTTTACCAGGATTCCAAACATTAAACCTCTACCGTAGGTTGTCAAGAGACTCCATATAACACCATCTCCACCCTCCAACCTCTTGAGGTTTCATGAGATTTACCTTCACCTAAAGGAGAATTACTCCCATACTCTTATTACTCAACTGAAGGTATGACAATGTTCTGAGAGTGGTGGAAGAAGTCAATGTCCTCCACACTATTGTAGCTATCACTAATTCTTGTTAACAAGGAATTATCCATGTCTTTATCATCCACAATGTGCGCTTGATTCCTTCCTTAATGCAAATGGGTAGTTCTTCACAATTGTTCCTGACAACTCTTGCATGTTCTCTTGTTTTTCGCACAGTTCATAAATTCCTTCCTCAAAGCCCTTCAACCGCTATTATGTGTGCCTCTCTATGTTGTGTCCCAACTCATTCACATAACTCTTCCCCCTTTTTTTCTATGTAATAGCAGAAGTGTCCTCAAAAACACAAATTTTATTAATAAGGAAAACAAAATTACATAAAATCTGCAAGAGTTTACACACAATCACTCAACACTCTTGCAAGTACAGAGAAACAAGATTTAAATAAGCTTGTGTCCTAAACTAATTTTGTTATGGATCACTTATTT